>CM062815.1:396437474-397099974 GCA_031772625.1 Pinus tabuliformis
TTACATTCTGAAAAAAAATTAATAAATTTACCACTTATTTATTTTTTACATATAAAATATTCATAACTTAAATGATATATTAAAAAATTAAAATAAATATTTTAAATAATAAATTTGTATATATTATAAATGTTATAATTGTTAATGGATAGATAAACTAAGAAAAAACTAATGTTGAATAAAAGGTGATATATAGTTTCACTTCAGTTAACTTACTTTGAAAATAAGTGATATCTCATAATTTGAAAAAAAAAAAAAATTGGAATAAAACGTGACAAATAATTAATGGTTATCAAAATAAAATTTAAACATCAATTCAACCAATTATAAATGTTATAGAAAAATACATACATTATTTCAGAGAGATAAATTAGGTATTTCAAGAATTGTGGAAATAAGCAGGGTTGACATCAAAAAAAATTCTACTTATTTGAACAAAAATAATAGGAATAAGAGTAATATAAACATTATTCCATATAATGCAAGGGTTATGAACATAAAATTAACAATGAAGACAAATATAATACAATGTAGCACAACCAAACAACATAATGCTATGTATTTGAACAACATAATTAGGAATAAGAGTACTATAAACATTATTCTTTAGCAAGAAGGTAAACATGCATAATGCAAGGGTTATGAGAATCAAATTAAAGGTGAAGGCAAAGAGAATGTAGCACAATCAAGCAACATAATGCTATGTATTTGAACACAAAAATTAGGAATAAGAGTACTATAAACATTATTCCTTAATAGGAATGTAAATGTGCATAATGCAAGGGTTATGAACATCAAATTAAGGGTGAAGACAAAGAGAATGTGCACAATCAAGAAATTGTAGATAAAAATAGGATTACTAATAATAATTAGCATACTTGTACATATTAAATGGGTGTTAAAATTTGTACCAACGTTTAAAATAATAATGTGCTATTTAATTTATGTTATATTGAACCTTTGTAATGGGAAAATAGAGTAAAAGTCCCAAATATAACTCATGATCATTGTATATTTTTTAAAAATATTATGAAATTATGAAATTTAAGTCAAATGTACATTATATTTTATGAAAGATAGAAAGTTTAGAAACCATTCCAAAATAGAGGATACCTATGGACTTAATTAAAGTGTGCACTGGTTGTCAACATAGGTGGAACATTGCATAGGCATGGCCTTGATGGACTTGTGCTTTCCCCGTCCAAGCTTGCATAAAAGAGTGTGCTTACAAAATTGTTGTAGAATAAGCATGTGTGAGAAAGTGACTTTGACACTTATCAAGTGACCATAAAGTGCTTATGGAATGAATGATCAAATTAGACCAAATTCAAGTTAGACCAAATTTTGGAGGGTGTTTGTCATAACAACAACATAAGGCTATGTAGGAAATATTTGTCTATATTTTCATCCATATCCTCCATAGAATGGGTAATATAGGGAGAGATGATCTAGTAATATTATTGTGAAAGCATTATCTACATTAAAGGAGGTTGTTTTGGATCAAAGAAACACTCAATACATCCTTGTAAGCCTAGGGGATTCCAAGAAAAAGGCTAAGGTTCCTAAGAAGGGTTGAGAAATGATTCGGTTAAGGGAATTAGATTCCAAGTATCATCCCTCATTAATATTTAGGCCTCAACATTTCACTTATCTTCCTAGGTGTCCCCTCCATATGTGATGAAGTATGGATCAAAGGACTTATCTCATGAAATATATCAACATATTCTTGTAATTGAGCACATTGTCGAGGACTTGTGAGGCCCAAATATTAAGAAGAAGAAAAGAAAATGAATAAAAAAAAAGGTACTTATGAAAGGCTAGTCCTTGCAGTAATATTAAGCTCAATATAGTTATTCACATAATATAAAATACAGTAGCAGGATGGATCTTCAAATCAATTTTTAATGAAGCCACCATTAATCCCTTAAGTGGTAAGGTTTGGGAACATTATTAGGCTATGATTCAAAAGAGATTTTTCTTGCAAAAAAATGGTTGTCCTTCACCATTCTTTCAATGGGGGAATGTAGAAAAGGCTTTGTCTTCTTTCTCATTATGGAAATAGATGCTTCTATATTTAAAAGTTTGGCCTCTCTTCTTTAATTCACAATTTGAAACAATTGATGACATTCATCTATGGTGAAATATACCTAGCTTACATATCGAATATTGATTTTCCAGAGTCTTTACAGAGATAAGAAACTCTTAAGGTCAATATTTGGTTAGCAAGATCAACATGCCTTCGAAATGAGATAGGGAGTCCATTCACCCCCTAGGGAACTCTGAAGGAGAGACTCCTATGACAAGCTTATGGAGGAAACTTAGGGGGATAAGTTGAAGGTTATTTTCATCGTGAGACTCCTTACATGGAGCATCATCATCAATACCATCTAAAAAAAGCTTCTAAGGATATGCCTAGGTATTCTTGGTCATTCCTTTATATCCAATTGCTAAAACAAGTAAAGGAGCTAATTCTTCCAAACACATACCTTTATCTTGAGGAGAATCCAAAATATTAGTAAACTCCCCGTGATTAGCATTCTAGTTATCTTCAAATTCTTCAATTATATCTTTACATTCTAGTCCCTCCAGAGACTTTCTAAAGCTTTTATCATTGGGATATTCAAGTCAAATTTTTCAATACCAAACACCATAGGAGAAATTCTCTTTGCTAGTGATGGACCCTTTAAAATGTTAGTCAGATAAGATACGGTGTTAGTCAGATAAGATATTGTGTTAGTCAGATAAGATACTGTGTTAGTCAGATATGAATCTTGTTGTAGTTGTTTTGATGTGTTCTGACCAAATGTTAATGAATCATCAGTTTACCTCTTATCCTACTCCTTGGGTACTCTTCTTCCTTGTGGACCCCCGAGATGCAATGGGCTATAAGATAGTGGAGAAGTTATAGCGAGTGGAGAAAAGCACTCTTTGCTCAAGATTCCCCCTCCCAAAAGAAAGCCTCCACTATACCAAACTGACTAACACAGTATCTTATCTAACTAAAACCTCCTCTTATCAAGTTCTTCCACTTGATAAGATACTCTGAAATTGATCAATTACGTAGATGTCGAGTTCTTATTTCTATGATTGCTTCCGGTTCCAATATAATTTTTCCTTCCTCGTCAAGTTCTGGCAATATTGTTTGAATTGGGAGCTTGTCACCTATAACCTTCTTTAAACATGAAACATGGAAAACTGGGTGCAATCGAGAAGCTGCAGGAAGCTCCAATTTGTATGCCATAGTACCAATCTTTTCCAACACCTTGTACGGACCATAATACTTTGGTGATAATTTATTATCCTTCTTAGCTTGCTTTAGGGACATTTTCTTATATGGTTGTAGCCGTAGGAATACCCAATCACCTACATCAAAACTTCTTTCACTGCGATGTTGATCTGCCTGTTGTTTCATTCTATTTTGTGCCAACACGAGGTTATCCTTTAAGAGTTGGAGGACTTGTTGTTGATGTTCGATGTGATGTTCCACTGCCTGAACCTTAGAATTTTCTCTTAAATATGATGTGATGGATGGTGGTTGATACCCATAAAGTGCCATAAATGGGGTCATTTTTGTTGCTGTATGGAAGGAAGTGTTATACCACCATTCAGCTAGAGGCAACCATTTGACCCATTGTGTCTGTTTATCAGATACAAAGCAACGAAGATATCCTTCCAAACATTTGTTTACTATCTCAGTTTGCCCATCAGATTGAGGATGATAAGATGAGCTATGAGCTAACTGAGTACCAAGACAAGAAAATAATTCTGTCCAAAAATTTCCAGTGAAAATGGGATCTCTGTCACTTACAATAATCTTTGGGTTTCCATGTAGCTTTTGAATTGTTTCCATAAATGCAGTAGAAACTGTACTGGCTTTAAATGGATGTGATAATGCACAAAAGTGTGCATACTTGGTAAGTCTGTCAACTACCACCATGATGACACTCTTTCCCTCAGACTTGGGTAAACCTGTGATAAAATCCATTGAAACCTCCTCCCAACGTTGGCTTGGAATGGATAAAGGTTGTAATAGACCTGGTGTCTTAATTGTTTCAACTTTATTTTGCTGGCAAACCAAACATTCCGCCACAAACTTTTGAATATCTGATTTAAGGCCATCCCAAAAAAATTCCTTCTTAACCCTGTGGTAAGTTTTTAAAAATCCTGAGTGCCCTCCTAAGGGAGAAGTGTGCAATTCCATAAGAATCTTTTGTTTTAGCTGGGAATTCTTACAGAGGTATAAGCGATCTTTGTACCATAACGAATCATTTTTCCAGCTAAATGTATCAGAAGTACTGGAATCTTGTTGTAGCTTTTGAATAAGTGCCCACACTTCTTCATCATTCTTCCATTCCTCCCTTGCTTCGTTTATCCAATCTGGTTGGATAATAGAAATGGCACACAACAATGCTTCCACATCCTCATCCTTTCTTGAGAGTGCATCTGCCACCACATTTTGCTTCCCTTTTTTGTAGATGATTTCAAAGTCATAACCCAACATCTTTGTGACCCACTTTTGTTGCTCTTCAGAGGATAATCTTTGTTCTAAAAAGTATTTAAGGCTATCATGATCCTTTTTTACCTTGAAGTGTCTTCCCATTAGGTAGGGTCGCCATTTCTTAAGTGCATGGAGTATTGCCAACATTTCCTTCTCATAAATAGCTTTGTTTAAAAACTTTCCCTTGATTGGACGACTTTCAAAAGCAATGGGTCTTTCATCTTGCATTAGAACAGCACCAATTCCATTTCCTGAAGCATCACATTCCACAATAAAGGTTTTTGTGAAGTCCGGTGTAGCTAAGACCGGTGCTTGGCACATTGCCTCTTTAAGATGTTCAAAGGCCTTTGTTGCTTCCGAAGTCCATGAAAATGAATCTTTCTTCAATAATGTTGTTAGAGGTGCTGCTATTCTCCCATAATTCTTAACAAACTTGCGATAATACCCTGTCAACCCAAGAAATCCTCGCAGATGCTTTATGGATGTGGGGATTTTCCATTCCTTAATGGCTTTAATTTTGCTAGGGTCTACCTTAACTCCTTCATGAGATACAATATGACCCAAATATTCCACCTCCTGGACTCCAAAGAAACATTTGGATCTTTTTGCATATAATTGTTTCTCCTCCAATAGTTGTAGCACCCTGTCAACATGTTCAACATGATCCTTCCAAGACTTGCTGTAGATTAGTATATCATCAAAAAATACTAACACAAATTTTCTAAGGAATGGTTTGAAAATTGAATTCATCAAACCTTGAAATGTTGAAGGTGCATTGGTAAGGCCAAAAGGCATGACCAAAAATTCATAATGACCCTCATGAGTTCTAAATGCTATTTTCGGAATGTCTTCAATCTTCATTCTGATTTGATGATATCCCGAACGAAGATCCAACTTGGTGAAGTAAATTGATCCATGCAATTCATCCAGTAATTCATCAATAACAGGAATGGGGAACTTATCTTTAATAGTGAGCTTGTTGAGCTCCCTATAATCTGGACACATGCGCCATGATCCATCCTTCTTGTGCACCAATACTACTGGAGCTGAGAAAGAACTTTGACTCGGTTGAATTATACCAGCCTCTAGCATTTCTGCAACCATACGTTCAATTTCACTTTTTTGGACATATGGATATCTGTACGGCCTGATGTTTGGAGGAACACTTCCTGGAATCAGATGAATAGCATGATCATGATCACGCATAGGTGGGAGACCTTTGGGAGTCTCAAATACCTTGGAATGATTGTCCAGGACTTTTTGGAGATCTGGAGAAATAGATGATTCCAATGTGGAAACATCTAGCGAACATAATTGTGCAATTACACCTCTTTGCTCCTTTTTTAGAAGCTTTGTCATGCCATTAGAGCTGATTATCTTTCCTGGTTTCCCTGCAATACCCCTTAATTCAACTTCCTTTCCTTCCACAGAAAATTTCATGAAAAGTTCTTGAAAATTAAAAGCTATTGTACCCAAGGATTGTAGCCATTGGACTCCTAGTACAACATCAGCACCTCCCATTGGAATGGAAAGCATTGGGCTAGTCAATACATATTCTCCCATGGATAGCTTGATATTATGGCACTTTCCAAAACAATTTATTGTTCCTCCATTTGCAATCATCACTTGACACTCTGGTGCTGGATATAGGAAGCAATTCAATTCTTTTGCTACCCTACAATGAATAAAATTGTGGGTGCTTCCTGAATCAATCAACACTATTACCTTTTTCTTCTTGATTTGTCCTTCTATCTTGATGGTTTGAGGAGTGGTAATTCCCGCCAATGCATTACAAGATATGGTCGGATTTATTTGTTCTTCATCTAGGCTTTGTTCCTGGAATATATCCTCTTCTTTTGACCTTTCTTGCTCCTTTTCTTCTTCCTCTTCACAATCTATGTAGAATAATTTCTTCTCAGCACACTTATGACCTTTTGTGTATTTGCTATCACAATTGTAACAAAGCCCTTTTGCTCTTTTTCTTCCAATTGTTGTGGTGTCAACCTTGTAGGTTGTGGAAGACTATGGGCAACAACACTTCCGTCTTTATAGTTGTGAACGGTATGCTTCCTAGTTGCCATAATTTTGCTTTCCATTTTTCTTGCTAACCTGAATGCCTTCTCTAATGAATTAGGTTCCCAAAGGCGCACATCATGTTGGATATTATCCTTTAAAGACCCTATGAACACATCAATCCTATGCTCCTCTGGAATATCTTTTACCCTTGTGTTCAATTTTTGGAACTCCTCAATGTGCTCCATTATTGAACCCTTTTGTTTGAGACTTATCAATTGGCTAAAAAAAGTGTTGCTTTTTGTATCCTCATAATGTGCTATCAATTCTTCCGCAAAAATTTCCCAAGTGATAAATTGTTTACGAGAACAAAGCCATTGATACCATACAAACTGATTTGGTTCCAAATATAAAGTTGCCATACGTACCTTTTGTGTGTTTTGCACATTATTGAGATCAAAGAATTGCTCCATCTGTAATATCCATGTGGCGGGATCCTTGCCATCAAACTTCCTCATATCGATTTTTGGAACATGGTGAGTCTTCGATCCAACATTAGAGTCTATGGAATCATGATTAACATTTCTTTTATTCTCATCATGAGTTTCCTTTACTACCTTTTCACCATTAGTGACCCTTTCTTGTAGCAACTTCTTCAATTCATCCATCTTATCATCCATGCCATCAATTTTAGCGTCCATGCCATTCACCTTAGCTTCCATGCCATCCATCTTAGCTTCCATGCCCTTTATCTTAGATTCCATGCCATTTACCTTAGATTCCACACCATTTATCTTAGATTCCACACCACTTATCTTAGCTTCTGTTAGCTTTTGTGAGCGTGACATTTGTTGCACTTGTTCTTGTAATTTTGATATATCATGTAGCATTTCTTCCTCTTCTTCATGAGTCATGCTAGAGCTTTCAGGTTCCTTACTAGGTGTTTGCATTTTCTTTCCTCGGGGCATCAGTTACCGATAATAATGTTTTACTATGCCCATTGAATTCCGTTAAACCAAGCTTACACAAAAATAAAAAATAAAAACTACACACCTTTTTTCACTTTATAGAAGCCTGATATTGAATCTAATGTATCTCTATAATTTCGGATCCTCCAATTCTAAAAGTGCTACCTGTAGTAGCCTTTTGCGTCCTCTTTCCAATGCCACAAGTCTGAGCCAAATTGGATTCTCCAAGGAAGAGTTATGTGAAATCTCCCACAGTGACTTGCTTTTAGACTGGTTCAGTAGAGAAAAATTGTATGACGTGCCACGAGTCACTGTTTCAACCTTTGAATTTGAAACACACACACAAGAAACTACAATCCGTCCTCTTTCTGTACCTTTTTACGAAATTTCAATCTGATCCTCAGAGAGATAGTTATGACGATTTTCCCCAAGTCACCTGTTTTGAATGTAATTCAGGAGTCTACAAAAAGGCCAAATTCCTCAGATCATATCTCCGAAAATATCATGCGAAAAGCTTTGAAATTTGGACCCAAGGTTCCGCGCCAATTCTTGTCAAATGGGTTTTTTTTTGCGACTTTTGAAACGTCACAGAAAAAAAGTTATAGCGAAAATTCCACGATGACCTGTTTGGAGCAGCGAAACCCTATAATCCAAAGCTCTGATACCAAATGTTATGAAACCAGCTCACAAAAAGATAGAAAAGAGAGATCCACGCCTTAGAAATCATCCTCTTCGAGGGGGAAACCTCCTTTACATTACATAAATGAAAAATTCTTGGATGATACAAATGACAAAACCTCCTTTCTATATATAGGAGTCTAAGGAGTCACAATATAATCCAGCCGACCTAACAATAATAATATAAAGCCACAAAAATAACAATAGAGGGATTCTATGGGGCACAGAAATAACAATATGGGGGTAATAGGGGCACAACAATATAAATAGGGGGTATAACTACAATAGTAATGGGGTAATCACTATTATTATAGGGACCCAACATAATCATGGTCAACATATATATAAAATGACAGATAAGGTTTAATAATAGAAGAGATGGGAATGATAAAATGATACCGCGCTTGGAATATACAACGTCTATTGGAAATGGAGAAAGTCTCTTTGATAATCTGAGAAGCTCATTCTTAGATTTGATTTCATCCTATTTTAGTAACACGTGGAACAAAAAAGGGACAAAAAGAAAGAGAGATTAATGAATACCTAAAGCAAGGATTTACATTAATTTGTTGAGTTTTTGACCGACAATAAATGATGTCAAATTTTTCAATCCTTGCATTGGCATTGAAGTTTTTTTCCATTTCTGGTATGTTGTTGTGAATGTGGTAGGTAGGTCCAAAATGGGATTTCAAATAACTACTAACATGCTAGGGTATACCACACCAAAAAATTGTGAATTTTAAAAAGCTATGAAACTTTAAAAGCTAAGATAGAGCACAACAGAGAACATTTAAAACTTAAAAATGTTGAGCTAAATCTTTAACAGAGAGAATATGAAATTAAAAGTATCTTTAAATGAAATACATACGATTACTGAGAAAAACATCCATTAAGCAACACATTGACATATAAAAAAGTATCAAATAAAATGTCGGAGTGAGATTTAAAGGTTTCATCACCATTTTCAGTGCATGTTGTGTTATATAAGCTAAACCTGGTATCATTTTATCGACCACAACTCCTTCATTATTAATCGCCCTCTCTCTTTTTGTGTGTAACTGCAAAATTAAATGTCTCTTGATTTCTCCCTTCTCCTTCCACGTACATGTCCTACCTCCATGGATTCGGGTTGGGGTTGATTTAGGAGTACAAATAACATGCGTTGAATGCACCTCTACATCGATTTTATTTCCAAAAATATTCTTAGCGTAGGCATTCATCTCTTTCTTTACAATCTTTTCAGGCATAAAATGATTTACTAGAGTTTACTATATTTATTTTAGTGTACAATTCCTTACTTAGGTTTATTATATTTAGCTTAGTGTACAACACTTTACTAGGGTTTTTTAGTTTAGTGTACAATGTCTTCCTCATGTTTGCTAAAGATGATTGCTAAGAGGCCTCCTTCCTGTTCTCCATGTTGCTGCTAATTGCCACACTTCCAACACTTTTCTACTGAAATGGAGCTCTCTATGTTCATACTCTATTCATCGCTCCTACAATATGTATATTTACAATATGTCTTCGACCTAATATTTAGCCTTTTATGGTTCCAATTTATTGATCCTTCTATAAAGCATCGTTTATGTGGATAATTCTTGCAATACGTTATGCTCATTTCAATGTTTGGTATACATTTATATCTTCAAAATATATTGTTGAGGATTATTGTAGTAGTTTAACCTTTCATGATTGGTTTGATAGATCTCACACATTTTTATTACTAGTTTAACCTTTCATGATTGGTTTGATAGATCTCGCAAAATTTTATTACTTTGGTTTCAATAGCAGTTAGTCATTGACTATGGCCAATTTCAATTAAGTTAGTAGTTTAACGTTTCATGATTGGTTTGATAGATCTCACACATTTTTATTCCTTTGGTTTCAACAACGGATAGTCATGGACTAGGCCCAATTTCAATTAAGTAATATTTCAAAATATGAGGAGATGCATCTATTTGATGTAAATTTTGTTGCATTTATCATTTGATTTTTATTTTTATTTTATTAAATTGTGCTTATCTTGTTTTGCTTCGATTATTTATTTTTGCATAGTCTGAACTTTTTTTTTGAATCTTTACTTCCCAATAATTATTGTTTATTATCATTTTTTTCATTGGTTATTTTATTCTATTATGAAAAAATTAAAATTCTTTTAATTTATTTTTGGAATATGTTTTTCTTTTTTAAAATGATAATTTAACCATTATTCTAATTTAATATGTATTTTTATTTATAAATTACAGTA
Organism: Pinus tabuliformis; assembly: GCA_031772625.1. Classification (NCBI taxonomy): domain Eukaryota; kingdom Viridiplantae; phylum Streptophyta; class Pinopsida; order Pinales; family Pinaceae; genus Pinus; species Pinus tabuliformis. Next base: position 396,447,880 of record CM062815.1, read on the forward strand.
GCCTAGATTCATTTTAATTTTGGATCTACCAAGCATTTAAATTCATCTTAAATTTGGATCTACCAAGCACCCAAAGGGATCAAATCTCTTGAGGTACAAACCTCTTTTAGAGTGAAAAGAGATTTGATCCCTCTCATCCCTTGGTAGATCCAAAGTTAAGATGTGTCTAAGCTAGTTTAATTATTATTTTTTTTTATTAAAGTTATGATAAAGGAATTTCATAATTTTTTCTTTAAAATATGTATATTTATATATTAAAATATGGTTTAAATCATTTTTATTGATTTAAAATATGAAACATATTCTCATAAATAGTTGTGTAGTATTGAATTTAAAGTGGTAATTTAACATTTTAAAGAATTTGTTGAGTATATTCTTCAACTAATTAAGCCATAAGGTGTTTGTATTTGAAATGAACTCTCCTTTAATCCTTGTTTTCTTGGTTATTAAACATCAGATTAGCTGTTTGACGATTGAAACAATTTCCCTCATTAATCTCATAACTAACTTTGTTACCACCGCTCAACTAACTCGCTCATTAATTTCATAACCTAACTGAATTCCAAAGACCATGGATGCCTCTGAAAACTAACGGTTAACGAACAGTTACCATCCATTTGAACTAAAAAAGTGTTCAAGCCGGCTTGCTTTACTATACAGATTCTTCATCTAGAAGAAGCATTGGTGGAAAAAGACATTAGCAGTGTTGAGATTGAAGAGCATGCTTCTCTCTTTCTTTTGCAGGAAACATCCACCATTCTTATTTCTTCCATAGGGATGAAAAGCGAAAATAAGTTTTGATCAAAGGGAATGCCATAACAATGGAATTGTTCCTGTGCAACAGCTCCCTAGTTAAAGACGGGACATTGGTGGAAAAAGACACCAGCAGTGTTGAGATTGAAGGGCATGCTTCTCTCTTTCTTTTACAGGAAACATCCACCCTTCTTATTTCTTCCATAGAAATGAAAAGCGATAGCAAGTTTTGATCAAAGGGAATTCCAGAACAATGGAATTGTTCCTGTGCAATAACTCCCTGGTTAAAGATGGACATTGGCAGAAAAAGACGTTGGTAGTGTTGAGATTAAAGGGCATGCTTCTCTCTTTCTTTTGCAGGAAACATCCACCCTTCTTATTTCTACCACAGGGATGAAAAGCGACAGCAAGCTTTGATCAAAGGGAATTCCAGAACAATGGAACTGTTCCTGCGCAACAACTCCCTAGTTAAAGATGGGACAATGGTGGAAAAAGACGTTGGAAGTGTTGAGATTGAAGAGCATGCTTCTCTCTTTCTTTTGCATGAAACATCCACCGTTCTTATTTCTTCCACAAGGATGAAAAGAGACAACAACTTTTGATCAAAGGGAATGCCATAACAATGGAATTGTTCCTATGCAATAGCTCCTTGGTTAAAGATAGGATCTTTCTTTTGCAGGAAATAGTCACCATTCTTATTTCTTCCACAGGGACGAAAAGCGACAACAAATTTTGATCGAAGGGAATGCCAGAACAATTCCATTACAACTCCTTGGTTAAAAACAGGATTTGGTAACATTTTAAAGATATTTTCTTCCATTTGAACGCATTGTTTCCAACTCCTTTCACAATTTGAAGAGGTTGGATATAAATGTCTTATGAACCATGTTTCAGGTGGGTGTATGATAATGATAATGATTCCTGATATCTTTGCAAAAGCCTAAAAGCTAGAAATACATCTTTTGTTCACAGGCTCATTTGTGGTTATTTTTCAGTGTTTTAAGGTATTTCAATTTTCAAGTAGTTTCTATTGAACAAAATTCCTTTCACATCCCATAAAGCACTCTCCTAGCAAGTTTGAAAAAACTTTTGGAGCAACCAAAAACTAACATAACTAGTCAAGGATTTGAAAACCTACATAAGGTTTGAGGTTCTCAATGAAAAATGGCTACGATTGTTCGGTTGTGTTAGTTGTTAGCTAAGTTAGTGCTAAATATTTACCTTTAGTCAACTGCCTACTTACTTTTACTGTTACTAACAATGCTACCTTTTGATCAACAGTTATTTACTACCTCCGTGGGAAGTTCATCGTCTCTAGGGCACGGGCAACAAGAGAATAACTTGGGCAAGCAACAAGGTCGAAGAAGGCAAGTTTCCATTTTACAAGGTTGATGAGGGTATTGAGTCAAGAGGTAGAAAGTAGGCAGAAATTACGCATGTATTTTTTTCAGATGACGAAGTTCTCTATTGCAAAAAGATGCTTTTTGGTAAAACCGATGGTTTAGGTTCCCCTTTATCATTGTTTTTAGATATATTCTTGTAGCCCTTGTTTATCTTAAAAGTTCTCTATAGTGAAATCCTTGAAGGCTTAATTGTTCCAGTTGTATAAAATTTGGCCTGCAACCGCGCAGTATATATAAATGACATTTATGTAATTTCTTAATTAAAAATATTAATGGATTATGTAACTGCACTAGACTTTATAGCTTTTCATAATGTTAGAAATTAGTTCCTCGTAGAGTGGGCCAAAGTCTCTATCAGTGAAACCACTGTCCTACATATTATCCATATCAAACTATATCTAAACATAGTGATTTCTTTTTGGTTACAACTGTTTCTACAAAATTATAGATAGGAAAGACGATGTTAGAGTGCATAGCATAACTTAGATTTTTATTGCTCGAAGGTTTATATATTATTTCAGAGGCCTTTACATGTGCATGATGCCTAATTTATTCGATGCAAGAGCTTATGGCATTGATGAATATTTTCATATGGAGCACATTTGTGTTTAGGTAATTGAAAACAACGATATGTAAATAGGGCTATCATGCCACTTAATAAAAGTAGGAATTCTTAGATATATAGGGCATAATATCTTATTAAGTTGAAGTTGAAATGGTTAATGTAATTATTTTTTATTTAAAAACATTTTATTTATAACAATAATAGTATTCAAATTTTTATTGGGTTTTACTTAAATATTTTTAAGTGGTTGGAAGATTCCTTATCTCAAGAATAAGGTGTTGTCATTTTTTTTTATCTTAGTAAATGGTATAAAGCATAAGTTGTTTTTTTTTTTTTCCTCTCCTGGGTTTTACCTAAATCTCTTTTAAGTTGTTGGAAGATTTTTTTAAAGCGTTTCTTTGAATTAAGTCTTAATCTCTCCTTTTGATTGTAAATTAAAAAGTATAATCCATTGTTCCAACTCAGTATACATTCATCTCACCTTTTGATTTCACTGTGTTTTATATTAATAGCCTAAAAAAATTTGTTACTTTTTTAAGTAATGCTTTGAATATCATGGAAATTAATAAATGCTATAAGAATATCTTAAGTCTTAATCTAAATTTAAATATTTTAAATAGTAGTTCTTTTATCTTTTAATTTCATGTATTAGTTCTTTTATATTAAAAAAAAATGGGATAATTTTTTTTTTTTTTACTTTCTAGGTTTTACCTAAATCTCTTAAGTCGTTGGAAGATCATTCATATCACCTTTTCATTTCACTAAGTTTTATATTAATAGCCTAAACAAATTTTATATTTTCTTAAGTAATGCTTTGAATATCATGGAAATTAATCAATGCCATAAGATTACCTTAAGTTTTAATCTAAATTTAAATATTTTAAAGAATAGTTCTTTTATCTTTTAATTTCATTTATTAGTTCTTTTATATTAAAAAAATGGGATCCCTTGCATTATTTAATAAATATATTAAAATAAATTTATATTATAATTGGTTATTTTCATTCAATTTATTTTTAAGTTAAAGCAACATGAGAACCTTCATAGAATAGCAAACTTCCAATATGAACATTATGGATCTTTTCCATATCTCAAGCATAAGGTGTTACCATTTTTTGATCTTAGTAAATGGTGTAAATCATATATATATATATATATATATATATATATATATATATATATATATATATATATATATATATATATATATATATATATATATATATATATATATATATATATATATATATATATATATATATATATATATATATATATATATATATATTTTTATTTATTTATTTATTTATTTATTTATTTATTTATTTATTTATTTTACCTCAATCTCTTTTAAGTTGTTGGAAGATTTTGGCTACTGCTAATAAGACACTGATTCCAAATTCCATTATACATGAATTTTGTTTCCATTACAATAGCTTAAGATGTTAGAGCAATTTTTTTTTCTATTACAAAGGATTAAGATGCTAGTCAATGAGATATATTTAAGCTAATGTAACAATTCAACACGTCTAGGATGGATTTTTGTTTATTTTTTGCCCCATTTTTCCTAGACACAAATTCTGATTGGATAATGGAAAAATTTAGAGTTTGTTTTTTCACTTTAGATGGATTTCATCTTGTCTATTGTCAAGAATCTTGTGCATTTGATGATGCATATCTATTTTGGACAAGAAAATTAGTTCTCAATGATGCATATCTATTTTGTACAAGAAAATTGGTGTTGGCCAGCCAATAATTTTTGTGGAAAAATTTGCCATGAATAGTGATAAGATCAGAATTTATGGAGCTCATGTACAGGTAGATTAGATGGCAAAAGTTTGATGGAAAAAGTAGCATAGATTGAGACACCATAGAAAGAGAAAATGAGGATAAAGTGGAAAATTTTCGATGGAAAAAGTAGCCTAACTGAGACAGCTGAGAAAGAGAAGATGAGGATGAAGGAGCATAAGATTATTTCTAAACAGAAAGTTAATTTATAATTTCCAGAAGAGTTGTTTGCTGATTTCGTAATAATTGCCATTGAGCATGCTAATTTTGATGGAATTGAATGGATATCTTGTAAATAGGGGAGAAAATGCTTCAACTTTGTACAACCGAGAACTAATGGAGGAAATCATGATCAGGAAGGACAATTTAATTCACTTTTCAGGAGTTGAGTTGGGATAAGATGTACTATATTCCTAAGAGTAGAAAAGTAATATCAACGAACACAATTCAGAGAGAAAGCAAGCAATAGAGCAAAGTGAAAATATATTGAGTGATCGAGCTAAAAATTCTAACAATAGCAATTGAGGTGCAAAGTATTAGTAATATATAGGATAACTCTAGAGAAATAATGTTCAATGATCAAGCTCCTAAATTACAAAGGTGTTTCCACTCTAGAGAGATGATATTCAACAGGCAGGCTCCTATATTTAAAGGTGTTTCCACTCGAGTGAAATGATGTTCAACTTACACACAGTTTTCTTGCAGTTAAACCTAAACCAAGAGTCACCAATTTCAGCAATTACAGTAGTTTCATTTGATATCATGCCCTGCAGCCAACCAATTTTGACCAAAGAATATCAACAATAATCCGATTGTAAATATATCCTCTAAGGGAAAAGCCAACGAAAAGACAATTGTCTGAGTATTGTTACTTCAGAATATGCTACTTTAAATGTATCCTCTAAGGGAAGAGCCAACGAAAAGACAATTGTCTGAGTATTGTTACTTCAGAATATGGGTAGATGCGTGAATATGTTTGAATAGAATATTAACCCTCAAGGACTCATATGCTACACTTTTGAGTGGAACACCTTCAGGTACAAAAACATACGGCATTTCCTTTGCAACATCTGGTGCCATAAGGATTTCCCCTCTGAAAATAACTTTCCTAACTACCTTTGTGTCATAATTTTTTCCATTGGATATTTTGTTAGATGATTGAGTTACACCTTCAGGTACAAAAATTTACATCATTTCCTTTGTAACATCTGGTGTCATAAGGCGTTCCCCTCTTAAAATAACTTTCCTAACTGCCTTCATGCCATAATCTATGCCATTGGTATTTTGTTAGACGATTGAGTTATTACTATCTGTTGATTTGAATTTGAATATTGGAGAACGGTTACTACTCGGTTTTCTAACCACACAAACGAATCTGGATTGTCACTAAACATGTTTATTTTTCCTAGAATTTCTCTCTAGATAGTTAATATGTTCCAAGAAATGCTCCAGATAGTTAATCTCTTGCAACCACTCAAATCAAGATATGTAGATATGTAAGCTTAGTTAAATTTCTGAATGAATTTGGAATCCTCTTCAATTTGATAAATGTTTAAAATAGTATGGTATTGAAATGGTTTCTTAATTTTGAGTAGTTTCTTAATACCAAGGCCTTCAATTCCTAGAGATTGCAAATTTTTTCTGGCAATTTTGTCATGTGTTCAAGAGAAAGGGAGCACTAATGGTCCATAGCAAGGCATATTACCAGATAATGTGACGAGCCTTGCAAAAGGGAAACAGAGAGAGCACAACCACCTGCAGAGACAGAAGCAAGGGTGCTCTCATGGGAAAGGCAGGAGCAGAGCCAGTAGCAGCATCATGGACAAAGGAAGCATATAACATAGAGGAATTTACCACGAACTAAGTTCATGTAGAGGACCAGCATCTATTGATGTTGATACTGATTCACAGTATAGTGAATCCTACCCGTCCCACTAAATGCTTCAAATATGCGAATCTAAGCCTACACCTCGATTACATAGATCAACATGTTCCTCGCACCTCCCAAAGCTAGCAACTATGGCAGAGCCATTAGAGGCTAAGGTAGGAGAAGTATCTGTAGTTTTTGTATATTAATGTAGTATAGCCAATGAGGGTAGAGGAAGCGGTTCTTATTTGCCGTTTCTGAAAAATGATATGTAATAGCTATTGACCAACTAGAAAATGAACCCAGATTTTTATTGAATAACATACAAAAGGAATGGATAAGAATGGATGATTGAGAACTTATAGATGATAGCAATGATAAATCGTCAATTACCTTCTCTGTCCAACACCAACGACGACACAGCAACCTTGAATCCTTAGTAAGATCTCTCCCCATATCCCTAAGCTGGTTATGCATATGTATGTTATTTAGACAGTCCACCTCTACAAGACCTGTTGGATATCATTGCTATCATCTATAAGTGCTCAATCATCCATTCTTATCCATTCTCTATATAACATACATATGCATAACCAACTTAGGGATATGGGGAGAGATCTTACAAGACTCATTGACAGAGAAGGTAATAAACCTCATTGCTATTTAGCATCTCATATAAACCTGTTGGATATTTTGCAATGTATAAGTGTCACTTTCTTCACCATTTTGGACACAGACATTCACCCACATTTTCTCATCAGTTATTCAGAAGAAAATAAATAGAAGTGGTGCGAGGAAAACTTGCATGGTCTAACCATTATGGGGTTACACAAAAAAGTGATCATTCGCGGCAATTGAAGGTTGGTCCAAATGGTGGCCCAGCTCTCTCAATAATGTTCATAAGCCACGTCCAATGAATCAGCACTGGAGTAGCCTGCATGGTCTGCCCATCGTGGCAAGCTAGCTTCAAATGATGTCCCTTTTTCTGTCTCCACAGAGAACAAGCACTGGGAAGACTGCATGGTGTTGCCATCGTGGCATTTCCAAAGAAGGCATTAGCCATGGCAACTAGGATAGCCTGAATTTGTGGCCACGCAAACCTTGAATAAATTTTTTTATTTCCTATTTAAATAGTATGGCGAGATGTGGATCAAATGACAAACTTTAACACCGAAAAAAGCCAAATAGTCACAGAATAGTTACATATGGAACAAACGAAATACTTGTGTATACAACTGGAGTCTCTCTTACCCACTACTCCTCCCAATGTAATTACAACATTAGATGCCTTCCATGAATCATACTGTATCTATATCAAACTATAACATCGTAGGTGATTGTGTTAAGCTTTTTATAGGCCTAAATTATATATTTTAATTCTTCATATAGCTTGAGAAATGTGGATTGTATAAGGAAGCCATTAATTACATTAGAAAGCTCGAGGAGGATCTCCAACAACTGAAGAGAAAGAGAGACCATCTGCTAGAAATCCGATCTAGACAAAAAATAGACAAGAACACAGACCTGAAGGTAGCCTTGGAAATTTATGATAAGGAAGCAATTATCATAATTATCGGCCAAAGAAGGTCGAGATATATGTGGAGGATTCTGGAGGAATTTGAAAAGCATGATCTAGATCTGGAGACCCGCAGCTTTCTGCTGGGGAATCTTGTATTCTTCTACACTTCCATGTCAATTTCAGAGACAATATTTACCATGATCTAGCTCAGAACTAGAGTTCTCTAGAATGCAGGCTTTGATTAACTTATTAGATTATTGCAACATATTGTTGTTGATGTGAAATTCGTACGGTTGTGGATTGATTTTCTATGATGCCATTGGCACATAACCATCATGTACTCTTGACTGTTGCTGGCTATAGTAGTTTCAGAACTAGCTTCTATGATGGTATTGCTAATTCTGAGGATGTTGAGTAGTAGATTTTCTGCAAAGCTTTATGGCAGCAAGAAAACACAGCCAAGAATCTCCAAAAATCCAATGTAAGACGAAGACCTGGGTTGTACATTTATAAATACAAATTTTAAACAAGCATAATTTTTATTCATCTATGAAGTGCGTGCTTGTTATTTCTACGGGCAGGGACTACTACTGAAGATAATTACAAGTAGTTAATTTGGTCACATTTATAAGCTGAAACCCAAAACTCGGGTTCTCAACCCACATGAAAAAATTGACATAGAGTATTTATCAATAAATCCAATCCACAAAGGAGAGCATGGCAGGAAAACATTGTTTTCAGATGAGGCTTGATGCGATGGAAAAGGAATTAGTTTGTACTGAATATCAGAGTTGCACTAATATGAATGTGAATTCAATTTCATTTTTGCGCCGGAGTTAGCCTCTATTTAACAATATTAATTTTTTTAGCACAATATGTTTTTTTGGTGTCTCCACCATGTCGCAGATTCGATTTGTATAATACATAATGTCCTCAGTGGCTAGTTAATTGCTCTCAAGGTTTTGACCATGATACCTTGTGTTGGATATTTTGCACTCTCTGGCTTCTTAGCCACCAAGCTTCAACCATTTAATGAAACATCTTATCTTTTCATTAAATATTCCCCCCGCTTCATCCAAAATGAAAAATCCATTCATTTCTACCTCAATGACATCTTCGTTAGCTTTGATGTCATCTCCTTGTTTACCAAAATCCTTGTTCCTGAAGCTTTAGTAATAATCACCAAACTGACTATACTAATAATCACTGTCAACATATATATAAAATTATAGATAAGGTTTAATAATAGAAGAGTTTTGATTGATAAAATGATACCATGCTTGGCATATACAACATTATTGGAAATGGAGAAAGTCCCTTTGATAATTTGAGAAACTCATTCTTAGATTTGATTTCATCCTATTTTAGTAACACATTGAACAGAAGAGGGACAAAAAGCAAGACAGATGCATGAATACATAAAGAAAGGATTTACAAGTCACATTTCATGATTTTTCACACATAAAATATAATATCCAAGAATTTCACTTTCAATTAATTGAATGTGTATTAAACTATATATGTTCAAATCAGCATTTAGTTTAACAAAATTTCATTTATTTTTGCAAATGGCCATGGAATTTTTTGTAACTGTCATTATTCAATGTATATTTGATAACCAAATTATTTTATAAGTATTTTTAATTAGTAGATATTTATAATTAGTTACAAATGGGTGTTTCATGATGATAGGATTTTAAAAGTCTGTGTTTTTATTTTATGTAATGTATTTACTTGTTTGTCTTGGATCTTGTTTGTGTTTCTATGTCTATGAATTCTAGAAGACAAAAAAAACTTTCATTATAATATAACTTATGGAAGGTCACTTAAAAAATTTCCTATAAACTTGATACAAATAACTTTGATGATGATTTTAAGCATGCATAAGATCCAATGCAAGAGACACACTTCAAATGAATTGAATTCTTGCATTAACTTATCCATGTTCAATCTAATAAAATTTCACGTATTTTGGTAATTGATCATGACATCATGAATGACAAGGATTTCTATCTTTTTTGTAACCACCACTATACTATTGAATGTGTATTTGAAAATAAGATTCTTTTATAATTATTTTTAATTAACATATTCTTTCTTCTTTAGTAAAAATCGTAATTTTATTAGTGAAAACAAAATCACATGTTGTAGATGTTGACAATGCATTCAATCATGCCAATCAAAACTGGTGATCACAAAGACCAAATGTACAACTCCAAAATGGTGTTAAACGGGTCACCCTTTTCTCCATTTCTTCTTTTTAAACTTTTTCCATTCTCCTTTGGAAGGAGTGGTCGTTACAAGTGCTAGTTCGGTCCCTTTATTCATTCTTGGATCTTCCTTATCTGAATCTGAATCTGAAATTTGATATACATGATAACGTTTTGAGCCCCCTACCTCCATTACTACAGTGATCATCTCCTACCTCGATACGTGTGCTTGATTTCCTGGAACTTCATGATTAACGCTCCCCTTTCCTACATTTTCTTGTGGATTTTGGGCTTCTTCATTGGTAGGATGATCCATTTCTTCATCATCCTCTTCTTCATTAGGTAACTGTGTTGGGAATATCCATCCCTTAGGTTGCTTTCCTATTTTTTGCTTCCATTGAGGCGCCTTGCTGGCATGAGGACATGAATTTTGTAGATGTCCCTTTCTTAGACATATTTTGCATCTAAATGTTGTGTTCTCAAAATCTAGGAACTTTGTCAAGTACTTCTTATTATGTGTCAAGCGAATATGATCCAACAATTCTCTGTTGAGGTCTACCTCAACAAAAAAATTTGCGATTGTGTAAGTTTGTTCATTAAATATTTGTGTATATATCTTTATGTATCACCCTAATATGTTCCCAATGGCTTCTAGCACTTTATGGACTCAGAAATTTAGGGGTAGATTATGAAATCTAACCCAAATCAACATTCTAAATAATAGCATTCTATCTGCGTCCAAATATAGTAACCAAGGGGTGAAAAAATGTGTCACACATCCCCAGAACTGTGGACCCTCTTGCAATATATATTCACAATCCTCTCACAATGGAAATTTTACTATAAAAAATACCCTGGAGCAAAGGTGAATCTCATAATTGGTTGTCCAATTTGTGAATATCTAATGGAAGAGATCCATTGGTTTTGGCCAAAAATTATTTACTCTACAATCATTATTAGGATTTTATTAAGTTCTTCCACTATACAGGGGTTGGGTATATCGTGTGTCTGATAGGGTGTTGTTAAGGCAACACATTCGCCTTTGAGAATACCTTTAAACAAAAAGCCTCAATATACTTTCCCTTGATTCAATTCCGTTCCTTTGGGAATACTAGATTCAGACACTCCCCCTGTGCCCTTTGAATTTCTTGTTTGAGGGGATCCTCCTCAAATCCTCAAGTTTAATATGATGGTGGCCGATGGGAGGATGTTATAATCATGTAACATCATATCTTCCTCTATGGATTTTCCTCCTAAGATCAAACTTTCTAGGAGCATCATGATATCTAGAGTGTTCATGATATTGTGATTTAATTATTTGACGTGATTTGTGGCCCAAACCCAAAATAATATTGATTTTCCATATAGGGATTTGATAAAAATATGGAAGGCTACCATAGTTCCCAGATCCAGTGCCCACACTTGACAATCACTTAGATATTTAGTTGAATCAAGGGATAAGCATGGAACTGCAAAGAGTGAGATGGATTGTCGTGGCAGTATTGACTTCATAAGTGATGACCAAATCACCGAGCACACCCACTGTGATGGAGGAAATTTTTGATCCAGCAAGAAACAAAGCAGACTCTCTAGACCTAACGATACTCCTCCATTTCGAAAACCTAATGTGCTCAACGGATTGAGAATTTCTAGATCTGCGATCTTTAACAATGGATATATGAAATGAAGCATTTGAGGTAGAAGATTTGCTTCTTTAGCCAAATTTTTTCCTTCAGATCTGACCAATATTTCTCCTATGACTAAGAGAAGATAGGGATAAGGTTTCTGCTCTAAAGTCACCTTAATCCTACATAGATCCATTCCCAACTCATGAATGTGATTCCCTTTGCTTCCTCCTATGCCATTGTGTATGTACCCAAGTTCTCAGTCTCCATCCCCACACACGAGACCAAGACCAGTATTCAGGCCATTCAAAAACTCCATTATCAAACCTGTGAATAGTGAGATCGTGCCCTAGCGATGACTCAGATGTTTTATTTGATGTGTGAATAAATTCGACCACATAAGGAAAGCAAAAATACTAAGAAACCCTAGCCATCGCACTCAGATCATCCTCCTGACACAATTCCCGTATCAATATTTAATTTGATTTTTTAATTAATATATTCATATCTTACATTTTAATTAATTTTTTTATTTAATTCAATAATTGTAAGTTAATAGTTAATGTATTAGTTAGTTAATTTTTTATGGTACAAAATGGTTGGAGTTTATAACTTGTTAAAACTATTTCGTATTAAATCAAAATTTCACAAATATTTTTACTCAATAAATTGTATAGATAAAAATGACCATGACAATACCACAAGTAGCAATGGTTATGGATTTTTTTTGTAATCATCATCACCAGTTTTTGTATATTTGAAAATCACAAGTGTTCACGATTTCTTTTAATCAATATATACTTTTCAACAGTACAAATAATCACAACACCGTAGGTGACTATGACCATGAACTTTTCTATAACCATAATCATTCAATGTCAAATTAAAAATATGATCTCACGATGATGATAAATACAAATAAAATAAACATAAAATTTAAAAATTAATTTACAAATTGATGTTTTATGATGATAGAATTTTAAATGTATGTGCTATTATTTTATGTTATGTATTTGTTTGTTGCGCTTTTACTTGTGTGTGGTTGTTTGTTTGTGTATAATGTTTTTACACATATATAATATCATATACAATAATTACTTTTAGAATGAGCATGATTTGTATATTAACTTATTAATCTTTAAATTGTTGTTTAATTTAATAAAATCTTTTTTTTCAACATGAATTTTTGTAAGCACCACTATTAAATGCACAATATTTTTTATAATTGTTTTTATTTAATATGATTTTTATAATTAGTTACAGGTTGATGTTTTATGATGGGATTTAAATGTTTGTGTTTTCATTTTATGTAATATATGTATTTGAGTGTTTATGCTCTTTCTTGTGTATAATTTTAGAACACAATAAAGGCTTTCATTAGAATAGCCCATATGGAAGGTCATTGCACACATTGTCTATTGACTTGATACAAATCACCTTTATGATGATTTTACACATATAATATATAATATGTAAGAATTACAGTTCCAATTAACTGAATGTGTATTAAACTATATCTTTTCAAATTAGCATTTAGTATAACAAAATTCCATGTATTTTTGCAAATGACCATAACAACATGAATGGCTATGGATTTTTTTTGTAAGTATAATTATTCAATTCTTTGTTCAAAATTGAATTATTTTATAAGTATTTTTAATCAATATATATTCATAATTAGTTACAAATCCATGTTTTATGATGGTAGAATTTTAAATGTTTGTGTTTTTATTTTATGCAATGTATTGGTTTCTTTGTTTGTGTTTGTATGTCTATAAATACTTGAAAAAAAAAAAAAATTATTAGAATAACTTGATACAAATAACTTCTATGATGATTTTAAGAATGCATAGCATCCAATGCAAGAATTACACTTCAAATGAATTGAATACTTGCATAACTTATCTATGTGAATTACACTTCAAATGAATTGAATACTTGCATAACTTATCTATGTTCAATTTAATAAAAGTTCACTTATTTTGGTAAATGACCATGACATCATGAATGAAAATGTATTCTTTTTGTAACCACCACTATTCAATGTGTGTATTTGAAAATCACAATTATTTTTAATTAATATATTCTTATAATTAATTACAATTTTATGTTTTATTATGGAATTTCAAATGTTTCTGATTATAGTTTATTTTGTGTATATGTTTGTGTTTGTGCGTATATAATCGTTGTACCCATACATAAAGACCATATATAACAATTACTCTTTAAATGAGTTGAATTTGCGTATTAACTTATCTTATGTGCAAATTGATATTCAATTTAATAGCATTCCATTTATTTCTATAAATGATCATAACATCCATTAATTAACATATATTTCAATAATAAAAATGACTGTAATATCACAAATGATTATGATGATAAACTTTTTGCATGCGCAATTACTCAATACATTTAAAAAATATACCACAAAACATTCATACCAATTTGCAAGAAATTAAATACTTTAGAAATTAATTAGCTATAAATTGATGCTTTATCATGATAGAACTTTAAAAGGTGTTTTTTATTTTTTATTATGGGTTTATTTATTCTGTTATTTTTTTCCTTTTTGTGTAATGAGTTTACACATACATAATATAAATCTAAAAAGAGGAAAAAGTTGAATATTGTATTTTAACTCACTTATGTTCATTTAATTTGCTTACAAATATTTTAATCCAAATATATCTCAAAAATACAAATGTGGAGTTGACCTTTTATCCTTTGATTTATATTTTTGTTTAATTTAACAAATTAACTTTTAAAGAAAACATATAATTCATTTTAAAAATATACAACTATCTTTTCTAAACATGCTAAAGATGTTTTTTTCAAGGTTCGTATGTTGCCTCTAATTACAAAAGTGAATTGTAATAAGCCTTGGTAAATTTATACTATGACCTTTTTAATTGAATATGCCCCCAACAAGTTAAAGTGGGTCAAATGATGTGTCATAGATGTGGCATATGACAGTGTAAATATTTATTTTTATTAATATAAAAGAAACGTTGGTTTTTTGTGTAACGATTCTTGAAATTTTTTAAAGTCTTACATGTGATATTAGACTTCTAATTCGTAAGGAATGAGTTATTCCCAAGAAGAGGCAAGATAAAAAGTTATAAAAAGAAGGTTCTCCTTTTTGCTAGAGTGAATTGGTGGTTTTGTAGACTACCAAAAAAACACATGACTGGAAATAAAAATGTCACGAGTGGAACTCACTTAAAAGGACTTTTGGAGATAAAAGGGGTTGGATAGAAGATAAAGGGATATTGGAAAATAATGATTGCACTCATACCCAAAAAGTCGCAAGATGCTTCTTCTTTTCCTTAGAAGTAGGAGTTAGACCTTTGGGGGAACTACTTGGGAACATAGTTCTTGGTTGGGAGGAATTCAATAGCCTTTAATTTACTTTTGTCAAGAAAATCATAGATAATTATATTCTAGTCTAGCTGGGTTTTTCTACAAAAAAAGAATACAATTGAATCTGTGCAAATATGCAAAAGGATATTATCTAATAAATTAAAGAATCTTGTTTTGATGGATAAATATATAAACTTACACAGTAACCATTATTCACCTGTAAAAATATAGTTTGTTATAAGATACTATAGAGAAGAATTATTGTAGGTAAGAAAAATAAATTTATACATATTTTAAATTGTACAAAAATAAATGTATACTTAGTTTAGCTTGATATAGTCCAAAGGACTGGAATCATATCAATTTTCCATGGAACAAGAAGTCTTGGGTAAAGTAATACTAGGGCCTAAAGGAAAACCTTCGTAAACTCCCATGAAAAGCATTCAACACACCTCTTTCCTAATTTTTGTATTATATTCTTCAAATAAAATGATAGTAATAGTAAATAATATACAACAATTATGCAGAAACAAAAGATACAAAGTTGACATGAATATCTAATGTGTAATCATAGAATATAAATAGAACAAATATTATCGTATTGTAAACTTTTGATGAAATCACTTCATTACATGCAGTAACAAGTAAATAAATTGTATAAATTATTCTTGGGAATAAAAGGAAAGATATACATTGTTGGGGTTATAAGACGGCTAAAACTATTTTATATACATGGTCTGTCTTGAATTGAAATTTATATACATGGCCAGTTTTGAATTGAAATTTATATACATGGCCTGTTTTGAGTATTGGGGCTTCTGGGAATAGCACTAGCTAGATAAGGGTTTTCTTTACACTCAAACAACATACAATTTCCTTGCAGCTAGCATCAACTGAAAACTACAACTGACATTGAAACCATGTAAAGAGGAAGAATTGAATAAGTACTTGAAGGCCAAAGTGTAGGAGAAAAAACATGCATGAATTTTAACCCCAAAAAATGTCGCAAGATAACCAAGTTTTTCGTAGACTAACCTACACACACAAGAAAGGAATGCCTTAGTTTGCATTGGAATCACTTTAAATTAATCAACTAACGAATGTTACAGAGGGTATTGAGATTAGTAGAGTCTAACCTTAGTAATATAGATGACATACTTCAATATCATGCTTTGTTTTAAAGGGAATAACAATAGTGTTGTACATCTATTATTTTCCAAATAAAAATTATATCGAGATGAGAATCGAGTTATGGTTTAATAATAGAATGAAAATTATGGAAATATTGTACAAGATTTGAAAGAACTCCAGGTATGAAGCATAGCGCGTTTCAAAATCTTTGAGAAAAATAGAAATTACGCTCAAATCCTTGGAAGGAACCATAACCAACTTATGATCCATCACAACCACTAAGTTAGAAGTCAAAAATTACAATATTATATGCAATATGAAAGAATGGCTATATTATAACAAAGATAAGTGAATGTAGAGGAACTAAAGACCTTGTGATGGCTTGCCGAAGGATTGCATCCATACAACAATTTACAACGAGTCTTTTTCTAAGAGAGTGAGATGGACATATGTTTTTCACACGCATTGAACATAGAATCACATCATCCAAAAACTTCAATGTTATGTTTTTGAAAAACCTCATTGAATGAACTATATTCAATATACTAATGTTCATTCTTTCAACTACATAGTTTTGTTGAGAATTTTATGGAACTATGCTCTGATGTTGAATACCATGCTTGCGGAAATATTTTTCATATTGATTAGAGTACTTTATCTTCAATTCACAGTATGAAGAGAGCCAATATGTGATTATGCTTCATATCCAATCCATACGTATTCATACTTAAAAGTTTCGAAAGCTTGAGATTTACTTTTCAATAAGTTCACCCAACACATTCCAGTATAATCATCAACATAATTATTTGTACATATAATTTCATTAGCATAAGGAAAATGCATAGGACCACACAAATCAAAATATATATGTCCAACATTTCTCCATGAATAAAGGGGCCTTTCTAGTGAATGTGAATAAGGAACAATATTGTTCTTAGATTGCTAGCGAAAGTGAACAAGGAGCAAGTTATCCCAACTATAATAGGAGGCAAAGAAGAAGAAGTTAGAAATGATTATGCATAGTTATAGACCCATACAAATAAGGAAGTGGAAAATCCCACATATATTTAGTAGGGTACTCAATTAACATATTTAATGCTTAAAGTAGTTAGGTATAACAAAATAAACATGTTGAGTTCTAATTCTTTGGGATATAAATCACCATTGAAGAGAAAGGGGCATGTCTAAGTAGAGTGAAAAATGAGAGAATATTGACAGATAGTCTATGACTAGGATAGTATATGAGCTATTGTTAAGAAAAACAATGTTCCAATCTAAATAAGCCAGATAATTTTCAATGTAGTAGAGAAATTTTTTGGGGGTAATATTTAGAGTGGGTTAATATTCAATGGTTTTTCCAAAAAAGAAAAAAAAGTTGTCAATTTTTACATCATTTTTTTAATTTTTTTGCTCAAAGTTTATACTTTAAAATTATTTTAACTTAAAAATCATTACAACTCTCAATATTTTTACGAAAGTATCATTAAACATTTTACATTATGCATATTAGGGAGTACTAATATTAGCCAAGGTTTATAAGCTTTAAAATAAATTTCCATCCTTAAAATTTTTGCTACTAGATAGAACCCTTCGAGAATAAAGAAAAAACATGGTTTTAGTTACAGTTGTGGAAAATATATCAAATAATTAAGTGAGTAAAAGAGAAGAAGAACATGATACATTATTTAATAAAACTAACATATGGGGAATAACTAATAAGGAATAAAGTTGTGGGTAATTTAATGTTTTCCTGTTTTGAGCCTCTGTGACATAGTACTGATGAAAATCGTCAATGCAAACGGTGTGTAGATTTCATGATATTTTTTCTTTGAAATTATGAAAGATAATTTAGGATGCATAAATGTAATTATGTTACATTTTAGTGAAAGAAGCATTGGATTCCTCCTTTATTTCATTAAAGTTTTTTGTGCATGTCCAAGTTTATTTCACCTTCATGGCTTCTTTTGATCACAATAAGAACTAAGGAATTCTTCATTGTACATATATAATAAAAATATGATCATTTTTAGTAGGAGAGTTGCAATAGGAGGTGATGTAGGTGTTACCTATCCTAAACAATGTTTATTGTTGAACAATTATCTCCATGTTAATGAAAATTATTACCTTTCCCATTGAGTTGATATCTATTTTTAATTAGATTTCCATATATTTTAATGTTTTCCCTAAAATATATTTATTAATTTGTCAATAAGCATCAAAAAATATATTTTTATATTGTAATACCATTCTCTTCCAAATCATGTGGAAGGTGTCCTGTATATCTCACATTCATTCAAAGGGGGATTTTTGTGAATAATGAGGCTAGTGAAACATTAATATGTGTATAATGGTTTCATTATATTTTCATTTCTATCCTTAAAATTCTATTTCTAAAGAAATAAATAGGAATGCATTCGATATTTGCATAATATTACTGAAAGTCATTGTAATAGAACTCAACAACATCTTAGATTTAAATACAAATCCTCAACATTTAACTTAGAATTGATTAGACAAAATGAAAACAAAAACAAAACAAAAAATTAAATATTAAAAAAAATCGTCTTACAAATATATATATTTATGTATATTAAAATAAATATTAGTGATTAAAAAAATGATGGGAATACATAATTTACAATTCTAAAATACATATAACTAAATTTGTGAAAAAATATTTATGATTCCTTAATTTTTTTATCTTGATACGTGTGTATATGATTTCTAGAATTTTAATTTAATTATCAATAATAAATAGTTTGATGCCAAATATTCAATAATCAATAATGAATATTTTTAATATTAGCCATGAATAGAAGATTGAGATTTATTTGGAATGTAGTTATGATCTCTATTCCTTCTCAATTTTAATTAAAAAAATGTATATAGAATATTTTGACTAAAAATTGATTTACTGGTTTTATTATAACTATTGTGACTGTATAATTAAATGGATTGATGGTTAGCCCCAATAGTTAGCCCAATTGTTCAAAACAGTGCCTCACCAATCGGGAGGTCACAGGGTCAATTCCCGAAAGCTTTTGGGGTCAGGTCAGTAAATAGGCCGAGGGGTGTGATCCCCTTCGAGTGGGGTGTGACCCCCTTTGGGCGGGGTCCACTCAGTGTTGAACCTAGCGGCTACCCAGTGACCACGGTATCCGTGAACCACACGTGAAAAAAAAATAAAATTAAATGAATGGATTGATAGCCGTCACTCTATGATAAGAATCAAAACACTAACCCCATTATACATATTGCATTAACCAGATCAAAAAATTCGTAAAAGTTAACTAAAATATTTATTATTATTATTATTATTATTATTGGAGTTATATAATATAAAAAAATGTGTTTATTGATCTAGATTCACCCCCACTATTATTCTGGGAATCCTTTAATTAGAAATAGTTCTTCTTACATTACCATGGCTTAGAAATACCACATGCCCAATATGATGTGTTGATATGTCGTCTTCTTAAATTAATTAATTTGAGATAATTTAATGAATAGAGTATATGTAACTTGAAAATAAATCTTATCATTGATATGTCAATATTACCATGAATATTCCAACATATTCTGTGGGTTCAGAAATCTTATCATTGATATGTCCATATTACCATGAATATTCCAACATATTCCACGGGTTCATAAATCTTATGATTGATATGTCAATATTACCATGAATATTCCAACATATTCCATGGGGTTTAAATATCTATGATGAACCTAATAATTAAATTATAACTATGGAAGATCTAATCTTATTATTAGCATAATTAGGCATATATTTTTGAATTTATTTTCAATTTAAGTTAAAAGAAAATATTAACATTAAATTAAGACAAACTAGGGAAGCCATATAAATTAAATGGATTGAACTAAAAATAAAATTAAATCCATGATAACCCTCAAAATGGTTACCCCAATATTCCTATCGCAATTCATAGATTAAAAAAAAAACAGAAATAAATTAAATTATAACTTTATTACAAATGATATTGTGATTATTTATAAAAATATTTGTTCCGTGCATATTTCAACAATAACAAAAAATCTTAGTGGGAAATTTTAGTGGTGAAATATGTCAATATGACTATGAATGTTCCAAAATATTCCACGGGGTTTAAATATATGCCATCAACTTAATAATTAAATTATAACTACGAAAGATATATTCTTCTGATTAGCACAATTATAAGCATATCTATTTTGGAATTTATTTTCAATTTAAGTTAAAAGAAAATATTAACATTAAATTTACAAACTAGGGAAGCCATATAAATTAAATGGATCTAATTGCAAATAAAATTCAATCCATGATATTCATCAAAACTAGTAACTCATAATACCTGTCACATTTCCTAGATTAAAAAGAATAGAAATTAACTAAATTATAACTTTATTACAAGCTATATTGTGATTATTTATAATAATATTTTTTTGCATGCATATTTCAACAAAAAAAAGGGTGGAAAATTTTAGTGGTGAAATTTAGCCCTTGGTCTAAATTAAATGGTTTCTAATTTTGAATGGAAAATGGTTTTGTATCATATATAATTATTAATAATAGACCCCAGATTACTTTATAAGAAAATTAGGTATGGAGGTTAACATAGCCTTATTTCAATGGAGCTACTAATTTCCATTTACCCCAATTTTCAAGGACAAGGATTTATGGTACCCATTTCTCCCTTATCATTTGATTTTAAATGGGCTCTTTATTTCACTGGCCCTTAGATCATGATATTGAGATTAATTTGCAGAGAACAACCCACATTTAAGTATTCAATAGTCTTCTTTCCATTTTCTAAGTTTTCATACGATTAATGATTGTCATATCTAATACAGGAGGCTTGTGCATTTTCTTTACATTCCAATACCTCGAGCATTTCTCTCCTTTCCCTCGTGAAGTTTTTTGGTTAATTTTTGGGAGATGTAATAAATTTTTGTTTGGAAACCCGAACAAACATGTAACCTCAAATGTTTCAAAATATGAAAAGAAAATATATATTTTATGGCTCTCATATACAAAACATGAGATTTAAATATATGGCCATAAACAACAGAGCTAAGACAAGGAAATGTAAATGAAGACTAAAGATAAATAGGTAGATAAGCATGCATGCATATTTCATGTGATCAATAACCTTTATTGGGATTGGATGTGTACTCCTAGGAGTGCACCGAGGACCAGGAGGAGGCCCCATTTTCCATTAAATTCTTACAAGCACACCACTTGTATGACCAACATCAACATTCAAACCTTCCATATCAAAAAACACCTAAGTGACCTCTTCTTGAATTGGCTAAGTGTCAAAATCCCACTAATGATTGGTTGCGCTCTCAAGTCAAATTTGAGCTCCAAAATAACCTATCTCTTGGTAGTGTTGTGGCCATCAACAACCCCCCTCCTTATTTAGTATTAGCAATAACACTATGTAAGTGGGGACCCTTAGTTAAAAAATTCAAAAAATCAATTAAGGCTCATGTATTTTACTCCTTAAGGAACATCGCATCGCGCGAAGAATGATAGGACATTTCCTTATGAGTAAAAATGATAAACTGCGAGATTGCGACATGAACACCATCGCATCGCATGCATTAATAAACACTCACATTGGAAAACCTTAAAAAATCGCCGATATGCAATATCGCATATCGCAAAATTGAATGAAAAACACAACGATTTAACGATTACATCGATCTGTGATTTTGTGATACTGCGATACTGCGATCCGCGATCTTGTGATACTGCAATCTGTGATCTTGCGATGGCACGATCAAGCAACCTTGCGATAGCACAGCACGATGAAATTGTGATAATGCGATACAGCGAAATGCGATACTGCGATGCAGATCGCAGAAACATTCCATCGCAAATTTTCCTGGCTCAATATTCAAGAAAAGTTTTCCATAAACCAAGAACTGGATATGCGCTTTAATGATAATTAATGAATTATATGCCAGTTGTTAATAAAATATGGTTTTGTGTTGTTCGAAGAGCCAGTTTACGTCAGGTGGCATGTTTTTGCATATCCGTAGCATTTAAAGCTTTCCTGTCGATTTTTATTATCATTACTCTCTCCTCACTTGTGAACTGCAGGAACGAAAAACAAAAGTTACACAAAGCAATGTGCAGGAAGCTATGAGGAAAAAGGGTAAAACTCCAATGTTCAAAGACAGAGAAAAGACGCCCGCATGCAACAAAGCCGCAGATTCACAGAACGCTACTGAGCCATCCATTACAGATCTTTCATTTACAGCCATGGTTGAATGAGTATTAAACGATGCTAATATCAACAGGAAGTTTAATGCTCAAGGTCAAGAGCTCACGAAAGCATTATTTTTAAAAATTTTGAAGCTTTATACCCAGTGAAGAAAAAGGCGCCAAAGGCAAAAAACGCATCAGAGAAGCCCGGATCAAAGAACGGAGGCAGTTTCCAATGTGCGATTAGTGCCGCATCGCTGAGAAAATTGCTCAAAAAGCAAAGCCTCTATCTGCTCAGTCACTTGTAAGTCCGAAAAATGCAAGAAAGAAATGGTAAAAAACAAACTGGAAACAGAAAGCTAAAGAAAAGGCAGAAGCGATTCAAGGTTTAACCAAGTTGAACTTGGATTATTACTAAGCATACGCAGTGAAGCCACATAGTCAGAAGATGACTCTCGAGTATATCATCGATTTTGCTTAAAATATGGTGCCAACTCTTACCATTTCTATTTTCTTAGCTCAACCAAAAGCGGAAGATAGTCAGCTCACTCTACCCAGGCAAATATTGAATGCTTGCAACGTTAAGGAGCAAATGCAGAAATAGTTAGATATTAGATTTAATTTTTATAAATATTTTTGTTTTATTTTTGCTTAGAAAAAGGGTGGTCATTTAAACTGTATCCTGAATATATGTAATTAAGTTATTTAGTTAGTAGTATTTAAACCCTTCTCATGCATTTAGAGAAGGGTCCAGAAATTTATCAAAAACTTGTCCTCGATACATGCACTTTTGCACCCTCAGAGGAGGTTTTGGTGAATGAATGGATCAAGATTTGTTGATGTTTGCATTTGATATCTGCTACTGATGTTGCACTTTTGTACTCTTAGTGGATGTCAGAGCAAGGAGAGATAAATCATTGTTGCTTGAAGCTTATGAGTAGGATTAGTCATAAATGGTACTTTATCTCTTGACCATTTCTGCTTATATGTTAAAGTGATATACATTTTTTAGTTGTTTATGTATTATTGCTGAATGCTTAAGTTATCAGTTGGCACTTTTGCACGGTGATAGCTATTTATTTATGCTTAATGTATGAATAGCTCATTATGCGATATGTTTTTCACAACTGTTTCATCTAACCTTTTATGCGAAGTGGTTCATATTTATTGATTTCCTTTCTTATAATCGTTGAATGATCTTTATTACCAGTGGTTATTTGAAATCTCTTTAGATCGCATAATAGAATAATTACATATCGGTTTAGTATAGACTTAGATGTTACTGCTTATTAGATTATAATAACATAGAATTAGATTAAAGTTTGAATTAGAATATCTTAAATAGGAACTGTTAGATCAGCAACATCAAATTCTACACAGACACACTCATAGATTGGGAAACTGGTCCCATTATCCCCAATCGGACCCACTATACCAAATGGATAAGGAGACGCCAACCAAGGTCCAGACCGAGCGGGTATCCCCCTTGTTGTCAACCTGATTTTCGGGGCCGCAACATATTTAGCGCTAGAAGGAGGGCCTGAACTATGAATGGCAAGTAAATCTAAATCTGAATACCATTATGAGAGTAAATCGCCCTCACCATCTCCCCTAACTTCTCCATTACACTTAAATCCAGAGTTAGAATTCGATCGAGTATCAACCGCTGCTACACACCCTGACATTTCAGAACAATCTACCGTTGAACTTCTTGAAGTTGAATCTCTGATTCACAAACTTCAGCAATTTTCCATTTCTCCTCAAAGGTCTGATAAATCTCAAGGCAGCATGACTTCGTAGTACAACCCTGCTCATCCCCTAACGAGGCTAAAGAGTGAAAAGTTTGGTATTCAGCCAACCAAGTTACCTCTTCCCACTAGGAAAAGAGCGAGGAAATCTCCTAAAGAGTCCGATAGCGAGACTCTTTCATCAGCATCGTCCATCTCAACTTCTTCACCACGAAGTCAACCATCCACTCCACCACTCCAGATTATCGTCCATCCATCCACTGGAACCCCCACAACTCTTCCTCAATCATCTACAATCGTAGTATCCTCATCCTCCCAGCCACAGGGATCATCTTCTGCACTTTCCTCTCTTAGCAGTTCAACAATGGCCCAGTCTCCATGGAATAACCCTGGGGAAGTCTTAATGCCTGCACCCTTGAGTCAAATACCGGCCCATCCTGAGAAATGGCTGCCTAAGTTTAACCCTGAGGCAGAGATGATAGTAGAAGAACACATAAAAAACTTCATGCTATCCATTAATCTCAATGGGGTTACTAATGAAGATGTTTTTGTTCGGCTTTTTCCTTATACTCTGCAAGGAACAGCCGGGTCATGGTATTTTTCATTACCCTCTAGATCCATCACTAGTTGGGGCATCTTCTAGGAGAAATTCCTAACCACGTTTGGTGATGACAGGTCTACGGAAACGTTAATCAATGACCTATCCAACCTTAGGGCCAAATCTAGAGAGCCTATCAAAGATTTCAATTTACGTTTCAATAAAATCTTCAACAAAATTCCTACTGCTTCCCAGCCCAACGAAGAAGTACGATGTGAATGGTATATCACTGCTCTACCATCAAACATAGCAATCTTTGTGGACAAGTCCAATAAAATAACCTTAGTCGATAACATGAAAGAAGAAATAGCAGTAGAGAAATGAATAATAGCCCTGGAAAAGAAATCTGCGATAGAGGAACGTAAATCCAAAAAAGTCACCTTCAAGGAAGACTCCAAGAAGAAACAAGAAAAATATCCATTCGATTTGGAAGGATTGCAGAAATGGTCGACATAAAAAAGCAAGTAGCAGAAACTTCTTCAAAAAAGCCCTACGGAGCTTTTAAAAGAGGTCCTTCAATGGATTCAAAGCCACCCAATGCTATTTCAAATGCTGAATCCAAGGAAGAGGAAGAGGAACTTGCCACTGAAGGGAAGACTGATGAAGAAGAAGTTGTGGAATTACAAGGAATGTGGGATTTCATCCTCCCACAAGAAGAAGATCAAGAAGTATTCCCAGTTAGCACACGAATAAAAAATCATCTTGATCCTCCCCAGACTATCCCTAAGCCGAAGAGCGCAAGCTCTGCAATAAAGGATAAATTCGCAACAAAGAAAACGACATCTAAAGTGACTCAAACCAGCCCAGTCCAAACAGATGAATCAACTCCATCTAAAACACTGATCGTGTCAGATGAAATGGAGTACAATATTATAGAAGACATGAAAAAGACTAGGGCTAACATCACCCTTTACGAACTGAGCAAGTTAAAGCATCAACAGAAGATAATGATGAAAGAATTACATGCTGTGCCAGTTGCACCTTTGCCTGCCGCTGTACTTTCTCAAGCTTCCCATAACATGGGAAGACCTCCAACTAACGCGATCAATAAGATTGATCCAAATGACATCGCCCTAATTGGAGGAAGATCAAGATCTCACACTCCCCCGTTTCTCCTTACTTATGAAATATTCAATAAAAATGTGCACAATTGTTTGGTAGATTCTGGTGCTTCGTCGAATATTTTACCCAAATCCATATGTGCCAAGTTAAACGTTCAACCATAGAAATCCACTGTGCACATAGTTCAGTTAGATCAATCTCAAGTCGAAGTGATTGGCGAACTAAATCAAGTAACCATAAGGTTGTCATCCAACCCAAAGGTATGTCAAGTTATTGACATTTTAGTTGCTGACATTCCTGAATTCTATGGCTTAATCCTTAGCAGGGATTGGTCAGAAAAACTTCATGGATACTTCGCAACCGACTGGTCGCACATGTGGCTTCCCTACAATGGTAAACCAAATCAAATAAAAGTTGAACGAGAGCTACATCAGAAATACATAGTAACGGAGCTAGAGGGGGAAATGAACCAGTAGCATATAACAGCAGCATTATTGGCAATTACTCAATAGATTCTTTCCTCGGAAATTTCAATGCTCATGTGTCACCCTATTTAGAACACTCTGTTTTTTCCCAAGTCGAGAATTTTTCTCGAACTGATAGTTCGAAATGTATCAATTTTTAAGATAAATCTGTAAATAAATCTTTGTTTTGGAAATTTTTTTTGATGTTCAAGATCTAACGAAGGAGTAGGAGCAGGATGTGTTCTGATTAGTCCAGAAGGAGATAAATTCATGCTCACATGCAGACTCAAATTCGATTGCACCAACAATACAGTAGAATATGAGGCTTTGGTCCAAGGGTTGTACAAAGCAATCGGGTTAGACGTCAAGTATCTTCAAGTTTTTGGAGACTCTGAGATTATGGTTAAATAGGTACATAACACTATACATTGTTCATCAGGTCATTTAAAACATTATCAATCCTTAGTTCAAGATCTAACTGAGCATTTCATAGCGTTTAATATCTCTTCAATCCCCAAACTCCAAAACGCAAGTGCAGACCTTTTGGCTAATGTAGCTTCTAAGCTTATTCCTTCAGAAGATTTTAGTCCAGATAGATTCTCAATAGAATTAATCTTTAGACCAACCATTCCTGATAAGATCACAAATTGGAGAGTATTCAATGATGATCCTGATATTGTAAATTTCCTCACATCTGAAGGATCCTACTCCAATCAAATAATTGACGAAGACCAACATGATTGACAATTGCAACAAGATAGCACTAACAATGTTATACCTAAGTTGGTGATCAAGTTAGAAGACTTGTACGATTTGAAAGATCAATTTAAGAGGTCTACCAATTCAAAACTCCAAAGTTCAACATTGAACTACGAATTAGTAAACCTAGGAACCGATGCCAAACCATAAAACATTAATCTAGGCCTCGGCCTAACCCCTGAAGAAAAACTAGCGTATATTCGTCTTTTGAGACAATATAAAAATGTTTTTGCCTGGAATTATGATGAGCTCAAAACATATGACACTTCCATCATCCAACATACTATTCCCATGATCGATAATGAAAAACCTGTCCAACAAAAGCTGAGAAAGATCCACCCCAATTTAGAAAACCAGATAAAAACTGAGCTCAATAAGTTATTGAAAGCCAAAATAATCTTTCCCGTCAGACATTCTAAATGGGTCTCCAATATGGTACCTGTTAGAAAGAAAAACGGAGATATTAGGATCTGCATTGACTTTTGAAACCTTAACAAGGCCTGCCAAAAGGATAATTTTCCTTTACCACCTATGGAACAGATACTGCAGGCAGTGGCGGGCTCAGAATTAATGTCTTTCTTGGATGGATTTTCAGGATACAATCAAGTGTTGGTACATCCTGATGATAAATTGAAAACCTCATTTAGAACTAAATGGGGCACATACGCATATCGAAAAATGCCATTTGGTTTGAATAATGTTGGTGCCACATTTCAGAGAGCCATGGACATCACATTCAAAGGTTTAGTCAATAAATTTGTAGTAATTTATTTGGATGATATAACAATGTATTCAAAGAAACGAAGCGGCCATCTTAAAGACTTGGAACAAATCTTTCAACGGTGTTTAAGGTATGGAATTTCACTTAACCCAAAGAAATCTTTTTTCGCACTAAGTGAAGGGAAACTTCTAGGATTCATAGTGTCAAAATCCAGTATTCACATCGATTCCGACAGAATCAAAGAAATTTCTGGAATATCCTTACCTCATAACAAAAAAGCCATGCAATCCTTCCTTGGTCAGATCAACTTTGTAAAGAGATCCGTTCCAGATTTTTCATGAATCGTGTCTCCTTTGCAAACCATGATTAAAAAGAACTCAAATTTTAAATGGGGCCAAGATGAACATGAAGCATTCAACCTAATCAAACAAGCTATTATTAATGCTCCATCTTTAGCAACTCCGAATTTTTTAGAGCCTTTTATTTTATACACATTTGCCTCAAATAAGTCATATGCTGCGATACTAACTCAAGCAAATCAAGAAAAAGTGGAAGCCCCAATTGCGTTTTTCAGTTCAAATTTACAGGGTGTTGAACTAAATTATTCAGACGTGGAGAAACAGGCTTATGCCATTTTCAAAGCGGTCAAATACTTCAGACCTTTCTTACTCAAAACCCATACTAATATTATAGTATCATTTCCAGCGGTAAGGAATCTTCTAGTACAGAAGGATGTGGGTGAGAAAAGGGCCAATTGGGTTACTTCCTTACAGGAATATGACATTGATATTAAACCAACAAACATTGTAAGAGGTCAAGGCTTCTGCAAAAGGCTGGCTAGAGCATCGCAAAATTCTAAAATTCTATCTGAAGAAGTACAAATGTGTGAGGTAAGCCTAAACGATGTAGAGTCATTATACGCTGATATCATTTATTATCTTAAGAACGGGTATGCTCCTTCACACCTCGATCATACTAAGAAAAGGTCTCTAAGGTTGAAAGCCAAACAATATCACCTCATAAATGATATTCTTTTTAGAATAAATTATGATTCTGTTCTTCTTAGGTGTCTTGAGAAATCTGAAGCTGAAAAAGTTTTGCAGGAACTCCACAATGGGCTGGCAGGTGGACACTATGCTCGAGATGCTACTGCACATAAAATCTTACGCGCAAGATATTACTGGCCCACGGTATTTAAATACTCGCATAGTTATGTGAGGAGATGCCAAGTTTGCCAAACTACTGCTAGAAGACAAAAGAAGCCATCCTTGCCACTACAGTCAGTAAACATCAAGCAACCTTTCAGTCAGTGGGGATTAGACATAATAGTTGAGATCGTTCCTCACTCTTCAAAGTAGCATAGATACATCCTCACAGCAATATATTATTTTACTAAGTGGGTAGAAGCAGTTCCACTCAAGACGGCTAATGCTGAAAATATCATTCAGTTCATAGATCAATTTATAATCACCAGGTTTGGATTTCCATCCGCTTTAATGTTTGATAATGCATCATACTTTTCTGGAAATGCAATGACTGAATTCGCACTTAAAAGAGGATTCAAACTTAAAAATTTGGCGATTTACTACCCACAGGACAATGGGTTAGCTGAGTCAACAAATAAAAACCTAATCAAAATTATTAAAAGAACAATTGACCAAAATCATAAGAATTGGCACAAGGCTTTGATATATGCTTTATGGGCAGACCGAATAATGCAAAAAGCTTCTATCGGCACTTCTCCCTTTAATTTAGTTTATGGGAAAGAAGTGGTTCTTCCGACTCATTTATCAATTCCCTCTTTGTCTTTAGTTCAATACATTGATGAAGTACCCACTTCCTCCCTACAGCTAAGACAAATGGAAATAATTAAATTAGAAGAACAACGAGAACAGGCTAGGAAAATGCATGCTCATCATTAATCACTAGCAAAATCCTCTTTTGATTCAAACATAATGACCAGAAAATATTTTCAGATGGGAGATTTAGTTTTAAAGTGGGACAAGGCTCATGAAGAGAAAGGAAAACATACAAAATTTTAAAGAATGTGGCTTGCTCCTTTTCAAATTGTAGAAGTCATAGGTCCATCAACGTCTGTGTTACAGGATTTAGCAGGTAAGAGGGATCCTTTGCCTGTTAATATACAAATTCTCAAGAAATATTTTCCATAAAAGATTATTCTTCTATTTTTGTAGAATAATTGTTTTTCTTTTTCATAATAAAACCAGTTGTGAGTGGTTACATTAGGCATTTACGAAAAAGACACCAATTATCTTTCATATTTTGAACTTTTCGCTTATATAAATAACAAATATTTTGAAAAAATGATCTTTATTATTGATAGATACAGTTAAAAACTCTATCCTAGATATGATACTAATTTCAACTTCAAAAAAATTGATGAAAACAACCTTTAGTGAAGAAATTGTTTTATCTCAGTACAATGAAAGGTATCAATAACAAAATAAAGATTCTATGTAGAACAGTTGTTTCCAAAAACTCTATTATTGTCATCCAGAGCT
The DNA here is from genome assembly GCA_031772625.1 of Pinus tabuliformis. Lineage (NCBI taxonomy): Eukaryota > Viridiplantae > Streptophyta > Pinopsida > Pinales > Pinaceae > Pinus > Pinus tabuliformis. The sequence goes on from CM062815.1 coordinate 396,478,189, forward strand.
ATCTTAAGGAAACAATGACTTCCTCCCTGCTAAGGAAATCACAACTTTCAGAGGAACAACCCAAGGATACACTTTATCTTGAAGAATAAGAGGTCTCATCACGAGCCGGCTTATCATTATCACAAATATTATAACTTGCTGACATTGTCAATATTGTACACCACAACAGGGCAATGACTCAAGATTGTTGCAATCAAAAGACAAGGGGTCTCATCACGAGCCAGCTTGTTCAGCAAAGTTATAAATCAAGTGAATGACTGTGTCATAATTTGGCTAACAAACCAAGACATTGTTCTTTAAGAATAGAAAAGAAAATCAAAGAAATAAGTGTGGATATGGATTTTTCTTTGAAAGTTGTAGGTTGCCTTAAGTAGGATACAGGATCATTGTTTGGTAACAGGTAACCCTGTCGAGGCTATAAATGCCTACTGGCAGCAGAGGCTCTACCTACGACAAATGAGCATATTTAAAACTGGTTTACAGAGGGAACTTTGTGTTTTATCTTTACAAAGACCAAGTAATGACTGATGTAAATACAAGGACTAGCCTAAGGAAGCAAATAATCAAAGTGGAAAATAGTTGAAACAAAATATCATTGATAGGTTAGAGCATAATGTACTTTATCTTTCCATAATAAAGTTTAATTTTCTGAAAACTTTCTGTTTTGGAAGTTTAGAAAATTTAATAGAAAAACAGAGATAACTGGTTCTTCCAAGTGAATCGCCAATTGTTGTGGCCATCAGCAACCCCCCTCCTTATTTAGTATTAGCAATAACAGTATGTAAGTGGGGACCCTTAGTTAAAAAATTCAAAAAATCGATTAAGGCTCATGTATTTTACTCCTTAAGAAACATTGCATCGTGCGAAGAATGATAGGACATTTCCTTATGAGTAAAAATGATAAACTGCGAGATTGCGACGCGAACTCCATCACATCGCATGCATTAATAAACACTCACATTGGAAAACCTTAAAAGATCGTCGATATGTGATATCGCATATCGCATATTGCAAATTGCATGAAAAACACATAACGATTTAACGATTACAGCGATCTACGATTTTGCGATACTGCGATCCGTGATCTTGCAATACTGCGAACTGCGATCTTGCGATGGCGCGATCAAGCAACTTTGTGATAACACAGCATGATGAAATTGCGATAATGTGATACAGCAAAATGTGATACTACGATGCAGATCACAGAAACATTCCATCACAAATTTTCCTGGCTCAATATTCAAGAAAAGTTTTCCATAAACCAAGAACTGGATATGTGCTTTAATGATAATTAATTAATTATATGCCAGTTGCTAATAAAATATGGTTTTGTGTTGTTCGAAGAGCCAGTTTACGTCAGGTGGCATGTTTTTGCATATCCGTAGCATTTAAAGCTTTCCTGTCGATTTTTATTATCATTACTCTCTCCTCACTTGTGAACTACATGAACGAAAAACAAAAGTTACACAAAGAAATGTGCAGGAAGCTATGAGGAAAAGGGGTAAAACTCCAATGTTCAAAGACAGAGAAAATACGCCCACATGCAATAGGGTCGTAGATTCACAGAACGTTGTTGAGCCATCCATTACAGATCTTTCATTTACAGCCATGGTTGAATGAGTATTGAACGATGTTGATATCAACAGGCAGTTTAACGCTCAAGGTCAAGAGCTCACGAAAGCATTATTTTTACAAATTTTGAAGCTTTATACCCTGTGAAGAAAAAGGTGCCAAAGGCAAAAAAATGCATCAGAGAATCCCGGATCAAAGAACGGAGGCAGTTTCCGATGCATGATTAGCGCCTAACGCTAATCGCGCATTGCTGAGAAAATTGCTCAAAAAGCAAAGCCTCTAACTGCTCAGTCACTTGTAAGTCCCAAAAATGTAAGAAAGTAATGGTTAAAAAACAAACTGGAAACACAAAGCTAAAGAAAAGGCAGAAGCGATTTAAGGGTTAACCAAGTTGAACTTGGATTATTACTAAGCATACGTGGTGAAGCCACATAGTCAGAAGATGACTCTTGAGTATATCATCGATTTTGCTGAAAATATGGTGCCAGCTCTGACCATTTCTATTTGCTTAGCTCAACCAAAAGCGAAAGATAGTCAGCTGACTCTACCCAGGCAAATACTGAATGCTTGCAACATTAAAGAACAAATACAGAAATATTTAGATATTAGATTTAATTTTTAGAAATAGTTTTGTTTTATTTTTTCTTAGAAAAAAGGTGGTCTTTTAAACCGTATCCTAAATCTGTGTAATTAAGTTATTTAGTTAGTAGTATTTAAACCCTTCTCATGCATTTAGAGAAGGGTCCAGAAATTTATCAAAAACTTGTCCTCAGAACATGCACTTTTGCACCCTCAGAGGAGGTTTTAGTGAATGAATGGATCAAGATTTGTTGATGTTTGCATTTGATATCTACTACTGATGTTGCACTTCTGTACTCTTAGTGGATGTTAGAGCAAGGAGAGATAAATCATTGTCGCTTGAAGCTTATGAGTAGGACTAGTCATAAATGGTACTTTTATCTCTTGACCATTTCTGCTTATATGTTAAAGTGATATACAGTTTTTAGTTGTTTATGTATTATTGCATGAATGCTTGAGTTATCATTTGGCACTTTTGTATGGTGATAGCTATTTATTTATGCTTAATGTATGAATAGCTCATTATGCGATATGTTTTTCACAACTGTTTCGTCTAAATTTTTATGCGAAATGGTTCATCTTTATTGATTTCCTTTCTTATAATTGCTGAATGATCTTTATTACCAGTTTTTATTTGAAATCTCTTTAGATCGCATAATAGAAGAATTACATCCCGGGTTAGTATAGACTTAGATGTTACTACTTATTAGATTACAATAGCATAGAATTAGATTAAAGTTTGAATTAGAATATCTTAAATAGGAACTGTTAGATCAGCAACATCAAATTCTACACACACACATTCATAGATTGGGAAACTAGTCCCATTATCCCCAGTTGGACCCGCTATACCAAACGGATAAGGAGCTGCCAACCAAGGTCTGGACCGGGCAGGTATACCCCTTGTTTTCGACTTGATTTTTGGGGCCTCAACAAGTAGTAATATGCTCCTCACTAGACATTAACACTTTGTCCAGGCATGGAAAAAAAAAAAATGAGAGCCCTATGTGAGACTCGAACGATTCAACAAGAGTGGAGAAACCCAAACACAACCCCCTATCCTTGCCAAGACCTTCTAGTGGAAGAGCCATCTTGAGGTCTAAAACTTATACAAGAGAAGAACATGGAAAAAACCAAGGATTAGGAAAAAAATATATATAAATAAATATTCTTAACATACCTAGGCCCAATGTCTCTACAAGGTTCCTAGGGGGTGTTATCACTCCTTCGGATCTCCAAGGTTGAGGAAGAGTCCAACTGAGGTAACCATAGACCAATATTTTGACTTGGAAGCTAGCCATACCAAGCTAGAGAGGGCTCTCTCCAAAGGATCACAACCAAGAGGGCTAGATAGATTACGTTTTTATGCTAGATATGATGTGCAAAGTTTGTTTAATTTGATTTGGCAGGGTTGTTGGAAGAGGATTAGGTCTAAGAGACTAGGTCAGGGAAAATAAGGTTATGTTTGCAGACATCTAAGTCTATATGTATAGAGAATATCATGCATAAAAATATTATGCACAACATTTTATATTTTATTAATAGACTATGTAATAATAGACTTTCTGTGATAATTTGAATTAGGATTTGGTTATGCAAGATAACGATAATTGGAAGGATTGTTTCAATATCAACATGTCTAGGAATAAATTAAAGATAAGTAATCATTTCAAGCTTAGACAAAATAATAAGTGATTCACACCTCCATAGTAATGCTTGAGAACAACAAATTTTGGAGATTAGTTGGTTCATCTTAAACATTATAATTTTTGAAACAAGAATATAATTTGAAGTAGAAAAACAATTTATGTTCCCTTCAATTGGATTTTGTAAGCTTGTGATGCCATTTTAGTTATAGTGGAGTAGTCACCTTTCTTTTATCCTACAAAATCTCACACAAAAGTATACTAGTAGTCATGTAAATTGTTGTTCCATTACATATTTTATTCAAAGTATAACTAATTGGTATCAACTAAACCCTTTAAATTGATAAATTTGGTTGTCATATTTAACTTAAAGATAGAGAACAAAGTATCTCCATTGACAGCATACACCAAAATATAAAGATGTCAAAAAGAAAAATTTAAATACTCTTACTAAAGTCTACGATCCATATTCAAGAAGGTCATAATGTTATTGAGAAGAAATGGTTGTATGCCCAACTAGCTTATAGGGTTATCTGTCAAGTAGATTCGATTGAATTTATTGTTCTTCCACATTCAAGGTATGATCTAAATTATTTATTATAACAAGGTTACTATATGTCAATTTCAAGCTACAATTTAGATAGAAATGGGTTCTACATTTTATGTTCTACTTTGAATTCAAATTTTTTACTTTAAAAGCAAATCAATGTTATTTTAAATTTTAACTTTTAATTTTTCCATCAACAATTGGGTCTTACTATGAAATTGCCAATCTTTTATCTCAAAAGAAATTAAGTTTTGTTTTTTAAATTTTATTTTTAATTTTTTAAATTACATTTTTTTAAATTTAAAAGTATAAAAATTCATTATTTCGATTTGTTTGTTTTTTTTTAATTTAAAATTACCTGTTGTTTTTATTTAGATTTGCTTGTTTTTTTTTAATTTAAGGTTAACTATTGTTTTTGTTTGTGAAACTTTCAAGAATGTAATTAATATTCAGTGTTCTAAATTTAAATAACTTTTTGCTTTTTTTGGGCTGTTGTAATTAATAGTTCTTTGACGTAACATTGAGTTAAGAGTTGGTAGAGGAATTTGAGCCATTTCTTAGAGGCGGATTTCACCATCGCAGCATTTTTTGTTTTGTTTTTGGAACTTTAAAGAGTGTATTTAATATTCAGCGTTCTAGCTTTAGGTAACATTTTGTTTTTTCCATTTCTTCCAGCGACTTTCACCATCGCAACTATTTTTGTTTTGTTTTTTTGGAACTTTAAAGAATGTATTTAATATTCAGATTTTTAAATTTAGGTAACGTTTTTCTTTTTTCCGTTTTGCTTTTTCCGATTTGTTGTAATTAATATTTATTTAATTCAACCTTAACATTTAGTTACGAGCAGGTAGAGGAATTTGAGCCGTTTAATCTCTTCAACCGTAGCATTTAGTTAATCCGGAATTTTGAGTCGTTTCATGAATTTAAAAATAGGAATCTCTCCCAATTGTTTCAAAGGTGTGCCCATTAGAGAATATAAGTCAGACATAATATATGAAGGTAGTGTGTTCGATCCACATTATTGTTGCATCTGTATCTTGTTAGGAGAGGGTCGTGTGTTCGATGAACAATGTTGTTGCCTCTGTGTCTTTGTTGGGAGAGCGTAAGACTGAATATATGAAGGTTGCGATTCACGCTCCTCTGTATCTTTGTTGGAGAACGTCAGACTCAATATATGAAGGTTGTGTGTTCGATCCACAATGTTTTTGTTGTTTATCTTGACAGCCTGTTCACTTACAGACGTTCAATTTGTGGTTTCTGCAAAGGCGGGGAGTGGTTATACTCGCGCAATACCATGTCCGACAGATGGTGATCCATGACAACCACTGGCAAGGGGAATAAATATGCGAGAGGCCACCTGCCTCTGAACATATCTGCGGGGGATTTATCGGATCGATTTTCTAATAAAGATTTTGCATTCCTGCATTACTCCATTTCTCCGAAGCAATTATTGAAGATTTGTATGAAGTCTGCGGGAATTGAAGATTCCATGGAAGCTGTCAAATCACTTCATGAATCCATACAGGTTGTCATAGTCTCCGGCCCCAACAAGTATTTGATCTTCTTCTGGTTTTAAAATTTTTTGATGTGGTTAATTTTTTATTTCCAGGCAATGGATTGATTATCAAGAAAGTAAATTATAAGTTTAGAGAAATTCAAATTATTCAATATATAAATGCAATAGCACAAGTTATTGAAAAAACAAAAAATTATATTATATATGTACTGTCCAGAGAAAAACGTTGCATATGTTGTAAATTAAAAACTGTTAGGTCAAGCCGCAGAGGCCTCGGTGAGGAAAATAGAACCCATAACATAATAATAACTTCCACTAAGTACGACCGAACACGACAATAATAACGCTTATGATCAGTGGAGGTTTTATGAGGTTTTGTTGTGTTGTGTTATGTTTGTATGTTACCAGAATTTATGTCTATGTATTTTGTTTAGCACTTGTCTATAATGAGACTTTTTGGAAGCTTTTCCGGTGGGTTTTTCCAGTCAAAATCCGGCAGCAATTTATTGGAATCGCAAGTTTGATAGCTAGTTTCTGCACAATCAAAGCGTCCCAGGGGTTTTTCAGGGTGTTGAATCCAAATATGCAGTTAAAAAACCATTTTAACTGCAACAAATCAAGATTTAACCTCAATTTCTTCTGCCGATTCCGTCACCGGAATCTCCAAAAAGTCGCATTATAGACAACTCCTTTTGTTTATCTTATTTTTTAAATATTTTATATAATTAATCTATTGATTTTAAATAGTTTTAAACATTAAAAATAATTTAGGTCTATGCATTTTGTTTATCTTATTTTTTAAATATTTTATATAATTAATCTATTGATTTTAAATAGTTTTGAAAATTAAAAATAAACATTGACTTAGGTGTGATTTTTGTCCACAGTTTTTGATACTATTTATATAATTTTTCTTTTTCTTTTTTTAAATTAAATTGTTGTTCTCATAATAACTAATTTATATTACAAATTTCTATACATGTTATTTTTTTTATTATCATGTATATATTTATATCTGAATTATCACTCTAAAGAATGAATCAATAAGTATTCTAAATAAACATAATGAAATGATATGCAATATTATAAATAAAGAGAATGAAATGATATGCAATTTTGATTTTTTTAGGTTTTGTGACGAGGCGGAGGCAGAGGTGGAGGCGGCGGTGGTAGTGGAGGAGAAGGAGAAGGAGAAGGAGGTGGAGGTGGTGGTGGTGGTAGTGGTGGTGGTGGAGTAGGAGGAGGTGGTGGAGGAGGTGGGGGCGGAGGCGGAGGCAGAGGCGGAGGTGGTGGAGGAGGAGGAGGAGGAGGAGAAGGAAAAGGAGGTGGAGTTGGTGGTGGTGGTGGTGGTGGAGTAGGAAGAGGTGGTGGAGGAGGTGGTGGTGGTATTCGAGGTGTAGTAGGAGGAGGAGGTGGTGGAGGCGGAGGCAGAGGAGGAGGTGGTGGTGTTGGTGGAGTAGGTGGTGGAGGAGGAGGAGGTATAGGTGGTGGAGGAGGGGGAGGAGGAGGTGGTGACGGTGGAGGAGGTGGTGCAGGTGGAGGAGGTGGAGGAGGTGGTGGGGGGGTTCATGGAGGAGGGGGTTGAGGTGGAGGTGGTGGTGGAGGTGGAGGAGGAGGATGTTTAGAAGGAGGTGGTGGTGGTGGTGGTGGTGGTGGATGAGGAGGAAGAGGCAGAGGTGGAGGTGCAGGTGGAGGAAGATGAGGTGGAGGAGGAGGATGAGGTGGAGGAGGACGACGACGACGAGGCGGTGGATGTGGAGGTGGTGGAGGAGGCATTGGTGGAGGTGGAGGAGGAAGTTGTGGAGGAGGTGGAGTTGGAGGAGGAGGTGGTCGAGGAGGAGGAAGATGAGGAGGAGGAGGTGGTGGTGGTTGAGGTGGAGGTGGAGGTGGAGGTGGATGAGGTGGAGGAAGAGGAGGAGGAGGTGTAGGTGAAGGACTAGGAGGATGAGGTGGAGGATATGGAGGATGAGGTGAAGGTGGAGGTGGTGGAGGAGGAGGGGGTGGACGGTGTGGAGGTGGAGGTGGAGGTCGTGGAGGAGAAGGGGGAAGGGGAGGTGGTGGAGGTGGAGCTGTAGGTGGAAAAATAGGCGAAGGAGTTGAAGGTGGAGGTTGAGGTGAGGTAGAGGAGGTGGTGGTGGAGGTCGACGCGATGGAGGAGGAGGAGGACGTTGTGGTGGAGGAGGAGGACAAGGGAGAAGAGGAGGCGGAAGGGGAGCCAACGGTGGTGGAGGAGGTTGAGGTGTAGGTGGAGGTGTTGGAGGAGGAGGTGGAGGTGGAAATGGTGGAGGAGGAAGTAAAGGTGGAGGAGGAGGAGGAGGTGGATGAGGGAGTGGAGGTTGAGGTGGTGGAGGTGGAGGTGCAGTAGGAGATGGTTGAGATATAGGTGGAGGTGGAGGATGTGGATGTGGAGGTGGTGGAGGAGGAGGAGGAACAGTAATGGGAGGTGGAGGGGGAGGACAAGTAGGTGGAGGTGGAGGAAAAGTAGAGGAGGAGGTAAAGGTGGAGGTGGAGGTTGAGGAGGAGGAGGAGCAGGAGCAGGAAGAAGCAGGGGAGGAGGAGGAGGAGGAGGTGATGGAGGAGGAGGTGAAGGTGGAGGTGGTGGTGGATGCAGAGGCAGAAGTGGAGGAGGAGGCAGAGGAGGTGAAGGTGGAGTAGGAGGTGGAGGTAGAGGAGGTGGTGGTGGACGTGGAGGAACAGGATGAGGTGGTCAAGTTGGTGGTGGAGGAGGTAGAGGCAGTGGAGGAGGTGGAGACAGAGGTGGAGGTGGAGGTGTGGGAAGAGGAGGTGGTGGATGAAGAGGTGGAGGTGGACGAGGAGAAAGATGAGGAGGAGGAGGTGGTGGAGGAGGATTTGGTGGTGGATAACATGGTGAGGGATGTGGAGGTGGTGGAGGAGGAGGAGGAGAAGGTGGTGGAGGTGGAGGAGAGGAGGAGTAGGTGTATTTGGAGGAGGAGGAGGATGAGTTGGAGGTGGAGGTTGAGATGGAGGTGTAGGTGGAGCAGGAGGAGGACGAGATGGAGGTGGAGGTGGAGATATGCAAGTTATTTTAAGATTCATGACTTAAATTGAAATATTAGATTATCACCCTGTTCTCCACAGTTGGAACTGAAAGCTATAGTCTCATGAATCGAGAACATATCTCTTCACATACATAATATCCTACTATTAAATGATAACTAATAAATTTCGGAATATTTCCTCCCTGCACAGATATGGTCATTCAAGTACATGAAATTTCTTTAATGTTTAGATTTGATACCTTGGCCAATAATTTGAAGCATTTTTAAAGATTAAAATTTTGTGTTTATTTTGTTTAAAACTTTGAACCATTTGTTTTGGAATGGCTGGTTTCATCTAATTATCACTGATTTAAAAAGTGGGGGGTTAAATTTAACATTGTGTCTTGATTAAGAAGCCTTATGTTCTTCTTTTTTTATGTTTACTTGAGAAACATAGGATATTAGGAATCATATATGGCTTTGCTTATTCTTTGGGTATTCCACATATTTTGCGTAGTTAATATTATTTACATATCTAATGGTTTAAGGAAAAAAAATTAATTTACAGTTCACTTTTTAGCATGACCTAAGCTTCTTCACTTTTTAGAGAATCCACTCTTTATCTTGTATTTTATTTCAAAATATTTATTATGAAAGGGAAATATGTTCTACTTGGATATTTGTATGGAAAAATTACCTGTTCTCTAGCTTCCTATATGTTTATTGTAGGGGATCTATTATCATGGGAACAACATGTTGGCTTCTCGAATGATTTATTTAATAAACAGTCGAGTACCACATTAAATTGTCAACCCGAGAAAGTACTTTTGTCTCAAAGGTGACCTCGTACTATATGCACTTAATTCTAAAAGTATTAAAAGTTGTAGTATAATAGATCTACTTTTTATCAAACCCTTACTCTGTGTTACAGCAGATATGATCTATTGCAAAAATGAAATGAAAACAATGAACTAAAGGTAACAAATCTGCTGAAAGAAATGATGGTTGTCTTGTAACAGAGGATCAGGACCCTATCCTCAGGGTAAGGATGTTCAGCACCTGCCCCTGTGATCAATTTTCCAATGCACACTGCAATCCCTAATTACCGGTGACACACTCTTTTACAGCGCCAATTGATTAAGAAAACAGAGTATCAGCAAAGGGAAATATCAGAAGCAATGCCACACAGAAGTCACACACACACTCAACAGAAAAGAAATGGGTGAATCTTGTGAAGAAGGTGGGCCCTGTCCCTCTCACAAGATTACCCAAGACACAGATACTAAGTAAAAATTCTCAGAACAATGCTTTATTCATCTGCCAAAATGTCAAGTTACAATGAAGGTTTAGACTTGCTCTGTAATACAGTACCCTTGTTACCCCCCTTTCCATAATGTAGATGTCTCCTTTTTATAGAGGAGACATCTATTAAAATAGATTGTCGTTACCTGTTTAGTTGACCCTTTTGTACAAAAATAAGAAATGATGTTACAACAGTATGTAATTTTATCATATCGGATCCTTTTGTTGTTGCACAGCTGACAGATTTCGACCTTCCCTTTGAGATCCTCATACAATCCTTGGTTGTTCCACCATTGTTGTTGATCTGGTGAATCTTAACTGTTCCCGTAAAGCTCTCATGCTACTCTTGGTCTTCCAATATCTGCGACTATGTTTTGTCAATTTTGGACAGTGGCTGATCATGTTATATCAGCATCTGCAACGTATTGTTCTGGCCGCTTCAGACGGTTACTACTCATGCTAGGCAATTGTTGTTCCAGATGTCTCGGCCATTTGCAAAATGAGGATTTACCTGGTTTATTCAATTGTTGTTTCTGGTATGGCAGCAACTGCGCAGTTGTTGTTTATGGTGTTCCAGCAACTGTGAATTATAATTATGCAGGCTTTAAACAACTTAGTCAACTTCCAAGGATTAATTATAAAGACAACATGAATATGTGTTGAATAATTAAATTTATAGTAATGAGGAGAGTTACTTCATACCTTTGGAATAATCAGGTCAAAATGTTATCAAGGCTTTCAACTTATGAGCTAAAGAGGGTAATATAATAACAAAATACAAGGTCAAAAGTAAACAATATGGAGTCCTAACATCCCCCCCAGCTAAAATGGTTGCATGTCCTCATGCAACGTTTATTCTGAATCGGAGTCGGAATACTGGGATGAAGAGTGTAAGTTGTTGATACAGTAGCTAAAGAAGATGTTGTCCATCTTATTTCTGAACCCACGGACATTCTGTATTTGCTGCCATACTGCCACCTCCTCCTTTTTGGTCAGTTTGTAATGAGCCTTGTATTGTTGACCACGTATCCACAAGAGCAGAAAATGAAAACAATACCCAATCCACTTTTCAGCACACTGTTCCATACATCTGACATAATGGGGTATTCGTGACATTGCTACTGGAAGATTGAGGGGATTGTAAGGATGATATTCCTGTCTCTCTTTCGGACAATGCTCCCAAAATAAATTGTTTGCTTTGATGGCCAGATCTCCCTTTGTTTTCACATAATGCTGGCAGTCCTGTAAGACTGCTGTTTGTAGTTGCCTCATATGATCAAGCATGCCAGGTTTAGTCAGATTCTATTGATGTTGTGCAATAAAGAGGGCTGCATTCCATGGTTCACTTCGAATCCAGAGGAGGCAATTCTGCTCATTATGTGTTGCAGACATAAAAGCATTTTTCCAGGTGAGTTGGTTGGCAAGGAAAGAGATGAAAGCCCTTATTTGGATATCACCAGCAATCTAGAGTATATTCATCACTCTATCTTCAAGCATAGCCTCATTGTGAAGATAGAGTTCACAAAGCAAAATTTGATCATTATTTGGTGCTTCTGTGAATGTTTCAATAAATTGATCAGGTCTAGCAACTTGATAAGGTATTCCATCTTTGATTGCCTTTATTTGTAAGAACGCTAAGTGTTCTCTTAAAAATGCTGCATAGTTGAAAGAGGGTTTTCTTGTAGCCAGTACCCTCTGGACCAAGTCAAAGATATTGGACAGCCTTTCTTTTAATTTCCTGTTTTCTTTGCGTTGAGCTCGGAAATGTTCAAGTGCATCCCAGTTTTTGTATGCACAGCTGAACCAGGTTGAATTTTGTTGTTGGAATGCTTTCCCTTGTGAAAGCTCATATTCTGTTCTCCATGTATCCTTTAGTTCTTGAAAACTAAAGGTCTCAGTATGAGCATTGTTGACACTGGGAGATTCAGTCTGTGTAAAGGCATCAGTAAATGATTTTTGTTCTGTAATGGTTCAGATAGGCCGGGGTGGTTTTATATCCTCCTCTACAATTCTTGAGGGGCCTGCTGGTTCTTGTGTAGCAGCAGGTTGTTCTGTTTCTTGTTTTTCCATTCTTAGAGGGCCTGCTGGTTCTTGTGTAACAGCAGGTTTTTCTGTTTTGACTACAACAGGAGGAGTTTGTGAGCTGGTTCCAGTCATCGAAACTTCGACTATCTTGTATCTCGCCTGAGTGTAAAGCTCACCACACTCACTGCACATATATTCATTGTATTGGCTCTTTTCGGCTGCAGAGGATACTCGTGCTAAGGTGTGCAGATTGAATTCATTTTGATAAGATTCCGTAACCATTATTATCTCCTGCTGATAATCCTTAATTTGAGACTTTAAAAACTCAATTTCTTCTTGTAGGGAGGCTAAAGTGGGCGGGGCTTGTGTATCTACAGATTCAAGTGGAGGCGGGGGTTGTTGTTCATCATCAATTTGATCATTGGCATCCCCAACAGGTGGTTCTTGTGTATCACTTGTTGGGTCAGTGGCTGGTTCTTGTGTATCAGTCACATGCAGGTCATTATCTTCTTGTTCCCCAACAGGTGGTTCTTGTGTATCACATGTCGGGTCAGTGGTTGGTTCTTGTGTAACAGCCACTTGCCCAATATCATCTTGGGTGTCTATTTTGGATTTTTCGACAGCTGGTTCTTGTGTAGCAACTACCTCTTTTGAAGAAAATAATGTCACAAAACTGTCAATGCTCTGCATTTCAGCCGCAGAGGGTGAGGGAGATGAATGCTCAGGGCTTGTTAGAATGCGGGATTTTAGGATGATGGGTGGAGAACTAGGGGTAATGGTTTCAGTTGCTACAGATGATCCTGTTCGTCGTCTTGGTAAGGAGACAAGAAAATCGGTGATTTTTCTCTTGCCACTCCTTTCTTTTAAAATAGGAGAACTATCGGCAATAACAGCTTCTTTAAGTGAAGCCCTGGTTCTTCTTCTTTTTGGTGGGATTACAATTTCATGCTGCTTTTTCCTTTTGTGAAATATGATGGGTTTATTATCATCAGAATCATCAGGGGAAATATGGAGTACAAGGGTGGATGGTTGAGCTTCATTGGGGGATGGGGTCCTCTGCAGGGGTGTTTCTGTTGCTGATTGTTGATTTTCAGCCACCTATTGGGAAATTTCTTGGGATATTTGCTCTGATTGTTGGGGAATTTCCTGGGGTATTTGCTCTGGTTGTTGGGGAATTTCCTGGGGTATTTGCTCTAGTTGTTGGCGAATTTCCTGGGGTATTTGCTCTGGAGGATTAACGAGGGGGGGTGGGTGGTTTAGAGCAAAGCCTTTATTTATCAAAAGTTGGGCTAAGCGATGGTGTTTCAGGGAAAGGAGCTGATGCTTTGCATTTACAGTATAACGTGACATATTTTTTAGACAACCCAATAGATAATAAGGCATATTTATTAACTGACCATGCCTCAAATGATTTAATAAAACAAAGTCGTGTTGGTAAATTACCTGATAACGACCTTTGCATGTCAAATATTGCTTAACGAACTCCGCGACCTTTAGCCATGGTGGTGGCAGTGACCGAAGTGCGACCCCTCTGCCTTTGGCTTCAACATGTTCGCCCGGTAGGAGAAAGTCTTGCCGCGCATTCAGAATAAGATGATTTCTACTAAACCAGCACGTACCATTGGTCAATAACCCGGAGACTTGGGCTATAGCTTCTTTTTTCACCGGAATTTGCACTCCCTGGACGATGGAAAATCCTTCTCTTAAGTTGCATGCGAACTCTAGAACTTGCTGTGAGTTAAAATTCGGCAGTCTTCTGAAATATTCTACCCATCCTGCTTGAAGAAAAATCTGATAGGCTTCCGGGTAGAGTTCCAGCAATGTTGTTGAACCAGGTTCATACGTAATTAGATTTCCTCCCATATTTGCTAGTTCAGACACAAACACAGTACAGAGCCGAGTAGCCGAGATCGAGACAGAGTAAATTGTTGTAAATGAGGTTATGACACGGTACAATACAGTCGAGGTGAGTTAGATAGTACCAGGAGAATTAGGGGCGGCGGTGCTTGATGTGTTTTGTTATCATAACAATATTTTGGTAATCCCCCCAAATCTACGGCCGAATGATCTGATTGGTAGTACAATGATTTCGGTAGTCGTATCAACATCTCCACATTAACTATAATTTAATACCCACACTTAAACATGCGTACCTTTATATTTACCGTTAGTTGTTTGTGTCATAAAGTCTTATCTTGTCTTTTGCTGGACCAATAATAATTAAAAAGGGTCTAAACTTATAAAAATACGGGCGGTCTTTATTATTGGCAGGAAGTGGTAATGGGGAAATGTAATTATCGGGGTGCATGACTGGTTCCTTTGATGATGAATGATGTGTTCCATTAGAATAATGGTTCATTTTTTGGGAACACAAATAAGGAGGTTGATAAAAAAATGAAAAATATTGGTGTTAAGCATTAGAATATAGTGTTTCGGCAACGGGGAATGGTGTTGCAATGGAAAGTGGTGTTGCAGCAACGGGAAAATGGTGTTGCAACGGGAAGTGGTGTTGCAGCAATAGGAAGTGGTGTTGCAGCAACGGGAAAATGATGTTGCAACGGGAAGTGGTGTTGCAGCAATAGGAAATGGTGTTGCAGCAACGGGAAAATGGTGTTGGAGCAATAGGAAGTGGTGTTGCAGCAACGGGAAAAATGGTGTTGCAGCAACAGGAAAATGGGAGAGAAACGATTTACGATCTGAAAGATTTTCCCAGGCTGCAAAGTGATTCTTTTGGAATTTTCGTTCTTAGAGATCCTCCGAAACTAAAATCTGCAAAATATTTAATTATAACATGGCAACACTTGACAGGGATTATTAGTTTGAAAAAGAATCTAATCTAAAAATAAATATATAAACAGGAAATTAAGTGCATTGAGGGATAGCAGACTCCCCCAAAAAGGCATAGTGTATCTCTGTCATGCAAGTGGCTTTGAAATCTTCCTTAGAAATAGGCCATTGATACAAACGGAGTCGATACCCATTCACTAATAATGGTGTTCTGCTATCATCAATCGTTAGGAGTCTAACTGTTCCATTTGGAAAAACAACATCTACTTCATAAGGTCCTAGCCACCTTGTTCTTAATTTCCCTTGAAAGTTTTCAAAACGGGAGTCGTACAGTAAGGCCCAGTTACCTTTTTGGAACTGCTTGTGCTTAATAATTTTGTCATGCCACCTAGTTCTTTGCTTTTGTATCAAGGTTGCCTGATGGATGGCATCCAATATTTTTTCATCCAATTCCTGAAGCTGCTGCAACCTGGCTGTTTGTGCATCTATCAAATCAAGGTTAACAGCTAAAGCAGTCCTTAAGGTTTTAATCTCAAATTCCACAAGAAAAACATCATTTTTACCATAGATCAATTCATAGGGTGAAAAACCGGTAGTATTTCTCCAAGTGGTTCTGTAAGCCCATAATGCCTCAGGCAACCTTTGAAACCAATCCCTCCTATTCTCTTTGACTGTCTTTGTTAAAATGGCTTCTAGAACTTTGTTTGTACTTTTTACTTTCCCATTTTCTTTGAGGTGATAAGGTGTAGTCATCTTATGCTTAATGTGATATTTCTAGAGCATATCTTTGAAGCCATGAGAATTAAAAGGAGGTCCTCCATCTGTGACTAGCTCTCTAGGCGAACCAAACCTAACAAAGATTTCTTCAAATAAAAAATTTAACACAGATTCTTCATTAACTCTGATAAGTGCCTTAGCTTCTACCCACTTAGTCATATAATCCGTGCAAACCAGTATATAAACTCTTTGATTGGATGGAGGATTGATGGGACCTATAAAATCTAGCGCGCATCTTTCAAAAGGTTCAAGTATTACCTAGGGATTAAGAGGCATTTCATCCCTATGATTAGGCTGGCCCATTCTTTGACAGCTATCACAAGCCTTGACATATTTCCTTGCATCTTTAAAAAGTGAGGGCCAATAGTAACCCATTCTGAGAACTTTATGTGATGTCCTTTTGTCTGAAAAATGCCCTCCACAAGGGCCATCATGGCAAGCCTTTAGTATATCATAAATTTCATCTTCTCTGATGCATCTTCGAATTTCCTGATCAAGTCCTGTATGAAAGAGACACCCACTTATCCAGTTGTACCTAGCACTTTGCTTAACGATCTTTCTTTTCTCTCTGTACGATAGATGTGATGGTAGTTTTCCTGCAACTAAATAATTGGAAATGTCTGCATACCAAGGTGAGTGAGCAGATAATACAAATAAATATTCATCAGAAAAGAATCATCTACTGGAATGTTTTCATCAATCTTTAATCGAGAAAGAAAATCAGCAACTACATTTTCTTTACCTGGTCGATCTACAATTGTGATATCAAATTCTTGTAATAATGATAACCATCTGGTAACTCGAGCATTTGTAACTGATTTGTTCATTAAATATTTAATGGACGAGTGATCAGTGTGCACAAAAGTAGTATAGCCGGTAATGTAATGTCGAAACTTGTTAATAGCATAAATGACTGCTAAAAATTCTTTCTCGGTGACTGTATAGTTAAGTTCAGCAGGGGTCATATTTTTACTAATAAAATAGATTGCATAGGGAAGACTGTTCTCTTCTTGACCCAAGACAGCTCCTATTGCAGAATCTGAAGCATCAGAGGATATATGAAAGGGGAGTGCCCAATCAGGTCCTCTTAAAATGGGCGCTGTAGACAATTGATGTTTGAGTTCATTAAATGCTTTTTGACAGTCATCAGTCCACTTAAATTCATCATTTTTCATAACACAAACAAGGGAGAAGCTATTTTAGAAAAATATTTGATAAATCTTCTATAATATCCAGCATGTCCTAAAGAACTTCTTACATCAGTTTGTGTTTTTGGGATAGGCAAAGTCTGAATTACTTGTACCTTAGCTGGATCAACTTGAATTCCTAGGAATGAAATGAAGTGTCCTAAAACAATACCTTGATTCATCATCATATGACATTTTTCAGTACTTAAGGCAAGATGTGCTTCTATACATCTTTTAAGTACTTTTTCAAGATTTTGTAAGGCATCTTCAAAAGTCACACCATAAGGAGTAAAGTCATCCATAAATATCTCTAAGGAATCATTAAGCATATCAGAAAAAATTCCTATCACTACCCTTTGAAATGTTGCTGGGGCATTACATAGTCCAAATGGAAGAACTTTATAGGAAAAAGTTCCCCAGGGGCTAGTAAAAGTGGTCTTGTCTTGATCTTGGGGTGCAACCTTGATCTGATTATAACCACTAAACCCATCCAAAAAGGAAAAGAATCTCTTGCCTACCAAATTATCTAGTACCTGATCAATAAATGGTAATGGAAAATTATCTTTCTGAGTAGCCTTATTCAGAGCTCTATAGTCCACACATACTCTCTATTTTCCATTTTTCTTAGGTACTATCACTAATGGTGAAACCCATTCGTTATCAGATATAGGATATATGAATCTTGCATTCAACAGTTTTTGAAGTTCCTCTTTCACAATTTCCCTTAGATTGGGATTCATTCGTCGTTGGGGTTGGCAGGCTGGGCGTGATCCTTATTTAATATAAATTCGGTGAGTACATAATTCAGAAGAAATTCCCTTCGTATCTGTGTAATCCCATGCAAATGCTTGTTTATTTTCGCGGAGTAACTTCATTAACTGTTGTGTTTCAGCATCTGTTAGGTTAGGGTTTATATTTAATGTTTTTCCAGGCTTGATTTCGACTGCTATACTTTTTGAGGGGGTGTCAGCTAATGTGCAAGACAAGTTTTCAGTTTTAAGATTCTGCTATGATTCAGATTCCAAGATTGCAATCAAGTGGTCATGTAATTCAGAGTTAACCGAAGAAGGTTCAGAAATAAAACTACTAATTAATTCATCTTCGGTCGAATTTTTAAAATTTAGGGCTTGTCCGACAGTCAAAATGGGTTGAATTTCATCATCCTCATAATCTAACCATACTGAATTGTCATTTTTAATCATAGGTGTGGCATGAGGGTACAGAGTAAGCTGCTTGGTTTTAGATCCATTAGAGATTTTCATTGATCCTGACCTACAGCTGATGAAGGCATCTGTTGTAGCCAACCAAGGTCTTCCTAAAATCAATGGATGACCCCCCAACTTATTTTTGGTCTGTAGTACGACAAAATCAGCTAGGTAGTTCCAAGATTCTACTGAAATTATCAGGTCTTCAATGACTCCTTCTGGTTTAATTGTGGAGCGGTCAGCCAGTTCTAGAATGGTTGGGGTTTCCCTAATAAAAAAATTTAACTGCAATAACTATGTTGTTTCAAGTGTCATGATGTTTATTGCAGCACTGAGATCTACCAGAACTCTAGAAACAAAGGTTTTACCAACCTGGACTTTAACTGTAGGGTGACCAGGGTCACCATATTTTACAGGGGGTTTTTTTTCTGACATGAGAGCAGCTAGATCACCCATCACATGAACTGTGAGGGGGTCTTTAGCTTTTCTTCCAGGTTTCTTAATACAAATATCTTTAACAGTTCTAGCATAAATCGGTACATCTCTTAATGCTTGTAAAAGTGGAATTTTAACATACAAATTCTGTAATTCTCCTAACAAATTAAAAGCAGGTGGCTCAAGAGTTTTGGTAAGAGCCAAACATTCAGGGAATGGTGGCTCTGCTGCTTCAGCAGTCTTTTTAGAAGATGTTTCAACTGTTTCGGCATTCTTTTTAGAGGATGATCCAACTGTTTCAGCATTAGATGATTTTTCTTTTCTGATTTCTTCTTTATCTGAATCAGAAGTGATGTCATCAATAATGGGTTCCAGTATTCTTCCTGAGCGTAAATGAATGTCATTGCATTGCAGAGGGGAAACTAGTTGGTTTTGAACATCAATTACTTGCAGAGCTTTATTATTATTCGGGTTGGGGTTAGGTTGTACAGGCAGCTGAGGTCTTATTGTCTGATTATTAGGTGGGGCATTTGATGGTAAGGAGAGAGTTTGTTGATATTGAGGTAATTGGTTTGGAAATGGGATCTGTGGAGCTGTCCAACTTGGGTTCCATTGATAGGGTTGCTGAAAAGCCCAGGGATTCCACATTGTGGGATCAGCAAAAGGAGGATTCGGTTGCTGCATGGGTAGGAAATTCATCTGATTAAATGGTGGGTACTACATTTGATTGAAGGTTGGGTAATTTTCTTGAAAAGGAGGATGTTATTCCAACGATTAAATGGCATGTTAGAATTCATACCTTATCCTCGTGGTTGCCATTGTCTTCTCTGTGTGAGGAGGTACACTGCTTCAGCTTCCTCTTCGGTTGACTGCAGTGTTGCTTTTATTCCTGGCAGAGAAGGGCATTATTGGGTCTCATGTTCCTTTTCACAGATAGTGCAAATTGGTACCTTGTCCAGGGGACATTCCCTTAGTGGGTGTTTCTCCCTGCATTTAGAGCAGAAAATAGCCAGAGCGGCTTCTGCTTCTGCCTGCTTCCTTTTAACCTGCAAGGTATCAATTTGTGAAGCAAAAGAGCTTAACATTTCAGTTTTAAATTCTTCAAGTAAGTTACCTATTTCGGCCCGTGTTGCTCCTCAACTTGCTGATTTCTGGACTCTTGAATACGTACTATCCTTGCTCCTTGGTCTGCTTGCTGCTCCTCTTGAACATCTTTTACAGAGATCAACAATCTCATCGTAGGATTCCTTAGATATGTCTCCTTTCCCAAGCATGTTTAACATATCTAAACAATCATCTCGTACCCCTCTTAGCAATATTGATTTAAGAATATCCTTACTCACCTCAGGATGATCAGATCGTTGTAAGTTATATTGTAATCTTTCCACGAAGTCTTCTAGACTTTCGTCCTCTTTCTGAGTCATCTTGAATAATTCCTCCTTTCTTTCTCTTGTTCGACAATAGTCTTGGTATTTAGCCAAAACATTCTCCTTCATCTGATCCCATGTTGTAATCACATGAGCTCCCAGGCTCATGAACCATCTTAATGCATTCCCTTTTAATGTAGCTAGAAACGATTTTAATTTCTGAGCAGAATTAATATAGTCATAGCTTCTACACAGTATGTCGAATTCAAAGAGAAATTCATCAGGATCTTCTGTGGATAACCCATGGAAGTTGGGTAATGCTGAAAGAGGGATATTCTTCATAGGAGTTGCACCTCTGGGGAGGTCTCCAATGGGAAATTCCAGGGTAGAGAGAGAATTTTCTCCCCTTCCCTCCATTCTGCGTCCTCCACCAAAAAGTCCTTCATTGTTATCCTCCATTGGTTGTTTCCCTGATGCACTTGCTCGGTCTTCCGAGTTTTCTGTTGGGATCTCAATGTCCTGCACTGGTTCCTCCACCTTAACTTCCTTTGTTGGTCGTTCGTCTTCTTCCTCCAGTTCCTCGGTGTATTCTGATGGTTCTAGAACCCTCTCTGGCCCCACTACTTCCTTTGTCTGAAAATCAGTCTGAGAAGAGTGTTGGATCTGTGGCCTCCGAGAGCTTAGCCTCTGGGATGTCTCAGCTTTTGAAATAATATCGTCAATAAAAGTTTTTCTTCCTCCTCCTTTGCCTTTGTTGCCTGAATGGTTAACCTTCTTGCATCTTCTCATGCATCCTGCCTTTCTAGAAGAAAGAAAAATATGTTAATACCTTTAAAATTTTCAGTTGCCTTCCTCGGCAACGGCGCCAAAATGTTGGCTGCTCGAATGATTTATTTATTAAACAGTTGAGTACCACATTAAATTGTCAACCCAAGAAAGTCCTTTTGTCTCAAAGGTGACCTCGTACTGTATGCACTTAATTCTAAAAGTATTAAAAGTTGTAGTATAAATAAATCTACTTTTTATCAAACCCTTACTCTGTGTTACAGCAGTTATGATCTATTGCAGAAATGAAATGAAAACAATGAACTAAAGGTAACAAATCTGCTGAAAGAAATGATGGTTGTCTTGTAACAGAGGATCAGGACCCTATCCTCAGGGTAAGGATGTTCAGCACCTGCCCCTGTGATCAATTTGCCAATGCACACTGCAATCCCTAATCACCGGTGACACACTCTTTTACAGCGCCAATTGATTAAGAAAACAGAGTATCAGCAAAGGGAAATATCAGAAGCAATGCCACACAGAAGTCACACACACACTCAACAGAAAAGAAATGGGTGAATCTTGTGAAGAAGGTGGGCCCTGTCCCTCTCACAAGATTCCCCAGGACACAGATACTAAGTAAAAATGCTCAGAACAATGCTTTATTCATCTGCCAAAATGTCAAGTTACAATAAAGGTTTAGACTTGCTCTGTAATACAGTACCCTTGTTACCCCCCTTTCCCTAATGTAGATGTCTCCTCTTTATAGAGGAGACATCTATTACAATAGATTGTCGTTACCCATTTAGTTGACCCTTTTGTACAAAAATAAGAAATGTTGTTACAACAGTATGTAATTTTATCATATTGGATCCTTTTGCTGTTGCACAGCTGACAGATTTCAACCGTCCCTTTGAGATCCTCGTACAATCCTTGGTTGTTCCACCATTGTTGCTGATCTGGTGAATCTTAACTGTTCCCGTAAAGCTCTCGTTGTTCCCATAAAGCTCTCGTGCTGCTCTTAGTGTTCCAATATCTACGACTGTGTTTTGTCAATTTTGGACAGTGGCTGATCATGCTATATCAGCATCTGCAACGTATTGTTCCAGCTACTTCAGACGGTTACTGCTCCTACTGGGCAATTGTTGTTCCAGATGTCTCGGCCATTTGCAAAACGATGATTTACCTGGTTTAGTCAATTGTTGTTTCTGGTATGGCAGCAACTGCACAGTTGTTGTTTCTGGTGTTCCAGCAACTGCGAATTATAATTCTGCAGGCTTTAAACAACTTAGTCAACTTCCAAGGATTAATTATAAAGATAACATGAATATGTGTTGAATAATTAAACTTATAGTAATGAGGAGAGTTACTTCATACCTTTGGAATAATCAGGTCAAAATGTTATCAAGGCTTTCAACTTAAGAGCTAAAGAGGGTAATATAATAACAAAATACAAGGTCAAAAGTAGACAACATGGAGTCCTAACACAACATTCTTTTAATTAAATTATACTTTTGAGGGAAAGGATAAAGGAGAAATAAATGAAATTAGTGGAGGATGAGACACTGTTTAGTGTATTATCAATTTTGAAGTGGAAATCCTTTGATGAAACTTATTCTGTAACATTTTATACTAAGTAACAAAAATTTTTCTTCATGGGCTATATTTTTGAACTCGAAAATTGTGGCTTTATTTGAGTTTTTGTTAATTGATTTTTTTTATCATATCGGAAATTAACTTTCATTATGTATTTTGTATTTTAGTCAATCTCATTGCACATTTTGTGTAATTTCAAAAAATTGTGTATTGATCAACAATTATTAGAGTTTTGATTGAAGAAGGAAACACAATAGTGACTATAATAGTTACACACCAAGGAGTTGAAAAACTTATAGACGGCGATGAACCACAAAATCCTAAATATGTTGGTTTATTTGAAGTGAAGTAAATGGATAACTATTTTTCTATTAGAGAATCAATGGATAAGAAGGAAAAGTAACTTGATGTAAATATTAAATGAGAGATTCACCAATAATTTACAAGATTTTATAATTAAGTGAATGATTCACTAATATTTTACAAGATTTTATGATTCATTGAAAGATCCACAAATATTTTATAATGTTTTATATTTTAGTAAAATATTCCAAAAAAATTGATATATACTTGTTGTAATGTAGTAGACAATGACCATTGGTTAGTAGTATAAAGGGAAACAAGAAATCGCATGAAGATTAGGAACATAGGAATGGAAGAAGAGAAAGAATGTAGCATAGAACCAACAAAGTGTTACTTTATATTATATTCTCTAGAGAATCCAATCACAAAAGATACAATGATGCATACATTTCCCCATACATTATGTCGAGATAGTCACACCAATTTAATTTAGCAAATTCTTTGGGTAGAAATCACATAAGAGAAAATTTTGGTTGAGGCGTTTTGAACCAACAAGTGTGGTTCATCATGAGGACCAGATGAAGAGGAAGACCATGGAAAAGGCTTAAATAGAGAGAAATGTAGAGACATAATTTCAAGTAATGACTATATTTGAACAATAAAATTAAAATTACGATATCAATTATTAATATATTAAAAACAAATATTATTAATGGCTATATTAAACTACTATTTAAATATATATATATATATATATATATATATATATATAATGATATTAGTTTATTAATTTATCAAAAGCTATTAATAAGTAACAGCTATATTTTTTTTTTTTTTTGTCGTTAAAAGACTAGCTACTTTTTTCTATTATATTTACAAAAAGACTTTACAGACAGTGAGACAGACATTCCAGGGCCAGCAGTTGCACCCTGTAAAATTTTAACTGTAAGACAAGAAGCTCCCTCGCAGGGGCAGCACCGACAGACTTTTCAAAATAACCAGCCAAACTGATAGAGTTCCTCTCAAAACAAGTTGCTTCTGGAGGCCTGGAGGAAGTAAGAGTCAGCAAGCTAATGGGCCTCATTACTCTGAGCATAATCACGACTGCCCACGCAGGGGCGCTCGACATTATCTAACTGAACCTCACACTGAACAGAATTTAAACTAGACTCGACATACATAAACCAAACAGATAAATACAGAAAATGCCAACCGGACAGACACAGAAGATGCCAACCGTCAAGCACAGTAGAATCCGAAACCGACATACCCGCAATAGTTTTAGTCCTGAGTTCTGGTGGAGAGAGGTGGCACTGTGTGGAGCTGGGGCTCAGTGTCCTGGTCCTCGCAGAGGCTTGGGTCTTCCACCACATAGCTCCATCCCCTTCCCTCCGGGACTCCTTCCCACATTGCTTTCCATTTGTCCTCATCCATGCCTGGAGGTGCTGGCCCCAAATAGGGTGAGGTGTCTTGCACCGCCTCCTTCCCCAAATTGTCTGGCTCATTCGGTGGCGCCTCCTCCAGGCCTTCCTTCTCAGCACTATCCTTTCCCGAATTTCCTGGTGGCCTCGCCATTGCTTCCTTGCCCGAGCCTTCTGGAGGTTTCTCCGGCGTGCCCTCAGGAATTCCAGCCCCGAATTCTTCAAGGATTTTTGTAAAGAGAACAGAAATATGGGCATTGACGCCTGTATTGTCCATTGGGCCACCCAGAGTGAACACCACCGAGCCAAACGCTGGCAGCGATGGCCCTCCCTCGCTCGAGCTGCCAACCTCCAAGAATTGTCCGCATGGGAGTTGTGTGGCTCGGGCTCTCCTATGACAATAGCAGCAGCAGCAATGGTGGTGTTCGTCTGCTGCAGGAGCTCGAGAGGAGGAACCTCTCCCTGGTCCTCGTCTGCTAGGCTGTCGTTCCCGCAGCTTGGCCATGTTACCCGCGTATGCCCACACCAGTGAAACTTCTGAGCAACCTCCTGCACGCGAATTGACCCTTCTTGCTTCCAATTGGAGCAGAAATCCTTCGAATTTCCTCCCCTGCTTCCAGCCACAGCCTGAATTGCAGCTGCAGACCAGAGCTTGCACTGCGACAGGAGGCTTAGCATCCGCCGACTCACAATTCCTCTGCTCTCGCATCCATCTGCTCTGAACTCGCCAATGCATCCACCTCCCATGCTGAAATCGTTTTCTAGACCGGCTCTGCAACAGAGCATTAACTGCTCTTTGCTCCACCATCGAGATTTTCTGCTCTGCATTGAATGCCATCGCATGTCTGCTGAACCCTTATGCTTTGACGGCGTCCGAACCCGCCTAGTTAAAATCTCCACGGGGCGGCACATGCTGGGCATGTGTCACGTCCCTCCTTGGCACGTCATCACCCGCATCCGGGGAATAAGTAACAGCTATATTAAACGACTAGTTTTTGGAAAAATAATATTTAACTAATGAAATTAGTTTATTAATTTATTAAAAACTATTAATAAGTAACGGCTATATTAAACGACTAGTTTTTGAAAAAATGATATTTAAATTAATTTATTAAAAATCAAACTTTAAACAAAGACGGAAGTCAAGAATTATAAAAAGGAGCCAAGACCCTAATCGAGGCAAGATCCTTTAATAAATAAAATAATTAATGGAAATAAAATAAACTAAATTAAAAATAAATAATGGAGAAAATAAATAAAATAAAACAAAAATATACAGAAGTCAAAAGAGATATATATATATATATATATATATATATATATATATATATATATATATATATATATATATATATATATTCAAAGAAAAGTAATCAATAAATAAAGCAGGGTCAACAATAAATTATAAAAGACATAAAAAACATGAAGCATCGAGAAAATAAAATATAATGAAGAATAAATCAAAAACAAATACTATAAAATGGACACCAATACCTACATAGATAAACAAACAAACCAAATAAATCTAAAAGGAAGCCTAAAAAAAACTAGGAGGAGAGAACATGAACCTACCTTCCTCTCCTCCAATAGATGATGATAGAAATTATTGCAATTCTAAACTTCTTTGTTATTTTACCCTTTTCTTGGGTATGCTCCAACACCTCTCACGAAATTGAGTCTAAATTTGTTAGGTATTCCTGGCCTTGTAGTTAAAGACCCATCAAATTTTTTTGTCCATTGGTATTATATGTTCACGTTTGAATCACTTTCGAACACTGGGAGTCTTAACTTGTAATCTTCTTAGAAGATTCCATGATGGGTACTTATATTTAAAATTTAAATGACCTCGTGTATAATTTTTCTTTCCTTTCTTCTTATTTTCCACTGTCTGAAAAGGGTAAAAGTATATCCCCTTACCCTTCTCAAGCTTATGGTGGAATTGGGAATATTTTGTTAGCCTATTAACTTATTTCTACAAACATATGGTCAATTGTAGTCTAATAGGAAATCTCTTGTGGATCTATATCTAAAGAGTTTGTTGAGATTTAGTAGCTTGAGAAGTAATTGAAGCCCTAGAAATCGGTGTTTGGAGGAAGAATCACAACCAAAGTGATGTGGGATTGGAACCCAAGCTTGGGGTTTTGCACGTAAATGAGTTGAGAAAAAAATAATTGGACTTTGACTAATTTGACACTTGGAGGTATTAGAGGACACCTTAAGGAAAAAAGGGTAGTGAAAGTCACACAAAATAGAGGTCTCTATTCACGCCACAGGAAGTGATGCTACAACATCATGTTGGACACATAATTTGGAGGGTCGAGAGGGCTTGTAAAAGATCTCTACCCTAGCCATAGTTACTCAAAGGAGCAACATAGTTGAATAGGGGTTTATTCCCTTCTAGAGAGCTCATGTCACTTCTTTTTGTGAGACTGAGCATTCTAGTGTGCTTTGAGGAGGTTCCTTATGCCCAAAATAATGAATTGGAAATCTAGAAAGGAAATCAAAGAAGAGCACATGTGTGTTTCAATAAGGGGAAGATAGTTGGTAGTATCTATTTAGGGTCTTTGGTG
The DNA here is from genome assembly GCA_031772625.1 of Pinus tabuliformis. Taxonomy (NCBI): domain Eukaryota; kingdom Viridiplantae; phylum Streptophyta; class Pinopsida; order Pinales; family Pinaceae; genus Pinus; species Pinus tabuliformis. Next base: position 396,504,788 of record CM062815.1, read on the forward strand.
TGCCCTAACCATATCTCAAGAAGCTTAGATATTTAGGACAAGAGGACCAGCAGTGTGTTGGAAAGAAAGGTATGTGTATCCTGTTGTTGATGTTTATTTTTTAGTCGAATCAGAGGTCTAGGTTGGAAGTTTGGTACTGGAAACATGTGGAATATTGGATGAATGTGTGAGATTGGACAAATTTGGCCCTACATGCATCACCATTGAAGGACTAAGGTGACTGCTAAATGAGGCATAGATTGAAGGAGCTTAAGGTTTGATCCATGAGGAAGAGAAGTTGTACAACCCAAGTTCATTGTGGGAGAAAGAAGTTCAATTTATTTATTTATTTATTTATTTATTTATTTTGTTTAAATTTCCATTGTTCATTCATTACTAATATCAATTTATTTAAACAAATTATCACCATTTTATAATTTTTACTACATTTCATTAAAATAGCTTTCACCTAATATTTATAGAGATCTTAAATTGAAAATGTAAATAGAAAAGATTCTAAAAATTTAAAAATAAACCCAAATAAACTTTAACCAGATTATGAAATTAATTTTCTTAAACCATTTTATTAAAATTAAAATATAATATAAAATGTAGAAACAAAGAAAGAAACAATAAGCAGTTATTAACCTAATATCATTAAATCCACCAAATAAGTTATTATAATGTGATCCCTAAAACAGATTATTAATATGACATTTAATAAAACAAAAAGAGCAATAATAATTAATGGAAAACAATAAGCAGTTATTAATATAATATCATTAAATCTAGCAAAGAAGTTATTATAATGTGATCCCTAAAACATATTATTAATATGACATTTAATAAAACAAAAAGAACAATAATAATTAATGGAAAACTCACTTGCAATTGTGGAATTTCTTAGAAATATGGAACCCATCCTCCAATAATGGTCAATGGAAAGTAGAGAAGTTGAAAGTGGAAAATTCCAATTCCTTCAGCCTCATTTCTTGTAGTGCATGCACACCCTAGTAGCCATCTCTTATGTTCTTAATTCCACCAGCCACCGTCCCTTATATTCTTCATTCAACTGAAGAGAAGGGGCAAATTCATATCTAGTATTAAGTAGAAAATATCTCCCAAGCCCAGAATTCTTAGGAAATATTATTGAGCATACATGTCATATTTAATATACATGAGATTATATGAAGTTTTATTGAATTTTTAAATCCGCACATCATAGTCCCATTATGTGTGTGAGTTGTGGAGCTTTTGAATTTTCTGATGACTGGGAGGCATTGAGTGACGACTAACGTTATCAAAATCCTATGGCTCCGGAGGTTGCTAGGGCTAGAGTAATTCAATTCAGGAATTCAAAAGAAGTTATGACAATGATGTTGTGGTTCTGACTCCATCCAGTTGGAAAAAGCTAAGATAATGATGTTGTGGTCCTTACTCCATCCGTTGGGAGAGTGTGGAGTAGAGTAAACATTTATTTACAACGCACTAAAAGTCTACAAGATATATTATTGTAGAGTAAACATTTGTTTACACCTTCGTAAAAGTCCACCAAACATATTGTACCTCACTTTTTTGGTTATTGTTGGCAACATGAATTTAGTTCAGCATCTAATTAATTATTATTTTTATAACGTTGTTGTATAAAATGTTCTATGAATTATTGCCAATTTTGTGTGTGTGTATAAATGTATATATATATATATATATATATATATATATATATATATATATATATATATATATATATATATATATATATATATAGATATATATATATAATAAGCATTTTTCACAAGAATTAAGATCTTGCGAAAAATGCTTATTTGGAAAAGCTCTACAACATATGAAGATGTTTAATTGGAGAAGCTCCACAACATATGAATGTGGATATGACAAATATAAGTATCATTATGAGAGAATGGATAAGTAGGATATTAATTTATAAAATTTGAGAATCAAGTTCTTGTGAAAAATGCTTATTTCTAAGAGATGCTTTGCTTTCAGCTCTTCTGGTGATTTGTACCCTCAACATGTCAAGGCCAAGAACTCAATTACAGATTGTTGCCTCATTTAGCATACTAAAGATCAATGATAGAGATCGACCTGGTATGGAACTACTGGAACTGGGTATGAAACCCTTACTCTTGCTATCCTTGTTTATTTCCCCACATTTGCCTTTGTCAGTTGTGTTTCTTTCTCTGTTGCTACTGAAATTGTCGGTTGTTATGCTTCTATTTTCTCTTCTGCTACCTTTTCCTTTGCTTATACGGGTGGAACTCAATCTCCATCTCTATCTGCAAAGACTTAGTTCCATCTGACCTACTTTTCCTTGCAATTCAGACTACACTGATGACATTGCTACTAGAACTCAAACTATTGCTTTCATTGAGAGATGGTTTGGCCTAAAAAGTTGATTATCTAGGGGGGGTCTTCCATGTAATTTGAGTGAAAATTATGAGGGTTTCATTGCAGAAGCCGCTGCAACACCACTGAGGCTTAACTGGGATAACGTTGTGCATTCGTCCATTTTTATTGGAGCAGTTGGCATTACAACTATTGGCTTATAAACATTGGAGTTTTGTGATATTTTTGGTCTAAAAGTGTGCCATATGGGGAACCCGTATGGTACATAAGGGGTAACAAAACCTGGGAACACTGTCAGATCAGTAGAAGTTGTTTCATCAACCTGAGGAAGAAGAGTTTCTACATCTATAGAATTTGCAGAATTATCACCACATTCGGCTTCTTCTTGATCAGAGGCCGACTGTGATGAAAATACAGGCAAGGCAGGTGAAGGTAATGGACAACTGATAGGTTCAGCAATGATATCAAATAGGCTAGAACATCGTTTCCTTCTGGTTAGATTACTCTACCTGATAAAATAATTTTGTGCATGACTAGTAACCTGAGTAGGAGTTCTTGTCGGCACAAAGTTTCTTGATATACCTCTCCAATCACCCTTTCCAAGCTTTTGAAGGCCAATAAGAAACATGTAGTGTTCCTCTTCAATCCATGGAACCCATGAGATTGATTGATTTCAAGGAAAATCTAGAAAAATTCACAACTCAAACTTCTTAAGCTCGCAAGAAAGAAGACAGTGCATGAATTTTGTTTAACTCAGACTATTTGCTGATAATCAAAAAATTCCAGAACAAAAAGCTTTGAAAACGAGTGGAGCAACAACTCAAGCCCATTCTAGGTTTAAAGGATGGCCAATAGGGAAAAGCATTGATCTTCCAAGGTAAAGGTGCATGGTTGAAATATCATGGAACCCTCCCCCTGTCAGAATGGGGCAGAGGTGCAAAGCTCAAATTTCTTGGAACCCTCTACTATGGTAGAGATCAAACAAAAACCATTAATTATCCAAAAAAACAAAGATGGGGAACTCAAAAGAATTGAAGGAACAGAAACCATAGCACTCTACAAATTTAAAATACTCAATAATTTATGAGAACAATCCCACAAAGAACCAAACAATTTAGAACCTCCTATAAAATCACATACCTACTTGGGTAAAGGTGCAAAGTTCAAATTTCTTGGAACCCTCTACTATGGTAGAGATCAAACAAAAACCATTATTTATCCAAATGTAATTGCTACCGACTGCACCATCACATACTGCCATACTGTGCATAGTCCTGCATATGAGGGAAGGTATTTCGCAATATGGTATGTGGAACCATGAGGCTGTTATGAGCCAAATGCATCATTAACATATACATCAGCTAGGGCAGAGAGCTGAATTACAAATCTGTTAAGCTTCTCTCCTTTGTCTTCCTCCCCCTGTTTCATGGAAGAGCTAAAACTATTATCAAGAAAAGATGATTGGCTACAGAAGTTATAAAGGAAATGACTATATTCAATCATATTCAGTTGATCCTTTGTCTTCCTCTCATGTTTCATGGAAGAGCTAAAATTATTATCAGCAAGAGATATTTGGCTTCAGAAGTTATAAAGGAAATGGCTATATTCAATCATATTCAGTTGATCTTTGATACCAGACACATTGGTTTGCTTAATAGAGCTAGATGAAACATAGAGGTCCACTCAATATAAGTTTCAAGGCCCCCTATGTCATGCTGTAGTGAAATTATTAATGACATCATAGGGGTTGAATTGTCTCCCCTGAAACTTGAAAATTCGTAGACACAGCATATTGTCTACTTCTTTAAATGCATGACCTAAGTAAAATAGTGAAAAGGCCCCACAGGCCACAAGAAATTGCGGCCAAATGGCCTTCTTCTTGTCTTTCAAGTCTTTTCTCATTCCTCCCACCCCGCAGGTTTGGTAGGTAATTTCTCGAGCTAGTAACTTATCAGGAACATAGAAGGGTAGGACATGAGGGGAAGCAATGCTTCCAAATACTCTGACATAGGTGAAAATCTCTTCCCCAAACCATCTTGTGACAGGGAGAATGTCAACTTCTGCTTCGGGGGGAAATCTTGGGGCATCTCTATTATACAACATTTTGTGAAGAGGCAACATAATCCCATGGAAAATTTTGTAAAAATACGGGATAAGCTTGGAATCCCACAATTCCTTATGATAAATGTGAATTGGCAAGGGATTTTGTATAGTCCACTTCCAACCCATTAAAGGAAATTTGGAAACGAAACAGATTGCATCCATAACATAAGCAACTAAAAAGAAAGGAGGATAAATCCTCTCAGTGGTAGTTCTTTTGGACCATGTTGAAGCCCCGAAAATCGGGTCTACAACAAGTGGGATACCCGCCTGGTCTGGACCTTGGTTGGTAGCTCCTTTTCCGTTTGGTATAGCGGGTCCGATCGGGGATAATGGGACTAGTTTCTCAATTTGTGTGTGTGAGAAAGATTGATATTTCTGTTTCTAACAGTTTCTAAATGGAATACTTCTAATCTAATTATAATCTAATAATAAGGAAATTATATTCTAATGATAGAAATATGTAAATCTACACTAAACCGGGGTGTAATCTTTCTTCTATGCGATCTAAAATGATTTCAAACAACAACTGGTAATAAATATCATTCAGCTGTTATGAGAAAAGAATTCAGTACAGATGAACCACATCGTATAAAAAGTTAGACGAAACAGTTGTGCAAAACATATCGCATAATGAGCTATTCATACACTATGCATAAATAAATAGCTATCACCGTACAAAAGTGCCAAATGATAACTCAGGCATTCATACATTAATATATAAATAACTGAACTGGAAATCACTTTAACACAAGGTAGAAATAGTTAAGAGATATAAATACCATTTATAACTAGTCCTACTCATGAGCTTCAAGTGATAACGATTTATCTCTCCTTGATCAAATATCCACTAAGAGTACAAAAGTGCAACATCAGTAGCAGATATCAAATGCAAACATCAATAAATCTTGTTCCATTCATTCATCAAAACCTCCTCATAGGGTACAGAAGTGCATGTTCTGGGGATAAGTTTTTGATAAATTTCAGGACCCTTCTCTAAATGCATGAGAAGGGTTTAAATACTACTAACTAAATCTAAAAATAAATTATTACAAAAATGTAGGATGCGGTTTAAATGACCGTCCTCTTTTCAAGAAAATAAAACAAAATTAAAGCTAAAATTAAATCTAACATTAAACTACTTCTGTATTTGGTCCTTGAAATCGCACGCATGCAGCATCTATTTGAGAAGAGTCGGCTGGCTGACTTCCGCTTTTAGCTGAGCTGAGAAAACAGAATCGACAAGAGTTGGCGCCATTTTTTCGGCTGAATTGATGATACACTTAACAGTCATCCATTGGCTATGTGGCTTTACCAAGTATGCCCAGTAATAATCCCAGTTCAACTTGGTTAACCCTTGAATTACTTTTTCCTTTTCTTGAGCTCTCTGTTTCCAATCTGCCTGTAGTTACTGTGCATTTGGTAAATATCCTAGAGTGGTCTTTGTGATCAAATTTTTCCTGTGCAAATTTTCATTTACACAATAAATAATATTGCTTGCTGCCGTGGCTGCTCCTTCTGTTGCTTGCTTTGCCTCCCCGATTTGCTCGTCCCATTTGTTAAAGAGCATTTCTTTGTGGTTTTCACTGATACTTGGTGCACCTGCTCTTTTTCCCTCATCTTTTTCTTGCCAAGCCAAATATTTAGTCACCCATTTATCAATTAGATCATAGTCACTTCGTAAATCTACCACTTGATTAGTGGTTTTATCACTAATTTCACAATAATAGCTCCACTGTGATATCTTTTGGCCCAATGCTTCTTGCTGCTATAGTAATTTTTCATTCAAGGAAATGGACTCTGTGATAAATTTTGTGAGTTTAGGATTGTCCTTGTGCATCTCCTGTAGATCCTGTAACTGCTTTCCTTTCTCATCCAAACTTTTCTGATATCCTATCTGCATTTGCTGGAAGTCCTGTTGCAACCTCTCAAGCTATTTTTGTGCTTCATTGTTGGCGTTTTCTTGTTGCAATTGTTGCTGCAATACTTGTATCTGGTCTTCCCTTTCTTTTAGCAATTGTTGTACCTCAGATGCTTTATCAATAGTCGTGGAGGCATATGCTCCTGCGATCTGAGATAGTTTGGTGAGATTCTCAGTAGGATTTCTAGTGGGATCTTGCCACAGGACATCTAATTGTTCTACGCCTTGAGGGAGCACGTTTTCCAATTTCCTTTTCTTCCTCTGTCTTCTTACTACTGCTTTGTGTTGTGGTCTATAAAACACATCAAGGGGACAAATTTCTTCTATTTTGAGCATAAGCTCAGAGGATGGGGCAATAGGAATATGCTCCATATCTGAGACATCGCTGACTATTGTTGTGACTACTTCTTTTGATACCTGTGCGTTGCTCACAGGTGTTTTTATGGTTTGTCCTTCAAGATTGATCAAGTCGTTGAAGGTTTCCCATTCTTTGTCTAGTTCAGTTATGATTGGCGGTGCTTGAATGACGAGAGGAGGAGGATCTCTTTGTGGGGAGGAAATAACCTATTGGTCTAGAAGTTCCATTGACTGGGCAGTATCCTTTACTGACCCTTTGCTCTTATCCTGTTCATTTCCAAATCTTTTAGAATGTTCAGACATTTCTTTTTCTGACTTGGATTTAGATTCGTTAGTGCTTGAAATCCCACTAAGACTAACACTTGGAGTTGGTTCTCTTGCGGGTTTTATGAATAGTTTCTCTAAAGTAATACTGGCTAACCTTCTTTCCCTATATATTTTGAACTTTTGAAATTCTTCTAGAGAGAATTGCAATTGGGTTGCATGCAGAATTTCTTCAAGTATGCTTTTCTGCTAGAATATAGCATCGAATAAATCCTTTTCTCCAGAGAACACCTTTATCTTGACTGCAGTGGTGAAATTCTGGGCAACCTCATTAGGGTCAAACGGTCTTCTTGAAAATTTGAATAATTGTAAACATGTTATATTACTTACTTCTGTGAATGTGTGGCCTACATCAAAAAGCAAAAAGGCCCCACAAGCTACAGGAAACTGTGGCCATATAGCCTTCTTTTTGTCCTTTAAATATTTATTTATACCACCTTCCCCACAGGTTTGATAGGCAATCTCTCGAGCCAAGAGTTTATTAGGGATATACAAAGGTAGGACATGAGGGGGAGCAGAACTTCCAAATACCCTGACATAAGTAAACAATTCCTCCCCGAACCATCTCACGATAGGGAGGATGTCTACCTCTGCTTCAGGTGAGCATATCGGAGGGTCTTTATCATACACCATTCTGTACAAGAGCAGCATAATTCCATGACAAATCTGGTAGAAGTATGGAGTGAACTGAGAATCCCACAATTCTTTATGATAGACGTGGATAGGCAAGGGGTCTTGAGTTGTCCACTTCCAACCCATAACAGGAAATTTAGAAACATAACATATCGCATCCATTACATATGTAGATAGGTAAAAAGGAGGATAAATTTTCTAAGCCACAGCTCTTTTGGACATGTAACTGACAATGGCCGTGACTAGGTTATCAGACAAGATTTTGGCCCAATCTACAATAGTGGCATTTGTGGCAGAATCTAATAATGGTAGCCATTTTGATGAAAAAATTTTGATATATGGCATTCTGAACAATCTATAGAGCATGGCAGTAGCAAAGCAATATGGGGAGGTAAGAGAACCAGTACTGTACATACCATGTTTATCTTTCTTCAACGGTTCGTCCCTCCTAGACCAGCCTTTGGTGGTTTCTGCCAGGTCCTGATTTTCCTTTAAAAATTTCTCCATAAACTGCTTATTATAAGTTTCCTATGGCTCTGGTAGATGATACATGAGCTTTAAATCCTGGGCAGCGAATGAACCGATGAGTCCTTGACCCTGAATTTTGAACTATCTATTTCTGATTTCTGCGTTGTCCAGTATCCACTTGACCATGTCCGTGTATGGGAGGATTTTTGGCCTTGTTGCTATCTGGTGTAAGAATGAGCAGGATAGCTCTGAAAGGGATGCTTCCGAAGAACCATTTGATCCTACGGTAGCAGTAACTTCCATTACTCTAGGATTCTCCTCTTCGATCAAATTATACATTCCTTCCCATGTAGCTATTCCCGCGTCTCTGTTACGGGCCGTGTTTGTATATAAGGGCACCATTTCCTTTTATTCTAAGCTCGAGGCTTTGCCTTTCTTTCCCATTTCAACCTGCGTAATGCTTTGTATCGGCCTCTGTTGTCCGTTCCTGCAATTCACAAGTGAAGCAAAAATGAATGACATGGAAGGGTGATGGGAAAAGTTTTAATTCCGCAGACATATCAAGCATACCACCTTACGTGAAATGATTCTTTCGATAATCATGCACCCATAATCCATTATAACTTGCAACTACCTCATTTATTAGCATTAAAGCGCATAACCAGGTGTCAACTTAGTGAAAATACTTTTCTTGAATAACGTGCCCAAAATATCTGCGATGAAGTGATTTTCTGATTTGCTTCGCAACATCGCAAAATCGCAATATTGCAATATCGCAAAATCGATCGCTCGTGATATCGCATTATAGTATTATCGCTGCATCGCGAAATCGCAATATCACAAATCACAGAAATGTTATGCATGACAATCTTTGTTAACCTATCTTCTGCGAAATGCGATCTGGCGATCGGCGTCATCGCATATCGACAAATTGAAGTGTTTCAATGTGAGTTGTGCTAAATGCGATGCGATATTTGTTTATTATCGCATATCGCGATCTCGCAAATGTTGGAATTGTGCTTGTAAGGTGGCGTCCCACTATCTTATGCGATGCGATATTTCCTAAGGAAAGATTTTATATTACCTTATCATAAAACTTAGCTTTTTTGGATTTTCCAAGAGGGTTTCCTAAGCTTATCATGGTAATTTATTTGAAAAGGAAATTTAAACACTAATTTGATTTTTTTTAGATTTTTAACTAAGGTTCCCCACTTATTTAGTATTAGGAGTAACACTCAATAAAAAGGGGGGGTGTTGCTGGCCACAACAGACCGGTAGTTCCTGTTAGCACTCCAAGAAACTCTCCTAGGTTGTAGATCGGAGATGCCTGGTAACATATAATCTTAAATATTTTTCTCTAAACTATGGGAATAAATGATGGTTTGGATCAAGCCAGATAACCATTTCGACTATTTTTTTACTCAAGACATGCATGAACACCCCCAATAACACAAGGCTTTAGACTGCAAATGCTCAATAGTTTGTAGATTTAATGGATAGATGGAGAATACTGACCATACCAGCAGATTGCATACATGAACACATATGAATGGCTATCTATAGGCAACAAAGAAGCTTGAAAATCTACTATATCAAAGTAGAGATAAGATGACAGTTATCTGGCCTTAAACACAGAAGAAACATGAACAACCTATTCAAGTGCAAGCTTAGAACAGAAGAGAAAATGGACATTGAATGTATAACAGCAAAAGAAGCTTGTATTACTAATGAATGAAGATGAGAAGCTTGAGTAGCAAAGTCTCATGAGTCTCCAGAAGTTGAACCTCTATTACATCTTACTAACAGTTATTTATAGCCTGTTTACAATGCTCCTAAGCTCTCTAGAAGGCTCAGAGTCTTAATCTTCCTGATCCGTTCCCTAATTGTTTGATTCCCTCTATCGGCAAGCATGGCTCAGTGGTTTCTTCTTCTAACAAAATACTAACCATATTCAGATATTTTGGGCCATGTTGGCAGGGAGATTTTTTGTGCCAGATATGCTCCATAATTGATTCTGTTGGTTTGTTGAGCTATGTTGTCGATTCCCATGATCGCTTTTCAGCCTCTGCCTCCCAGAAGTTATTTCTTGGCCTTTGTTTATGTGATAGAATGGGTCTTCAGACCTCTGTTATCTTTCTTGAGCAGGTGGAGTGTTGTCTGAAAGAAACTCCATAACTGATAATTGCATTGATCTGCTCGAAGCAGGTCCTCTTCCCCTTGGCCATACTATTTGTGGAGCGAAGTTGTTGAGGATGAAATGCACCTAGCACTGGAAATTGACTATCTTCGTCCTTTCAGGAGGATAGAATGGTTACAGTATGTGGATTGTATAGTGGGCAGAGTGGTCGGATGGTGAAGAATCATGAGCAGTTGGATCTCGGGCGGGTAGATCCAACGGTCACCGGGTGGAGGATATGCACGAAGGTTAACGAGCGGGGACGACGAGCGGGCGGTAAGCGCTATTACCCACACCACTTATCGAAGGCGAGTAGTAAACGTACAAAGGCCAGTGATCATATCCATCGGGTGACGCATGGCAGATGGGATGTGATGAAAACTGTGTTCCCCGTAGGTTAATGCCCGAGTAGTTCGTGGGATCGAGAGGAGCGACTATCGTCCGATCACAGCAGGGATGATCTGACAGCAGGGAACAACTAGGCGAGTTATGTGTGGCACAGGACCGTCAGATTGGGGTGCAGCAAATCAATGGTTGCAATGACGGGTGATGATGGGTTATGGAGGCGTGAGGGAACATGATCATGGTCTTATGGGTTTAGACTTTGTGCTTCGCGATTAAGGACTGGGGGCTAAACAGGGGCTTTGTTGGGTTTTGGAGGGTTTAAACGGGGGATGGAGAGGTTTTAGGAGGAAAAACAGTGATGGCGGGGCTATGGAGTATAAGGAAAATGGAGGAGAAGGGAGGAAAAGACTGTTGCGATCTACCTTTTCTACATAAACTCATGGTCGAGCTGATATTTGGTCCTCCAAATGCTGAAGTATGTAGCAGAGCTAACACTGGCTCCTTTTGGGGATGAGATCCTCCCTGTGAGGTCTCAAGAACCTGCAGATCACTACCTTTTTGATGAAAACAAATTAGAAAAATTTCCTAGTGTTCCATTGGGCATGGAGTCTGACTGAACCTACACTAAAACTGCTAAAATAAAATATTTACAAATTTTAAGGCCAAAAGGCCTTAAATCACATAAATTTTCAGAAAACGCCCATTAACTGGGCCATCAAAAACTGCTTCTCCCCCCATACTTTGTAGCATGAAGGTATTGTTCCCTTTGATCTGAGAAATGATAAAAGGCCCTGTCCAGAAAGCATCAAACTTCCCATGGTTTCCTTTCTTTTCTTTTAGTGCATCCCATTTAAGGACCATGTCTCCAACCTAAAAATTATTTGTTTTTGTCCTTTTGTCAAAGGCTTCCTTGATCTTTTTCTGATGTGCTGCAGACTTTTCAACCAGCTGCTCTCTAATCTGATGTACCTCTGCTAAATTAGTGATTCTTTTTGCCATATCTTCTTCCTCATCTTGTTCTTGTTGCAGGAACTTTGCCACAGGGAGAGTTAACTGAATTGGGAACACAGCTTCGGTGCCATACACCAGCTTGAATGGAGAATTCCCTGTGGATCTTTTAATGGTCACTCTGTCAGCCCAAAGTGCATATTTGAGCTTAGAATCCCAATTCTTTTTGTTGTCCTCCAACAGCTTCTTAATTATCCTTATCAGAATTTTGTTGGAAGATTCTACTAGACCATTTCCTTGAGGGTAGTGTGAGGTGGAATGAACCAGTTTAATGCCCATTGAATTACACATTTCCACCAATTCTTTTGCTCTGAAGGCTGCTACATTATCTGTGACTAATTTATGTTGACAACCAAATCTGGTGAAGATATGCTCAATCAAAAACTTCATGACCACATTATAATCAACCTTTCTGGTAGGGATTGCTTCAATCCAATTAGTAAAATAATCAGTGGCTACTAATATCCATCTGTGCTGGCCATTGGAATGTGGATTGATTTCTCCAATGAAATCCAAGCCCCACTGCTGAAAATGTCCTTTTACATGTATTGGTTTTAAGGGTAGGGACTTCAATTGTTGTTTCCCTTCGAATATTTGGCACTTGTCACAAGATTTAACAAATGAAAAGACATTAGAAAATAAGGTGGGCCAATAGTACCTAGCTCTAAGGATCTTGTGGGCAGTAGTTTTCCAGTAGTGATTTCCTCCACACATGCTGGAATGAAACTACTGCATAACTTCCATTGAATGTTCTTTGTCCAGACACCTCAAAAGCATTCCAGTTGGGTCCCTCCAGTAGAGCAAATTTTCATGGATGCAATATTTTTTTGCCCTGAGTTTAACAGTTCTGGCGTGACTTTGAGTAAGGCCTGGAGGGATTTCTAGCTTTAGCAAGAAATTAGCTATTACAAAATACCAATCACAAGAAGCTAGATTCTCTGTCAATGACTACTTTTCTCCTGGTTCAGTTGCTTCCTCTTCTTTTGTTTGAACATTTTCTGAATTCGAACACATGAGGTTCATGTCTAATGTTCTACAATTTTCTTCAGCTAATAGTCTGGCAAGACCCTGACCTCTGACAAGCTTACTTGGCTTTAGTTCTATATTAAATTTAATTAACTTTGCAATCCATTTAGCCCTTCTTCCATCAGCATCAGGTTGTGTTAAGACATCTTTTATTGCAGCAGAGGGTACATATGCAACTATTTTGGAATGCAGAATATAAACTCTGAAAGCTTTCAAAGACTTGATAAGAGCGTATGCTTGTTTCTCAATAATATCATACCTTAGCTCAGCATCCCTTAAGGTTTTACTGAAAAATGCCACCGGATGCTCTGAGCCTTCTTCATCTGCTTGCAATAAAACTGCTGCAAGGGTGTCAATAGAGGCAAAAGAAAATATATGGAACTCCTTGCTGTAATCTGGACTGATTAAAGTGGGAGCCTCCATAATAGCTTGTTTAATGGACTCAAAGGATTTTCTTACTGCGCTAGTCCATTTGATTTCTGACCCCTTTTTCAACATAGAGGTAATATGCTTCACAAGTTCTGCAAAATTTGGGATAAACCTCCTTACAAAATTAATCTTGCCCAGAAAGGACTGGATGTCCTTCTTCGATCTCGGGACAGACAAGGTCTGTATCGCTTTTACTCTTTCTGGGTCAATTCGAGCACCTGCAGCAAAAACAATATGTCCCAACAACTTGCCTTCTTCTAAAGCAAACTATGACTTATTAGAATATACTGAAATCCCAAACCTTTTGCACTTCAAAAACACTTTCTTCAATTGGTGCACATGGTCTTGATGGCTGCTGGAGTATACTATTATATCATCAAGGTAGATAAGGACAAATTTATCCTTCTCTCCCACAAATGTTATATCTATAGCTCTCTAAAAGGTGGCTCCAACATTCATCAACCCAAAAGGCATCTTGGAATACATAAAAGTGCCCCAAGGAGTGGTGAATGCAGTCTTCTCTTGATCATCTGGATGCACAGCAACCTGATTATACCCAGAAAATCCATCCAAGAAAGACATCACTTTGGCTCCTGAGACTTTCTGCAGCAAATGCTCCATCTTGGGTAGGGGATAATTGTCTTTCTTAGAGCATTTGTTTAAGTTTCTGAAGTCAACACAAAGTCTGATTTCTCCACTTTTCTTCCTTACCACTACCAAGTTGGCTACCCATTTTGAATATCTGAGAGGAACTATGATTTTGGCAGCCAATAACTTTTTAATTTCTTTTTCAATGAGTGGAAGGAGCAAAGGATTTATTGGTCTCAGCTTCTGCTTGAAAGGGATGGTGTCCTTCTCTAAAGGGATTTTATGCTGGATGATCTTTCTGTCATAAGTTTTCAGGTCACTATATTCCCAGGCAAAGACATCAGCAAATTGCTTCATTAAATTGCAGTATTCAGAACTTTGGTCAGCAGACAGATGAGTGGACAGATTTATATATCTTGGCTGACCTGGACTCCCTATATCATACTTACAGACTGCAGATTGGTCTTCTTTTTGTGCAGCCTTATAAGGCACATCATTCTGATCAAAAAGTATTTCTAGAGGAATTAGACCCTTAGGTATATGATTGCTGGGAAGTTGGACAATGCTATCTTTACCAATTTTATTTCTAAGCTGGGATTGGGGGCTTTCTTCCAAGGCTTCATTCTCTTGGTCAATTCGCATTTCAGAAAATTCATCAATGACTTGCAGGAACCTATTCACCTCATCATCATCTTCAAAAACTTTCCAATGCTGGACATTATCAGGCAAGGATGGTCTATATTTCATTTGAACTTCATAAACTAGTCTGGGAGGCATGGGAGGTATGAACATGCTAGCAGACACAGCAAGGGAATTAGAAAGCTGATTTTTGGCTCTAGGGATATATGAATATAGAAATTATCAAAGGAATATTTGAGTCTCCATACCTCATCTCTGTATGCTTTCAGCCTTGGGTTCTTTGCTTGAAACGTTTTGTTTACCTGTTGAGTGATCAGATCAGCATCCCCAAACACTTTTATACTTTTGATCCTCATATTTTGCTATGTTATTAGTTACTTGAAAAGCCAACTTAAAAGATAGTTGTGTGCTTTCTTGTTTTGGAGATACCAGCACCACCCCTACTCCTACAGTCTCCCTAGAACATGCTCCATCAAAGAACATCTCCCAAACCTGACTTCCTTTCTCTTCCTCGGCCTGATTTGTTGGTTTCTAAAGGTCCACAAAATTGAGGTGCCAACTTGGCACATGATCCAATCCGCAGGGAGCTCTTCTTCGGTTTGATGAGAAAGTACACTTGCTCCCCAACCTAAAACTCCTTAAACAATATGTTATGATTCTTCTTGATTACCTGCATTTCTTGTTCCATTTCCACCAACATGTCTAGCCCAATCAACACCATTTTAACTGGATCACTCCAATTGATGGGATTATTACAACTCTGCCCATACAATGCCTCTAATAAACTCATCCTAAAATATTCCCGATACCCATTGTTGTAAGAAAACTCTACTGGTGGAAGGTACTCTTCCCACTTTCACTGTTGGTGCATCACATACATCCTCAACATGTCCTCCAATATCTTGTTAAGCCTCTCTATATGTTCATCTGTCTGTGGATGATAAGTTGTACTAACGACCAACTTTATGCCCAAACCTACAAACAACTCCTTCCAAAACTTGGAAGTAAACATCGAATCCCTATCTCACAAAATATTTTTCAGAACACCATGCAATCTAACCACATCCTTGATGAAGACTTGTGCTACATCATTCGTTGAGTATGTAGACTTCACTGGAATGAAGTGTGCAACCTTTGTCAACATGTCCACCACGACCATGATGGAATCATGTTGTCTAGATGTCCTTGGTAAACCTTTGATAAAGTCCATGGAAATGACCTCCCATTTCCACTCTGGAATCAAAGTTAGTTGTAGTAGTTGGTGGGCTCTAGTATTGTAGCAATAATGCTACAACTCCTGGAGCTTCCTTCTTTAATTTTATCAACCCGGTAGTTCGTAACAAACTTGGAAGCGACGATGCTGTATGCACAAGTACTAGCTCTTGCCGCAGCTGTCACTTGGTCAGCTGGCACAAGTCCGCTAGGGGCTCAAGCCAACTTCTATGAGCTCTTAGAAGAAGCTTTTTAACTGATGGAAGAAAGCTAACTCAAAGGAAGCTAATCTATTTGCAGAAAGGAACTGAAAGCCAACAAGAAACGCAAACCCTAGCAAACCCTAATTCTACCAGCTAGTCTTACTGATGCAAATATGGGAATGCAAACTACTGAAAGAGGTGCCATTACTTCTATGAAGGTAAAATGCATGTGTCCAGACTACCTCTATCTGAAGAAAACATCTTTTGTATTTTTGTTTCAATTATTAGAATTATCACGCATGTGCTTTTAACAAGCTTTTTACTGTGCAGAGGTGGATCAAGGAGGAGGAAGGCTTGAAAAAGGTTGGGAAAGTTCAAAGAGGGTCTAAGGGGTCCCTAACACCCTTCCAGAGAGTTTCACAAAGTTTGGCTACCAAGAGACCGCGTTTATGAGCTTCTACAGGAAGTCTGTAGGGGTTCTACAGGATGTTTCAAAATTTCTACAGGATGTTCAGTAATTCCTACAGGATGTTCTACAAACGGATTTTGGGTGATGGGTGAGTGGAAGAGGCTACATGGGTGGATAGGGAGGTAGGAGAGGGGTTTGTAATGACTTAGTGACAGAGAGATGAGATGATGAGGGGGTGTGCTAAGCTAGTTTGTCTGAAGGAGGGTAGAGGGAATGGAAGGCCAAAAAATTAGGATAACGTGGGCAGTAGAGTAGTTGAGAGACAAGGGGTCTAATTGGGAGATGAGCGGTTGGCCTGGGCAAGGCTTAGAAGGATGAGAGGGTGAGGGAGTAGCACTGCACAGTGTACACTGAACCAAATCATCCACGTCCTACACATAATCAAAACATTCCTAACTGTTTAATGGAACCAATGAACAACAATGTTATTTCTAAGGAAAACCATGTATGGTACTAAACCAAAGAAACATTCCAAGAGGTCTGAACGCATGGACAACTTCTACAAACGAAAATATTGCACCAAAGATTGCATGAGTATGTAAACCAATGTTTTTGGTGGGTAGCACTTGCAATTCCAGCCCCTAGAAAGAGGTCAAAATGAGTGTGCAGGCAACCCTTTTCTGGAACTTTTATCAACTCCAATCTCTTCACTCTATTCTAAACAGATGAAGCAACTTTATCTTCTAACAATGACCTACTTAACCACACCAAGAAATCTAACTCAACAAACTGTGTTTCAAATGCATGTAAAGAAAACCATAATGCTGAAAGAAAAGATAACAATATAGAAGAAGGAGGCCTTAGGCTCTCAGGTTGGGCCCAACCCCGAGAGCTATGGCTCCTTTAAAAGCTCAGAACTGAGGCCAAATCTGACTGCTTTCCATTAAAAAATAATAATCATAAGTCAAAGAGCATGCCAATAATGGCTACAAAAGATCAAAACCAAGATAGCAACTCGTAGTGCAGAATGTGCAACAATGTTTCAAAAGTCCTTTTCGAAGGCTAAAGACTTATCATTTATACATCACGAGGCCCCAAGCTGGCCTCCTAAATCAGTGGGACTTGGTTGACCAAACTAGGAGTGAACTACTGCTTCCTCAAAATCCATTTGGCTGCCTTCTAAATCCGGTTGTGGTGGATGTTGGAGCTCGGAGTTGGGGGTGAAGATCCCGAGGAAGGCCATTTAATGCTGGACAACCCTCCTACGAATCCTCAACCCCATCTTGGCTGTCTCCTGGTCCTTATCTGCTCGGTTTTGTTCCAATCATGTGTAAAAAAACCTGAAATGAGCACGTGTTAGCCACCTAGGATAGTGACTGCCCTTATTCGTACAAATGACATAAACATACTAAAAAATGATGCATAAGTTATGAAAAATGAAGGATTGAGCAAAGGTAGTTAGGCCAAATGAGCCCAAAATGTTACCAAATTTGGGGCTCATCAAGACCCCCCAGCTAAAATGATTTCTCATCCCTGAGCAACTAATCCAGCTCCTCGTCCTTCATTGCTTTCACCGCCACCCTCACATCCCAGGCTTCTGAAGTGGTCTCCTCCTCACTGGCATGGAACCCAGCCTTCCTTTCCACCTCTTCCCACTGCTTATGCTCTTCTTTTTCTGTGCTGCCTTCCATCAATCCTAACAGCAAAGGTGGGATTAGCTTGAGGCCAATCTAGCTGGCTTGGAGGTTCTGTATGGACTTCTTGTAGAGGGGCACCCGTGCTAGAGCTTCCCTCATTCAAGTTGGAGTATGATATTCTCTGATTTTAAGGTTGTGGGACAATGTGTTCCATCGGCGGGTGCAAGCATGAACACAGTTGTCCCCTAATAGTCACTCCATATCCTCGAAATGTGTTATGGCCTGAGCCTGCTGATCCATGTATTTCAATAAAGTTTGAGGGTTGGTGGCTAAGTGTTGGTGGGCCGATATCAATGCAGTGGGATCCCCTAGCTCTGCTCTAATCAGCAGTGGCTCATGTAATTCTCGATCCATGACCTCTTTGACCTCTGTTGCCCTCTTTTCTTCATGGTTCAACCATGAGGCAAATGCCATCAACTGCATATCCCCTACAACTGTGTTGGGATCCCATGAAGTCACATTAGGAAGGGCCAAATTATGGAGATAGAACTCCGAGAGTTTGGCCTTATCCTCTGATGAACTGCTACTGCATAACGCTGTGAACTGCTGGGGGTCTTGGAGTTGGGAGATACCCCTCTGTGCCAATGCATTAATCTGAAATTGCAGCCACTGGTCTTGTAGGTACAGGCCATAGGATTTGGCCGGTTGTCTGCATTGTAGAGCATCCATGGCCCAACTGGCCATGCAACCCAGTTGTGCCTCTTTTTGCTGCAACTGCTGTTTGAGAGCTTGTATCTTGATTTGTGCTTGTAGTTCCCTTTCCTGTAGATGCAAGGTTGGCTCCCCAAGACCAACTTGCAGTCCTTCTCTGCCTTGATGTTCTGTTGTAGTGTCCCCTGAGGATGTGCCCTTTTCCTTCTTCAGTTCCTGTAGCTGCAGTTTAAGTTTCTCGTTCTCTTCCTGTAGGAATACCCACTGGTAGTTTGCCACGTGTTTGGCCATAGCTAATTCTTTTCGTTCCTCCTTGAGTTGTTCCTCCAAGGGGCCTATATCTGCCACTCCTTTTGATTTAGCTATTTTCATCCACATGTGGGTTCTCACTCTTTCTTCCTCCAACGCAAAGAAAAGCGACACTGTGAATTTTTGTGGAATAATTTTCCCAGCCTCCAAAAAGTTATAATACGAGATCAAGCTTGGCTGGGGACTAGGTTCCGAAATATGCTCTTTCTCTTCTTCCCTCGATGGCTCTACTCCATCTTCCCTAAGTGGTGATGTGGGTGCCTCTCCCTCCATCCTCTCTGTCTCCTTAAGCCGGGCTAATGTTTCTTGTAGAACGGGCTCAGCATCCTGTAGCCGGGCTTTTGATGTAGGAATTTACAGGGTAAGTTCCTCAAAAAGAACACCAAAAGGACACCGCTCACAACCAGATCACAGATCAATACACCAGTATTTTTGACGTGGTTAAAACCCTCAAAGAGGGAAACAGTCCACGGCCTGCGCCAACGTGGCTACTACAGGCAATTTATTAATCAAAGAATGAAAATTTACGTAAGCTTCTCTCATGCACGGATTACTCGAACAATGACCCTCCATGCGCTTTAAATAGAACTCATGGACCAATTGGGTGTCAAGCCACGGATCAAGTGTTGGTAATACCGAGGAGAGAATGAACCGTTGGATCACTACATATCGTGACCGTCGGATTGTAAGTTACGATATGTACAACGGTAAAGAAACACACTTTACCTAACTCTATACCTAACTCTAAACTAGACCAAGTTGTACTTAACTACTTCCTATGTGTTGGAATATCCTAACATCCCCCCTTAAGAACAACTTGGGATAGGATTGAAGGATTTACAAATATGACACAATAGGAGAAGGAAGGAGGCACTAGAGCCTATCCCCCCTTAGTGACAACTTCATGAACTCCAAGCATATATCGAAGTTTATTGAACTTCACCTCTGTGAGAGCCTTTGTGAAGATGTCTGCAACCTGATCATCTGTTGAACAATATTGCACTTCAAGAACATGGTCATGAATGAGCTTTCTGATGAAGTGCATGTGTAGTTCAATGTGTTTGCTACGCTGATACTGGACTGGATCTTTGCATAGTTGAATGGCACTTTGATTATCACACCAAAGTGTGGTTGGATGTTGCTACTCAAAGACAAACTCTGATAGGATCTGACGAAGCCACAAGGCTTCCTTACTAGCTTCCACGGCACCACGATACTCTGCTTCTGCTGACGAAAGAGAAATGGCAGCCTGTTTCTTACAAGCCCATGTAATAGGTCCTGAACCAAGAGTGAAGACATAACCGGCAGTAGACTTTCGATCATCAGGGTCACCAGCCCAATCAGAATCAGTGAAACCGACTAATAGAGGATTTGCTTTGGCACTGTAATGAATCCCAAACTGTACTTTACCTCGAACATAACGAAGTATTCTTTTATCTACTTTCCAATGACTTTCACGGGGGTTTTGCATAAAACGAGCAACAAGGCCAACATCAAAGGAAAGGTCAGGACGAGTATGGGTTAAATACAAGAGTTTTCCTACAAGTTGACGGTATAAGGTAGCATCAACTTCAGGAGAAGTACACGAGACTGAAAGTTTGACTCCAAACTGAAAGGGAGAAGGGGCTGGCTTACAGTCTTCCATGTGAAAATGACGAAGAATATCACAAGCATACTTGGACTGGGAAAGGAAAATACCCTCCTTGGATTGCAATACTTGAAGACCGAGAAAATAGTGTAAGTGTCCTAAGTCTGTCATTTCAAATTTCTTTTTAAGGCTAGACTTCACATGGTTTATAAGGTTGGGATCACTACCAGTAAGAATAAGATCATCAACATAAAGAACAAGGATGATAAGAGAGTTGCCCACTTTCTTGGTGTAGATAGTATTGTCAGAATAACACCTAGAAAATCCAAATTCTAAAAGAAAGCTATCCATTTTGGCATACCAAGCCCAAGGAGCTTGCTTGAGACCATAAAGGGATTTCTTAAGTTGACAAACAAGGTTGGAGTTTGTTTGTATGAAGCCAATGGGTTGTTCCATATAGATTTCTTCCTGCAAGTCCCCATGCAAGAAGGCAGATTTAACATCCATCTGATGGACTTCCCATTTTAAAGAGGCAGCAAGGGAAAGAACAAGGCGGATAGAGTTCATTTTGGCAACAGGGGAGAAGGTTTCAGTGTAGTCAATGCCTTCAACCTGTGAAAAGCCCTTAGCAACAAGACGAGCTTTATGTTTATCAACTTTCCCATCTGGTCCATACTTGGTTCTGTAAACCCATTTACATCTAACAAGTTTGCGTCCCTTTGGTAGAGGAACAAGATCCCATGTATCATTTGCCAACAATGAATGATATTCTTCATTCATAGCTGCTTCCCAATGTGGATGGCCTGAAGCTTCTGCAAAAGTGTCAGGATCATGATTTACTGGAGCTTGAGCCAGTAAAGAAGAGGCTCTTTCAAACTGAGAACGTGTACGTCGCTGATCTGTAGGATCACCGGCAAGATCACCTGCTGCATCCCGAGTAGCACGGACCCATCTTGGAAGTTGAGGATCCTGAGAAGGTGGGGGAGGATTATCATCCTCACTTTCATCATCTGAAGAAGAAATGTTTTCAAAAGTAGAAGAGATAGGAAGAGGTGGCACATCCGCCGGACTAGGCTCGCAGGCCGATTTATTTTCATCAAATTTTACATCTCTTCTAATGATAACATTTTTGGACTTAAATGGAATAAGTCTATAACCTTTTACATCTTCAGAATATCCAACAAAAGTACATTTCTCACTCTTAGGTTCTAAAGCTTTATGCTTTTCATCTGGAATATGGGCCCATGCTTCACTTCCAAAAACACGAAAGTGACTTACATCTGGTTTAATGGAACTCCAAGCTTCTTCTGGAGTGATATTCTCTAGAACCTTAGTAGGAGTGCGATTGATTATATAATTTGCACAATTAATTGCTTCGGCCCAAAAACTAAGACTGAGTCCTTTAGATTGCAGCATACAATTAGCCATTTCCTTTAAGGTGCGATTTTTCCTTTCAGCTACACCATTTTGTTGTGGAGTGTATGGAACAGTATGTTGCATTTGAATTCCATTTTCGGTGCAAAAGTTGATGAATGTGTTTTTAACATATTCTCCACCATTATCAGTTCTTAGCTTAAGAATTTGATGTCCAGATTGTTTTTCAACAAAGGCTTTGAAGGCCAAAAATGTGTTAAATACTTCGCTCTTGAGTTTTAAGAAGTATACCCAAGTGCGTCTGGAGAAATCATCAATGAAAGTTAAGAAATACTTGCAGCCAGAGAATGAAGCAACAGGAAGAGGACCACATAAATCACTGTGCACAAGCTGTAAAGGGGCTGAGGCGTGCCAAGAGGCACGTTTGTCAAAACTGTCCCGATGATGTTTTCCGAGTACACATCCGGAACAAACACCATCTCTGCAAGATACCATAGGAAGACCTGTCACCATTCTTTCTTTACATAGATGCTGAAGGGAGCGATAGTTTAAGTGACCAAATCGCTCATGCCAAAGTTTGCTCACTTCATCATTATGAGCAACAAATACTGAGGGAAGATTTGATGACCCAAAGTTGTGAAACTTATACAACCTTGTGGAATCATCAGCAATACCAGTAGCTAGAATCTGTTTAGGATCTCTTAGATCCTTGATTACAACATCATGAGGTGAAAATTCAACAATTTTACCTTCACCTGAATGAGTTATCTGATATACAGATAGAAGGTTGCAGGATAAGGTTGGAACACATAATACATCATTAAACTGACCATTGTCTAGATGAACAGTTCCAGTCCTACAACATTAAGAGATCTATCATCACCAACATATATATTTTTGGTGTTACAATCATTTAAAGAAGAAAACATGGCTTGGTTTTTGGCCATGTGATAAGAGGCTCCAGAATCAATGAGCCACTCATGAGAAGGAGAGGAAGAAGATACATTTAATGCATAACCAGACTGAGATGATTGACAACGACATGCAGAAAGTGCCATTCCGGAAGTTGAAGTTGAAGTAGGCTCCACATGGATGTTATGTTTCTTCATTGCGGCTTCCAAGGCTTCCATCTTCTTAAAGCATTTAGATTCTAAGTGGCCATCTCGATTACAAAAGTTACAATGTCTATCAGTCTTCTTCCATTTGTTTTTATTGGTCTTATCATTTTGCTGAAATGATCTTTCATTTTGAGGTTGAGTTGGTTTAGGACCATTCTTTTGAGGATATGACTTCTTAGGATTCTTTGAATTTGGTTGTTGCTGGGCGGCTAACGCTTTTGTGGAAGAGTTTCCAAGATTAAGAAGACCAAGGTGTAAGATTTTTTCTTGTTCTCTTATTAAGGAATCACAAAAGGAGTCAAAGGAAGGGGCCTTGTAGTCTTTTCCTTGACAAATGAAAGCTTCCCTTGTAGAATGGAAAGTGGAAACAAATACAGAGTAGGCTGGTCCCAACTTAGTAAGGATGGAATAAATAAGGTTACCATCTTCTTTCTTAACCTTAACACCTTCCAAGAGATATCTAAGGGTCTTGAATTTGGACAAGAAATCTTCAATGCAAGAAAAATTATTAGGATCCAAAGTAAGCAACTCATTTTCAAGTTGATGGGCTCTAATTTCATTTTTAATCCCAAAAACTTTAGCGATTTTTTCCAATGCTTCATGAGGAGTCTCAAGTTCTGCAATATGGAATCTAAGATCAGGAGAAATAGACATCCCTATCAAACCACGTGCTTGATCTTGTCTATTTTCCCATTTTGCAGCCTTGTCTTCATCTTTTGGTTTCTTCTCTTGGTCTGTGGCTATTCTGTAGAGACCTTTACTTCTAAGTAAATCTTCCATGTAGGCTATCCATTGGAAGTAGTTAGTGCTGTCAAGAATGACTTGGCATGGACTTTCCATTTTTTTTTTAAACTAAAGCTGAAGATGCTGAAATTAAGTGTTCCAATGGATAGATCTCGAAAAATTAGGTTTTTTAAAAAAAAACGGCTCTGAAAAAGGCTTCCGGATGAAGAAGTTATGGCTTTTTGAAAAAAAATTGTTGAAGTTGCCAGCAAAGTAAGCGAATGTGTGGGAATGAAAAAAAAATCCGCCCCTACAAAATGGAGACTTGAACCCAAGACCTCTACTCTCTTAAAATAGCTTTGAACCAATTGATCTATACAAAAAAATTGAGAGAGAGAGAGAGAGGGGGGGGGGGCTCGGTTTGCGTGCTTGCCTTGAGAAAGCTCTTTTTCCCTACAAAACACAAAACCCAACACGAATATGCAAAGAAAAACGAACCTTGCGGCTCGAAGTTAGCTTTAGCCAAAAAACTAGATATTTATAAAAAAAAAAATCTCAAACTTAGCTTTAGCCGAAAAACTAAATATTTTTCTCAATGTTTCTGATTTTCCGAGATCACACTAAGGTGCAGGGAAAAGAGCATACGCATGAGAAAAATCCTTCCTTTCTGTTTTTGATTTGCCCAGATCGCACAGAGTCGCAGGGCAAAGAAAATACGCAGAAATGAAAGGTATAGATCCGGTTAAAAAAAAAGGTAAATAAACCGAAACCGAAATAAGCAGAGAGAAAATAATAGTAAACTGCAAAAACACTGTATACCTCCCGATCTGAAAAATGACGCAGCTAGGGCTACCGAAAACCTTTTCACGTGAAATGAAAGGGGTTCCTCACTGGAACAGATGCTCCGAATGCAACAGAGCAGTCCTCTCGACCCGAAAGTAGTCAGAAACAGCAGATCTACGAAACGACAGCCGCATGCAGTTCTACCAGCTTCAGATTTGGATCACCAACAGACGCGGCCCTCAAATAGCTCTGATACCATGTAGGAATTTACAGGGTAAGTTCCTCAGAAAGAACACCAAAAGGACACCGCTCACAACCAGATCATAGATCAATACACCAGTATTTTTGACGTGGTTAAAACCCTCAAAGAGGGAAACAGTCCACGCCCTGCGCCAACGTGGCTACTACAGGCAATTTATTAATCAAAGAATGAAAATTTACATAAGCTTCTCTCATGCACGGATTACCCGAACAATGACCCTCCATGCGCTTTAAATAGAACTCATGGACCAATCGGGTGTCAAGCCACGGATCAAGTGTCGGTAATACCGAGGAGAGAATGAACCGTCAGATCACTACATATCGTGACCGTCGGATTGTAAGTTACAATATGTACAACGGTAAAGAAACACACTTTACCTAACTCTATACCTAACTCTAAACTAGACCAAGTTGTACTTAACTACTTCCTATGTGTCGAAATATCCTAACATTTGAAGCCAACCTGTCCATTCTCTCCTTCCAAGTAGTTGTCTTTGGGCTCCCCCACTCATAGGTGACAGATAGTTTTGAGGGGGACCTCTCCCTTGGCGAGGTAGGGGTATCTTCTATAGTAATTGGGTTGCTGGATGGAGGTTGTGGCCTGGCCGTTTTGATTCTCACACTTCTCCTGGCTTTGAAATACAGAGGGGTCTCCCTCTTTCATTTTTCCTTCGGCTTAGGAGGTGTACTAAGGGTGACCAGCATGGTTGTTGCCTCCCTTGCAAGAATTTCGGCTGTCTTCTCTTTTGGTTTTCCTTTCTCAGGGCTTCCTGTAGAAGGCCCTGTATCAGCTGATTTCTGGCTTCCTGTAGAAGCCATTTTTGGTTTTCCTGTAGAAACAGGTGGCATCATTTTAGGCTGTTTGGCTGAGGGTGCTTTGCCTTTTGACTTGGTTGAGGCTGCTTTTGAGGTGCCTTTACTGACGTGGACTTGTTCCGTCCTTTCCACCCTACTCTGTAGCCTTTTCTCTCTGGGTGTCAATGTGGATTTGTCACCCTCCTTTTCGGCAACCTGGGGTTTCTCTTGCCTCCCCTTTTGTTCTTTCTTCGGTGCTTTGGCCACGGTTTCTTGGCCTTTCCCTTTCTTCTTTGTGTGTACTGACGCCTTCTCCTCGCTGCTGGAGGAGGTGAGCTCCTCGGTCAACATTTTGATATTTCCATCCTTAGTCATATTTCAGAAGGCTTCCCACGAGAGAGGGACTGTGTAGGTGTGGAGTGCATCCTCCACGAGGAGCTTAATGAGCCCATGATGGGCTACCTGGTCTGGCGTGCCCTCTCGTAATTTGGTGGCACATTCTGTCATGGACTGCAAGAGGAAGTAAGGAATACTTAGCTTGTTTTCTGAAGGTAGGTCCATTTGGTGCCTCAATTCTGTGAGCAGCCGGAAATGGTACCCATATATGATGTTGAATCGTCCTTCGCACGTGATATATTTCATAATTTGGAGGCTGACCTCACTCCAAAGCGGCTGTAGGCTAGCTCTGCGAACCCCGTTCTTATCCTCTGAGAATTTCTCCTCCAGTGGAAAGAACTCCTTTTTAGCCTTCTGGCATAATTTCCTCTCCTCCTTGTCCCACGGTACCCCCATTGGGAGGTCAGTGACTCTGTTGATGAACTGTGGGGTGAGTCTGAGATTCAAACCCCTGAAATTGACAACGGCCAGCGTTTTTTATTTTGGCTTCAAAGCTCGCAGGAACTCCTCTGCCACCTCATCATCGTAACCTTGAAGCTTGTCACAGAACGACATCCATTGCGCACAAGTGAACAGTTCTACCACCTCCGGGTTTTCCCGTAGCTTCTTTGAGTCTGTCGGTTCCTTTCTAATGAATCCACCCAGCATGGTGAAAGCCCGCTATGCTAGTCGGAGGTGGCAGGTGCGTATCAAAAGATGGCCTTACGGATTGCTTGAGACAGAGCGTAGAACTACGCCTCTGTCACGCACACAATTCTTGAATTCTTGGCTATCTACATATAAGCCTTGACAGGGGCTCAATTACAAACCACATCCTGTAGAAAACCCCGCATATACTACGACGACAATTTTCATGCAAAAGGAAGACGATGCTTGCAATTTTATGCTCAGACTGTAGTTTTACATTTTTGAGGACGTCGACTTCGCCACCCTTCAAACCAATTGCATGGGAGGAACAGGTTCAGGCTTACCTTTTCCAATTCGCCACCTTTGACGTGAATAGATCGATTTTCCTCCGTAGCGGCGAGCTTCCTGTAGCGCAGCTTCCTGTAAAAAGGCGCGCACAGGTTCCGGAGAGCACGTCAATGGTTCTGTGCCTTTTGTGCCACCACCAGACGTCTGAACAAGCCGAGGACTTGGAGTAACAAGCTTCAGATAAATTCGGATGCTTACTCGACTGCAAAACGGCTGGTGATAAATGAGTGGAGTGACGATCTAGCTGGTGGATTTGAATCCCGACCGAACTCGTGGCGCAGGGGTGAGTTGTCCCTGCCGGACCATTGGACGAAGTCACCTACTCATTTCACTGCAAGTCTCCTTGACTGCCGCATCATTCCCTGCAGATCTGCCGCTGCCATTTCCGTTAAATCGTCGCTTCTCCCCGACTGGACGCTTCTCACATGTCCATTACCCGTTTTGCTTGCCACGACCAACACTTTCAAAATCTGACGCGACCATTTGACTGGTCGTGGTGGCCAGTTGAATGGATACCCGACTGCTCAACCCATTCATTTCCACACTTGCAAACATTTCAGAGCATTGTTCATGTAATTTGATGAAAAAAGGGTGAGGCACTTACTTGTGCGGCCACGACGTTATTTTCAGGTTTCAAGACGAGGGTGATTGGATTTGCTTGTTGCTGCTTCATGCACAGGCATGGGGGTTCCTCCTCGCAGACTGCTATTGGTTACGACGCTTATTATCTGGCTGCGGATGGTGCATGTGCCCGCTCTATGTGTTGCAGGCGCCTTGATGGTGTACACTCTAGCTGAATGAACTGCTACGGGATTGCTATAGGATGTCCTGTAGCAGTTTTTCCTCCTCGGGTGCATGCTGAAACGGTGGAGACGGTGGCATCATGGTCATGATCGCAGGGCCCTCGGATGGCTTTGCTAAGTAGTGCATGGTGTCTCTGCATCCTTTTTTCCGTTTGAGAATCACTTCCTCTGATAATTCAATGTTCTGATTTGACTGTGCAGGTATTTCCATTGCATGGCAACTGGGGTGGCAGAAGGAGGCGACAGCAGTGCGTGATGGAGAAAAAATTAGCTTGCATGCCTCCGTGTCAGACCTCGAGCGCTAGATCTCCCCACACAGTCGGTTTTGGGTCGTCCAAATATTCTACAAGAAGTTTCCTGTAGAAATACAGAACTTCCTGTAGAAAGTCCTGTAGCTTCCTGTAGGAGGCTAAACTGTGATCAAATCATGCCCAGAACTTGGAAGAGATGAGTGTTTTCGGAGGGAGTGCTGGTGAGGTCACCTGGTAGCATAGTAGGGACCCTTGTCTTTGAGTTGAGGGCCCTCTTTTCCTGCATGGAATACCTGCAACCTGCATGCATTGCCACATCTTGAACTTGTTTTCCCTATTTTTTTGTTTTTTTTCTTCTTTTTTTTTGAAAGACAGCAGGGACGCCTCAATGAGGTTTTCACCCCTACCATCTGCCTTGAGCGCCTCAGAGAGGTTTTCACTCAAGGGTCTTTTTCAAACATTTTCAGAAAGATAGCAGGGATGCCTCAATGAGGTTTTCACCCCTACCATTTGCCTTGGGAGCCTCAGAAAGGTTTTCACCCAAGGATCTTTATTATTATTATTTTATTTTTTTTAAGATCTTCAGGGTATGCCCAAAACATAGGCAGAACCCTTCTCTATGACCAGTATTGATTTTTCCACAGCTTTGATGAATTCTTTCCTTGAAATAGGTTTTCTGTAGATCTTTACTCGATGCCCATTGACAAGCATAGGGATGGCCTCCTCATCAATGGTCCGAATAAGAACAGATCCATTGTCATTACATTTTTCCATTTCATATGGTCCCAGCCATCTGGTTCTCAGCTTCCCCTTGAAATCCTTATGCCTAGAATCATACAACAGCGCCCAATCTCCCGGCTGAAATTGTTTGTCATTGAGGAGTTGGTCATGCCACACCTTCCTCTGAAGTTGAACCACTTCTGAGTGGAGAAGGGCCTGCATTCGGTGCTCGTCCAATCCATTCAGCTGCAATAACCTTTCTTGTTGGGCATGGCTGAGATCCAGGTCCAGCTGAGCTGCCATCCTCAAGGTGTTGTATTCGAACTCAATTGACAACAAATCTCTCTTCCCATAGACCAACTCATAAGGTGTGAAGCCGGTTGTGGTCTTCCAAGTGGTGCGATCTGCCCAATATTTCCTGCTGCTGCTCACCACCTTAGTCAAGATCCCTTCCAATGCTCTATTGGTGACTTCCACCTGCCCATTTGCTTGAGGATGATAGGGGGTGGAAGTCCTATGCTTTATTTTGTGATGAGCAAGTAGGTCTTCAATTAAGTTGGAGGTGAACTGGCTTCCTTGATCGGTGACTAGCTCTCTTGGGTAGCCAAATTTGTAGAAGATGTTTTCTCTTAAGAACTTGGCCACCTTTTCTTCTGTCGCTACTTTGATTTCCTTGGTTTCTGCCCACTTTGTCAGGTAGTCTGTGCACACAATGATGTAATACCTTTGCCTCGAAGGAGGATTGATTGGACCCACAAAATCCATACCCCACTTCTCAAATGGCTCAAGAGTCACTTGAGGTTGGAGAGGCATTTCGTCCTTTGGAGTTGGTTTCCCCATCCTTTGGCATCGGTCACATTGGCTGATATACCTTCTGACATCTTGATGAAGCGTGGGCCAATAGTAGCCTGCTTGCAGGATTTTGAAGGCAGTCCTTTTGGCTGCAAAATGTCCTCCACAAGGCCCGTCATGACAGGTTAGGAGGATATCAAAGACTTCCTCCTCCCTTACACAACGCCTTAAGATCTGATCATGGCCAAGCTTGAACAGGTTGCCCCCAATCCAATTGAATGAGGCACTCTTCCGTACGATCCTGCTCTTCTCTCTTGAGGATAGGTGCAGAGGAAACTGTGCTGAGACAAGGTAGTTTTCTATATCAGCAAACCATGGAGAGAGTATTGAGATAGCAAACAGATGTTCATCTGGCATCTAGTCATCCACTGTTCCATCCTCTCCTGCAAGTAAATCCAATCTAGACAAAAAGTAAGCAACAACATTTTCTTTACCTAGTTTGTCAACGATAGTCAAATCAAACTGCTGCAACAAAAGTAACCATCTAATAATACGAGCATTCACATCTGGTTTATTCATTAAATATCTAATTGCAGCATGATCAGTATGCACAAATGTTTGATATCTAGTGATATAATGTCAGAATTTGTTCATGCATGGACCACGGGCAAGAATTCTTTCTCAGTTACAGTGTAATTCAGTTCTGCCTTGGTGTTATAGACATTTTTGTGCCTCGCGACATGGAGCATGAAATGTCAATAATTACAGGGATCCTCAGTCCCTAAACATGTTGTTCTTACCCCTAAAAGAACAAGGTCATCAAACAACAGCACTTCCAATCAGTTCTCCACCTGAAAACACTTCAAAACAGGCTTATTTTGGATCATGTCAGCTGCTCCACTGAGCTTCTGCGCTGGAATGCAACTGTCCCTCCTTGTACCTACGCTGGAAGTCAAGATTAATGAAGGCTACCTGTGCTAGGCGAGATTGGCCAAGTGGCACAGTCATCCTGCAAGGTGTCAACTGCCCAAGAAGCTTCCAAACTGACACTTGGTTCATGAGATTCGCCCTGTGATGAGTAAGAGGTACTTGATCACCATGTGTAAGCAAGGATCTCCAAGTGGACTCAAGAACTGAAGATTAACTGAAGAGGGAGAGGACACAAGGCAGCTTCATGTCAGTCTCAAGCTGACTCATCCTCTCTTCTTCTCTCCTATATATAGAGCTCTTCTATGAGGTCTATGAGGCTGGAATTTTGTATAAAGCAAGGAGGTGCTGTTGGATTACAGTTAGAGCTATTGGGTGATTGTTTTACTAGAGGTGAAGAGGAGAGTTCTTGCTGTTGGGGAGGTGCTGCTGGATTGGAGCCATCATTGGTTGTAACCTTCTCAGAACCCTGTTACTTCTATCAATAAAGTTTTGCATGTTCTCCTATATACTTGTATTGCATTGATGTATTGTATTTACATGTATATTTGATTCACTCTAATCCATGCATCAGTTATGAGTACTTGTATCTTGTAGTTTCCTCTCTTGTTTTGTGCAGGATCTGTGTGTAGCTGGACCGGCAAAGAGAGTAAGGAGCTGGGAACAAGAGACAAAGAGAGAGGACAAGGATCGACTAAGCGAAAGACACCAGGTTGGTTGACCTTCTTTTCCTTCTCTCTGTACTTTCATAAAGGAAATCATCAAAGCTTTACTTTCAGTTGTTGCTAAAGACTGTCACCTTTAGAGTAGGGATAGGGTCATCCGCATCGGATACTTTTACCCACAACACTTGGATAAGTTTTTGCTGACAAAGTATATCGCGTATGGAAGTTTTTGTTCAACTTGTCCTAAGGCTGCCCCTATGGCTTTGTTCAAGGCATCAGTGTGGATGTGGAAAGGTAGGGCCCAGTTTGGACCTCTCAAGATTGGGGCAGACACCAACTTGTCCTTTAATTCATTAAGAGCCTTCTGAAAATCGTCAGTCCATTTAAACTCAACATCTTTTGCCAAGAGGCTAAACAATGGCGAGGCTAGCTTGCTGAAGTCTTTAATGAATCTCTTATAATACCCTGCTAAACCTAAGAAACTTCGAACATCTCTTACCTTCTGAGGAGGTGGAACCTTCTTGATGAGAGCAATTTTGTTGGGATCCACCTGTAATCCTTGGCGAGAAATGGTATGGCCTAGCACGGTCCCCTCAGTCATCAAGAATTCACACTTTTCAGGACTAAGGGACAGGTTCATCTCAATGCACTTGGTTAGGACTTTTCCCAGATTGGACAATGCTTGCTGGAAGTTGGACCCATAAGGAGTGAAGTCATCCATATAGATTTCCACTGAATCATGGACCAGCTCAGAAAAGATGCTCAAGACGGCTCTCTGGAAGGTGGCAGGAGCATTGCATAGTCCAAAGGGAAGAACTCGGTAAGCAAAGGTACCCCAAGGACAAGTGAAGGTGGTCTTATCTTGGTCTTCCGGGCTGATTTGGATCTGGTTATACCCGCTAAACCCATCTAGGAAAGAGAAAAACTTCTTTCCTGCCAGTCCATCCAACACTTGATCTATGAAGGGTAGAGGAAAATGGTCTTTCTTGGTGGCCTTGTTCAGTTCTCGGTAGTCCACACAGATTCTCCACTTCCCGTTTTTCTTGGGAACTAACACCAAAGGGGACACCCATTCGCTATCCGAGATGGGGTAAATGAATCCGGCATCCAACAGTTTTTGTAATTCCTCCTTGACGATGTCCTTAAGGGTTGGATTCATTCTCCTTTGGGGTTGCCTAACCAGTTTACAATATTCTTTGATATAGATGTGATGGGTACAGACCGAAGGATGGATTCCTTTCATCTCCTTATAGCTCCAAGAAAAAGCATCTAGATGACTGGCCAACAGACTACACAGCTCCTTTTCCTGGGAAGAAGATAGGGAGGAGTTGATCTTTAACGTTCTCTCCGGGCCGAACTCCACATTTTTGACTCTGGGAGTGATAGGGTTGGTCACACAAAGGTCCACTAAGGTGCTGGCTTGGGCATCCTCCACCAATTCCTCTAAGGACAATGCACTGGGAGGTGGAGTCTGGATCAAGGTCTCAATCAAATCATCCTCGGTTGGGAGGCCTCCCCTAGTGGTGTCTAGGGTGCACAAAGGTGTTGAGTACACCTAATCCTCTTCTCCTTCCTCCAACCAAAGTGGTAAGTCATGCTCTAATAAGACTTGGGCAGGAGGGTACAGGACCAGCTGCTTGGACATAGGACCATTTTTTATGGTCATGTTTCCTGCACGGCAGCTTATGTAAGCATCTGCAGTGGCTAACCAAGGCCTTCCCAAAATAAGGGGGTATCCAGTAAGCTTTGCCTTTGGTTGCAGAACCAAGAAGTCTGCAGGGTACTCCCAAGAGTCAACAGAGACCAAGACATCCTCTAAAATCCCTTCGGGAGTCACGGTGGAGCGATCTGCTAGTTGCAAGACTGTCGAGGTCTTTCTCAAGGAACCCTGAAGGTTGAGTTTGAGCATGGTATCTCTGGTCATCACATTAATGGCAGCCCCCAGATCAATCAATTTGTGTGGTATGATGGTGCCATTGATGTGGACATCAACTACAGGACTCCCAGGATCCAGATACTTTGGGCAGATGGCCTGCCCCAACATAAGATCAGACAGCTGTCCTATGACATTGATGGTTGAAGCATCTCTTTTTCGCC
The DNA here is from genome assembly GCA_031772625.1 of Pinus tabuliformis. Classification (NCBI taxonomy): domain Eukaryota; kingdom Viridiplantae; phylum Streptophyta; class Pinopsida; order Pinales; family Pinaceae; genus Pinus; species Pinus tabuliformis. Next base: position 396,537,897 of record CM062815.1, read on the forward strand.
TGCCTGGGTGTCTGAAACACTTTTCCTTAACCAGTTTGTTGTATATTGGTACATCTTTGATGGCTTGGAGAAGTGGTATTCTCACACACAACTGTTTGAGTTCTCCCAGAAGCTCATCCTCCTCTGGGTTGGGTTGTGTGGTGGTCGTTAGTCTCTCAGGAAAGGGTGGAATGGCCTTTGGTTCACTTTCTTGTTTATCTTCCTCGTCCTCCAAGGGAGGAGGTTGGCGATCCGGAAGAGTCTTTCCAGATCGCAGATTGATCTCCTGGATCTCCACGGCATAGGTAGGGCATGATGTTTCCCCAGTATATACCGGTTGGGCCTGTCGGTTGTTGGGGTTCGGGTTCGGTTGAGCAGGCATTTGGGGTTGCCTTGGAGGAGCAGGAGGTAATGGTTGTGGTTGAGCTGGTGGTGGAGGCAAAATGGCGGGAAGAGTATTGTACTGGGGCCTCCACCCCGATTGAGGTGCATTCCACTGAGTCTGTGGCTGGGCATGTGAGTGAAACGAATGAGTAGGGGGCTGAGTATGGTACTGAGGCGGGTAAGACCATGGAGGAGGTATAGACCAGGAAGGATGAGCAGGGGGACCCCAGGAAGGCATAGGAGCAGATTGGTTGGGGCTGTAATAAGCTTGAGGTGTCCCTTGCATCCCCTATTGGTAAGGTCTAGGTCCATGTGGCCTCCTTTGGTTGAGGAAATAGAGAGGTTCAGTGGGTGCTTCTGTCCCTTGATACATGGCTTTAAGCCTAGGTAAGGTCGGACATTGGTTTGTGGGGTGGTCCTCCTCACAAACAAAACATACCTCAACTGAATGTAATGGGCACTCGTTCTTAGGGTGTTTCCTTGTACACCTAGGGAAGAAGATAGCCAAAGCCCTCTCATCTTCCTCTTTCTTTTGCTGGATTCGGAATGTATCAAGTTGCATGGCGATGGTCTGTCTCACCTCACTCTTGAGGTCCTATAATTGATTTGCAAACTCATGTTTGGAGAAAGGAATACCAGCTGAGAGGAGGTTTCCTCTACCTCTTTTTCGGGCTGCCCTAGAGTGGTTTCTAAACACAGTCTTTATGTCCTCATAAGGTAGTTGGTAAATATCTCCTCCAGCTAGCATGTGAAGGGTATCTAAGAGGTCTTCAGGGACTCCTCGGAGCAGGACCAACTTGAGGGATTCAGGGTCAAGTGTGCACCTGGCCCGTTTATAGCTAAGTTGGAACCTTTCCTCGTAATCTTCTAAAGACTCATCATTCCCCATGGTCATCTGAAAGATTTCTCCCTTGGTTTCCTTGGACCTACAGTAGTCCCGGTATTTGGTATTGAAATCTTGTTGCATCTGGGCCCAAGTGGTGATACTGTTCCTAGGTAAGCCCATGAACCAGCGTAATGCTGCGTCCTTAAGGGTAGAGGGGAAGAGTTTCAGTTTTTGCTCATCTTCGATATAGTCATAGGTTCGACAAAGGACGGAAAACTCAAACAGGAAGGTATCAGGGTCTTCAGTAGTCAGTCCATGGAAGTGAGGTAAAGCGGAGGGGTTGATGTTCTTCATTTTCATGTCTCCATTGGTCTCTCGGATGGGGAAGGCACCTTCAATTCTCTCATCTTCTCCCCTATTGTCAGCCATAGCTTCAGATGGAGTGTTCTCTAACTCTTCTTCTGCTATAGGATCTTTGTATATCTCAGGAGGTTCACCTATAGGTTCTTCTGGATCACTGTCACCAAAGAAGAGAGAAGGGTGACTCAGTGATGTGGTGGGGGTGTTGGGTAAGAATTTTCCTGTTTTATCTCGATTTCTACGAGGCATGAAATGAAAAGACTTCTGATTGCTTTGGTTTTTTTCTGGTACCTGCAAAACTAAAATAGATTGAACTGCAACTAACTATCTTGTTGAAATGGAAATGCGGAATTGAAATGAAAGCATGAAAGAACTAATCTATTTTTCTCAAATGAAATTGCAAGAACGAAATGATAGGCTATGCTTGCAGAATTGAAATGCTAATCTACACTTGCAGAAATGAAATTGCGGAATTGAAATGTTAATCTATGAAAGTAGGAAATGTCTATGCTACTTTTGCAAAAAGGAAATTGCAGAAATGGAAATGAAATAAACTACTTAGCAGAAGGCGAGAGTAGGAAAATAGAAGAAAAGCAACAATCACTAATACTCTGACGCTTCCCCGGAAACGACGCCAAAAAGATGGTGGGCTCCAGTATTGTAGCAATAATGCTACAACTCCTGGAGCTTCCTTCTTTAATTTTATCAACCCGGTAGTTCGTAACAAACTTGGAAGCGGCAGTGTTATATGCACAAGTACTAGCTCTTGTCGCAGTTGTCACTTGGTCAGCTGGCACAAGTCCGCTAGGGGCTCAAGCCAACTTCTATGAGCTCTTAGAAGAAGCTTTTTAACTGATGGATGAAAGCTAACTCAAAGGAAGCTAATCTATTTGCAGAAAGGAACTGAAAGCCAACAAGAAATGCAAACCCTAGCAAACCCTAATTCTACCAGCTAGTCTTACTGATGCAAAGATGGGAATGCAAACTACTGAAAGAGGTGCCATTACTTCTATGAAGGTAAAATGCATGTGTCCAGACTACCTCTATCTGAAGAAAACATCTTTTGTATTTTTGTTTCAATTATTAGAATTATCATGCATGTGCTTTTAACTAGCTTTTTACTGTACAGAGGTGGATCAAGGAGGAGGAAGGCTTGAAAAAGGTTGGGAAAGTTCAGAGAGGGTCTAAGGGGTCCCTAACACCCTTCCAGAGATTTTCACAAAGTTTGGCTACCAAGAGACCGCGTTTATGAGCTTCTACAGGAAGTCTGCAGGGGTTCTACATGATGTTTCAGAATTTCTACAGGATCTTCAGTAATTCCTACAGGATGTTCTACAATCGGATTTTGGGTGATGGGTGAGTGGAAGAGGCTGCATGGGTGGATAGGGAGATAGGAGAGGGGTTTGTAATGACTTAGTGACAAAGAGATGAGATGATGAGGGGGTGTGCTAAGCTAGTTTTTCTGAAGGAGGGTAGAGGGAATGGAAGGCCGAAAAAGTAGGATAACGTGGGCAGTAGAGTAGTTGAGAGACAAGGGGTCTAATTGGGAGATGAGCGGTTGGCCTGGGCAAGGCTTAGAAGGATGAGAGGGTGAGGGAGTAGCACTGCATAGTGTACACTGAACCAAATCATCCACGTCCTGCACATAATCAAAACATTCCTAACTGTTTAATGGAACCAATGAACAGCAACGTTATTTCTAAGGAAAACCATGTATGGTACTGAAGCAAAGAAACATTCCAAGAGGTCTGAACGCATGGACAACTTCTACAAACGAAAATATTGCACCAAAGATTGCATGAGTACGTAAACCAATGTTTTTGGTGGGTAGCATTGTCTGCAATTCCAGCCCCTAGAAAGAGGTGAAAATGAGTGTGCAGGCAACCCTTTTCTGGAACTTTTATCAAATCCAATCCCTTCACTCTATTCTAAACAGATGAAGCAACTCTATCTTCTAACAATGACCTACTTAACCACACCAAGAAATCTAACTCAACAAACTGTGTTTCAAATGCATGTAAAGAAAACTATAATGCTTAAAGAAAAGATAACAACAGAAGAAGGAGGCCTTAGGCTCTCAGGTTGGGCCCAACCCCGAGAGCTATGGCTCCTTTAAAAGCTCAGAACTGAGGTAAAATCTGACTGCTTTCCATTAAAAAATAATAATCATAAGTCAAAGAGCATGCCAATAATGGCTACAAAAGAGCACAACCAAGCTAGCAACTCGTAGTTCAGAATGTGAAACAATGTTTCAAAAGTCCTTTTCGAAGGCTAAAGCCTTATCATTTATACATCACAAGGCCCCAAGCTGGCCTCCTAAATCAGTGGGACTTGGCTGACCAAACTAGGAGTGAACTGCTGCTTCCTCAAAATCCGTTTGGCTTCCTTCTAAATCCGGTTGTGGTGGTTGTTGGAGCTCGGAGTTGGGGGTGAAGATCCCGAGGAAGGCCATTTAATGTTGGAAAACCCTCCTATGAATCCTCAACCCCATCTTGGCTGTCTCCTGGTCCTTATCTGCTCGGTTTTGTTCCAATCATGTGTCAAAAAACCTTAAACGAGCACTTGTTAGCCACCTAGGAATAGTGACTGCCCTTATTCGTACAAATGACATAAACATACTAAAAAATGATGCATAAGTTATGAAAAATGAAGGATTGAGCAAAGGTAGTTAGGCCAAATGAGCCCAAAATGTTACCAAATTTGGGGCTCATCAGTAGTCAACCTAGATGCTTACACTTTGCCTTTGACTAATTATAATCCAAACACCTAGCCACAAACTCTGCCATGTCTTTCTCCAAATTCGGCCAATAGTAAAACTTCCTCACTGTTGCCAATTTCTTCTGATAGCTTGGGTGACCTGAATATGGTTTCGCATGAAACTCCCTCAAGATCACCTTCTTGAAATTACTGTTGTCTGGCACATATATCTTATCTTTAAACCTGACCAATACATTTTCCGTGAGACAATAGTCCACATCCCATGCACTTGTACCTATACCTGTACCTACATTCTACTATAACATGTGCCTAAGCTCCATATACCTGACATCCTGTTGACCTACTTGCAAGATCCTATCCTATAGATCTATCCCACATGTGGCTCCAGAAATAGAAGTGGCCTTGAAGAAAGCTCAAAAATCAAAGTCATTGGATTGAAGTGAAACTATGACCAAATCGTAGTGTCCAGTGTCATTATTCTAGTGGCATGAACGACACTCAAATCAGAGTTCGTATGCCTAAGATATCCACGGTCAAATTTCTAGTCAAACTAGGGCAAGTGGCAGCACTAACGAGGCAACATTTTGGCAAAGGGTCGGTGCACAGAATCTGATGGTCAGAATTGGAGAATTTTTCGCCTCTTTAATTTTTTCACTAACCCTCAAAACTTTGCACAATCTAACCCATATGACAAAAAAAATAATAAAAATCAGTTAGCGGGCCACCAACCCCGCCAACCGAATGGCATATGTATATACATATTCAAAAATGGTGGGATGAAGCCACGTGTAGGGAGGTCAACGGGGTTCGAACCTGACCAGAATAGGTGGGTCATCCCGCCAATGGGCAGCCCCAAATTTAACACTGCCAACCATATAACGACATAAAAACAAGAACCGTCGAGTATTAAAAACCACAGCAATGCATTAATCTGAGAGTCGTGGGATTTAACCCTGGGTGGGTTGTAACTAAATGTGCCCAATTGCCAATAATCCAAATAGTTTACGTAGGGATATACGCCCAAGCTTTAGTACTTAAACCTTACTCACCATTTTCCCAGGGAGGAGTGGTGGAACCGCAACAATGGGAACAAATTTACAAGCAGAACCAAGAGCGCCCAGGTCGGAACCAAGCCCAAGCATACATGAAAATTGCGAAATATTCCTAGGGAATCTTGGAAAAATCTTTGTGTATGAAATCTTGAGGGAATGTAAACATTCCTTAGAGATCGAGAGGACACTTACTCAGAATATGGTAAATTTTATAATCGTTTGACATGATTTCATGCCACAGATCCAATAGTGATGTATGTTTCTGCATCTGAGCTTTTTTCAGTCCATGTCAGAAAATGGAGGTATAAGGGTCATTTATGTAAATTTGATTGTACTTCATTTTTGCTGCCATTTAATGAAATAGGTCTCCCCACTTTGAGTTGGGCCTAAAGACGTAGCCCACACTGGGTGAAGTCTGTAATCAAATCGTTTTGTGCTTTTGATATCATGGTTTCTTTTGATTTCCTCTTCTTTTCATGTGTTTAAGTTACTTGGTTAAGTGCTCTTTTATATGCAATTATGTATGCATCCTTGAAGTAAAATATTTGGATCAAGTTTTGTATCAGAGCACGTCTGTAACAGCCCTAGTGAAAATTTCATGTAAAAAAAGTTAATAAAAGCAAAATAAGACCACGGTTAAGGGACACTTATTCCAAGCTGGATGTTGGCAAAATATATCCTAGTGGGCATAACTGGATGTGTGTTTTGGCTAAGGAAATTGGCAAAGGCTAAGGAAAAGGCATTAAAAGGCAAAAAAAAAAAAACATTTTTTCACATTTATTTATGAAAATAAAAGAAATTATGATAAAATGAAGGTAAAAGGTCACAGGTTGCATGTGAGGACGAAATTGAAGGAAAATAATGGAAAATGAAGAAATTATAAACGTCATGTATAAAAAGGATTATGAGAATCAGTTAATGGCTTTTGTCAAGTTCAAGTTTGGAGCTCTCTCATTATTCTCTCTCTCACTCTCTTGGTCACTTAGAGTTTTCTTGGAGCACTCTAGTTTGGAGCAAAGGAAAGGGAAAGCAAGGAAAGGAAAAGAAAAGTAAGCAAGGATCAAGGAAACGAAAGCAAGACTCAAGAAGCTTCAGCAAGAATACTTGCAGGTAGCCTTTTTCATGTGTGATTTCCTATCTGGTTTGGACATGCATGGATTTGCATGTTGGTGTATGGTTCTCTCGTTTTCATTGACATGGTTTTGCTAAGTTACGATAGTGGATTTTGGCCTAGCCTAGAATTTTTTTGGATGCCAGGGTATGTTGGGATGTTTATTTCGGTTTCAGAACTTTCGAATTGTCGGATGGATTTCGAAATTTGGAGCGGAGGTGGTCTCAAGGTTCACTCCCAAAGGCCTAGGAATCCCTTGACTGGTTTTGGCAGGACACATGGTAAAGCCTAAGGGATCAGTCTCAGTTTAGGGCCTAGTGATCTAAGTTTGGATTGTGGTAAAGCCTAAGAGACAAGGAGATAGAAAATTCCTCAAGGATAGTGATGGATTCAGGTTGGCATTCCAAGATCTGTTTGGTTGTGATCGAAGCACCGGTTTTGGTGTGATCATCGTTGGATGAGGGTGGAGGTGGTTTAGCCTATAGATTCCCTTGGTTTTTATTGGATTGGTTTTTATTGGATTGGTTTTTCTATGAGATCCCACATTCATGCTTGGAAAATGGTACGAGGGTGACTTGTTGAAAGAGAGATTTGTTTCAACCATGTCTATGGTCAGGTGGTACATGGAAGTCCTGAACGTGGTCGGATTTGCCTATGATTAATAAAAAGCTAAGTTCTCTTAATTTTTCACTTATTTATATGTGGGTTTAATTACTGACATATCTCTGATGTTTATATGGTTTTGTTCTGGTTATAAGCATGGTTGAATGATTGGTTCATGTCATGGTTATTTCATATATTTACTTGTAATTATTAAATGGAAGGATGCAAGACCTAATTAATGATGTAGTAGTTCAATGGAGAAGGAGGTGATCCTTTTGGTTATGTTTCATAAGTTTTTCAATCATTTAAGATTTTCCTTGTATCATAGACCTATAGGTTGCATTGATGCCAAGTGTTTGACAAAATGTAGGTCCCAATTAGGGATGCTTAGGCCTAGTCCTGAGGGTGATTTTTGATTGATCAGCATTGTTATTATATTTTTAATGGATTCTTGAAGTTATAGCAAGTTTTGGGCAAAGGCCAGGATTTTGAGCTAGAAAAGTGGCTTAATTCCTGGGGTCACTGGCATAGAATTGGAAATTTTGGTCCATATTCATTGGTAGGTAGGCATGTGAGAGAAACTTTAGGTTGTTGGTCACTCCCTTTCCCATATCATGAGAGCGACTATGGCCCAAGAGCTGCAGAATAGCAGTAGGGCCCAAGGACAGGTTGTCTTCGTGGCTGACTTGTCTCCTGAGGGTTTTTTTGATGATGTTGGATGACTATATGTGATGTTCTGTTGATTCTACTTCCTTAAGGTGACATAGGAAGTAGAATCTGATTGTAGTAGCATCTCTCCTATGTTTACACCAGTTGGCATGGTTACTTTGGGTAGATCTAGGAGGGGGTGTTACAAATTGGTATCAAAGCATGGTTACACTCTCTTTGGGTCATATCTAGTGCTACATATATGGGTGAATGTGTTGGTCATGCATGCATGTCATTTGTGTCTGTGGCTCTTACACTTGTGTTCCATGTGCTTGTTGCACTTCAGCATATTGATCATGGTAGTAGTGAGGTTATCATGAGGAACTTGATGTCGATTTTATGGAATGCATCGTCATGGGTAGATGATTGGTTATACAATTATATGCAGCTTGATTACATCCTTGTACAATGGGTTGCATTCTTGGTTATTTGATTACATGCATCAGAATTGTAGTTTGATTACAAGAATTGATCGCTTATGCTCGACTACATGTGGTTATGCATATGTGTAGTTGATTAGGCATTGCTTATGCAGGTGGATAGTTGCATGAGGAAATGTGTATACTGGAGTATTGGTTGTTGTCATGCATGAGGTCATAGCATGCATTATTGATATGGCCTTGCATTGATGACTGGACCCTAGTTAGTATGATGGTTATGCGTTGATGCACTTATTGATATATGTCTATATGTTATTATGGTTATGTTGTACATGCATCACGTTGATTTGATGATATTATAGACAAGGTATCCTCCCTGAGTATGCTAAGGTACATTGATTTATGTTGATTTGGTTTAGCAGGCATAGTATGCCTTGCAAGAAAGAGATGAAATGGCTAGCAAGGTGGTAGACTACATAGAATCTCCCTATGCATCAAATGGGCAGTGTGGTGTGGGGTACTCTTCTGACTTGGAAGACACATTGAGAAATGAGGAGTTGCAAAGCAAACAATGACAAAATCATGCAGGCATAAGAGAAACGTGTAGAGGTGAATGCAATATTACTTCAGAATTTATCAGATTTGCAGCGACAGGGACCTCTTCGGATCAGTCATGGACATGAGGGCAAAACTAATGGGACATATGGCAACAAACATGTCTCAAAGTAGACAGAGGTCAGATAGATCTGACACTATCATAGATGGAAAGATGTTGGACACTTCGGATAGGAGGGGTAACAGACATAGGTATTACTCTAGTTCTGGTTCTCATAGACATCATGATTGTCATCATTATCATCAGTACAGGAGGAATGATAGGGGATTACTCATAAAAAATTAAAGCAAGGAAATCCCTTTTCAGTCTCAAGGTAAAGAAGATATTTGGTGGGAAGATATGAATAATGTCAAGGACATACATGAGGATGATTTGACTTGGCATGTGTTTGAAAGGCTCTTCGATAAGAAGTACTTATATGAGAGGTACTATGATGATAGAGCTAAGGAGTTTTATGAGTTGTAGATGGGTTCTATGCCAAATGAGGAGTATACTAGAAGATTTTTGGAATTGTTGAGATATGTGCCTTACCTCAAAGAGGAGATGGCCAAGTTTCAGAGGTTCATCAATGGATTTCCAGTTTCATATAGAGACTGGATTGAGTTCAATGAGCCTAGATCATTGGAGGAGGCCATCTGAATGTTGAAGCATTGTTATGAGTATTTAAAGTGCAAAGTTGAGTTGAAATGTGACTTGAAGAGAAATGACAAAGCTAAAGGAAAATGGCCACCAAATCGGAGAAGACCTCACGATGCAAGTGAGAAAGATAACGCAGTTCCTTACAAGAGATTCAATACAACTGAGCAGGGACATGATGTTGGGAATCACGATTGTCGTTAGACCAAAACCTGCAAGTGTTAGTCAACGATCGCATCGCCAAAGATAAGGATCCATGAGAGGCGGTTAGTCCATGTCACGAAACACATGGGGAGAGTTGGTTTATCCAATGCCCAACAATCTCCCCCCCAACGCGAGCCGGGTGTGTATCGAACTCGTGACCTACGCTCTGATACTAATTGTTGGAAATATTGAGAGGGGGGTGAATCAGTATTTCTTTTCAATTGTTATTTTTACCAATTAAAACATTTATATTTAGAACACAAAATGAACAATAGGAATAAATGCTCTTATTAATATAATCTTTACAATAAATCAGATACAATGTATATAAGGTTCCAATCTCTTGTCAAGCACCAACTTGGACTTTTTGTGAGGCTTCAACCTCCAAGGCACAAACCCTGTCTTATCAAGGCACCAACCTTGTCTTGTCAAGGCACCAACTCCAAGGACACCAATCTTTCCAATTCTGAGGCACCAACCCCAAGGGCTCCAACCTGATCTTGTCAAGGCATGTTTGATAGTAATTCTCTGATCCCAAAATCTTCTTTACTGAATTCTGTCAATTTGCAGCTTCACTGTAGTCTCCATGCTACAGCATCAATGGAAAATTGTCTTCATATGAAGGAGTATCCACAACTATTCATACTCTCCACTCAGAGTCTACAAATTTACCTCATGATGATATCAAATAGCCATCATGATCTCCAATAATGTCTCCACACAACTTCAGTGTGTCTACAATGAACTACACTAAGCTATGCACAAAAACAAACTCTCTGTTTCAAGCCTCTATTCTCACTATCACGGTAAATGCTTCAGGTGTGACTGCTTCTTGACCTTCTTCGCTCACTTGGTCTTCGGCTTCCTGATCTTCGAATTCCTTTGTCTCTTCGAGTTCACCAATACTCAAAAGACACGTTCATTCGAAAGAGAGGCCGAATTACAACAGTGTTGCATATTAAAATTATATAAGAGAGGCCCTTTTTAATATTCATACAATAGACTCATTATTTATGAAGGATTTCATAGGAGATATTGTACCCAATGAGGTCCTACATCCACATCATCAATCACAATCGCAACTTTCAGAGGTCCCGCAATCACAACTCTTAACATTGCCAATGTAACATGGTCGATATTCATACTGCCGATGAAATGGAAGCGATATAATATTAAACAGTCGTCAATAGATCCATCTGGTCCATACCTCCATCGAAATCGGTGGTTTGTTAGGTCCACAAGTCTTATCGCAATCGTAGTTTACCATCGTTACATTTCTTCTAGTCTTGCGACATGTGATGGATGCGATATTTCTTTAGGAGGTACTATAATGGTGCAGCGGGTCCACATACATATCGCAATCGATCGATTTAACATGTCATCCTTTTTTAACTTTGCGATATGAAAGTTCCAATGGGCAGATGTGATATTGTATTAGGGTTTTTACCATAAACTATTCGGGTCCATGTATTATATCACAATCGGGGATTTTAGTGTAACAACAGCTTCAATACTTGTGATGCGATATTAATTTAAGATTCTTTTGATAACTCAACTGGGTCCACAACTTTATCACAAACGACGGTTTGCGGGACTTCGACTGGCACATGGATTAAAAACCAACCTTAACCCCCGCAATTGACCGTAATCTCAGGGTTGACTATGATATCGACAGTTAGGATTGAGTGCGAGACTTCACGAGTGCGGGACTTGAGTCGTACTTTCCTACCCCCACTCTTCCAATAGTAGTTTCCCCTGTTGGCTCTTTCCTCGTTGCATGTTCCTCTTTTCTCCTTCTGATGAATTCTTCCTATCGGTTCTTCTTGGGCATATATTACATGAGATACTCCTTATATGGCTCCTCCGATGTTAACTCTTCGAATACTCTGCAATACTCCTCTGATATGTTAACTCCTCTGATATGTTGGCTCCTCCTATATTTCATGCGATATATTTGATATGGCTCTTACTCTTGGGCATATGCGATATTTTAATAAGAACAGTTTGTAACAGACTCTTACTCATGGCTTGGCTTTCTTGTGGCTTCTCCTCACTCTTCCGCTCTTACACTTTCGCTTCATGATGGCTTTCGATAAATTTCTTCTGATGAACTTTTCTGATATGCTTCTCTTGCTCCAATAGGTCTTCCTTTGACTTCTAATAGCTCTTCTTTGATAGATCATGTTACTTCACGGATCTAATGATTCCGATGAACTCTTCCAATAGCTCTTCTTTGACTACTCCTGTTCTTGACTTCCAATGGATTCCAATGTCTTTCCAATGGCCTCCCTAATGGCTTTGCTCCTTGTCTTCCTTCTCTTGTTTCTTCACAGATCTACTCTGCTTCTCCTTGGCTTCATATCATCATTTAGTATCCTAGAATATTTCCATATTGACATCAATGACAATCTAGATCAACAATCTCCCCCTTTGTTATTCATGGCAATATTCTTCTTCTCTCCCCCTTTGACATCAATGGAAAAGGAGTGCACAAGGACTCCCCCTGTCGTGGTGCTCTTCTTTTTACTCAAGATAGAATGATTGTTGCCTCATCATCAACTAGCACATTATCCCTTCTTCATGTCTCAGAACTACTTAATCATGGCTTCAACAATGCTTAAAGATGCTCCACTTCAATGCTTCCAGACAGATTGCAAATAGCCACACACCAAATGTTCAATTCCTAGTTGTTATGCTTCAATCCATATTCTGTTGTCTCCATAGTTAGAATTAAGAGGCCTTCATAGTCATAATCAAGAGAAAATGCCACTGAAATTGCTATATTTCTTCAGATCCAAGTTCCTTTGTATGTTTGTGCTTCTCCTTAAGTTACTGAGCTATATTCAAATGCACAACATTCTCCTTTCTATAGTCTTTTGATGAGCCATCTTTTCCTTGTGTTCTTATAAAAATCTCCCTGAGTCGAGACATAAAATTCTGTAATAACAGAAACATAGTTATTTGCCCTATTTCTCTAGTATTAGATGACCTTCTCTACTGCTCCAATTTCTACTTAGTGATCAAGTGGAAGACATATTCAACAACAATCCAAAGAATAGTTAAGAGATCATGTTCTTCAATGTAGTGCTCCTGAGAAATGATCGTTATCAAAGGATGATTGTTAATATATCTCATCAAGAATTTCATAAGGACCCTTTCATGAATAGCTTCTGCAATAATGTTCAAGAGTCACAGGCTCCCCCTAACTGTATGCATCATCTCTTTTGGCAGAGTGTTCCCATCAAATGCTTAGATTGTCAAATATCAGGCCAATAACATGTGTTGTTGGTTGGAGAGTTCAAGGGACTTTCGAATTATATTTTCTTCCTTCTCCATACTTGTGTAACTTTCTTATTTGGGATAGTTATAGCTTGAGAAAGTGCCCAAATCAAGTTACAATTACGTGCCATATGACCAATGTTATGAAACTTGAAACACTCTATGTTGTTCTTGAATGAGAATTCATGACTTCTTCTTGAAAAATTTCTTCTCAGAGATTGACAAGGACCATTATATTTATCTTTGTGATATGCCCTACAATTTTTTTCCGTATGTCCAAAGTTTGTACAGGAATAACAATAACCAAGAAATAAACTTTGGTACCTGGGAGATGGAGATTTCCTTGATGTACTTCTGAAGCCTTTCTACCTTGAGATCCTTTGATTGTAACCATTTCTTCTTGTGTCCTTGACATCATCTGCATTTCTTCTTGGAATAGGATTTCCTTCATTGTTTCCTTGACTCTTATCCTTGCCTTTGTTGTAACTGGGAGCATCAACATTTCTTTTTGGCTTCTTTACATCCCTTTTGTTTGAAGCATTATCATTCTTGCTTGAGGATTCACCTGTATATCCGAGACTTGATTTATCAAATGGACATCTTTGATGGCTGAGAATGTCATCCAAGGCTTGAGAGCTCTTCCAGGTTTTGTCCATCCCTTCAACCTTTTTCTTGAGGAAGACAATCTCTTCTTCCAATTTTTCGCAATCATTATTCTTCTTAGCAAGTTGTTTCTCAATCTCTTCCTTAATACATATTACTTCATTTGCTTCTAATTTAAGGGAGATGATATCTGACTTCATTTTGAAGATTTCTTCATTTTCCTTTGTTAGACTTCTCTCCATTTCTTCCTTGATCCTTATAGCTTTACATGTTTCGGCCTTGAGAAGGTTGATGTTAGATTTTAATTTGAAGATTTATCCATCCTTTTCTTTTAGTTGACATAGCATGGTGTCTCTCAACTTTTCTGCTTCATCAGCCTGTCCTTCTATGGTTGCCAATGCTTCCACCTTTTCCTAACTTTCTTGCTTCTTGTATTGAGATTTGAGAGAGGAGACCTCTACCTTGTACCAACCAATCTCTTCTTCAAGTTTGTTCAAGATCTTGTGCCTTTTTTCAAGTTGACTTGACAAGGTATCTTCCCGTCTCTTTGCTCTATCAAATTGATTTGTCATGGATATGACTTCTTCATGATGCTTTCTTTTGCTTTGGTGAAATTCCTTCTTAAGCTTGGCAAGATCTTCATCCCTTTCTTGTACTTGAAGATTGAAAAGGTCAACTTTCTTCCTTGTTTGGTCTTGGTCACCAGCTAGTGCTTTCTTATTAAGTTCCTTGTTTTCATTTTTCAAATTGATAATCTCTTCCATGGAAGCCATAAGTTTAGTGAGGAGATCTTCTACAAAGTCTTTTTCATTCTCTTCATCTTCTAGGTCTTCTTAGCCTTGATGTCATCATTCTCATTTTCAGCTTCTATGATGGGTTCTAGATTTTGTTCTTGGTTTCCATCATCTTCTTGACTATTGGTCATGGTCAATGCTCCTTTTGAGTGAAGGTTATGAAGTTTGTCCCATTTACCCTTTGTTAACAAACATTTTCCTAAGTTTTTCTTTATATAATCAGGTAGCCCATTCAAGATTTCCTTCATTGCTTTTGCATTGTACTGATTGGATTCTCATCCATCATGTTATCAATAATCATTGATTTCAGATTTCAATGCCTTGAGTATTTAAGGAATTCCTCATTATTGCTTCCCATATATTAAAGTTTCCATTGAACCATGGAGCCTTCTCAAATTGATTGTCTTCTATTTCAGTGGTAGAGGGAGACACATCTTTAGGAGGTTTGGAGACTTTCTTTCTTGGCTTCGCCATTTGTGTTCTAAAGATCAACCTTGAAGCTGTTAGGATTTGAGTGAAGGTACCTGCTCTGATACCAATTGTTGGGAATCTCGATTGTCGTTAGACCAAAACCTGCAAGTGTTAGTCAACGATCGCATCGCCAGAGATAAGGATCCACGAGAGGCAGTTAGTCCATGTCACAAAACACATGGGGAGCGTTGGTTTATCCAATGCCCAACACATGGAGAGCAGTAGGCTAGAGGCGGTGGTAGGGAACCATTGCAGTGTTGGATATGTGGTAAGGATCATCGTAAGATGGATTTTCCACAATATCAAAGTGGTGGTAAACCCCATATCTATAATGCTCAGGAGGCGCATACAGTTGGTGATGTTGGTTATAGCATTCCTCAGATTTATGTAGTTGTGGACAATAGGCAGGTGGATCATCAGGCATCAATCATTGAGATGGTTGGTAAGCTTTGTGATCAAGTTATTTCTATTTTGATTGATCCTATATCTAACTATATTTATATTAATCCTGACTTGGTGGATAAGTGCATGCAGAATCTTGGTTGGTACAGTTGGCTACAGGTACAAAGAAGCGAGTTCACCATTGAGTAAGATCTTTTGCATTTGAGTTAAATGGTATGCCTACAGCAACACATTTGAATGTATTTCCATTGGGTTAGTATAGTATGCTTTTGGGTATGGATTGGCTATACCTTCACAGAACCAAAGTGGATTGCTTCGACAAGGCCATTAAGTGTGTGGATGATAATGGGGAAAAGAGGACCTTGCAAGGAAAGAATAAGCCTACATCAGTGACCATGGTTGCCACTATGTAGGATAAGAGTAGTTGTAGAAAAGGTTGTGTGATGTTTGCAGTACACATTTCCAGTGACAAGTGTAAGGAGATTGAGGATGTAGATGTGTTGAGTAGGTAGCCAATATTGTAGCAGTTTCAGGATGTATTTCCTGAGGACATTTCAGACATTCCACCTCACAGGGAGGTAGACTTTTCTATTGAGTTGGTACCAAGGGCAGCTCCAGCATCGAAAGCACCTTACAGGATGAGCACACCTGAGTTGGTAGAGTTGAAGTTGCAGTTAAAGGAAATGTTGGACAAAGGATACATCAAACCCAGTGTATCACCTTGGGGTGCACCAGTGTTTTTCGTAAAGAAGAAATATGGTACTCTTAGATTATGCATTGATTACAGGCAGCTGAACAAGGTAATGATCAAGAACAAGTACCCTTTGTTGAGGATTGATGATTTGTTTGATCAGCTAAAGGGAGTAGTAGTGTTCTCTAAGATCAACTTGAGTTCGGGATACCATCAGGTACCCATCAAATAAGAGGATATATTCAAGATATGTTTAGGACGAGGTATGGGCATTATGAGTTTATTGTTGTTCCATTTGGTTTGACTAATGCCCTTGTTACATTCATGTGTTTGATGAATAGTGTGTTGCATCCTTATTTTGACAAGTTTGTTATTGTATTCATTGATGACATACTGGTATATTCTAAGAATGAGGAAGAACATGTCGAACATTTAGCAGTAGTGTTGATATTGCTAAGAGAGCATCAGTTGTATGCTAAGCTTAGAAAGTGAAACTTCTTTCAGACTGAGGTACACTACTTGGGACATGTTGTCTCCAAGGAAGGCATAGTAGTAGATCCAGAAAAGATAAGGGCCATCATGGAATGGGCAGCTCCTAAGAATGTATATGAGGTGAGATCATTCATGGGATTGGCAGGTTACTATAGGAGGTTCATCAGGAACTTCTCACACATTGCATATCCTATCACATCATTGCAGCAGAAGGGTAAGAAATTTGAATGGACAGCGGAATGTGAATATAGTTTTGAGCAACTTAAGGAGTTGTTTACGCATGCACCAGTGCTAAATATTGCAGATCCGAACAAGGATTTTGTAGTGTCCACAGATTCTTGCAAAAGGGGAATTGGTGGAGTTATCATGCAAGAAGGATATGTAGTGTACTATGAGTCACCTAAATAATGAGCACTTATAGAACTATTCAATGCATGATCTTGGTTAGCGGAAATTATACATGCATTGAAGATATGGAGACATTATCTTCTGGGTAGGAGTTTTACATTGATGCGCGATCACAGTGGGTTGAGGCATTTGCTTGATCAACCGAATCTAAATGCTAGGAAAGCTAGATGGTTGGCTACCCTTAGTAATTTTTACTTCACAATTAGATACATCCAAGGGAAGGAGAACCAGGTTGCGGATGATCTTAGTAGGAAGGTACATGTAAATCATATAGCAGCTATAAGCTCCTATGGGACAGAGTTGTAGGACAATATCTTGCAGGTATGACAGTGGGACGACAAATACATGGAGATTATGCACAGGTTACAACAAAGTATAGGTATAGGCATAGGTGATCAAGATGAAGACTATCATATCACGGCAAATGGCTTGGTGAGGTTTCGAGACAGGATCTATGTGTCGAATTGCAGTGAGATCGGGAAGCTTATCTTGAGGTAGTTTCATGTGAAATAGTATTCAAGTCATCCAAGATATCAAAAGACATTGACGGTAGTGAATAAGTTTTACTATTGGTCGAATCTAAAAAAGGAAGTGGTTGAATTCATGGCTAGATCTTTAGACTGCCAGTAGGTAAAGGCAGAATGTGAGCATCAAGGTGGTCTACTACAGCATGTTGCGATTCCAAAATGGAAATGGGAGGTCATTTCCATGGATTTCATCACAGGTCTTCCAAAGACAGTGAAGCAACATGATTCTATTATGATTGTGGTTGACAGTTTGAGCAAGGTAACTCACTTCATTTCGGTGAAGACTACATATTCAGCTAGTGAGATAGCACAGGTGTTCATTGGAGAGATAATGAGGCTACATGGTGTTCCAAAGAAGATTGTGTCAGACAGGGATGCAAATTTCACTTCCACGTTTTGGAAGGAGCTATTTTCAGGCTTGGGTACAGATTGGGCCTTCAACACAACTTATCATCCATAGACATATGGTCAGATAGAGAGGGTCAACAGGATCTTGGAGGATATGTTGAGTATGTACGTAATGTACCAACATAGAAAATGGGAAGAGTATCTTCCATTGGTTGATTTCACATACAATAGTGGTTATCAGGAGTCCTTGAGTATGAGTCTTTTCAAGGCATTGTATGGATGGAGTTGTAACACTCCCGTCAACTGGAGTGATCTAGTGAATGATCGGAATCTGGATTAGGGGCAAAAATTTTCTCAAACATCAAAGTGCTCATAATTGCTCAAATGTTGAACGACTGCATCCGTCTCAGCCATATGATCCTAACACCACACGTTTCACTCAAAATGGAGTTCATATGTGAAAGATAGAGACTTCTGTCTGCTTTTCCAAACATAAGAATTTTGAAAAAAAAAATACATTCATTGCCTAGTCAGCAATCCGTACTACTGACATGGCAGGTGACTGTGTAGGTCAAAGGTTTGGTCAATGGCCAGTGAGGTCACGCTAAGTGACACTTTTTGAATGGTCAACAGTTTGATGTGTTGGTTGTCTCTTATTGGATGAGGGAAGATCAATGATAAGGAGACATGTGGCAAGCCTGAAGGCCACCACGTGTCCCTCCCCAAGGGCCTACTAGCATCGGTGCACAGTGACAAAAGTTGTTGGCAGGTTGGCGGAGTCGAACTCGCGACCTCGCCCATACAAGCCCCACACATTACCGTTATGCCACGCCATTGTTACTTAATATACAATGGTCACAATATGTATTTAATGTGATATACATGGTGGGTTGGGGGTGGAGAGGGCCAGCCCCCTCCACATATGACCGACATTGAAAAACCAGGAGCCAGCGGTAATGCTAATAGTGCATTTAATCTGCTAAGTGGAGATTAAAATTAATTAAACCCTACTTATCCATTAATTAAAGCACGGTTTAAGTTGGCGAAATTTTGGTAGGTCCGGTAAATCTGACATTTTCTCCAAATTTGGCGGGGTTAACTGGATTTTCTCCAGATTTGGTGGAGTTTCCCTAGGGAAAACAAAAGAGACCATAAATTCTTCTAAATTCAACCAATTTTGGCTCAAAAAGAGTTATTCCTAGATGATTTGGATGCTCTGAACACAATGGAATAGGTTGTAGAGGCAAAAAGGCACTTCTCTATGTGATTTTTCTGCATTGAAGTTTAAGGAAGCCTAGGGCCACAAGGAGAGGAGGTCAAGCCTAGATCAGCTGAAGTCCAATTGCAGAGCTTGGATAGTCATTTTTCGTGTTTTTGGGCTTTTTGAATCCAAAGGAGTAGGTTACAAAGCCATTGGAGCACTGCAAGTGCATGTAATCAAAGAATTGACCATTAATCCAAAGAGGGCCTAGCAATGGAAGCAGGTCCAAGGAGATGTAGCCCAGGAGGGGTGAACTCCTTTATCATCTTTATGTTATGAGTTTGTTGTTTTTTACTTATCTACATTTTAGTTATTGTATATGTGTTTTAAAACGCTAATTAAACTCATAAATTTCTCATAAAAGACACTCAACACTTGACACATAATTTCTCACATTTTGGTCAATATGAGATGATCCTAAACATATTTGTTTTTAATACTGATGAGGGACCTTGTATAGCATTAAAAAGTTTTTCCAACGTTCAGATCAAGTTGGTATCATAGCACTGTTAGCTCATTTTAACTGTGAGATGGTTTGCCAAGGTTAGCTAGAAAATTAACTATTGTTTTGTATTTATGAAAGGAGAATTTAACTGTGTGCAAGTTTATGTGTGTAAGTTGAAGAAGGGAGATGATTCTTTGTTGAGAAACTTTTTGAAGCTTTGTGAGGCTTTTTGATGCATTACAAGTGTGATGGCAGCTTCAACAAGTGATGTTTCTAATCCATCTTCCTTAGAAAGACTCTTTGATTTAGAGATGTTGCAAGAGTTTATCATCATGAGAGATATGGTGCAAGAGATGACTGAAGATAAGAAGGAGAACACTATACTTCAAGAGGATTTTATGGCCATGAAGGAGGATAAGCAAGAGCTTCTTGAAAATATGCATGAGATGGAAATTCAACTCCATGATGTGAACAAAACCCTAGCTAAGTATGTGCATTAAGATGATGCATGCAATTCAATTTTATCTTCAATTTCCTCTCAAAATGGATGTTTTGGTGCTTTTGAAAGACACGCTAGAGGAATAGGGTCCAAATTATTGATGGATATTGGTTATGAAGGTAAAGGGTTAGGAAAACATGCACAAGGCATAGTTGAGCCAATTTTTGTTGAGGAAAGGCCTAGGTATTTGGGCCTTGGTTATGGAAAACATGGTTGAGAATGCTCCAAAGCCAAGGAGGCGCATGAAGGTGTTCCAAGAAGGAATTTCATTACATGTTCATTACCTCATGCTTGTGAATTTTTTTTCATGAGGAATGCAAAAGTTTTATACCCACTTTGCAAGTAGATGTTCATAAGCATGCAACTTGTGGAAATAGAAAACAAGAGGATGTTGAAAGCTCAAAGGTCATTGAAACCATTGTTGGTATTCCGAAGAGAGCCACTACCTCATCAAATTCACCTCCTCAAGAAGGTGACAAAGGTGAATGTGTAAGGTATAAATATTCCTTTAATCAAGTTTCTTTTGATTATGATAAACATGGTAAATCTCCACATAAGATTTGGAGAAAATTTACATGGTCCTTTTGTGGTTTGAATAACCATACTATTTCGAGGTGTTGGAAGAGGATAGCCATACATAGGAAAATTTCAAAACAAAAGAGATAGAAAGCCAACAGTCGATTGGATAATGGAAACTATGTTGAAAAGAAGATGCAATTATTTTGCACTCATTTCCATAAGCAGGGTCATCTTGTAGACAAGTGTTGTACTTTGCATCCAACAAGTCATCCATGAAAGTTGAATAAGGTGGAGAGATATTTTGGCAAGAATGGAAAAGAGGATTCCATAATTGATGTGGGTCATGATAATACACATGATGAAGTGCAGCTGAAAGAAGCGCCATTGAAATGGTTTGGAAAGAGATGGTTAGATTTCTTAACCAATTAAGGCCTTGCATTTCTTTTGATAATTGATGCAAATATTGCCTTATTGATGCATTTCCTTATTATTTGGATGCATTTATTTTCTCCTGAAAGTATGCTACATATTGCATGAAGCAAGATGTTGGAAACGTAGAGTCATGTTGACTCACTTAGATGCAGCAAAGATAGCAATTTGCAACTAAAAATTTGCATTCTTGTTGCATTCTTGAACTTGCATCTTTATGCCGAGAAGGTGTTCAAAAGTGGAGTATTATGACTCACTTTATTGTAGAAAATTTTGTCATTTCAGCTATTTAAGTACTCGTACATACCAATGGGATTATTGTACTTGTGATTATACATGTGAGAAAGTTGAGAATTATTATACATGCATGAGAGTTTGTGTGTGTGAACAGTGGAATTTTTAATAGTTTCATTGTGATTGAATATGCATGAGTGATTGACATGTGTTGGTTGTTTTCTTTGTTAACATGTATGTTGTCAACTTGAGAATGTTGATCATTTGCACATGCATGAGTGTCGGCTTGTGCGGTCGATTGATTGTTACATGTATGTTATATTGACTTAGAAGAGTTGATTTTGTCTCCAAAGATGAAAGGGAGATGTGACGAATTCTTTCATGAGAACGTGGAAGTCTTGTTGTAAATCGTCAAGTTTTTGTACATGCTTTTGCTTTACTTCAAAGTCAGTCTTCTGAAGAAGCATGTTGTTAGCTTAGGGGGTCCTGACCCAGGTTCAGAGTTAGTTGTGCCAACCAAAAAATCCATACACTACTGGCCTTTCGGAAACAACCCCCATAGCATAGGCTGCAGTCTCACTAGAAGCAGTATGGGGGGATGCTAGAACCAAGTTTCTGAATGCAGAGACTAGTGTGATGTCTTTTAGCGCCTCAGATCTACCTTTGCACAGATCTATAAACTCTTAGGGCTCACTACTAAAACTCTGTCCAGATGGTCTTTAGACCTTTGTGAAGGTCTACGATCAGTCTTTGCAGACCTTTAACAGTCAAGGCATAAATTATTCTAACAACAAAACATTTCACTTTCAAAAGAAAATGAGCTATAGAAAATTCAAATGTTCAGTTGAAAAGCACATGTGGAAATGCATTATCACTATGTATTCCATGGCTTGTACTCTTTTAGACCTTTCTTGGTCATTCATGGTCATTCATTGAAAATTAATAGATTATATTATCTTATTTATCGATGACTATAAAGCCTCATGTCTACCTGTGATTTAATGAATTGTGAAACAAGTGGATTGATTGTCACATGTGACCTTATATCAACTGTAACCACCCTCCTCCCACATCTACCCAAGTAACTGACCAATCGGGGTAAAAATGCGATGAAGAGTTACTATGATATGGTTCAACTCCCCATGTGTCAGTTAAGGAAGTAGAACTGACGGAACACACTACACAACCTTTTAAACATACTATGGAACCCCAGGAGTCATCCATACCTTCCAGGTGACTAGCCCCTAAGTCAAAATAACATTTTTCTGCATTAATCCCACATTCCCTCCCATGAAATGGGAAGGAGTGCGATTGGGACCATCCAGTCGCTCACACAACATGGGTATGCCTGTGACTGGGAACTTTCCCAAGAAATTATGTGCCTGCGACTCCAAATTATGTGCCACTTTTTTAGGCCCAAAACTCCATGACACTTCCAAAAATGAAAGATAACAACAGAATAATGATGCAAATGTAATTACTTGAATAAGGACTTGACTAGACCCCTACTAGCCATGACAGATATTTTATCAAACATGTCAGAAATATGCATTCTACAGGTTTAAACAACATATCTGAGAATCACTAAGAAGCATTGATGCCTCATCACAATAACTACATTACCATGTATTAAGTCACATATTCATTGTACATTCAATGATTAACCAAAACATGATGAGAGCCATACATTTTCATTTCCATAAAACTCATTCATAACCAACATATAACCAACATAAATATCAAGAATATAATAGACATATAAGCCACATATAAACAAGTATATTTACTCATAAAATACCAAGGATAAAGAGAGATCTTATTGATGATTTCATAAGCCAACCAAGTATGGGAATTCCATGAAACACCCGAACGTAGACTAGCTTGAACCAAATCTTTCTTTAAGCCATTCACCCTCATGCCATATTCAAAGGATGAATGTGGGATCTCATAAAACAAATCAATCAAAACCATCCAGGGCTTCTAGAGGTCAACCCAACTCAACCCTCAACTAGTGATTCCACCTCACGGTTAGACATCACTAACCATCACTAGATTGGTCTCTACCCAAGTTGCCTAGGGCTCCAAAGTGTTTGTTCCAACCAAGGCTCCAAGACTAGTAACTTAACCCACAGTTTTTGTCGGGCTCTAGATAGTTTGTACAACTGAGGCTCCATGACTAGTAACTCAACCCACCAAGGGCTCTAGAGATATTCTCCAACCAAGGCTCTAGGACTAGTAACTCAACCCAAGCTGTTATAGGGCTCTAAAGCATTTTTCCAACTAAGTCTCCAGGAACTAGTTACTCAACCTATAGCTAAAGGAACATGAGAACCAACTAAAAAAAAAGAAATGAACCTACAACACCATGGTTATCCAGGAAATGGAAAGGCTAGGCAAATCCACTGTCAAGCCAGGAAATCCTTCATGTCAATAATAGATCATAACCAAGAAACCACATGCATATGCCATGCATGCCAAAACTAGTGAGGAAAACATACATGCAACTCAGTACCTACAAGAAAAACTTGTTGTAGTTGCTAATCTTGATGTCCTCTTGTGCTTTCCTACTCTTAATTTTCCTTCTTACTCCAAAACTCCAAGTATGCCACACTCCTCCAAGCGAGATCCAAGAAAACTCTAAGTGCCCAAGAGTATGAGAGAGAGAGACAATAGAGAGATCTCCAAAACTAAACTGCCAAAAGGTTACAAATTGATCCTCAGAAGCCTTTTTATCATTGAGGCGTCTATTTTCTTCATTTCCATTATTTTCCATTATTTTCTTTCATTTTCCTCCTCACATGAAACCTATTATCGTTCACCTTCGTTTTCTCCTAATTTCCATTATTCTCATAAATAAAATGCTAATAAATGCCTCGTGCATTTCTAAAGCCTTTGTTATTTCCTTTGCCAATTTCCTTAGCCATTAATTAATCACAAGTGATCCCCATCACTATTTTTTTCCCAACATTCAACTTGGAATACGTGTCCCATGACCAAGATCTTATTTTACCTTTATTAGTTTTTACATGGATTTTTTATCAGGGTTGTTAACTTGTTACAGAACCCTCCCCCTTGGGGGAACACCATCCTTTGTGTTCAACGACACCTACAACCAACAAGACGTCTATAAGAAAAACATACTGCCATGGAGCTTTATAACTTAGCTTGATGCAGTGTTTATAATGATCAAATTGCTAAGAATCAAACCAACATGACAACCATAATGAAATGACACCCATACCGCTTATTGGAGCTTTATAACACAACTCATGGCAGTATTTACATCCATATACATATGTACATATACCAAAACATCATACCAAACCATATACCAAATATATATACAAAAGCATTCGCTCAACCAACGAATAGAGAAGGATACATGGCCCACATATGATCAGTCGTCTCCCATGTAGCTTCATCAAGCCCAAAGTGCTTCCACTGCACTTTAACCTGCTTGATTGCTCGGTTCTAGAGCATGGCATATTTCTCTGCAAAATGCATTGAGGTTTCGGCTAGAATTCTCCTTCTGGCCCCACCTACAACACAAACCAATCAATCACATGATCAACACCTTTAACATACTTCTCAAGAAATGACACATGGAAAACATCATGGACTTTCACTGTTGGAGGTAGTGCAAGTTTATATGATACTAGCCCAATCCTCTCAAGAATCTTGAAAGGTCCACAAAATCAAGGTGCTAACTTGGCACATGATCCAATCTACAGGGAGCTCTTCTTCTGTTTGATGAGAAAGTACACCTGCTCCCCAACCTAAAACTCCTTAAACAATATGTTCTGATTCTTCCTGATTACCTACATTTCCTATTCCATTTCCACCAACATGCCTAGTCCAATCAACACCCTGTTAACTGGATGAGTCGAATTGATGGGAGTATTTCAACTCCACTCATATAATGCCTCTAATATACTCATCCTCAAATACTCCTGATACCCATTGTTGTAATCAAACTCTATTAGTGGAAGGTACACTTCCCACTTTCATTGTTGGTGCATCACATACATCCTCAACATGTCCTCCAATATCATGTTGACCCTCTCTATATGTCCATCTATTTGCGGATGATAAGTTGTACTAACGACCAACTTTGTGCCCAAACCTGCATATAACTCCTTCCAAAACTTGGAAGTGAACTTCTAATCCCTGTCTAACACAATATTTTTCAGAACACCATGTAATCTGACCACATCCTTGATGAAGACTTGTGCTACATCATTTGTTGAGTATGTAGACTTCACTGGAATGAAGTGTGCAGCCTTTGTCAACATGTCCTCCACGACCATGATGGAATCATGTTGTCTAGATATCCTTGGTAAACTTGTGATAAAGTCCATGGAAATGACCTCCCATTTCCACTTTGGAATCAGAATCAATTGTAGTAGTCAACCTGGATGCTTACACTCTGCCTTTACTTGCTTACAATCCAAGCACCTAGCCACAAACTATGCCATGTCTTTATTCAAATTCGGCCAATAGTAAAACTTCCTCACTGTTGTCAGTGTCTTCTGATAGCTTGGGTGACCTGAATATGGTTTCGCATGAAACTCCCTCAAGATCACCTTCCTGAAATTACTATTGTTTGGAACATATATCTTGTCTCTAAACCTGACCAATACTTGTGAGACAATAGTCCACATCTCGTGCACCTGTACCTATACATGTACCTACATTCTATTATAACTCGTGCCTAAGCTCCATATACCTGACATCTTGCTGACTTTCCTGAAAGATCCTATCGTGTAGATCTGTCCCATAGGATCTCATAGTTGCTATATGATTTACTTGTATCTTCCTACAAATAGAACCTGCAACATTATTCTCCTTACCCTTAATATACCTAATCTCAAAGTCGAACTGGTCTGGCTGGCTCTAGAAATAGAAGTGGCCTTAAAAAAAACTCAAAAATCAAAGTCATCGGATTGAAGTGAAACTAGTACCAGATCATAGTGCTCAATGTCCTTATTCCAACGGCATGAACAACACTCAAATTAGAGTTTGTATGCCCAAGATTTCCACAGTCAAAGTTCTAGTCAAACTAGGGCAAGTGGCAGTCACTAACGAGGAAACAATTTGGCAAAGGGTTGGTGCATCGAATCTGATGGTCAGAATGGGAGAATTTGTCACCTCTTTAATTTTTCCACTGACCCTCAAAACTTAGCAGAATATTTTTAGCTAATATGGGTTATACGACAAAAAATTTAAAAAAAATAATAATAATAAAAATCATCTAATTTAGAAACCGGAGAACCCATAGTAAAAACCATTTTTCGTCAACGTTTCAAATCCTAACAGGAATCCATCATCAGGACATTCTTGAATGATGATAGTAGAAAGCTTGAATGAGGGTATTAAATAATTTTTAATAGTTTGAAGTGAGAAGGTTTAAATGGATGTCTGTTGTTTTAATCATTTTTATTTATTAATATCCTTATTTTTAAATAATTTTAAGTATTTTAAAGTATTTTCAAAAGATTATTTATTAATGCAATAATAAATAAATACTTTGATTATTTAATCTTTAATTATTTAATCTTAACTACTAAATGTTTAAATTTATTACTAAGAGTGTAATAATGTTAATAGATTCAATAGAAATAATAATTAATCAAAATTATTATAGTAAATATTTTTATTTACATTAAATATTAGTATTAATATTTATTAATAATATGTGAATATATAAATATTTAAATTATTATTACTAATTAGTGTATTAATAATAAATATTAAATATTAAAAACTAAAAATATATTAATATTAATAATAATGTTAATGTATTAATAATAATTAATAACTAATAATTAATGATAATATTAATGCTAATGTATTAATAATAATTAATATTTAATAACGAATAATTAATATTAATATTAATGCTAATGTATTAATAATATTTAATAATTAATAATAATATTAATGTTACTGTATTAATACTGATTAATAATTAATAACTAATAATAAATGATAATATTAATGTTAATGTATTAATAATGATTAATAATATTAATGTTAATGTATTAAAAATAATTAATAGCTAATAATTAATAATAATATTAATGTAAATGTTATAATTCCTACCTAATAGAACTGAAATTAATAATATGGAGAGTAACAGTGAAACTACTAGCTACTAATTGCTAGAAAAGGAGAGAGAAATCTACCCACAGAGCTCTATACCTAGGATATACTGGTGATCTTAATTTCTCTGATTAAGGGAAGCCAACTTCCACTAATCTCAATACCATTGTCCCTATTGAGATTATCAAACATCCACATAATCTCAACAGGGACAATGGTATTGAGATTAGTGGAAGTTGGCTTCCCTTAATCAGAGAAATTAAGATCGCCAGTACATCCCAGGTATAGAGCTCAGTGGGTAGATTTCTCTCTCCTTTTCTAGCAATTAGTAGTTAGTAGTTTCACTGTTACTCTCCATAATATTAATTTTCAATTCTATTAGGTAGGAATTATAACATTTACATTAATATTATTATTAATTATTAATTATTATTAATACATTAACATTAATATTATTATTAATTATTAGTTATTAATTATTAATTATTATTAATACATTAACATTAATCCCCGGATGCAGGTGTCCAGCTAGATGGTTAATGTAATGGGACAGAGGTGGGGTGAGAAGGGTCGCCACATGCCCGCCCTGTACAACAAAGTTAATAACCAGTCGACGGATGATCATCGGCATGTGGGCATCGCTGCGTTTAAGGGCTTTACTGCAGGCGACTTGGATACTACCAGTCTGTCCTTCGATATGTCTTTCACCTCCGCACGCTCTGATCTTCTCTAGATCTCGGCTCTCTTGAATGCCATAGTAATGGCGGGAGCAATTCGAGGCAGGGGAGAGGGTAATAAATCTAGCCTCCACCATGGGATCGTTCTAGAGCCTCTAATGTTGTGTTGGTCGGGTTATGGCCTGGTGAATGCTGGCTCAAGCGGCTTGATAGGTGCGACGAAGCTGGGTTCCTGCTCTGGTAGACCTGCGGAGCTACCTCAGTCAGTTCCCTGGATTCTCTCTAAGGCTTTTGGCTCCCGTCTGGTTGTTCGCTTGATCAGCCTGTGTTTTTCTTTTGTGGTTGCTCGATCTTGTTCCCACAAAGTCGTTGTTGCTTTCGTTATGCCCCGTCTTCGCCATAGGATGAGATGCCACAGAGGCACCCCTCGGCGGGCGTCCTCTAGCCCGTCCTCCAATTCTCCCTCCAACGATTTCATTTTTGGCCATTACCCTCGCATTCACAGTGGGAGAGGGCATTTTCTTCTACCTAGCCATTACCTTGAGCCCCGTCCTCCAGACTCTTCGTCCTCTCCCTCTTTCAGCTCTGCGATCTTCACTTTCAATTGCACCCTGAATTGTCCCAGGATTACTACTCATGTTTCAGTGCTCTTTCTCGAGGAAGCCCAGGAGGTGGGAGAGCCCAGCTCTCATCAGGAGGGCCCTGGCTTAGTCTCTGTGCCGAATCCATGCTCTTTGCGGGCTCTGGAGGTTCCTGTGAGCAATGCTATTGACATGGTGATGGAGCCAGCGGCCCCGGGTCCGTCTGTGAATGATGCTGCTCGTGCTCAGGATCCGTGTGACGTTGGCTGGTGCAGAATCGTGGAGGAGCCTCCAAATGCTTAGTTCATTCTCTGCATCTTTGTCTCAGGTTATGCGGCCCATTATAGAGGGCATTTTTATTACTTCTGATAATTTTTGTTAATGCTAATAAGCCAGGGTTCAAAATGCAAGTTTTTTGGAATCTCTGTAAAATCGGTAAGGTCAAGAAGGTTAACACTGGTTCCCCTGCGTGGGATTGCATAACGGGGTCTCGTCCAAATTCTCTATCTTCGACAATTTTTCTGTTTCTATCTGCCTCTTCTTCTAGGCAGTTGCCTTAGACTTCGGTCTTGATATAATTGTACACCTTTAATGTGAATAGAGTAGTTTTATTTAGAAAAAAAAATACATTAACATTAAAATTATTATTATTATCATTAGTTATTAATTATTAATTATTATTAATACATTATTATTATTATTAATTATTATTAATACATTAATATTATTATTATTAATTATTAATTATTATTAATACATTAACATTAATATTATTATTAATTATTAATTATTATTAATACATTAACATTAATATTATCATTAATTATTAGTTATTAATTATTAATGAGTATTAATACATTAACATTAATATTATTATTAATTATTAGATATTAATTATTAAATATTATTAATTCATTAACATTAATATTATTATTAATTATTAGCTATTAATTATTATTAATGCATTAGCATTAATATTAGCATTAATTATTAGTTATTAATTATTAATTATTATTAATACATTAATATTATTATTAATATTAATATATTTTTTAGTTTTTAATATTTAATATTAATACACTAATATTATTTTTTAGTAATAATAATTTAAATATTTATATATTCGGATATTATTATTAAATATTAATACTAATATTTAATGTAAATAAAAATATTTACTATAATAATTTTGATTAATTATTATTTCTATCAAAATTATTATTTCTATTGAATCTATTAACAGTATTACACTTTTAATAATAAATGTAAACATTTAGTAGTTAAGATTAAATAATCAAAGTATTTATTTATTATTACATTAATAAATAATTTTTTGAAAATACTTTAAAATACTTAAAATTATTTAAAAATAAGGATATTAATAAATAAAGATGATTAAAACAGCCGACATTCATTTAAACCTTATCACTTCAAATTATTAAAAACTATTTAATACCCTCATTCAAGCTCTTCTACTATCATCATTCAAGAATGTCCTGATGATGGATCCCTGTTGGGATTTGAAACATTGACGAAAAATGGTTTTTACTGTGGGTTCTCTGGTTTCTAAATTAGAAGATATAAACCACATATGTCTTAAATCCATAATAAAAATCAGTTAGCAGGCCACCAACCCCACTATATATATATATATATATATATATATATATATAGATATATTCAAATACGGTGGCATGAAGCCATGTGTAGGGAGGTCGACGGGGTTCGAACTTGCCCGGACCAGGTGGGTCGGCTCGCCAACAGGCAACCCAAAATTTAACATTGTCAACCATACAACAACATAGAAACAAGAACCGTCAAGTATTAAAAACCACAACATTGCATTAATCCGAGAGTCGTGGGATTTATCCTCAAGCGGGTTGTAACTAAATGCGCTCAATTGCCAACAAGTCAAAAAACTTACGTAGGAACATCTGCCCATGCTTTAGTGCCTAAACCACACTCACCATTTGATCAGAGAGGAGTGGTGGAGCCACAACAATGGGGAACAAATTTACAAGCAGAACTAGGAGCGCCCAAGTCAGAACTGCGCCCAAGCGTGCACGAAAATTGTGAAAGATTCTTAGGGAATCTTGGGAGAATATTTTTTGTATGAAATATTGAGGGAATCTAAACATTCCTTAGAGATCTAGAGGACACTTTCTCAGAATATGGTAAAGTTTATAGTCATTTGACACGATTTCATGCCGTGAATCGAATGGTGATGTATGTTTCTACATCTGAGCTTTTTTTCAGTCCATGTCAAAAAATGGAGGTATAAAGGTCATTTATGTAAATTTGATTGTACTTAATTTTTGTTTTCATTTAATGAAATAGGTCTCCCCACTTTGAGCTGAGCCCGGATATGTAGCCCACACTGGGTGAATTCTGTAATCAAATCATTTTGTGCCTTTGATCTCATGGTTGCTTTTGATTTCCTCTTCTTTTCATGTGTTTAAGTTACTTGGTTAAATGTTATTTTATATGCAATTATGTATGCATCCTTGAATTAAAAGATCTAGATCAAGTTTTGTATCAGAGCAAGTCTGTAACAGCCCTAGTGAAAAGTTCATGTAATAAAAGTTAATAAAGGAAGAATAAGACCATGGTTAAGGGACACTTATTCCAAGCTTAATGTTGGGAAAATATATCCTATTGGGCATCATTGATGTGTGTTTTGGCTAAGGAAATTGGAAAAGGCTAAGGCAAAGGCATTAAAAGGAAAAAAGGGCATTTTGGCACATTTATTTATGAAAATAAAAGAAATTAGTAGAAAATGAAGGTAAAAGGTCACAGGTTTCATGTGAGGATGAAATTGAAGAAAAACAATGGAAAATGAAGAAATTAGAAGCGTCATGCATAAAAAGGATTATGAGGATCAGTTAATGGCTTTTGTCAAGTTCAGGTTTGCAGCTCTCTCAATATTCTCTCTCTCTCTCACTCTCTTGGTCACTTAGATTTTTCTTGGAGCACTCTAGTTTGGAGCAAAGGAAAGGGAAAGCAAGGAATTGGAAATAAAATAAAGCAAGGATCAAGGAAAGGAAAGCAAGACTCAAGTACCTTCAGCAAAAATACTAGCACGTAATGTTTTTCATGTGTGATTTCCTAGCTGGTTTGGACATGCATGGATTTTCATGTTGGTGTATGGTTCTCTTACTGTCGGTGGCATGGTTTTGCTAGGTTATGACAGTGGATTTCAGCCTAGCCTAGAATTTTTTTGGATGCCATGGCATATTGGGATGCTTATTTTGGTTTTCAAACTTTGGAATCGCCAGATGGATTTTGGAATCCGCGGTGGAGGTGGTCTCAAGGTCCATTCCCAAAGGCCTAGGAATCCCTTGATCGATTTTGGTGGGATATGTGGTAAAGCCTGAGGGAGAAGTCTCGGTTTAGGGCCTAGTGATCTGGGTTTGGATTGTAGTAAAGCCTAAGAGACAAGGGGATAGAAAATTCCTCAAGGATAGTGATGGATTCCAGATGGAATTCCAAGTTCTATTTGGTTTTGATCGAAGCACCGTTTTTGGTGTGTTCATGGTTAGATGAGGGTGGAGGTGGTTTAACCTATGGATTCCCTTGGTTGTTCTTGCATTGGTTGTTCTATGAGATCCCACATTCATGCTTGGAATATGGCACAAGGGTGACTTGCTGAAAGCGAGATTTGGTTTAGCCATGTCTATGGACGGGTGGTACATGGAAGTCCTAAACCTAGTCAGATTTTCCGATGATTATTAAAAGCTAAGTTCTCTCACTTTTGCACTGGTTTATATGTGGATTTAATTACTGCCATATCTCTAATATTTATATGGTTTTATGTTGGTTATAAGCATGGTTGAATGACTGGTTCATGTCATGGTTATTTCATATATTTACTTGTAATTGTTAAATGGATGGATGCAAGACCTAATTGATGATGTAGTAGTTCAATGGAGAAGGAGGTGATCATTTTGGTTATGTTTCATAAGCTTTTTCAGTCATTTATGCTTTGTCTTGTATCGTAGACATGTAGGTTGCATTGATGCCAAGTGCTTGACAAAATGTTAATCCCAATTAGGGATTCTTAGGCCTAGTCTTGAGGGTGATTTTTGATTGATCAGCATTATTATTATATTTTTAATGGATTCTTGAAGTTACAGCAAGTTCTGGGTAGAGGCCAGGTTTTGAGCTAGAAAAGTGGCTTAATTCTTGGGGTTGCTAGCACAGAACTGGCAATTCTAGTCCACAGAAATGGCCACCAAACCAGAGAAGACCTCACGATGCAAGTGAGAAAGATAATGCAATTCCTTACAAGAGATATAATACAACTGAGAAGGGACATGGAGAGCAACAAGCTAGAGGTGGTGGTAGGGAACCATTGCAATGTTGGATATGTGGTAAGGATCATCGTAAGAGGGTTTGTCCACAAAATCAGAGTGGTGGTAGACCCCAGATCTATAATGCTCAGGAGGCGCATACAGTTAGTGATGTTGGTTATAGCATTCCTCATATTTATACAGTTGTGGACAATAGGCAAGCGAATCATAAGGCATCAATCATTGAGATGGACGGTAAGCTTTGTGATCAAGTTGTTTCTATTTTGATTGATCATGGATCTAACTATAGTTATATTAATCCTAACTTGGTGGATAAGTGCATGCAGAATCTTGGTTGGTACATTTGGTTACAGGTAAAAAGAAGTGAGTTCACCATTGGGTAAGATCTTGTGCATTTGAGTTAAATGGTAATTCTACAGCAACACATTTGAATGTGTTCCCATTGGGTTCATATAGTATGCTTTTAGGTATAGATTGGCCATATCTTCACAGAACCAAAGTGGGTTGATTCGACAAGGCCATTAAGTGTGTGGATGATAGTAGGGAAAAGAGGACCTTGCAAGGAAAGAAGAAGCCTACATCAGTGACCATGGTTACCGCTATGCAGGCTAAGCGTAGTTGAAGAAAAGGTTGTGTGATGTTTGCAATACACATTTCCAGTGACAAGGGTAAGGCGGTTGAGGATGTGGATGTGTTGAGTAGGTACCCTATATTGCAGCAGTTTCGGGATGTATTTCCTGAGGACATTTCAGACATTCCACCTCACATGGAGGTAGAATTTTCTATTAAGTTGGTACCAGGGGCAGCTCCAGCATTGAAAGCACCTTACAGGATGAGCACTAATAAGTTGGTAGAGTTGAAGTTGCAGCTAAAGGAAATGTGTAATATTCCTAATTAGCCATGGCTAATTGGAATATTTGATTTTGGTCAATTTTTCCTTCTATAGTTATTTATAAATAAAAAGGTGAGAAAAGGGGGTCATAACTCACTTTTGGAATAAAGTCACTCCCTAGTAGCACAATGTTGTAACTTAAAGGGGGAGCCAAGGGGGCCAAAGAACCACGTAGAGGAGGGGCCCATGTAGACAATTGGAAGGACTACGCAGATGGAGAGGAACACGTGGCAAGAGAAAGGCTACGTTGGAGGAGGTGGGCCTTGTGATTGAGAGAGGCCAGCGCTATAAAGGAGAGAGGAGCCTCATCATTTTGTCATTTGATTATGTGAATTTGAGCTATTCATGTCGACTCAGAGCACGCTGGTTGTTTAGCCTATCTGCAGCACTGTTTAGTGCATCGAGTCTCTCCGTTCGGAGATCTCACCCTTAGCCCCAGGGGACTTCAAGTGCTTGCTTAGGCAAGGTAGTTTTCAGCAGTCTTTGCAGGAGAATTGATCTTTGGAGTTGAGGAGGAACTGAGCATTTTGATGACTGTGCAGTCTTGAGAGATGGACACAGTTACTTTTGGCAGGAGTTCCAGATTGGGGTTTTGTGTAGGATTTGAGCTGGGATATTGAGCAAGGGATAGACCCTTGCTTATTGGAGGATTTTGGCAAAGTTTCGAGCTAATTTTTGGAGGGTTCTCTTTAGTGGCAGCGTAGAGTCTAGAGGGACAGCGTAGATCCCCAAGGGGGTGATTTTCAAGGGTCAACCATTTGAGAAAAGCTTTATGGGATTTTCTGTTTTTATTGAGAAGAGGTTGATTCCAGAGTTTCAGAATTTTCTGAGGGGAACAACCCCAAATCCTCATTTGGTTCCAGCAGTAGCAGCAGCACAACAGTTCTCCGACAGCTTGGACACAGTTCAGAGAGAGGCCATTCCTTTACTATTCTGAGTGTATTTCTTCACTTGCCATGTGCAATTCGAGGTGCTATCTTCTGGATCACCTCATGTACTCTTTCCATTACTCAGTATAATAAAATGGCTTAGCATTTCTCTTTGCATTTCTTGATTATCTGCTTGTATTCCGTGTTTATATTATTGTATGTTTCATTACTGTTATTTATATCACTTTGAGCTTCCTGGTTACTATATCACTTGCACGTATTTGGTTGGAGTTTATTGGGGTTTTGGGGAATATCCCTGAAATGGGATATTACAGTGGTATCAGAGCATAGATCTGGCTTAGCCTGTGGAGCTAGCAATCTATGACACCGGGGGAAAAGCCCTACATCTGTTATAGAGGTAGGAAATACAGAGACACTGAGTGTAGGTTGGAGAACACCTATGGGGAAGGGGACTGTGTTCGGGTGGTGGACACAGAACAGGAGGAGCTTGTGGTGGATGCAGAACAGGAGGATCCGATGGTAGATGAGGATGGGAAGAGATTTGTGAACATACTCCTCAAATCAGTGCAGGATCTACCGAGGCAGATCAAGGTGATGGGGCAGAGATTCACAGTAGTGGAGGCTAGACAGCATGAGAACCCACGAATTTTCCAGGTTCATGAGGGATCGGGTACATCCCACCATTTTCCAGAGCAGGGTGCCACTCAGCGTGATACTACTCAGTAGATGGCCTCATATGCCCCTACATGCTCTACTATGCCCACTTTCCTAGGAGCAGACATGGGGGTCGGAGCCTAGCAGGAGACAGAGCCAGGTCATATGGGCGATTATTTTGCAGAGTACCAGGCCTATGGGCAAGAGTTCAGGGATGCTCTCTCATTCAGATACTTTGTTCAGCTCCGATGGGATAGTAGACCCCGCGACCATCATAGAGGACACCGGCATTATCATGATGGGGACACCCACTGCACAGCTAGTAGATTCCACTTGCCTATATTTGATGGTTCATCAAACAGTTCAGCAAGGTCTTGGGTGGAGAAGCTAGACATCTATTTCTAGCTTAACCAGATGTCGGAGATATAGGCCATCAAGGTGGCGACATTACATTTCGATGGTGAGGCCCAGGACTGGTGGTTCCATGGGATGGTTACACTCGGACACTCCACAGTAACGACATATGCCGAGTTCACCAGGATATTGATGGAGAGATTTGACTGGAGGGATCCGGAACAGCACGTTGTTGAGCTGACGAGGCTCAAATAGACCAAGAGCCCAGAGACCTACATTGCAGACTTCTTGAGGGTTTCAATGATGGTGCCGGATCTATCTGCGACACGAAGGATCTACATGTATGTTGATGGGTTAGCAGAGCCACTTCGGGGTCTAGTTCGATCCACTAGACCATCCACACTCCAGGAAGCTATTAGCAAGACTCGGGACTTATAGGATGCATTACCTAGGACCCAGACACCTTACCCCTAGAGACAGGATTTCAAGCCTAAGGGGAAGGACGTGAGGATTCCGCCTCCAAAGGGGAATCTAGGACGAGCACAGATTGATGATGATGCCAGGAGTGAGCTGAAGAAGAAGCGGTTGTGCTTTACTTGTCAGGAGCTGTGGGCACCAGGACATAGATGTGCTGCTGGCAAAGCACATTTTATTGAGGTCTTCTCTGAGAGCAATGGGGAAGAGGATGAGGAGGATGACGTGGAGGTAAGAGATAGTCATGTCGCGTAGGATCCTTTGCCACCTCCACTACCAGTAATAGGTGGTGCAGCTTTTGCACCTACCGGAGGGGCCCTTGCAGCATTGCGAGGAGTTCCGAAGTATTTGACGCTATGCGTACGGGGGACAGTACGTGGCCAGCGAGTATCAGTTTTGGTTGATAGTGGGGCAACCCACAACTTCATCGATGCACAAATGGTTGAGCTATACAGACAGAGAGCTTCGATGGATTTTTAGTTTTGGTCCCAGGAGATCAGACCATGGTGTGTGCTCGTTATGTTCCAAAGTTATCAGTGACGATGGGAACCTACACACTGACTGACCATTTCTTTGTGGTCAATATTCCAGACACCAACATAGTACTGGGTGTTCGGTGGCTTATCACTCTAGGGCAGGTCATGACAGATTGGAAGGCCCTAGAGATGGAGTGGGATGATGAGAAGACAGGGAGGCATGAGAAGATACGGGGACAACACACATATCCACCTCAAACTATTTCAGCTCATCGGATGGAGGCAGTCTTCCGGAAGGGAGACGTAGAGTGGGTAGTGGAGCCACATGCATCAGAGGCAGGGACTACAGGGTAGAAGGTGCAGCAAGAGATACAGTCCATCCTTGACCAATATGCTATGGTGTTTGGAGAGATTTCA
The DNA here is from genome assembly GCA_031772625.1 of Pinus tabuliformis. NCBI lineage: Eukaryota > Viridiplantae > Streptophyta > Pinopsida > Pinales > Pinaceae > Pinus > Pinus tabuliformis. The sequence continues at coordinate 396,574,703 of CM062815.1, forward strand.
CCGAGACAGCCACCGGACCGGGGGTTTGAACACACCATTGAGCCTGAGCAGGGCATACAGGCAGTGATTACTACCCCCTATAGGCATCCCAAGGCCTATCGGGATGAGATTGAGTAGGCTATTCAGGAGTTGCTGGCTCTTGGGCACATTCAGTGGAGCACGAGTCCTTTTGCTTCTTCTGTGGTGTTGGTGAAGAAGAAGGACGGCACATTGAGGATGTGCATTGACAACAGGGCCTTGAATAAGAAGACACTGAAGAACAGGTACCCCATACCCAGGATCGACGAGTTGATGGATGAGTTGAGAGGAGCACGATTCTTCTCAAAGATTGATTTGAGATTTGGGTACCATCAGATTCGCGTGAGGGAGCAGGACAATCCCAAGACCACCTTCAAGTGTCACTGTGGGCACTTTGAGTTTTTTATGATGCCCTTTCGTAGTCACTTGAGGAAGTTTGTGTTGGTGTTCTTCGATGATACCCTCATTTATAGCAGGACTTGGGAGGAGCATCTCCAACACATTGAGACAGTGTTGCACATCTTGGAGGAGCAGCAATTCTATGCCAAGCTCTCCAAGTGTGAGTTTGGGTTGATGGAGATGTTGTACTTGGGACACATCATAGGGGTGGACGGAGTGAGATTCCATGAGGAGAAGATCAGGGCCATTAGAGATTGGTAGAAGCCGAGGAGCGTGACAGAACTTCGAGGATTCATTGGCATTTGTACTTACTACCGGAAGTTCGTCAAGAGTTTCTCACAGCTTGCTACACCCCTGACAAATCTGACGAGAAAGGGGGCATTCAGTTGGTCGGATATAGCGCAGTGAGCCTTTGACAAGCTCAAGGAGGTTATGAGTAGCTGCCTAGTGCTTGCATTGCCAAATTTTACGTAGCCATTTGTTTTGGAGTCTGATGAGTCGGGAGAGGGGATCGGTGCAGTGTTGATGCAGGGAGGTCACCCTATAGCCTTTGAGAGTCAGAAGCTCCTTCTGCACGAGAGGTTGTATTCTATATACGACAAGGAGATTCTTGCCATCATGCATGCATTGGCCAAGTTTCGGCATTATTTAGTGGGTAACAGGTTCAGGGTGAGGATTGATCACAACAGCCTCAGGTTCTTCTTGGAGCAGAAGTAGCTACAGGAGAGGCAACAGAAGTGGATCAATAAGATCCAAGTGTACTAATTTGACATCGAGTATGTCAAGGGTAAGAACAATGTGGTAGCAGATGCCCTTTCACGTAGACTAGCTACGTTGTCTCTTATGAGCTTGGACACAGACTAGAGGGCTCGACTCTTGGTAGAGTACTCCAAGGACAGATTTGCATGTGAGCTTCTGGATGGGTAGGTGGTAGATGACAGGTACAGGGCACTGTTTTACAACCCGCCCGTTTCGACTCCGACTCGGCTGTTTCGAACCGAGTCATTACCCTGAACATCGACCCGGCCAGCTACCCAACTCGGTTGACCGAGTCATATGTGACTCGGTCAACCCGGCCGGGTCCGTTATGACTCGGCCGAGTCAATGCATTCCGGCTGGGCAGCGAAACAGTTAGAAAAAATTCACTTTTTTTGTGATTTTTGATAAAGTTAAATTCAGTTTATGGATTCCAAAGGGTAATGGTAAATTGTTAAATGCTTTTGGGGTCCATTTCCCCCTCCCAAACCCTATTTAAGACAACCAAATGCTCTCATTCACTCACAGCAGTCTTATGCATTTGAGTGAGAGTCTTCTTTGAGAATTAGTGAGCAGTTCTTGAGCTTGTTTTGGAGCAGCAGTGAGGAGTCTTGGAGGAGCATTGTAGCTGGAGTGATGAGCTTCTTGGGCAGCCATTTGGAGCAGCATTGAGGAGTTGATTCTTGGAGCAAGCTTGAGGAGGGAGTTTGTGCCTGGAGGTATTTTTTTCCACCTCTATAAATCTGTTTTTGCTTAGTAAATTTTAGGTGCATATCAAGAAAGCTTAGAGAGTGCTTTTTGTCAAATAAATGAACATTGAATCAATTTTTTATTTTTTTTCATTTTCAGATTGTTTTCCTAGTCAAAAAATGGCACCTAGAGCAAAAGATCCTGCTTGGACATATGTTGAAATGGTTGATAATCAGATGCATTGCAAGTTTTGCCATAGGAAAATTAAGGAAGGTCCTGGGGGGATTAATAGGCTGAAACAACACTTGGCAGGGATTAGAGGCCAAATTACCGCATGTACCTCTGATGAAATTGATGAGATTAGAAAGAATTTGTTGGCCAGCTTTGAGAAATTTAAAGAAGATAAGGCTAGGCAAAAAGAGATACAGGCTGAGATTGGGAGGAAGAGGGAGATACAAAGAATGATGGCTACCAACCCCCACTATGATTTTGAGGGTTCTTCCTCTATCCCTCAAACTGAGGCATCCAACCCTTTCCGTTATGTTCCTCCCTCTTTTGGTTCTGTTCAAGATAAGGGAAAGGGTAGAATGAAGGGTGATGTGACTATCAAAAGTTATTTCACTCCCTCCTCTCCATCAGATGCACATGGTCCTGAAGTTAGTAAAGGTCAAATTCAGCCCACTTTAGATGACCATTGGAAGAAAGAATTGAGGGAGACTGCTTGTGACTACATACCTAGATGGTGGTATGATGCTGATATCCCCTTTAATGCTACTCGTTCACCATATTATGAGCCTATGATTGATGCCATACATGCTACTGGAAAAGGCTTCAAAGGCCCTACTATGCAAGAGCTAAGGGGGTTTCGTTTGTAGAAAGAAATTCAATCCATTAATGAGTATTTGCAAGAGTTCAGGGACTCATGGGCAAGAATAGGGTGTACCATCATGTCAGATGGATGGACTGATCAAAGAAACCGTACCATCATAAACTTTCTTGTCTTCTGCCCACAGGGAACCATGTTTTTAAAATCAGTTGATGCATCTGATAAGGTAAAAGATGGCCACTTGTTGTTTCAGCTATTGGATGAGGTTATTGAGGATGTGGGGGTGGCTAATGTTGTTCAAATCATCACAGACAATGCCTCTAACTATGTTCTTGCTGGTAAAATGTTAGAGGAAAAACATAAGACCATCTTTTGGACCCCATGCGCTGCACATTGCATAGACCTCATGCTTGAGGATAGTGGAAAATTATATTGGGTCAGAAACATTGTAGATAATTCCAAAAGCATAACAAAATTTATCTACAATCATACACTGGTTTTGAGTCTCATGAGGAAACACACTGGAGGCAAGGATATTATTAGGTCTGCCATCACTATATTTGCTACACATTTTTTGACATTGCAATCTATGCTTTCCCAACATAGAAACTTGCAAAAGATGTTTTCCAGTGATGAATGGAATCAAATCAATTAGTCTAACAAACCAGAAGGCAAAGAATTGAAAAGGAAATTCCATGATGAAACTTTTTGGAGAAAGGCAGCAGATATTGTGAAGCTTGCTGAGCCACTAGTTAAGGTGTTGCGGTTGGTGGATGGGGAAAGGTTGGTTATGGGCTTCACTTATGAGGCTATGGATCAAGCAAAGGAGCAAATAAAGACAGCATACAAGGATAGAGTGGCAAAGTATGGGCCCATTTGGGCAATCATTGATGAAAGATGGAACAATCAACTCCATTTCCCTATACATGCATCTGGGTATTTTTTGAACCCACGGTATCATTATAAAGCTAAGGAGTCAGGAGCTTTGAGGGGGGAGGTCAGAGATGGACTGGTTGATTGCATTGAACGCATGATCCCATCGGAGTCTGGTCAGCTGGAGATACATCAACAGGTCACATCCTTCAGCAATGCAACAGGTACCTTTGGGAAGAACCTAGCAAAGATTGCAAGAGAAGCAGATGAGCCAAGTAAACAAAAATTTCAATTTTCAATTTCTTAATGGTTTAACACATATTTCATTAAAATTGGAATAAAATTGTGGATCTAGAATTTCAAAATAACCAAAAAATTGAATTATAGTGATGTCCTTGTAATAAAATTATTCCAATTTTAATGAAATATATGTTGTTTTACAGTTTTACTTTTTTTATTAAAGTTTGTTAAATCATTTATAATTTGAAAGTTAGATATAATTTGTAATTTTGTTGAGATTCAGCCTTCATCTAACTCATAATTCATTACACTCCTATGTTTTTTGCAGCACAATGGTGGGAGGCCTTTGGTGGCCAGTGCCCTCAATTGCAAAGGTTTGCAATTCGTATTTTGAGTCAAACTTGCAGTGCATCTGGGTGTGAGCGCAATTGGTCTGTCTTTGAGAGGATTCACACAAAGAAGAGAAACCGTTTGGAGCAAAAACGGTTGAATGATCTAGTTTTTGTCCAATACAACCTTCGGCTCAGACGGAACCAATTGCTCAACAAAAGACCTGATTCAGATCCCATTGTGTTGGAAGACATTGATCCAACATCAGATTGGGTAGTGGAGAGTCGTCAACCAGAGTTTGATCCTGATGAGGATCTTGATGAACTTGAACTGGAACATCCACTTCAGCCTGTTCAGTTGAATGCAGATCCCAATCCACCAGCCTCAGTCTCACAGCCAGCAAGGAGTAGGACTCCAGTTGTAGGTGCTTCCTCTGCTCAGCCACGACAGAAGCGCAGCCACATATCTACTCTATCTCAGCTTGCATCTGCTGCACAGCCTGCTAGTGGTACTGGCACCACTTCTACAGTTGCAGTTGGAGACGATGATGATGAGGAGGAGCCATGGGGCCCCTTGTCTGACTCTGATGATGATGATCCAGAGATTGGTCGAGATGATCTTGGCTCCTCTGGCAGTAGCTACTAGCCAATAGTACTAGTATTGGAGTCTGGTCACCATCACAGTTTACTTTTGTTGTAGAGGCCATTTCTAGCCTCCTTGGTTATTTGTATTTTGTTTTGAGTCTTTGATCATGTATGACAGTTGACTATGTATTGCCATTGGGTACCATTTTGATATAATGGATTGGTTCATGAGCCTACTTTGATCATATGTTGTCTTCCATCTATATTATAATATTGTGTGTTTGGAAACATGAATGAAAATCTTTAAAATTATGTTTAAAATATTTAAAATTATGTTTTTTTATAAAAAAATTAAAAATTTAATGTATTTTTTACAATGACCGAGTCATTGAAATCGAGCCGGCCGAGTCATTACCGAGTCGGAGTCGGAGTCGGAGTCGAAGTCGGAGTCGTAAAACATTGGTACAGGGTGGTCGATGAGATCATCTACTATAGGGACCAGATCTTCTTGACTAAGGGATCTCAGCTCAAGAAGAAGATACTTCAGGCATCACATGATTCACCATTGGCCGGCCATCAAGGGTTTACCGAAACCTATAGGGCCATTAGAGAGAGGTTCTCATGGAAGGGCCTCAAGGAGGACGTACTCCAGCATGTCCGGGAGTGCGATGTTTTCCAAAGGAACAAGGGGGAGATGAGCCATCCCGTAGGATTATTGCAGCCTCTTCCCATTCCGGAGGGGAAATGGGAATGTATTTCAATGGACTTCATCACAAGGTTGCCCATGGTACAGGGCAAGGATTGCATCTTTGTCATCATTGATTGACTGACAAAGTACGCACATTTCTTCGCCATATCCGCACACTACACAGTAGCACAAGTGGCCGAGCTATTCTTCAGAGAGGTCTTTAGGCTACATGGTCTTCCTAAGACCATCACTAGTGACAGGGATAGTCGTTTCATGGGCAGATTTTGGCAAGAGCTTTTCTGGTTGGTGGGGACGGAGTTGACACCAAGAACCAGTTATCACCCACAGGCAGACGGGCAGACAGAGATAGTTAACAAGTGGATGGGGGGCTACTTGCGTAACTATGTCAGTGGGCAGCAGCGAGCATCGCTGAAGTGGTTGCATCTAGGGAGTACTGCTACAACACTACACATCACATGTCCATTGGTATGTCACCATTTTATGCTTTGTATGGATATCATCCCTTATCTTTTGCAGACGTGATGTTTGGTGCTAGCAAGGCTCCGAGAGCCAAGATTTGGATCCAAGAGAGTTAGGATATCCTCCAAGCTCTCAAGGATAATATGGCTACAACACAGAACTAGCAGAAGTTGTATGTCGACAGGGGTTGGGTGGAGAGACAATTTGAGGTAGGGGACTTGGTCTACCTACGATTACAGCCATACCAATAGTTGTCCCTAAAGCAGAAGGGGGCTGAGAAGCTCAAGCCCCTCCTTTATGGGCCATATAGGGTGTTACACAGGATTGGATAGGTTGTGTATGAGTTGGAGCTGCCCCAAGGCAGCAAGATTCATAACGTTTTTCATGTATCATGCATGAAGAAGGCATGGGGGCAGCATGTGACAGTGACAGATGAGCTACCACCCATGGATGATGAGGGGCATTTGGTGTTACATCTAGAGGCTATTATTGATACCAGGGAGAGGCAGTTGCAGAGTAGGATGGTCCGGGAATTCTTGGTGAGGTGGAAGAATTTGCCGGATGAGGATACCACTTGGGAGAGTGAGAAAATTTTGCAGCATCCATCACTTCAGTTGCTTGATGAAAGGCAACATTTTGCCGAGGGAGACTGTAATATTCCTAATTAGCCATGGCTAATTGAAATATTCTATTTTTCTCAATTTTGCCTTCTATAGTTATTTATAAATAAAAAGGTGAGAAAAGGGGGTCAGAACTCACTTTTGGAATTAAGTCACTCCCTAGTAGCACAACGTTGTAACTTAAAGGGGGAGCCAAGGGGGCCAAAGAACCGCGTAGAAGAGGGGCCCATGTAGACACTTGGAAGGACTATGCAGATGGAGAGGAACACATGGCAAGAGAAAGGCTATGTTGGAGGAGGTGGGCCTTGGGATTGAGAGAGGCCAACGCTATAAAGGAGAGAGGAGCCTCCTCATTTTGTCATTCGATTATGTGCATTTGAGCTAGTCATTTCGACTTAGAGCATGATGGCTGTTTATGTTGAGATTGCAACAAGATGATGGAGCTTAGTGAAAAGAGTCGCCTTCACTAAGTGGGCCCGCACGCTATTTTTGGCGCAATTCTATTTTTAGACTATGTCTATTTTTAGACATATGGATCATGTCTATGGATTGCAGGTTGTTGTTTATGGATGATTGGTCAAGTTGGGAAAAATAGATGGACTTATATTTTTGATGAAAGTGTGAGTGATCACAATGTGAGTGATCAAAGTCTATTTTTAGACTGGCTGTCAAAAATAGAAAAGTCAAATATTATTATCTCACAATAATATTTGGACTATAAACTTAATCTTATTCTCTTGGAGCACTTCAGTTTGAGCTACAGAGGTGGCACATGCAGCTGTCAGAAGGAAATACGCTTTTCTTATGAGTCAGTTGAGTTGTTGCATGCATGACTTCAGTTAGAACTCAATCAATTGAGTTTGGTGGAGTTGATTGTGGAGTTGATGGAGTTGTGTTCAGTTTAGCTTTGTTAAACTGGTTGCATTTAGTCTAACTGGAAAATAGACTAGAGATGAGTTGGGTGAATTAGTTATTAATTAATTCACAAGTTATTAAATCATAATACAACTAATGAATACATCAGTTAACTCAGTTTCATGTCAGTGCATGTTCATTTCAACAGGGACAGGTGGTAGAGAATCGGATTGCTATCAGTTGTGACTATAATTGTGCACCAAATCTTGCACAATCAAGGGATTGAGTATGCCAATGAGTTTGCTCACGTATTTTCCCACAATATAGCTTGTGCTCACGTCCAAAAAAGTGTGAGTGACTATTTTGCAGGTGAAAAACGAGGTTGGTGAGCCATTCTCATCAGTTCTTGAGCAGGTATTGAGCAGTGGAGGCAGGCAAGCAGTGGAAGAGATTTGGAGATCAGATATGAGTTGTATTGTGTGTAACAGAGGTGGAGATACTTGTGAGAAGTATTATGTTGTGTAATGTTACATGACTCAATCATTAATATACAGATAGTTGGGGTTTTTAGCGAGATGCTTTCCCCGGGATACATACTGTGTTAATGTGTGAATGCTCTTGATGTTTTATTGTTATTGATGTTGCTATATTGATGATCAACGTAGAGGAGCTTATGTATTGTGTATGTTTTCCGCAATAGTACATGATCAGGATAATCTCCATTGAATATGTGTTAAATTATTCAAAATTTCTACATGGTATCAGAGCGAGCTAGATAATTGTAGAAAAAGTTTCTACATGGTATCAGAGCTGTTGATCATCAGATCTACTATTCAGGAAGTGTTTACATTCTATTTCTTCAGGCAGAGTCTGTAATCGGGCCAGGTAGCCTCTGGATTCATCCTTCCTTTGAAAAGTGAGATATCTGGTGAATGCCCATACAGTCAATCTCTGTATGAGAAATATTGTGTTCTCACAAATTCTAGATCGGAGGCGGTTGAGTTTAGAGCTGGTGGAAATCAAATTTGCAGCAGTGTTGTTGAAATGTCTTTCAACGGATTGCAAATATTATTCCAAAGCAAGAGTGACCTGGCACTCAAGGATAAACTCAGTAACAATAAAGGTGAGAATGGATCTTCATCAAAGGTATCTGATGAAGAGAATTGCGCTTTGGCTGCCAAAGCAAAGAAGGGGAAGAACAAGAAAGCTTCTCATTCCGGTGTGAAAGGCAAGAAGCAGGATATGTCCAAGTTGAAGTGTTTTCACTGTCACCAACACGGACACTATGCCACAAATTTTCCGCAGAAGAAGAAGAACAAGCAAGCTTCTGGATCTGCAGGGGGAGAGGCCTTAGCTTCTCAGTTTGAGCTTGATTTTTCATTGATCGCATGCTTGGTTTCAAGTGTGATGGGATCAGTGTGGTTCTTGGACAGTGGTGCGTCTTTTCACATGACGGGAGATAGAGATTTGTTCTCTGTTCTGGAGGACAAATATCTTGGAGTGCACATCGAGATGGGCGATGATGGTAGATACAGTGCAACCGGTATCGGTACCATTTCCTTTGAGAGGGAGTCTGGTAAACCCTTTGTATTGAATTCATGCATGTTCCAGGATTGAAGAAGAATCTCATCTCAGTGGCGATGTTAGAAGACAAGGGGTATGATGTTGTTTTCAGCGAGGGAAAGGCCTTCCTGCGCAGCAAGACAACTGGTGAGACCCGGAAGATAGGGGTTCGAGTGAGGAACCTTTATCATTTGCATGTAGATGGATGCGCAGCAATGGCAGGCAAGGCAGAAGGATTGGTGAGCGAGGATGATGGCGAGTTGTGGCACAAGAGATTGGGTCACCTTCACCATGGAGCCTTGAAGATACTGCAGCAGATCACTACAGGGCTTCCTAAAGGCACACTTGCGCAGTCAGATCAGTGCAAGGGGTGTACTTTGGGGAAGTTTGTGAAAGCCACCTTTCACGAGAAGGATAGTCACGCCATGACGATCCTTGAGAGAATTCACACAGACGTGTGTGGACCTTTCTCAATTGCTTCAATAGAAAAACACAGGTATTATGTGATTTTTGTTGATGATTTCTCTCGTAAGTGTTGGATCTTCTTCATGTAGAAGAAGAGTGAGACATATTCAAAGTTCTGTGAATTCAAAGCACTGGTTGAGAAGGAGTCGAGGAAGAAGGTGAAGGCTCTTAGGAGCGATAATGGTGGTGAATACATCTTGAACGAGTTCAAGGATTTCTGCAAGACAGAAGGGTTTCGTAGAGAGCTCATAGCTCCCCATAACCCACAGCAGAACGTGGTAGATGAGTAGAAGAACAGAACGATTGTGGGTGCTGCACGGGCAATGTTGCATGATCAGGGCCTACCCCTTCACTTGTGGGCAGAAGCATGCAATACAGCAGTTTATGTGCAGAACCGTTGTCCTCATAGGATACTTGGCATGAGTACACCTGAGGAGACTTATTCTGGTAAGAAGCCTGATCTTTCTCATTTGAGTATTTTTGGTGCTAACGTTTACATGCATGTGACGAAGGATGCCAGGAAGAAGTTGGAGCTGACCGCAGAGGTTGGGATATTTGTGGGGTACACCGATACACCCCACAACTATCGTGTGTATTTGCCAGACAGTGGTAAAACTGTTGCGCGACGGGATATAAAATTTCAGGAGGAGAAAGCCATGAAGTGTTCACTTGAGAGGGAGCTACACTTGCATGCAGATGAGGAGCTATTAGTTCCTAAGGATGAGCTTCAGGATGTGGATCAGCCACAGGACGAGGTTCATGGAGTGGAAGAGACCACTCATGCAGCGCCAACCATCAGAGGGCGAAAGCGCTTGACAGAAGCTGAGCGACTTGCTCAAGATGCAGAGAAAGTTGTAGGACCACCTACAGCCCAACGCAGGCAGAGACAGTCACCTGATCGGTACACTGGATACATGGCTCTTATGAGCAAGTGTGTTGTGACTGATCCATCCTCTTTCGAGGAAGCTGTGGAGGATCCCGCATGGGTAGACGCCATGGTGGAAGAGTATGATTCTATTGTCAGAAACAATGCATGGGAGATTGATCCTAGACCGGAAGGGAAATCAGTGGTGGGTTCGAGATGGATCTACAAAGTTAAGCAGGCAGGTGCCGGGAGTGTGGAGAAGTACAAGGCAAGATTTGTTGCCCGAGGCTTTTCACAGATTGAGGGGATCGATTATGAGGAGACCTTTGCACCTGTCGCAAGGTATTCTTCCATACGGATGATTCTTGCTCTCTCAGCGCAGATGGGATGGCACATCCATCAAATGGATGTGAAGACTGCGTTCCTCAATGGAGTCATTGAGGAGGAGGTGTACATTGAGCAACCCGAAGGCTTTGAAGTCTTCAGCAGCGAGTCGCATGTGTGCAGGCTCAAGAGAGCGCTGTATGGGTTGAAGCTAGCACCACGTGCTTGGTACACACGGATAGACAACTATTTCACAGGACTTGAATTCTCCAAGAGTGAGGCGGATCTGAACCTATACCAGATTGTGGTGGAGGGTAAGTTGCTTATCATTGTACTCTATGTTGATGATTTGATTCTAACGGGTGATGAGCTGTTGATACTATCATGCAAGAAGGATCTTGCTACAAAGTTTGAGATGAAGGATTTGGGCCTCCTTCACTATTTCCTGGGATTGGAAATATGGCAGCGCAGTGGTGGATTGTTTGTTTCTCAGGGCAAGTATGCTCGGGAGATACTGGAGAAGTTCAACATGCATGGCTGCAAGCCTGTTGATACTCCTCTTCCTGGAGGTTGGAGGAAGGAGGATGCCACTTCGGGAGAAGAAGTGGATGCCACTATTTATCGACAGTTGGTGGGGTCGCTGATGTATTTGGTCAATAGACGACCTGATATATGCTATGTAGTTAACCAGCTTTCAAAAGCTATGGTTAAGCCTACCAAGCTCTTCTGGAAGGCGGGCAAGCATGTATTGCGCTACTTGAGAGGCACATCGGGATATGGTTTGTGGTACAGACAGGAGGATGAGGTGAAGCTATGTGACTTCACGGATGCAGATTGGGCAGGGAGCCCAACAGACAAAAAGAGCACATCAGGAGGGTTCTTCAGTATTGGATCGACAACAGTTTCTTGGTACAGCAGGAAACAGAGATCTGTGGCACTCAGTTCAGCGGAGGCCGAGTATATTGTAGCAAGTTTGGCTGCATGCAAGGCTATATGGATGAGGAAGATCCTAGTTGGTTTGTTCGGTTCTCATTTGGATCCTACTGTAATTTACTGTGATAACTAGAGTTGCATTAAACTCTCAGCTAATCCTGTATTTCATGATAGATCTAAACATATTGACATCAGGTACCATCATATCATAGATTGTGTGCAGGGGAGGATCATGTTACTTTCGTACATTCCAACGGAGGATCAGGATGCTGATATTCTGACGAAGGCTCTCACCAGGAGCAAATTTGAGTACCACCGAGGCAGGATAGGGGTTGCTGATAATCCATATCTTGTCGAGAGGGAGTGTTGAGATTGCAACAAGATGATGGAGCTTAGTGAAAAGAGTCGCCTTCACTAAGTGGGCCCGCAGGCTATTTTTGGCGCAAGTCTATTTTTAGACTATGTCTATTTTTAGACATATGGATCATGTCTATGGATTGCAGGTTGTTGTTTATGGATGATTGGTCAAGTTGGGAAAAATAGATGGGCTTCTATTTTTTATGAAAGTGTGATTGATCACAGTGTGAGTGATCAAAGTCTATTTTTAGACTGGCTGTCAAAAATAGAAAAGTCAAATATTATTATCTCACAATAATATTTGGACTATAAACTTAATCTTATTCTCTTGGAGCACTTCAGTTTGAGCTACAGAGGTGGCACATGCAGATGTCAGAAGGAAATACGCTTTTCTTATGAGTCAGTTAAGTTGTTGCATGCATGACTTCAGTCAGAACTCAATCACTTGAGTTTGGTGGAGTTGATGGAGTTGTGTTCAGTTTAGCTTTGTTAAACTGGTTGTATTTAGTCTAACTGGAAAATAGACTAGAGACGAGTTGGGTGAATTAGTTATTAATTAATACACAAGTTATTAACTCATAATACAACTAATGAATACATTAGTTAACTCAGTTGCATGTCAGTGCATGTTCAGTTCAACAGGGACAGGTGGTAGAGAATCAGATTGCTATCAGTTGTGACTATAGTTGTGCACCAGATCTTGCACAATCAAGGGATTGAGTATGCCAATGAGTTTGCTCACGTATTTTCCCACAATATATCTTGCGCTCACGTCCAACAAAGTGTGAGTGACTATTTTGCAGGTGAAAAACGAGTTTGGTGAGCCATTCTCAACAGTTCTTGAGCAGGTATTGAGCAGTGGAGGCAGGCAAGCAGTGGAAGAGATTTGGAGATCAGATCTGAGCTGTATTGTGTGTAACAGAGGTGGAGATACTTGTGAGAAGTATTATGCTGTGTAATGTTACATGACTCAATCATTAATATACATATAGTTGGGGTTTTTAGAGAGATGCTTTCCCCGGGATACATACTGTGTTAATGTGTGAATGCTCTTGATGTTTTATTGTTATTGATGCTGCTATATTGATGATCAACGTAGAGGAGCTTATGTATTGTGTATGTTTTCCGCAATAGTACATGATCAGGATAATCTCCATTGAATATGTGTTAAATTATTCAAAATTTCTACAGTTTAGCATGTCTGCAGCACTGTTTAGTGCATCGAGTGTCTCCGTTCTGAGATCTCACCCATAGCCCCGGGGGACTTTGAGTGCCTGCTCGAGCAAGGTAGTTTTCAACAATCTTTGCAGGAGGATTGATCTTTGGAGTTGAGGAGGAACTGAGCATTTTGATGACTGCGCAGTCTTGAGAGAGGGACGCAGTTACTTTTGGCAGGAGTTCCGGATTGGGGTTTTGCGGAGGATTTGAGCTGGGAGATTGAGCAAGGGATCAACCCTTGCTTATTGGAGGATTTTGGCAGAGTTTCAGGCTGAGTTTTGGAGGGTTCTATTCAGTGGCAGCGTAGAGCCTGGAGGGACAGTGCAGATCCCCAAGGGGGTGATTTTCGGGGGTTAGACATTTGAGAAAAGCTTTTTGGGCTTTTTTGGGTTTATTGAGAAGAGGATGATTCTAGAGTTTCAGCATTTTCTAAGGAGGGGAACAGCCCCAAATGCTCATTTGGTTCCAGCAGTAGCAGCAACACAGCAATTCTCCGGCATCTTGGACGCAGTTCAGAGAGAGGCCATTCCTTTACTATTCTAAGTGTATTTCTTCACTTGTCCTATGCAAGTCGAGGTGCTATCTTCCTGATCACCTCCTGTACTCTTTCCATTACTTAGTATAATAAAATGGCTTTGCATTTCTTGAGTATCTGCTTGTATTTCGGGTTTATATTATTGTATGTTGCATTATTGTTATTTATATCACTTTGAGTTTCCCGGTTACTATATCACTTACACGTATTTGGTTGGAGTTTACTAGGGTTTTGGGGAATATCCCTGAAACGGGATATTACAAAATGTTGGACAAACGATACATTAGAACGAGTGTATCACCTTGGGGTGCACCAGTGTTTTTCGTAAAGAAGAAATATGGTACTCTTAGATTATGCATTGATTACAGGCAGTTGAACAAGGTAACGATCAAGAACAAGTAATCTTTTCTGAGGATTGATGATTTGTTTGATTAGCTAAAGGGAGTAGCAGTGTTCTCTAAGATCGACTTGAGATCGGGATACCATGAGGTACTCATCAAATAAGAGGATATCTTCAAGACTAAGTTTAAGACTAGGTATGGGAATTATGAGTTTGTTGTTGTTCCATTCGGTTTGACTAATGCTCTAGCTACATTCATGTGTTTGATGAATAGTGTGTTGTGTCCTTATTTTGACAAGTTTTTTATTGTGTTCATTGATTACATACTGGTATATTCTAATAATGAGGAAGAACATGTCGAACATTTAGCAGTATTGTTGATATTGCTAAGACAACATCAGTTGTATGCTAAGCTTAGAAAGTGCAACTTCTTTCAGACTGAGGTACACTACTTGGGACATGTTGTCTCCAAGGAAGGCATAGTATTAGATCCATAAAAGATAAGGGCCATCATGGAATGGGCAGCTCCTAAGAATGTATATGAGGTGAGGTCATTCACGGGATTGGCAAGTTATTATAGGAGGTTCATCAAGAACTTCTCACGCATTGCATATCCTATCACATCATTGCAGAAGAAGGGTAAGAAATTTGAATGGACAACGGAATGTGAAGATAGTTTTGAGCAGTGATTATACATGCATTGAACATGTGGAGACATTATCTTCTGGGAAAGAGTTTTAAATTGATGTGCGATCACAGTGGGTTGAGGCATTTGTTTGACCAACTGAATCTAAATGCCAGGAAAGCTAGATGGTTTCCTACCCTTAGTGATTTTGACTTCAAGATTAGATACATCAAATGGAAGGAGAACCAAGTTCAAGATACTCTTAGCAGGAAGGTACATGTAAATCATATAGCAGCTATAAGCTCCTATGGGACAGAGTTAAAGGACAATATCTCGCAGGCATGATAACAAGATGATAAATACATGGAGATTATGCACATGTTACAACAGAGTACAGTTACAGGTATAAGTGATCAAGATGCAGACTATCATCTCACGGAAGATGGCTTGGTGAGGTTTCGAGACAGGATCTATGTGTCGAATTGTAGTGAGCTCAAGAAGCTTATCTTGAGGGAGTTTCATGTGAAACTGTATTCAGGTCATCCAGGATATCAGAAGACATTGACGGTGGTGAAGAATTTTTACTATTGGTCAAATCTAAAAAAGGAAGGGCCTGAGTTCGTGGCTAGATCTTTAGACTACCAATGAGTAAAGGTGAAATGTGAGCATCCAGGTGGTCTACTACTGCCTAGTGTGATTCTAAAATGGAAATGGGAGGTCATTTCCATGGATTTCAACATAGGTCTTCCAAAGACAGTGAAGCAACATGATTCTATTATGGCCATGGTTGACAGTTTGAGCAAGGTACCTCACTTCATTCCGGTGAAGACTACATATTAAGCCAGTGAGGTAGCACATGTGTTCATCAGAGAGATAATGAGGCTACATGGTGTTCCACATAATATTGTCTCGGACATGGATGCAAATTTCACTTCCAAGTTTTGGAAGGAGCTATTTGTAGGCTTGGGTACAGAGTTGGCCTTCAACACAACTTATCATCCATAGACAAATGGTCAAACAGAGAGGGTCAACAGGATCTTGGAGGATATGTTGAGAATGTACGTAAGGCACCAACATAGGAAATGGGAGGAGTATCTTCCATTGGTTGAGTTCACATATAATAATGGTTATCAAGAGTCCTTGAGTATGAGTCCTTTCAAGGCATTGTATGGAAGGAGTTGTATCACTCCCATCAGCTGGAGTGATCTAGTGAATGATAAAAATTTGGATTAGGGGAAAAAAAATCTCAAAAATCAAAGTGCTCATAATTTCTCAAAACCTGAACGACCGCGTCTGTCTCGGCCATACAATCCCAACACAACTCATTTCACTCAAAATAGAGTTCGTATGAGAAAGATAGAGACTTTTATCCACTTTTCTAAATAGAAGAATTTTGAAAAAAAGTACAGTCACTGCGCAGTCAACAATCCATACTACTGACGTGGCAGGTGACTATGTAGGTGAAAGGTTTGGTCAACGGCCAGTGAGGTCACGCCTAGTGACGCTTTTTGAATGGTCAACAGTTTCATGCGTCGATTGTTTCTTATTGGACAGGGGAGGACCAATGAGAAGGAGACATGTGGCAAGCCCAGAGGCCACCACATTTCCCTCCCCAAGGGCCTACTAGCATTATCGCGTAGTGACAAAAGTTGTTGGTAGGTCGGCGGAGTCGAACTCATGACCTCGCCCGCACAAGCCCCATGCATTACCGTTATGTCACGCCATTGTTACATAACATACAATGGTTACAATATGTATTTCATGTGATATGCGTGGTGGGTTGGGGGAGGAGAGGGCTAGCCCCCTCCACATATGACCGACAATGCAAAACCAGGAGCCAGCGCTAACGCTAATAGCACGTTTAATCCGCTAAGTGGAGATTAACATTAATTAAACCTTGCATATCCATTAATTAAAGCATGGTTTAAGTTGGCGGAAGTTTGGCAGGTCTGATAAATTGGAAATTTGCTCCAAATTTGGCGGGGTTAACTCGAGTTTCTCTAGATTTGGTGGAGTTTTCCTACGGAAAACTAAAGAGACCATAACTTCTTCTAAATTAGACCAATTTTGGCTCAAAAAGGGTCATTCCTAGATGATTTAGATGCTTTGAACACGATGGAATAAGTTGTAGAGGCAAAAAGGCACTTCTCTATGTGATTTTACTACGTTGAAGTTTAAGGAAGCCTAGGGCCACCAGAGAGGACGTCAAGCCTAGATCAGTTGAAGTCCAATTGCAGAGCTTGGATAGTCATTTTTTGGGTTTTTGGGTCTTCTGAATCCAATGGAGTAGGTTTCAAATCCATTGGAGCACTGCAAGTGCATGTAATCATAGAATTAACCATTAATCCAAAGAGGGACTGTCTAGTCTATTTAACATCTTAAATTTCTCTACATAAATTATCAATCCGGGTATCGTAAACTGATGAAGTGTGGTGCACCATATGTACTTAGTTAACCTTTCTCTTACTTCGTTGTTTTATAGTTTATGTTGTTTTTGGGGTTTTGTTCTTGTTGGTTTCCTAAAGTGTCTAATGCAAATGGAAATCCTATTCTAAGGTCTTAAGAATACTTTTAAAGGACAAGTATGGATAAAGATTTCAAGACAAGGCCTATGTCCCTAATGGTAACTTCCAAAACTTAGCACTTCAAAAGAACTTAAAACATGTTATTGATAGAGTTAGTATTTAAACAAAAGTGTAAATATACAACTAGTTCAATCAAAATAAAATGCAATAACCAAATAATGAGCTAATGACTATGAGACCCAGTATCCTTGCTGCTTCAGCAAAAGGACAAGATGATTCTATCACGTCATTAGTTCATTAAAAGGCTATGTGCATCACTAATCAACTTGAAAGCAATTTATGTACAGATAATATACATGAGAAAAATGTAAAACAACAGTAATCAAAACAACTTGTTATGTACAGCTAATATACATGAGAAAAATGTAAAACAACAGTAATCAAAAAGCTTTGTTATGTACAGCTAATATACATGGTGAAATAAAATGCAAAATTAAATGACAACTATACAAGGTAGGGGCCCTCTACCACCTATGAAATCAAAGCAAAATTAAACACACTTGCATGAATTAAAATTGCATGAATGAAAAATCTAAGCTACCTTACATTCTACAAAGCAATATTTACAAAATGAAATCTACTCTACCTTACATCCTAATATGCTCCATGACATCTACTTCACATCTCCTTCCATGTTGAGAACATCAAAGCTTTATTCAATTTCTTCAAAAGTACAAAGTACAAAAAAGTTCTCCAAAGCTTTCAAAAGCCATCAAGGAAGAACTACAAATTTAAGAACTAGGGACTAAAAGACTAACAAATGAAGGAGAGAGATCTCCTATTTATACAAAAAGATGAGAGCCATCTCATTAATGATAGTCCATGAATCTCTCCCTCTACCTCTAGAGTCCTAATCAAAATAGGAACTGATAAGACACATGTCTTTTTAGAGTTACAATACAATTAAGAGATGTGACATATATCCTCATGATCCCATGATTCTTTCCAACCAAATTCGAATTTGGCCTTAGAGTGCCACATAATGGTCTTCTAGAAGTCTCCTTTCAACCTACACATGTCAACAACCTCAACCCATTTGTTAGGTATAAGCATATGCACATTATTTTCTAATGTTTAACCACAAATTCACTTAAAAGGCTTAGAAATAATAAAGATTGGAAAAACATAAAGGTGGCCCAATGATAATGAAAGTGGGATGAATGTGGTGACATAGTAGTGAAATGGAGGTGATATAATGGACATAATAGTGAAAGTGTAATGGAAATGAATGACATTTTCAAGACTCAACATATCCCCCAACTGAAGCTATTGCATGTCCTCATGCAATATATATTACATTAACTCTTTTGATCCTTGAGCTTTAGCTTAACTTTGCATGATATCATTTGATAACTTCATATTTCTGCAAAGTGTTTCACTTAAATTGCAACATGGTTGGTTCTTGTGTTACAACCATTTTTTTTCTTCTATTTTGATCTTTGAACTTTGCATAATAATATTTTGATTATTGTTGCAAAGTATATCTTTATTGGATTGCATGATGGTTGGTTCTTGTGTGACAACCATGATTTTGTTTGTATCCAATTTATCCTTTAAGCACTTTTTCAAAAGCCATTGTATGCTCATAATAGCAATGTAATAATTAATATATGTTGGAAGTATGTGAGCTCCTGAATATGATATGGACATGGCAAGATATGAATATGAATGTATTCCCCCCCCCCAACTGATGGTATTGGCAATTTTATGAAATGAGGAAGAGAAATGTTTTTCCAACAATTATCATTCTAGCTTTTTATGGAATTCTATGGTCAAAAGTTAGAAAATGACGTACCTTCACTTACCCTTTGGAATGGATGAGTTGTATGTGTGGTGGCTGAAAACTTCTGATCATATTCTTCTTCAAGTGGCTGAACAAGAGGAGTCATGGATAGAGAGATAAGATGACTTTTTGTTGCTTCTACTAAAACTTGCTGAATCTGCTCCAAAATGATGAAAATAATAGTCTTCATGTCTTCAAAATTCATTGGCACAATTCCTACTATGTGAAAAGATGTTCTGATGTCGAACATAGTAGGAAATTGTTGGCTTAGTGGCCATTAATGGATGCCACTAGTCAACACGAGAACTCTCACTATTGATGACAATGAGAGTCAAGATGCCCAAACACATCTTGCTAGGTACGAATGAATTTGCTGATGTCGAGTCACCTAGAAGATCTAACAAACAAGGTACATTAATGTATTCCCATTGTTTGTCAGCATGAGGACTTGCCATTAAGGCATGCAAGCCTCAAGGTGTTTTTACAAAGAACTTAGACTCAAAGGACTATGGACTCAATAATTTGCATTGTAGCAGGGCTTATTTGCTGAATGAAAATGACAGGAAATGGAAGATGAAAATGGAAAATGGCAATGGAGAACAGAAATGGCAATGGAAATAAGCATGTGAATGAGCCTCTTGCTTTTATTTGTGGGTTATGAATGGACAAAAAGAGATGGAAAGTGTATGTGAATGTAAGTGGAAAGTATGGAGTGGAATGAGGTGAATGGTTTATTATGAAGTATGGATGTGATGGATGAATGTGATGGAGATAATAGTATCTGAAAGTTTTTCAAGTGTTTGGATCTGATTTTGCATCAGCATATTTCCTCTTTGTTGTTGATCATCCTCTTATGAAACAAATTGGTCTCTTAGAGAGACACCATTCTCTTGTAGTCATTTGTCCTTCCTCCTAGAACTTGCAAAAAAAACTAATACTTCTTCTACAATGGAATGTAAGATTACCAAAGGAAAGAGGTGATCAATCTCTCTAGTATGATATTTACACACAAAACTAAGAATTTGTATTAATGAAACAAGTTCTCAAAGGAAAAATCAAAAGAATTTATACCTGCTTTGAAATTGGTGCCCAAGTTGAATGTTGCTTCTTTTCAGCAATTTATTTCATTGTTTGCCATTTCAAACTCTAACGATGGATTTCTCATTGTGTAGATCTTGTTTAGATCTTTCCAACGATACTTAAATCATCAAAATCTGATTTTGTATAAGAAAGATAAGCTGATTTGAACAATGAGGTTTTTCTGGCTGCGGAATCAGAGAACAGCTGCGGAATGTGCATGGTGCTGTAGCTAAAAATCTTGGATACAAAGTTAGCCATTCATCTTTCATTATCAGTCCAAAATTAATCAATACCTTCAGAAAAGTGAGCAAATAACTTATTCATTTCATTGATTCAAAATTATTATTTTTTCTTGACATGCAGTGACTCAGTGTGGCGACTTAGTGATAACACACAATTTGACTTCCCTTTGACCGGGGTCTTTTTCATCAAATTTGATCGAATGAATAGGACACCATCCATGTACCAACATTCCCCCAGCTACCCATGTGACTTGTTTTGCTTGATGACACCTGCAACCTAGAGTTTAACAAAATAGCTGCGGAAAGTTGGGCTAGTTGCGAAAAGTTGGGCTGGCTGCGGAAAGTGGCTAAAACAGTCGATCATCAATTTTGAATTTTTTTTTTTTCATTGTCTGCATGTAGGAACTCTGTGAATGGAGCAAAACAATTTTATTGATGAATTTATAGTTGATGAATAGCCTATAACCATGATCATAATTATTTGGCCCTTTCATAGACTTAAGCCCTTCCGGTTCTGCCTTTAGTAATCGACCCATCATTTACTCTGTTTAAAATTTGTCTGCCTGTGAGGGTTTAACAGAGGTAAGACAGCTGGGTTATGTTGTAAGGTTTATGGAAGAATAGTGGCTGAAAATGGTAGATGGATACGGGGGTGTTCAAGAACTGTAAGTGGAAACAGAGGATGAGCAGCCAAGATGAATTCACAAGAAGATACAAATGCATGCGAATATGGTATGAGTAGAGTAACGGCTGAGTCTTGTTGGATCGGATGACTTGCGCACATCTCAGCAGATGGATGGTGAAGGAGAGCCGTATTTGATTGGGTTACTGTTAAATGGGCAGACGGGTGGCGGAAAACGTATGACTTCAAACACCCAAAACGTGCCGTGTTTGAATTGTCCTCTGTTCAATTAATAAAAATCTTTTTTTTCCCTCATATTCAGTGACACGGTGGATGATCTGGCCGCCAAGGAGATAGGACCTGAGCGGATTTCTCTTCCTCAGGCACGCGGAATTGAATCACGCATTCAAACTACCAGTTAATTAACTCAATTTATGTTTTTCTTCACGCGGCGACAAAAAAGAGGCTCCAAAGAACCGAAGATTTCTCCCTGACCGCCACAAATTTCTTCAAACGGTTTCTGGGTTATCTAATTAACCCACCTGGAAAAAAACCCCATGTTTTAGTTTTTTTAAATTCATCTCCATTTCGGCAAATAGAACGTTTGAAGTCAGACGTTTTTTAGCTGTTTACGCATTTTTCCTAAGTTAATTTTTCTTTCTATACTGTTCTGCGTTCGGCCTATGAAATTTTGGAATTATCATGGTGATGCAGGATACTTTGATGTAAGAGATAGTAATGACAGATCGATTCGAGTTTGGTTAAAGAAAGGGGACTTGATTGTTTCTATCATCGTTTCACCCTGGATACATCCAACTACATCAAGGTCTACTGTGCAGATTCACCCTAGTGTCATATATGTTGCATATTTTTAGGACAGTGGTTTTTAACTGCAGAAAATGAAGTGCTTATCTATTCCATTGTTGCAATGGTTATGAGCACATTTTAGTGAAACCTCTTCTCTTATTTGCTGAAGGTGAATTATTTGATTAATCTGACGCTAAATATCATCTTCCTCACTGTCGGCTTCCTACAATAATCTCATGACCAGGACTACAAGGGATGTGTTAAACACTATATCAATACCATAAGTAAGACAGTACGCCATTGTTTGATGGTGGTAGTTTCACACTGTTGATCCTTATCAGAGATCTATGTGGGAGACAAGAAATTCCAATCCAACCACAGGAAAGACACACCAATAAAGAGCACACTATTTGAAGAGTCACGAAGCCACAGCGAAAACTAGGAATGGAGATAGCCATAGATTGTTTTTCTTCTCTTTTTTTCTCTGAATTTTTGAATTTTTATATTGCTTAGTCATACCTGCATTTTCATTTTATTGCACTAACATCTTTGACTGTAAATTTGAAAAACAGAGTGGTGGCTGCGGAAACTGATTACAGCTGCGGAAACTTGGCACAGCAACCACTTAGCTAAATAGAGATAGTTAGGCAATCCTAATGGAAATGATCATGGGGAAATAACTTTTATTGATGAAATGAAATGGATGGCATGGTGTGAAAATGGAAATGAAGTTTATTTTTTCTCTTCTTCTTTTTTTTTTTTCTTGAATCAATTGAAGTGATGAAGTTTATTTTGTCTCCTATTTTTTCTTAACAATTCTTTTTTTGATCCTCCAGATCACACAGAGTGCAGGAGGAGAGCATACTCAAGAATTTTTTTGTTTTTTTTTTTAGATGTAAGAAATAAGGTTTCCTAATTACACTTCCCCGACAACGGCGCCAAAATGTCTAGTCAATTTAACGTCTTAAATTGCTCTACATAAATTATCAATCCGGGTATCGTAAACTGATGAAGTGTGGTGCACTATATGTGCTTAGTTAACCTTTCTCTTACTTCGTTGTTTTATAGTTTATGTTGTTTTTGGGGTTTTGTTCTTGTTGGTTTCCTAAAGTGTCTAATGCAAATGGAAATCCTATTCTAAGGTCTTAAGAATACTTTTAAAGGACAAGTATGGATAAAGATTTCAAGATAAGGCGTATGTCCCTAATGGTAACTTCCAAAACTTAGCACTTCAAAAGAACTTAAAACATGTTATTGATAGAGTTAGTATTTAAACAAGTGTAAATATACAACTAGTTCAATCAAAATAAAATACAATAACCAAATAATGAGCTAATGACTATGAGACCCAGTATCCTTGCTACTTCAGCAAAAGGACAAGATGATTCTATCACGTCATTAGTTCATTAAAAGGCTATGTGCATCACTAATCAACTTGAAAGCAATTTATGTACAGCTAATATACATGAGAAAAATGTAAAACAACAGTAATCAAAACAACTTGTTATGTACAGCTAATATACATGAGAAAAATGTAAAACAACAGTAATCAAAAAGCTTTGTTATGTACAGCTAATATACATGGTGAAATAAAATGCAAAATTAAATGACAACTATACAAGGCAGGGGCCCTCTACCACCTATGAAATCAAAGCAAAATTAAACACACTTGCATGAATTAAAATTGCATGAATTAAAATTGCATGAATGAAAAATCCAATCTACCTTACATTCTACAAAGCAATATTTACAAAATGAAATCTACTATACCTTACATCCTAATATGCTCCATGACATCTACTTCACATCTCCTTCCATGTTGAGAACATCAAAGCTTTATTCAATTTCTTCAAAAGTACAAAGTACAAAAAAGTTCTCCAAAGCTTTCAAAAGCCATCAAGGAAGAACTACAAACTTAAGAACTATGGACTAAAAGACTAACAAATGAAGGAGAGAGATCTCCTATCTATACAAAAAGATGAGAGCCATCTCATTAATGATAGTCCATGAATCTCTCCCTCTACCTCTAGAGTCCTAATCAAAATAGGAACTGATAAGACACATGTCTTTTTAGAGTTACAATACAATTAGGAGATGTGACACATATCCTCCCATGATTCTTTCCAACCAAATTCGAATTTGGCCTTAGAGTGCCACATAAGGGTCTTCTAGAAGTCTCCTTTCAACCTACACATGTCAACAACCTCAACCCATTTGTTAGGTATAAGCATATGCACATTATTTTCTAATGTTTAACCACAAATTCACTTAAAAGGCTTAGAAATAATAAAGATTGGAAAAACATAAAGGTGGCCCAATGATAATGAAAGTGGGATGAATGTGGTGACATAGTAGTGAAATGGAGGTGATATAATGGACATAATAGTGAAACTGTAATGGAAATGAATGACATTTTCAAGACTCAACAGGGCCTAGCCATTGAAGCAAGTCAAAGGAGATGTAGCCCAGGAGGGGTGAACTCGTTTATCATCTTTGTGTTATGATTTTGTTGTGTTTTAATTCTCTGCATTTTACTTGTTGTATATGTGTTTTAAACAACTAATTAACCTCATAAATTTCTCATAAAAGACACTCAACACTTGACATATAATTTCTCACAATTTGGTTAATATGAGATGATCATAAACACATTTGCTTTTAATACTGATGAGGGAGATTGCATAGCATTAACAAGTTTTCCCAACATTCAGATCAAGTTGGTATCATAGCACTGTTAGCTCATTTTAACCCTGAGATGGTTTTCCAAGGTTAGCTAGAAAATTAGCTATTGGTTTTGTATTTGTGAAAGGAGAATTTAGTTGTGTGAAATTTTATGTGTGTAAGTTGAAGAAGGGAGATGCTTCTTTGTTGAGAAGCTTTTTAAGGCTTTGTGAAGCTTTTTTATGCATTACAAGTGTGATGGAAGCTTCAACAAGTGATGTTTCTAATCCATATTCCTTAGCAAGACTCTTTGATTTAGAGATGTTGCAAGAGCTTATCATCATGAGAGATATGGTGCAAGAGATGAATGAAGATAGGAAGGAGAACACTATACTTCAAGACGAGTTTATGGCCATGGAGGAGAAGGAAGAGCTTCTTGAAAAGATGCATGAGATGGAGATTCAACTCGATGATGTCAAGGAAACCCTAGCCAAGTATGTGCATTAAAATGAGGTATGCAATTCAATTTTTTCTTCAATTTCCTCTCAAAATGGATGTTTTGGTTCTTTTGAAAGACACACTAGAGGAATAGGATCCAAATTATTGATGGAGATGGGTTATGAAGGTAAAGGGTTAGGCAAACATGCACAAGGAATAGTTGATCCAATTGTTGTTGAGGAAAGGCCTAGGTATTTGGGTCTTGGTTATGGACAACATGATGGAGAATGCTCCAAAGCCAAGGAGGCACATGAAGGTGTTCCAAGAAGGACTTTCATTACATGTTCATTACCTCAAGCTTTTGAATTTTGTGTTCATGAGGAATGCAAAAGTTTTATACCCACTTTGTGAGAAGATGCTCATAAGCATGCAACAAGTGGAAATGGCAAACAAGAGGATGTTGAAATCTCTAAGGTCATTGAAACCATTGTTGGTATTCCGAAGAGAGCCAGCACCTCATCAAATTCACCTCCTCAAGAAGGTGACAAAGGTGAATGTGCAAGGTATAAATATGCCTTTAATCAAGTTTCTTTTGATTATGATAAACATGGTAAATCTTCACATAAGATTTGGAGAAAATTTACATGTTCCTTTTGTGGTTTGAATAACCATACTATTTCGAGGTGTTGCAGGAGGATATCCATACATAAGAAACTTTCAAAACAAAAGAGATAGAAATCCAAAGGTCCATTGGATAATGGAAACCATGTTGAAAATAAGATGCAATTATTTTGCACTCATTGCCATAAGCAGGGTCATCTTATAGACAAGTGTTGGACTTTACATCCAACAAGTCATCCACAACATTTGAATAAGGTGGAGAGATATTTTGGAAATGAGTATTCCATAATTGATGTGGGTCAGGATGATACACATGATGAAGTGCATTGAAATGGTTTGGAAAGAGATGGTTAGATTTCTTAACCAATTAAGGCCTTGCATTTCTTTTGATAATTGATGCAAATCTTGCCTTATTGATGTACTTCCTTGTTATTTGGATGCATTTCTTTCTCCTTAAATTATGTTGCATATTGCATGAAGCAAGATGTTGGAAAAGTAGAGTTATGATGAAAACTCGGCCAACCTCTGTTTTGGATTCGCGCGCCCCAGTGGCCAGTTTTCTAATCTTTACTTCTAGTTGTGCATCCTCCGGGATGTGAAGTTCAGGAACTGACTTGCATGCCGTCACTACTACTAACTCCAATCATTAATTGTATGCCTATAGCATCTCCTCCTCCTTCAGAACCTGTGTATTTTCAGCGAATAGTTGTTGATTATTGACTTTGATTTCACTGACAGCACTGAGTGCTCATTGTTCAGTGATTCAAAGCTCTTCCATGATTCCTTATAGTAATGCATGAAGTGACTCAAGTGATATCGCAGCAAGGTTCACTCCCATTTTTGTTACCTTGTCAAGGAGGGCGCATTTTTCCTCAGTTTCGGCGAGGACTAAACCTTCAGGCAAGGGGAAGACTCTCACATCCTACAGCTAGGCCATCTCCGTGATTGTACTTTTACCCTGTGCCAAACTGCCTTGTGCACTGCTTGTTTTCCTGACATCTTCTTGGATCTTGGTTGCTTGGAGTTGCAACTCTCGGAGATCCTTCTCAACTCCTCCCAAATTCTCCATCTATTGTTATTAAAACTGCTGCAACACTTCTGTTGTGATGTCCGTGACTTTATCATCGATCTCATCTAGATCATTTTCTGTTAACACCATAGGATCAACCTGTGTTTTCTGGGCTTTCTTCTTTTTCCGCGATCCACCTTACTACTCCAGGTCATGCCTTTTCAAGATGAAGGGGGTGTGATTCCCTTCCTCACCTCCGCCACCTTGCCTTGTAAGCTCTTTTGTCTCTGTTTCCAGTGAAGGTGACTTGTAACTATTCTGGGACTCACATCGGTCTTTGTCTGCCTACTCCTTATTAGCATGTTCCTTCTCAACATGAGGCTTATCTGCAGCGTCCTTTTTCTGTGTGTCCAGGTTATGTGCATCTTGTTGGGTTGTGTTATATTGTTTCCACGTAGTTAATAGGGGGTTTGAAGGGCACCCATAACCCCACTTTATGGGGTCTGGGGCAGCGCCCCGGAAAATTTTGGTTTTGGACCATACGTTAGGTTGGGCGGACCCACCTATGGTTTTGTGCATGTTTTTCACACACGTTTTTTGGACGCGATGGTTTTCGGTCCATGGTACTGGATGCTTCAGCATGTATAAATATGTATTGTAACATTGAAAGGAACATAATGAAAAATCAAGTTGGTAGTCCCGGTTTTGGGATCCAGGGAAAAATCTCTATGCATATGTGTTTTATGGGTTATGCTCTCGCATTGATTATTTTCTTTGCTTAAGAATTCGTATGCAGGTAATTTCTGTACAGGGTTAAAACCTACATTTGGTATCAGAGATGTTTTGGCTTCAAGGGGACGCCTTTGTTGCTGAGGGGTTTCGCTCGGACCTGTGGTAGACCCTGTTGAGTGGGAGATCTGCGAGATTGATTCTGGTGGTGAAAGAAGGTGGCGAGCAGTGGAAAGATAGAGATTGAGAAGTTCAATGGTTAGAGTTTTGAGTTGTGGAAACTCAAGATGGAGGATCTGTTGGTGGATAAAGATCAGTGGATCGCGGTAGATCCGGGTAGTAAACCATCAGGAGTGACCGATGAAGAATGGAAGAAGTTGGATCGGAAGGCAAAGAGCAAAATACGATTGTGTGTCTCATATTCAGTATTGTTGAATGTATCAGGGGAAGCTACGGAAAAGACTTTGTGGGTCAAGTTAGGGACTTTGTAGCAATCTAAGTTTCTAGTGAATAAATTGTTCCTGCGGAAAAAGCTATATAACCTAAGGATGAAAGATGGATACTCGGTGACAGAGCATCTGAATGCGTTTAATATTGTGGTAAGTCAGTTATTATCTATTGATATTAAAATTTCAGATGAAGATAAGTGCATCAGTCTATTGTGTTCTCTACCAGATTCGTGGGATAGTCTGGTTATTGTAATAGGTAGCAATGCAACTGCTTTGCAGTTTGATGAAATAGTCTCAGCCTTGCTGACGGAGGAGATGAGACGGAAAAATATGGACAACCAGAATGGTGATGCCTTGCCTGTAAAAGGACGGTCCCAGAACAGAAACAAAAATAAGTCATCGAGTGGGAGATCTAAATCTAGAGGGAGATCTAAATCTCCAGGAAAACCTACAAAGGTGGTGTGCTAGAAATGCGGAAAGGAAGGGCACTTCAGAAGGGATTGTAAATCTAAAGCTCCTGATAAAGGAAAGGGATCTGATGATGCTCCTTTTGCAGAGGTGAAAACTACCTCAGATGAAGGTGGGGATGTGTACTTGGCTTCTTCAAGTACACATGTAGATCATGAGGCATGGTTGATTGACTCAGGTGCATCCTTTCACTTCACTCCCCATAGAGAGTGGTTCTGCGAGTATGAGAAATACGATGGTGGTGATGTCTTCTTAGGAGATGATAGGAAGGCTAGAATCATTGGTCGGGGAAAAGTAAAGTTGAAGTTGCAAGGTGGAAGGGTTAGAACACTTCCAGGTGTTTTACATATTCCTGCATTGGCCAGAAATCTGATTTCTGTAAGCAAGTTGGATGATGCAGGTGTAAAGACGGTGTTTGAGAAAGATACCTGCAAGATGGTTCGAGGAGCACTGATATTAATGCGGGGAGTTCGGATTGGAACTCTGTACAAGCTGCAAGGTAGCACTGTTGTTGATGGGTGCAATAGTTCTATGGTTCCTGAAAATGGAGTAGAGAATCTAGTGGCCTCTGGAGAGAAGACCATGTTGTGGCATCAAAGTCTTGGACATATTGGAGAGAAGGGCCTTCGAATACTTCATGGTAAAGGTATGGTAGAAGGTATGAATAATAGCTCTCTGGATTTTGATTTCTGTGAAAATTGTGTATATGGGAAGCAGAATCGGGTGAGTTTCCCCTCTGGTGGTAAGAGGACGAAACATATATTAGAGCTTGTGCACAGTGATGTGTTTGGACATGTGAAGGTTCCATCACTGGGTAAGTCTGTGTACTATGTATCATTCATAGATGACTTCTCAAGGAATACATGGATATATTTTCTTAAGAAGAAATCTGAAGTCTTTGACAGGTTTAAAGAATTTAAGGCTCTGGTGGAAAATCAGACAGAGAAGAAGATAAAGGTGTTGTGGACAGATAATGGTGGAGAATTTTGCAGCAAGGAATTTGAAGAATTTTGTAAGAAGTGTGGTATAGCACGACAGAAGACTACTCCATATACACCTCAGCAAAATGGAGTCACAGAAAGAATGAACAAGACGTTGATGGAAAGGAAAAGAAGCATGCTCAGTGGTGCCGGGTTAGGACAGGAATTCTGGGCAGAGGCGGTGGATATTGCATGTTACCTGATCAACAGATAACCTTCATCAGCGTTGGAGGATAAGACTCCACAAGAAGTATGGACTGGTAAGAAACCCTCTCTTTCACATCTAAGGGTATTTGGATGTGATGCATATGTACATGTTCCAAAGGAGAAACGAACCAAGTTGGATAGTAAATCTGAAAAGTGCATCTTTATTGGGTATAAGGATGGTTTAAAGGGTTATAAGCTTTGTAACCCAGTCACACGGAAGGTTGTGTACAGCCAAGATGTGTTGTTCAGAGAGGTAAAAGATGTTATTCAACATGAAGTCCAACCAAAGGAACCTGAGAAGATAGAGTTTGAGCCAAAGGAGGAAGAATCAGACTCTGCAGCAGAGGAGGAATCAGAAGATGAAGAGCCACAAACTCCGGCTGTGAGAAGATCAGTTCGAGAAAGAAGGCAGCCAGAAAGGTATAGTCCATCTACTTTCAGTTCAAATTTCGCTTTGTCTGTTACTGATAATGATCCCAGAACTGTGAAGGAAGCAGTTGATTCAGAGGATGGAAAACTCTGGAAAGAGGCCATGGTCGATGAAATGGCATCTTTGCACAAAAATGAGGCTTGGGATCTGGTGGAGTTGCCGGCTAGAAGGAAACCCATTGGCAGCAAATGGGTGTTCAAGAAGAAGACAAATGCAGAAGGAAAGGTGGAGAAATACAAAGCTCGGTTGGTAGCAAAAGGTTATTCCCAGGTGCCGGGAATTGATTTTGGTGATATTTTTTCTCCTGTTGCCAAGGTAAATTCTATTAGATTACTTTTATCTGTTGCTGCTGCTTTTGATTTTGAGGTAGAATAGATGGATGTGAAGACAACATTTCTTCATGGGGATTTGGAAGAGGAAATCTACATGAAGCAACCTGAAGGCTTTGCGGTGAAGGGTAAGAAAGAACTAGTATGCAAGTTAAAGAATTCTCTGTATGGGTTAAAACAGTCACCAAGGATGTGGTATCAGAAATTTGATACATTTATACGGGGACTTGGCTTCACCAGAAGCAAAGCAGATCATTGTGTGTATTTTAAATTAATTGGTGACCGTATTATTTATCTGGTCTTGTATGTGGATGATATGTTTCTGGTTGGAAATGACAAAGAAATTATCTAGGATTTGAAGACCCAATTGTCCTCCAAATTCGACATGAAAGATCTTGGTGCTGCAAACTATATTTTGCGCATGGAAATTAAAAGAGATCGGTCAAAGAGGAAGCTCTGGTTAAACCAAAGGAATTATGTCGAGACAATACTCCTGAGGTTTAATATGCAGGATAGTAAACCGGTGAAGGTTCCTATTCCTGTAGGTGTGAGGTTATCTGCTGAACAGTGTCCCAAGACACAAGAAGAGGAAGAGGACATGTCCCGTGTTCCATATGCAAGTGCAGTGGGTAGCCTGATGTATGCAATGGTCTGTACTAGACCAGACATTGCACATGCAGTGGGAGTATTGAGCCGGTTTATGTCAAAACCTGGGAAGGAGCACTGGACAGCAGTGAAACGGGTTTTTAGGTATTTGCGTGGCACTAGTGATTATGGTTTGTGCTACCAAGGAAGACCAGGATTGGACAGAGTGTTGGATATTCATGGCTTTGTTGATGCAGACTAGGCTGGAGATCTGGATCAGAGAAGATCTACAAGTGGGTATGTGTTTAACCTATTTGGAGGTGCAGTCAGTTGGATGAGTAAGAAACACTCTGTAGTGGCACTATCAACTACAGAGGCAGAATACATGGCAGCCACTCATGCAAGAAAGGAAGCAGTTTGGTTGCAGAGATTGTGTTCAAGTATGGGGTTAGTACAGGGAGCTATAAGAATAGACTGTGACAGCCAAAGTGCAATTTTCTTGGCAAAGAACCCTGCTTATCGTTCAAATACAAAGCACATTGATGTTCAGTATCACTTTGTGAGGGATATGATAGAGGATAGAAAGGTGTTGCTGGTAAAGGTGGACACTTTGAAGAATACTGCAGATGCATTGACAAAATCTGTGAGCTCTAAGAAGTTCTCTTGGTGTAGAGAAGCAATGGGAATCTCAGGGCTGAAAAAATGACTAAGCTCTCCTGTGGCCCCCTGTGGAAAGAAAACAACAAGTGGGAGATTGTTGGGTTGTGTTATATTCTTTCCGCGTAGTTAATAGGGGGTTTGAAGGGCACCCGTAACCCCACTTTATGGGGTCCGGGGCAGCGCCCCGGAAAATTTTGGTTTTGGACCATATGTTAGGTTGGGCGGACCCACCTATGGTTTTGTGCATGTTTTTCGCACATGTTTTTTGGACGCGATGGTTTTCGGTCCATGGTATTGGATGCTTCGGCATGTATAAATATGTATTGTAACATTGAAAGGAACATAATGAAAAATCAAGCTGGTAGTCCCGGTTTTGGGATCCAGGGAAAAATCTCTGTGCATATGTGTTTTATGGGTTATGCTCTCGCATTGTTTATTTTCTTTGCTTAAGAATTTGTATGCAGGTAATTTCTGTACAGGGTTAAAACCTACACATCTTGCTTAGCTGCCTCCTTCCTTTCCTTTGCAGCAGAAATCTCCGCACCCATGCTTGGTCCCTACAGCTAAGTCTGATGGGGCGTGCCACTCTATAGGCCATCTCACTACCACCTCCTACACATCTGTCTCCGTTACCAAATATGGAAAGTCATGCCACTTCTGTTGTGGATCTTTCCGCGCTTGGATATACACCCTGTGGAAGTGAGCCTTGAATGTCGCATAGGCTGACAACTACATGAACAAGGTTGGGGACAACCTCAGACGCTAGTTAATGGCCATGTGGAGACTCGATTCCATAAGGACCAAAAATATCTTTGTTTCTGTAACTCGCACGGGATCCTTTGTAGCCCATAAGGGGGAGAATTTTGCTGCCTCCGGCAATCCTTCCTCAAGCGGAGGAAATTGGTTGTCGTCCGGAAATTCCCACACAACAAGCATAATCGACAACAATAGCCAAGCGTAGTGAAATGACTTGGTTTCATCGTGGGCCTCTTCGCAGTTCGCTAGGAAATCTTGAAAGAGGTATCAAGACCAATTACACTATATGCCCTTCGTGCACTGTGCAGTCTGGGAAATGATTGGCATCGAAACTTCATCCATGCGACATTTATTCATCACCTTCCCTGCTAAAATTTGGGTGGCTAATTGGATTGTTGGTTCGATGATAGATAGGATAGAATACCTTCGCAACTTCTTCACAAGGCCGCAATCTCTCTTCATTCTTTCAGCAAGGTCATTTCCCCCATCTTTCTGCCAAACTCCTTAGCCAGGTTCAGGCCTTCATATGGTAGGTGTGTGATTCTGTGAATCAGCATGTCAGTGATGGGGATAGGCCCTCCTAGCCATAAACACACATCGTGCAGCAAAATGAGCTGCTAGTGCACACATATTGTGTTAATGGGGGTGCAGTGATAATGTGGCACCCATAGCAAGTTAGAAACATCGTTGCTCGACACCACTGACCCATTCCTTTGTTTCCAACTCTATAACAACTGTCTCTTCATAATAAAATCTCCTCATATATTTGTGATGAGGCCCAAAAATGGATAATTATTTGGGCTCATTCAACCTCCTAATTTGACTTAATCCACCATTCTCATTAGTTTATTGCATGTTTTTGATTATATTTATGCTAATAGAGTGAATTTGGTTATTCATTATGCCAACAAGTCTAATGGGTGCTTTGTGTAGCCTTTTTGGTCAACTTGGAGACAAAATCGAAGGTCTTAATGAGCACTTGGCAGCCAAATTTGTGGAGAGTATTTTTAGGAAGGTGTTCCCCTCATTTATGGGCCCTTACCTCGAATTCTCCACCATCAGCTCGGAGTTCAAGGGCCACCAAATCAATCAGCACAAGGGCAGCCAAGCAAGTCAAGTAGGACTGCTGTTAACTACAAGTCTTGGGCAGCCGAGTCCCTAAAGTTTAGGAGGACTGTTGGGGTCCTCAATTTGTATAAATAAGAAGGCTTAGGGCCTCATTTGGGTTAGTTGGTAGTTAGTCATTTCATAGTCTTGTTGTAGTCATTTTGTAGTTCGATTTCTAGGCAATAGATTAGTTTTGCTATCAGCTCATTTTCAAGTTCTCCTTTTGGACAGTTTTGATGTAACTCTTCATTTCTTGATCAATAAAGATGAATCCAGCTTTGCACCAGCTCTAAATCTCTCTTAGGAGGCTGTAGCTCTTGGGGTTGGGCCCATCTCAAGCGCCCAATACCTCCTTTGATTATCTTTATGTGTTTTTGCTGCATTCTTAGAGTAAACTCTGCTATTTAGATTTAAAACTTGTTGTGTTATTTAGCTTGCTTTTGATGATTAAAGTAGATTTTCATGTTCAGATTGATTTGGATAGATTAATAACATAAAGGATCCTTGGAAAAATGGGCTCAAGCACCTCTGATTTTACCTCTCCCTCAGTGGGATCGTGAGTTGGGACAAAGGTGACCTTGCTGCCCACAAAAACGTTGTTTTGCTTCACCATGCAAGTATTAGTGTTGGATTCTTAGTTGTCAAACTTGATATCAGTTTTGACTGCATGCTTAGGGTTATGATTGCTTAGTTTCATAGTTAGTTCATCTGATTTTGTGCAAATAAACTTCTGTTCCATTTCTTTTGCTATTATCTAGGTCAGATTAGGTCAAGGTAATTAGGTTCTTGATTTTCCAAGTCTTCATTTGTTAAATTCGAAAAATAACTTGCAGAGCACCTGTTATCCTTCTCTATCTACCCATAATCCATCAGATAATCTGCTCCAACCCTTAGTCCATGATTCGTACCCTTCATTTGCCATACTTTCCCCACCTTGCCCTAATTCCTACATTCTTGTGCATCATCACTTCCTCCATCCTTGAACAAATCCAATCGCTCCTTAGCCTCATCCACCAAATCCTAGACCTCTTCACACCCCTATTTCACCTCCATACTCATTCCTCCATCTTTTTCCCTCCATCCACGCTCCAAAATCCCATTTCGAAACATCCTGTAGAAGAATTACAGAACATCCTGTAGAAATCCTGAACATCCCATAGAACCCCTGTAGACTTCCTGTAGAAGCTCATAAACACGGTTTCTTGGCAGCCAAACTTTGTGAGACTCTCTGGAAGGGTGTTAGGGACCCCTTAGACCATCTCTGAACCTTCCTGACCTCTTCCAAGCATTTCTCCTCCTTGATCCACCTCTGCACAGTCAAAAATAGTTAAAAGCACATGCATGATAATTCCAACAACTTAATCAAAAATACAAAAAGATGTTTTCTTCAGATAGAGGTAGTCTAGGCACATGTATTTTACCTTCATAGAAGTAATGGCATCTCTTTCAGTAGTTTGCATTCTCTCCTTTGCGTCAGTAGGACTAGCTGGTAGAATTAGGGTTTGCGTTTCTTTTTGGCTTTCAGTTTATTTTTGCAATTAGATTAGCTTCCTTTGAGTTAGCTTTCATCCATCAATTAAAAAGCTTCTTCTAAGAGCTCATAGAAGTTGGATTAAGCTCCTAGCGGACTTGTGCCAGTTGACCAAGTGACAGCTGCGGCAAGAGCTAGTACTTGTGCATACAACATCGTCGCTTCCAAGTTTGTTACGAACTACCGGGTTGATAAAATTAAAGAAGGGAGTTCCAGGAGTTGTATCATTATTGCTACAATACTGGAGCCCACCATATTTTTGGCGCCGTTGCCGGGGAAGTGTCAGAGTATTGGCGATTGCTGATTTTCTTCTATTTTCCACTACAATCTTCTGCTAAGTAGTTTATTTCATTTCCATTATGCAATTTCGTTTATGCAAAAGTAGATTAGCATTTCCCGCTTTCATAGATTAGCATTTCTCGCTTTCATAGATTAGCATTTCAATTCTGCAATTTCATTTCTGCAAGCGTAGATTAGCATTTCAATTCTGCAAGCGTAGCCTAGCATTTCATTCCTGCAATTTCATTTGAGCAAAATAGATTAGTCATTTCCTGATTCCATTTCAATTCCGCATTTTCATTTCAGCAAGATAGTTAGTTGCAGTTCAATCTATTTTAGTTTTGCAGGTACAAGAAGAAAAATACAAAAATCAATCAAAAAGATTTCCTTTCATGCCTTGTAGGAGTAGAGATAAGTTAGAAAAATGATTTCACAACACCCCCCATTGCTTCACACGGCCAACCTTCTCTCTTCTTCGATGGTTGTGACTAAGAAGAACCCTTGGATGGACATCAAGGCATATTTAAAGAACCTCTAGGGGAGAAGAAGAAGAAAACATTCCTCTGGAGCAAATGGCTACAAGTAGAAATGTTGGGAGCAATACCTTGTCCAAGAATGAGTTTGCAACTCAAATGGAAGATTTCAAGAATGATATGAGGCAGTTTCTTGCCATGCAACTGGATACCTTACAGATCCAAAGGAAGCAAGAGGGAGCCAAGAGCGCTTTGGTCATCTTTTGTCCTAGGTGCACTAGAAAGCATCCTAGGAACGAATGTCCAATGCACTCCCTAGAAGTGTGTTTCATCTGTGAAGAATAACATCCTACAAATCAGTGCCCTTCCTTGCCCGGAATTAAAGCTGCATATCAGAGAGCCAAAGGAGCCACTGAACCACTCTATTATATGAACCAAAGGAGGCCGCATGGACCTAGAACTTACCAGCAATAACTACAAGGGACATCCGAGACCTATTATGACCCCTATCAAGCCACTTTCATGCCTTCTTGGGGCCCCCCTGCTCATCCTTCCTGGTTCACACCTCCTCCTTGTTCCTTCACAGATCCATATTATGCCCAACCAGCTGCTCTTTCGTTTCACTCTTATGCTCAGCCACAACCTCAGTGGAATGCACCTCATCAGGGGTGGAGGCCCCAATACAACACTCCTCCCGCTTCTTTTCCTCCACCACCTGCTCATCCACAACCATTGCCTCCTGCTCCACCAAGGCAACCCCACATGCATACCCAACCACAACCCCATGCACATCCATCTCAAAATTACACCCCCACTCAACTACCCGTACCACCATTTCCAAAACCATACCATGGAGTAGCTCAACCTAATTGCAAATCTGAGGCACAACATATCCAAATGACTCCTCTTGAGCTCAATGATCTTCACCATAGCTCAGGAAGAGTATTGCAAAAAAGAGACTATATTGAAAGCATTGAAGGACCACATCAGGCAAAAGAAGATTCAGAAGAGGAAATCAAAGAGCCACGGGCTTTACTTGATGAAGAGAAGACATCAGAAGCAGAGATAAAGAAAGATCCCTCATGGTTACCATCAAATCTTCCATGTATTCAAGAGAAAGATCAGCAAAAGGAGGAAGATGAGAAAGTCATGATAGAAAGTGACATGAAGAATGATCCAGATCAGCAAAAGGAGGAAGATGAGAAAGTCATGATAGAAGGTGACATGAAGAATGATCCAGATCAGCAAAAGGACCAAGGATATCAAAGCTATATTGAGACATGGTTCCAGACAGTCACTAAGTTGTAGCAGTACTCTCTTCCTCAGCTATGTTTGATCCCTTCAAGGTCAGATCATTTGGTCTCTGAGATCTGGATACCTATCAAAGCATGCATTTCGAACCTTCACATCATCTTGTCTCTAATCTCGATGTGCACATGGATCCATTGGAAGTATTCTTATACTTGAGAACAATTTTGTTTTTCAAGTAGGGTAGGGTAGAAAAAAAAGAAAAAAGAGAAAAAAAAAAAAAGAAAAAAAAAATGAAAAAAGAGGAAAATAGAAATCTAAGGTGAAAACCTCCTCGGAGGCACCTTAGATTGGCTCATTGATTGAAAACCTCCATGAGGCGGTCAATGGGTTGGGAAAAAAGAGAAAATAGAATAAGATCTCTGGGTGAAAACCTCCCTTGGAGGCGCCCAAGGCAGGCAATTAGGGTGAAAACCTCCATGAGGCGCCCTAGTTGTTTTCCAAAAAAAAAGAGAAAAAGAAAAATAAATCTAATTTCCATTGAATAATTTCAGGTTGCAGCAATGGCATTGCAGGTCAGGAGGATCACTCAAAACAAAGACAAAGGAATTTTTGTGCCTTCTACAGGAAGTTCTGTATTTCTACAAGAAACATCCTGTAGAACCTTCAAGCGAGCCAGATTCGATTTTGGAAGGGGATATAAAGCTTGGAATCCATTGGTTATGCCTGCAAGCATCCATGTTCCCATTCCTCACCCTTTTCCATCATCTTTTCCACCTCATTGTGCTTCTTCATTGTGCTCCTACAGGAAGTTCCTGTAGAAATTGTAGGAAGCTAGAAATGGATTTCAAAAAGGTGGTTTGGCAAACATGGTAGCTTCCTCAAGGGTTCAGAAGTCCTCTTACAATCTTCAAACTCCTCCTCCATCATCTCCATACCTGCATCACAACCCAAGCTCAGTTTTTCTTTCCATGCAAAAACTTGCAAAATGCTTTGAAGAGAAAATACATAGAACAAAATTTGTTTTTGCCATAACTTGAAAACCATGCATCCATTTGAAAAATCGTTTTACAGAGAATTGTATAGGGATGATGGCAACATGCTCGAGCAGTTTCAGGCCATTCCGATGCACGGTTTCCAAGAAATCAGCCTCCATCACCATCAGCCATTTTTGCATTTTCTCCATATCCATGCATCCGTTTCAAAACCTGTTTCATGGGGAGATGCACATGGGTGATAGTAGCCTACCCAAGTAGTTTCAGCTGATTCTGATGCACGGTTTCCGAGAAATTGATCTCTGAAATCTTCATCCATTTTCCATTTTTCTCGAAATCCGTGCATCCATTGATCATGATTTTTCTATGGGAGGTGCATCATGATGATAGGAACGTGATCAGCAAGTTTCAGATCGATCTGGTTTACCGTTTGGGAGCAATGGCGAAAATAAGTTCTGGCCCGGTGAAAATTCAGCAACAGCAGCTTGAACATGCAGATTTGAACGTGGAAACAAATGCCTGGAGCTTAGATCTGGCCAGAGGACACCTGCACAAGGAAAACAACCAAAAATTAGCAGCCAAGCCACATACAATCAGAAAAACCAATGCATGCAGCAAATGATAGGCCATAGCAGCCATTTTACTTCAGGTACGTGACTAAAACTTGTTCCTCTATTGCATGAATCTAATTGAAGAAATGATTAAGCAAATGGAAGGGTGGAATTAAGGCACGAATATGGCAACATTGAGCTGATAGTTCCTTTTCCAATTCTCTAGCAATCAGCCAAGAATCATGCAGTGTACGTGTTAGTCAACTTACGTGAAGATTAAAAATAAAAATAAAAACAGACAGTGGTAGAGGCTTTAACTCCAGTGCAACTGATTAGCAAGAAGAGGACATGCAGCTCATCACAGCACTGCGTCTGCATGTGTCCACGTACACTTGGCCACTTCACTCTCTCACGCAAATCACGCAGCAATTAAAGGCAGCTCAGCTAAAACTTATGAATTGTTGTTCATCTGCACTTTCCACATCCTCAACTAAAGTGTGCACAATCGGTTAATTGGTTCTCTATCATCAACTCATTGATGGTTGTTTTATTTCTCTCCGAAATGGTTGCAATGATCATGATGCGAACATTGAACCATGGAAGTTTAATGACAGCTATGCTGCTATTATGGGTGTTTATGGGTTTCTTTGCAGGGTATGCATTGTCACGTCTATATCAAATGTTCAAGGGCACAGAACAGAGGAGGAACACGCTGAAGACAACATTCTTATTTCCAGGCATTTCCTTTTGCATTTTCTTTATTCTCAATGCACTGCTATGGGGAAAAAAATCAGCTGGTGTAGTTCCTTTCGAGACTATGTTTACCTCAGTCCTTTTATGGTTTGGAATTTCTGTGCCATTGGTCTTTGTGGGCAGTTACTTTGGCTACAAGGAACCTACAATTGAAGATCCAGTGAAGACCAATCAAATCCCTAGGCAGATTCCAGAGCAAGCTTGGTATATGCAGCCCATTTTCTCAATACCAATTGGAGGCATTTTGCCTTTTGGAGCTATATCCATTGGACTGTTCTTCAGATTAACTTCAATATGGCTGCATCAGTTCTACTGTATATTTGGGTTCCTGTTCATTGTCTTTGTGATCCTCATTGTTACATGTGCATAGATCACCATTGTCTTGTGCCACTTTGAATTGTGCAGTGAAGATTACAACTAGTGGTGGAGATCTTATTTGACTGTTTCTATGCATGCCTTTGGTTTGTGCGGACAATATACTTATCAGTGAAGATTGACTGAGGCTCTGCACTCTGTCTGTGGGAGCTTAATTCCCTTTTGACAGTCGAGTTTGGGAAGAAAAAGCATTATAACTAGGGAATTGGTATAGCAATATATATGTCTTTGATAGAAATCTGTCCCTTTTTTTGATGTGCCCACCTAATACATTTTATCCTCTGCATCGGTGATAAAAGCACCATTCTAATTTAAACTATGGATGTATTCCTACCATTTTGTTCCCAAACTACTTGTTAGCCCCAAATCCTTTGCAGTTTTCCATACTCATGTACCCAGATTGATGTTTAGACTGACACACCTGAGAAATCCTATCCTGAGGATCAAAAGAGGAAGACATAAAACAACAGTCCCTTTCTGCTCGAAGCATTGAAACAGGGCACTCTCACCAAACCAGACCAACCAGCTTACATCCTTTTTGGAGAAAGTTGAGTGTGGCACAAAATTGAAGAAAGGAAACACGTGGAGGCAAGAGAGAAAGGCAGTGGTCAGAAGACCCAGGATAGGCCATCACAGGAAAAGCCACAAGAACAACAAAAGGAAAAGCAAGAAAAGGGCCAAATTGTTGAGGCCAAAACTGTGGGAGGAATGATGGCACAAACACCAAGGGAGAAATGGTTTCAAACACGGGCATAGAGGACTAAAAATGTCAAAACAAGTAGGGACACACCCAAGGCAACCACAGCACAGGTCAAGGAGAAGGCATCTTCAGTCCAGCAGGCAAAAACATTGAAGATTGTTTCTACAGGAAGCCAGAACTCAGCTACAGGACTTTCTACAGGAAGTTTGGAAAAAGGGCAGCAAAAGGAGAAATCGGCCGAGATTTTAGCTAAGGAGGCAGCACCTGTGTTGGTCACCCTAAGCACATCCATCCCCTTCATGAACACTCATTCTTTTTAGGGTTCGGACACAATTTAGTCATGGTTCAACTTTCTACAGGAAGTTCTGTATTTTTACCAGAAACATCCTGTAGAAGCCTTTGGGTAGGCTAGAATCAATTATGGAGAGGGATTTGAAGCTTGAAGACTGTTGAGGAGACATGCAACCACTCTTTTCTTCCATCCTCCACTGGTTTCATCTCCTTTCGCCACCATTGTTTCCATCATATTGAATATACTTGCACACTCATACCAAGGCTGAGAATTCACTAAGAAAAGGAACAGGCAGTGGGAAGAAGCAAAGAAGCATGGTTTCATGACAGAAAAGAGGACATCACTTCAGAAGCTTGGCATGACAAGGAGGCCACCAGGGCCATCAAAGATGAGGAGAGAGATTGGTTGCTCAGAGGATGAACAACACTTTCAGTAGGGGGGTGATGATGAGCCCCAAAAATGGATAATTATTTGGGCTCATTCAACCTCCTAATTTGACTTAATCCACCATTCTCATTAGTTTATTGCATGTTTTTTATTATATTTATGCTAATAGAGTGAATTTGGTTAGTAATTATGCCAACAAGTCTAATGGGTGCTTTGTGTAGCCTTTTTGGTCAACTTGGAGACAAAATTGAAGGTCTAAATGAGCACTTGGCAGCCAAATTCGTGGAGAGTATTTTTAGGAAGGTGTTCCCCTCATTTATGGGCCCTTACCTCGAATTCTCCACCATCAGCTCGGAGTTCAAGGGCCACCAAATCAATCAGCACAAGGGCAGCCAAGCAAGTCAAGTAGGACTGCTGTTAGCTACAAGTCTTGGGCAGCCGAGTCCCTAAAGTTTAGGAGGACTGTTGGGGTCCTCAATTTGTATAAATAAGAAGGCTTAGGGCCTCATTTGGGTTAGTTGGTAGTTAGTCATTTCATAGTCTTGTTGCAGTTATTTTGTAGTTCGATTTCTAGGCAATAGATTAGTTTTGCTATCAACTCATTTTCAAGTTCTCCTTTTGGACAGTTTTGATGTAACTCTTCATTTCTTGATCAATAAAGATGAATCCAGCTTTGCACCAGCTCTAAATCTCTCTTAGGAGGCTGTAGCTCTTGGGGTTGGGCCCATCTCAAGTGCCCAATACCTCCTTTGATTATCTTTATGTGTTT
Source organism: Pinus tabuliformis (assembly GCA_031772625.1). Classification (NCBI taxonomy): domain Eukaryota; kingdom Viridiplantae; phylum Streptophyta; class Pinopsida; order Pinales; family Pinaceae; genus Pinus; species Pinus tabuliformis. Next base: position 396,616,188 of record CM062815.1, read on the forward strand.
TTGCTGCATTCTTAGAGTAAACTCTCCTATTTAGATTTAAAACTTGTTGTTTTATTTAGGTTGCTTTTGATGATTAAAGTAGATTTTCATGTTCAGATTGATTTGGATAGATTAATAACATAAAGGATCCTTGGAAAAATGGGCTCAAGCACCTCTGATCTTACCTCTCCCTCAGTGGGATCGTGAGTTGGGACAAAGGTGACCTTGCTGCCCACAAAAACGTTGTTTTGCTTCACCATGCAAGTATTAGTGTTGGATTCTTAGTTGTCAAACTTGATATCAGTTTTGACTGCATGCTTAGGGTTATGATTGCTTAGTTGCATAGTTAGTTCATATGATTTTGTGCAAATAAACTTCTGTTCCATTTCTTTTGCTATTATCTAGGTCAGATTAGGTCAAGGTAATTAGGTTCTTGATTTTCCAAGTCTTCATTTGTTAAATTTGAAAAATAACTTGCAGAGCACCTGTTATCCTTCTCTATCTACCCATAATCCATCAGATAATCTGCTCCAACCCTTAGTCCATGATTCGTACCCTTCATTTGCCATACTTTCCCCACCTTGCCCTAATTCCTACATTCTTGTGCATCATCACTTCCTCCATCCTTGAACAAATCCAATTGCTCCTTAGCCTCATCCACCAAATCCTAGACCTATTCACACCCCTATTTCACCTCCATACTCATTCCTCCATCTTTTTCCCTCCATCCATGCTCCAAAATCCCATTTCGAAACATCCTGTAGAAGAATTACAGAACATCCTGTAGAAATCCTGAACATCCCGTAGAACCCCTGCAGACTTCCTGTAGAAGCTCATAAACACGGTTTCTTGGCAGCCAAACTTTGTGAGACTCTCTGGAAGGGTTTTAGGGACCCCTTAGACCCTCTCTGAACCTTCCCGACCTCTTCCAAGCATTTCTCCTCCTTGATCCACCTCTGCACAGTCAAAAATAGTTAAAAGCACATGCATGATAATTCCAACAACTTAATCAAAAATACAAAAAGATGTTTTCTTCAGATAGAGGTAGTCTAGACACATGTATTTTACCTTCATAGAAGTAATGGAATCTCTTTCAGTAGTTTGCATGCTCTCCTTTACGTCAGTAGGACTAGCTGGTAGAATTAGGGTTTGCTAGGGTTTGCGTTTCTTTTTGGCTTTCAGTTTCTTTTTGCAATTAGATTAGCTTCCTTTGAGTTAGCTTTCATCCATCAATTAAAAAGCTTCTTCTAAGAGCTCATAGAAGTTGGCTTAAGCTCCTAGTGGACTTGTGCCAGCTGACCAAGTGACAGCTGCGGCAAGAGCTAGTACTTGTGCATACAGCACCGTCGCTTCCAAGTTTGTTATGAACTACCGGGTTGATAAAATTAAAGAAGGGAGTTCCAGGAGTTGTAGCATTATTGCTACAATACTGGAGCCCACCAATTTGTATGTCGCCAAGTGTGGGAACTTAGCATGAATCGCGAGGTCCCAATCCTCCATTTTACATAATGGGATCCGCGCGAGCCGAGGACCTTCAAACAGGACCGTCTCAGGTAGCAGGGGTGTGGAGATGGTAAACTTTTCAGAATATGAGTCCTTCATGACCTTTATTTTTCTCTTCCGCGAAGTGATATACTCAGGGAGCCTTGTTATGGGCTCCCCTCCTTCAATGTCAATGTCTTATATTCCCTAGACTTCTTCCCCCTCCATGTCCACTACCTTTTGCTTATCTTTCGTTTGTATTTTATCTTTCTTCTATGTTTTTATTGCGGTATGCTTCCTTGGGGAAGCGCATACTTGCACCATATTTTTCTGCTTTTCCTTTGTTGCAAGTTACTTCTCCTTCATGGCAGGTCGTTTGTCTTTTTCCATGGTCTGTTTCATCCTAGTGACCTCGGCGCCATGGGTACCCTAGGCGTAGCTTCTACACTAGATACTTCTGGTCCTGGAGCATCGGATACAACTACTTCCGAACGCAGGGCTTTGGCAGGCTTGGTGGCAGTCATCCTCTCCATAAACAACTCATGGAATTCAAGAGAAATGTTAGTGTGTGCCAGGAATTCTTCCCAAAATTCTCGACTCATAGGTGACAGACATTGTCGATCTGGATTGCCCATCTTCATCACCCAGTGACTCTTGCACAATTTTCATCAGCAGTGCCCGGAACCTCCATCCCTCCTCGCAACCTTGTTGCCTCTCCCGATCACCTGCATCTGAAATGATCATGTATCATGGTAAACTAGGAGGTTTTGGATTTGATGTCATCCCATCATGAGTGATTGCGGGAATAGGTACACAAGAAAACATGGTGTGACGACAAATGGGATGAACGAATGGAGCACATGTAGAAAGACAAGTTCACCAACGGACGAAAAAACGATGCATGTGAAGGGATGTGCTCGCAAATAGATGATCACGCAAATATGTGTTCACAAATGGATGGACAAGCAAACATGCAAGATGTGCTCATAGACGGACCAATGGATGAACATGCACCTTTCGTGAATAGATGACCCTATCAAGCCTTCAAACATACAAGGAGAAATGTGCAAAATCAACATCAAGCGAACCAACAACCATCGAAGAATCCACGCACCTTTCCATGTGGAGGGGAAGGTATGACACACCATGAGGACATCCATCACCCAGCAACAATGCAGCTCGACATGCACACCAGCAGTAGCATGAATGTACCAACACTGTCATGTCGAGTCATGTCATGAGTCATGTCATCCACATCTCTACTGTGGGCCATACTGTCAATCAATGTAATGTAACATGGAAGTCCAAGAGACCCATTTGTTTTACAAAGAATCATGTAAATTTGAAAAGTCATGGAAGTCAAATAGTCATGAGGGTAGTCGAACAACCATAAGGGCCAGTTTCACCCTTGGTTATAAATACCCCCTCATTTGTACATGGAAAGGATATTTCACCTCAGCTCCTCCCACATAGCCTTGAGAGTCTATAATATTTTCTTTGAGGAGTAAGTAGTGACTCCAACTCCCCGCCCACAAGGTTAGTGATGTATGGTATAATGATGTGTCTTGGAACTTTCACTTAATTAAAAAGCCTACTAACACGCCAACACATTTTCACACATGTATTGTAACTATTATAAGACTGATCTTGAACATTTGTAATTCATGTTGCTTTAACTTGTGTTCAACACTTGAACTCGTTCAATTGTTTTGATACATATATATTAATGAAAATTTGTTGTATATGTTTTTAACGTTGTCTCTCCCGTGGTGGCTACCACCCCGGACATCAGACAAACCTTTCACATAAAACTTGCTATAGCAACCATTGCACTCATGTGGACTCATACGCTAAGTGTTTTGTGTTCCTAGCAGAGTTGGGGCTTCCTCCCAACTGACTTGGGACTCACTCCCATCCCCTCCCTCTACAGTGAAAGAACCATTGACACAAGTAATACTAGCAATCACTAGGCACAGAAACCTCACTTCTCGAAGATAAAGCAGACCACTCTCCTGTGTTTACAAGCAGGAGTTGAGGCAAATCCTTAAAATAATGGCAACCAGACCATCATATCGGATGGGACTCCCACACCAAACGGTGTGAGGTCTAGTTGGGACTTCATACCAGGGTGATCCCCTGAAAGTTGGAGAGTTTGGCACCATCAACATGTTCCTTCTGTACTTGCTGATAAAATCCTACCAAAAATCAATCCTCTTCAAGCTCCATCAGTTTTTCGAGCCATTCTTCCAAGGCCTCGCGATCCGCCATACCTATGGAAGATGCTATGCGCAAACTAGGCACAATATACTCCATTGGCATTCAACACCATATACCAATATGAACAGTGTTTTCCCTATCAGCTTCTTGCAAGTAGTCCTGTAAGCCCATAGTATTGTAGGTACACGCACATCCTAGTCATTTCGCTACGTGTTGCAGATCTTTGTCAGCACGTTCTCCAAAATCTTGTTGAAGGCTTCAACAGTTCCATTGGCATGTGGGTGATATGGTGTACTTTTCTAATGGTAGACTTGGAATTCTTCTGTCAACGCACTAATCATTTCGTTCATAAAGTGCATACCCCTACCACTCATCAACACTTTCAGGCAGCCAAATCTGGTTAAGACATATTCAAACAAAAACTTTGTTGTTGTAGCCCCTGTACAATCCTTAATCGGCTGTGCTTCTGCCCATCTGGTGAGATATTCCGTCGCGGTGATGATATAGCATGCACCAGTTTTCTTCCCTGGGGGCTGAATTGGCCCAACGAAATCAATCACCCATTTCTTAAAGGGCTGCAAAGATTCTTGAGGTTGTAATGGAAATTCATCTCTTCATGATGGTCTGCCAGTTCTTTGACATGCATCGTCTGCCTTATAATACACCTTAGAATCCTTATGCAGCGTTGGCCACCATAGACCTGTGTGCAAAATCTTCTATGCAGTTGCCTTTCCTACATAATGACCTCCCATGGCCCCTCCATGAGCTTCAGCGAGAATTCTATCCCTCTCAAAATATGGAACATATCTTCGCAATATTTCATCCGCACCCATCTTATACAGATGTCCCATAATAACTGAAAAATCTATCGCGCGCACTACTAATTCCTTCCTTTGTTGACTCATATACCCTCTCAATGCCATCTTCGTAGTCAAGAAGTGAATAATATCTGCAAAATGATTATCCTCTATGCACACTACAAAGAGTTGTGCATATAGTAACCCTTCGTCCAGATTATTGGGCTCCTCTCCTATTTCAATCCACGACAGATGGTCAAGCCCTGCATTTAACCTCCCTGGGTTTACAATTACTTCAAAGTCATACTCCTGGAATAGTAGCAACCATCTGCATATCTTCCACCCTGACACAGGCTTATTGACCAGGTATTTCAAGGTAGAATGATCTGTGTACATTTTGAAATGTCTGCCTAACAGATAGTGCCTGAATTTCTATAGCGTGTATCCTTCATGCTCAGTTGTTGAATAATTCTTCTCAGCCTTCGATAATTTCCTACTCGTGAAGGCTATAGGATGGTCCATTTATCCTTCACTGGCCTGCGTTAACACTGCACCCAACACAATGCAAAAGACATCCACATGTACATGAAATTCCTTTTTCCAATCAGGGAATACCAAGATCAGCGCAATGACCATCTTTTATTTCAATACATCTAAGTTGCATTGACATTCTTTGTCCCAATAGAATGTTGCATCCTTCTTTAGTAGTTTCTCCATAGGCGAGGTAATTTGAGCATATGCTTTGATAAACTTTATGTAATATCTCGTATGTCCCAGCATCACGTGCAACTTCTTAATGTTCTATGGAGCCTCCAAATTCACAATTACTACAATCTTTGCAGGGTCCACCATCAGCCCTTTCTTGCACACCACGTGACCTAGGAAGATTCCAAAGGGAACACTAAATATACATTTTTTTAAGTTCAGTGCGATCAAGTATATGTGACATGTATCCAACATCTGGCGTAGACTTGCTACATGGCACTTTACTAATCCTAATATTGTCTAGTCATCAAAGTATACTTTTAGGAACTTATGAATTAACTCTTCGAACGTTGCGATGACTACACGAGAAAATATCGCATGCGCATTCTTGAATCCAAACGAAATCATAGTATACTAAAAAAAAACCCCACTCCATTGTGAAGGTCGTTTTGCTCCTATCCTCGGGTGTGATCTTAATCTGATGATACCCTGAAAACCCATCAGTGAACGAGTAGGCCTCCTGCCCTCCAACGTTGTCTAATACTTCATCGGTAAATGATGTCGGGAATGGATCATGGACACACGCATCATTAAGCTTCTGCAGATCTATAAAAATCCTTATCTCGCCCCTCTTCTTCTTCTCCTAAACCACCATCGGGCTCACCCAATCAGATTCCTCAATTGGTTCTATGATGCTTGCTTCCAACATATTATCCAGCTCTAGGCGAACATTTTCCTTGTATTTAGGATTAAGACGATATGGCCTTTGTTTAATAGGATTCACATCTAGCTTCAGAGTGATATTCATAACGCCCAAATCTCTAAATATGCCCTCCAAATCCGAAAACTTGGTAGGGAAGAGATCTTGATATTCACGGAGTAACTCGGCAACTTTATCCACAGGAGCGTCATCCCAATAATCTCCAATCTTTGCAAACTTTAGTTCTGCTTCAATGCCAATATTTACTTGCTTTGTCTTCAATGGCACGATGATATCTGGGTTGTCTATTTGTGGGCCTTCAACCTCGCGCTGCCCTTCTACCTCAGGAATATTAATGTTTCTTGTATTTCCATCCTCCTCTTCAACGGTCACATTATAGCATTCGAAGGCATGGTGCAATTGGGTGCTCTAGACTGGTTGGATCCATTCCATAGGTTCTTGCAGCATTCTAAAGATAACTGCCTTAATCTCCTATACAGCTTCATCGATGTGGTTGAAGTCGTCCTTGAAGTTGAAGGTCAATAAGAATCCCTCCCTCAATATATCCCACTTCGCGGTGCCATGGCGGAGCTCCGTTTCCAAATACCAATTATTGGGAATTATATCCAAAGTATGGAAAATATGTGTGCCCACTTTGGCTGCGGCTATGTTCCCCATGATTTAGTCCATTTTTCTAAGTGATCACGTGGATCATCCTTCCTGCTATATTTCTCAATCAATCTAGTGTTAGGACGCCCAAACCATAACCTCATCATTCTTTTGTAATCCCGCCATCCATCAAAGCTATCCTTGTGCATACCCCACCATCGTGCGGCTGTAGCGCGTAGTGCCAAATCTAATTCTTGGAAGCGGTGATCCTTAGGGACTTCACACTCAAATGCATCCAAAAACTTATCCACGTCAATTAAACCATCATAATAGGGTAATTTCCTTACCTCCGACAAAATACAGCACAGCGACTTCATCATCATATTACATCACATCGTGGATACTTCATGCAAACAATTCTGCCAATTCTCCAACTCTTCATCTAAATTAGAGGTGCAGGAACTCTCTCAATCCCATTCAATCTGTCCATCTGTCGTCAGATTGATCCAGTCCTAGTCTCACACTGTTCTTTTATAGATTTGATCCAGTTCATCATCGTTTTCTTCATAATCACGAACTGGCTTAGTATAGCGTGCCCCTTCTATAGGGTCCAACGGTACTATAACCCGAAGCAATTTCTTTTCAAATGACATTGTCATCCTTTTCATATTGATGACCCCACTCATGTCAATGGCCCAGTCGATTCCCAGGAGTACGGGGTATAGATTATTGTCATGAACGATCTCTATGACTTCAAAGTCATCCATCGTTCTCGCATCTTCTATATCAATTACTACTCCATATAATCGTCCCATAGGGATGATTTTCTAATGGTTTGCCCTTTTGAGCTGAATTGGAGACCACTACAGTGTAGGTCACCCAATTCTTTCCCATTTTTGTTTTGGTAGTACGTTCGCATCGGACCCCAGATCCAAGATGACCTGGTCCATATCATAATCTCCTATCTACGCGGTGAGCCTCATCTCGCGCCTTATTCTTACCTTATGTTTGCCAATTTTTCTGACCACCCGGTGTCCATCAGGGACCTTCTCTTTGCTAGTGCATTTGTTTATCAAATCCTGCAGGCCTCCCACAACTTTTCTATCACGTAGCATTTTTATGCAGGTCTCTAAAAACGTAGTAAGCACAAAGGGGTCAACCTCTACAGGCACGCTGGTTTATTGCACCTTATCCTAACTTCTTGAGGTGGATGCCTCAGTGAAGCCTTTCTTGCCTCCATAAATGTTTCCTTCACGCCATTCAGATCAAAACCCATTTCCTTCTCTAGTGCCTTGTAGACCCTTCCATCCTCTTCGGGCTATTTACCCTTATCATGGCCAGTTGTTATTCCACTTCTCAACACTATATATCTTCCTCGTGGGCTCAACTATCATCATTTGTAATTTTTGCGTAGGCTACAGTTTCTTCTCCTACATCTTAGCTATCAGCATCGGGAATTCTTCTATAGTATGGTCAAACTGGCTGCATTATTGACATGATGGTCGTGTCTGAGTCTGACAATAACACGCGTAGTGCCCTGGCTGCCTGCAGTTGTAGTAGATGACCTGACCACGACCTCTACTAGGCCCTCCTCCTCCACGGGGCCATCCTCAACTCTGCGCATTCCTCTGGCACTCTGCTCTGGAGGCTGAGTTTCTACTTGCATCTGGTATGTAGGTGTCCTTTCCATCATCAACTCATAGCTGCGGCAGTGGCGCTCATCATGGCCCACTGATTTGTAGAAGTTACAGAACAACTAATGGGGTGTCTAGACGAAATTTTGAATTAAATGACAATTATATGTCGCGTGTTGTCCAATAACTTGTTAGATAGTGCACCATAGCGCAGCCCCCATGCTAAACCCTGTTGGGACTTCTGGATTCAGGGGAATTGGTCCCCCTCCTGTAATATAATTCACATATACGGGACAGTAGTCTTTATCGTGCCCCTAACTATTTAACTTCAGACACCATATTTCCACACACACCTCGGGTTTAGTCTCCTTGTCTTTCTTCAAACTATGAAATTCTAAGCAGAGGCTTTGTGACTGAGAATGGATCTGCTATACCCCCAAGGTTGCATCCTGAATAGGCGTTGCATGCAACCTCATCATGATTTCCAAGGCTTTCGCCTGTGTTCCTATCTTCTCTTGCGATAGAGAAATTCCCAAGTGGGGCAGAAGTGAAGCTATAAACCACTCGCAATGCTAACCATCTGTGAGTTGCATGTTAGCTTTTGAATTTGACACTTCAACCTTTGATCTAATTCCCAAGGTGTCTCATTGACCCTCATCATGATTTCCTTAAATCCAACTACTAACTACGAGTCAGACTTAGGCTTACTAAACTCCTTGTTTAAATAAACCTTAGTCTCATCTAGAAATGCCAGAGGATTATCATAAAAGCACTTAATATACCAAGTCAGCACGCAATTTTGTAGAGTAGTAACAAATTGTGCCTTCTTTATATTATCATCAGTAATCTGCTACGCGGTCCACATAGCATTCGCAACAAACCAAAATTTCTCTGTATCTTCACTCCCTATGCCTTTGAAAATTGGAAACTTCATCATGTTCAACATGTTGGATGGTGGTGGTGGCGGTGGAGGTGTGGGCGAAGGTGTATGCGGTGGAGGTAGAGGTGGAGGTGGAGTGGATGGATGATTTACTCAAGGAATCCCTTGAGTGATTAGCTAAACAACGCTTCGTGGTGGAGTTCGTTCCGCCCCTTTGTCGTCACTTAAAGGAGGTCCAAGCAAGGGACTATACTCTGGTCTTGATCCTTCACAATTTCTAAAGAATCGTCCACTTCACATAGTTCCAAACATCAAGGTAATGACATCACCTATTTTTCACACAACAACATTTTAATCCAAGTATTTAATGACCTTAAATAGTTACCTCGCAGTCCCTTGAAAAATAGCTGCTCTGCTTCACTATAGCTGATTGAGGTATCAACTGCGAATTCTGTAACAAATTCTTCCAGAATCCGATTGAGCCAATGATCAAAAACCCACGCGATCTTGTTTTCAAAAGATTCTGATCATCGCACTAATTCAAGAGTCCACACTATAGGACTATCAAGCTTCCACCTTCCTTGGATGTCTGTCAATTTAGCCAACCATTCATACAACTCAATGGGGAAGGTGCAGAACAAGATCTCATGTATTTCTGTATACAAATACCTATTCAGCCACTCTTCTTTTGATAGGTGCAGATTCCTGTTTTCTTGCACTGCGAACTCGTGAATCTTCCGATCCAACCAATTTTCAATTTCTTTCTTGGTTAGATTCCAATGATGTGACATCACACATCTCTTTCAAGCAGATGCTGATCTCGGTAATGTAACCATTTGTTAGCTTAGGGGGTCCTGACCCAAGTTCAGAGTTAGTTGCACAAACCAACAAATCCCTACACTACTGGCCCTTTCGGCAACAACCCACGTAGCGCAGGCTGCAGTCTCACCCGAAGCAGTATGGGGGGATGCTAGAACCAATTTTCTGCATCCAAAGACTAGTGTGATGTCTTTTAGTGCCTCATATCTGCCTTCACACAGATCTATACACTCTTAGGTCCCATTGTTGCAACTTTGTCCAGATGGTCTTTAGACCTTTGTGAAGGTCTACGATCAGTCTTTGTAGACCTTTAACAGTCAATCTATCTACTTACGTGCATCAGAAAATAGTCTTAAATTAGGGTTCATGTAGATTTACTTAAGTTATTAGTAAACATCAGAGAATTCATCAGAGTCTTTGTGAAATTACATAAACGTGCTTGCGTATATCATTTAACATTTATTCAACAGATTCACGCAACATTCAATAAATATTCCATAAATCACGTTATTCATAGACAGCACATATCATTAACAGAAATAGAGATAACATAGATATACACGGGTATTCTTCGGTAACTATCTTTATTGATCTTCAATTCAGATTTACAAACTCAAAACTACACTGTGCACTCAGCTGTGAACTCTACCTAGGCCTCTGCGCACTCAGCTGTAGAGCCTTTCTTCTCCTATCTGACCCATTTCTCTTCACTATCACTTCTCTTCTATTGACCCATTACTTCTCAATTCTCCCAAAACATGCCTTAGACTCTCTAAGACACAACTATTTATAGCCTTTTTTTGTATAATATCATGGTCCGTGGACCATGGGTGGATCTCAAAATCAACTCAAACTTTACATAAGACAATGGGCTAAACCCTTTTGACTCCTAATCATCTACGCACTCCGCATCCACAAATTATGGAGACTTTACATTAATTACAAAAATGTATCAAAAATTGGGTTATTTTAACTCCAAAATTGACCCAAGGGACCCCATCCCAATGGGCCCCCAACACAAAGATCATGACTCACCCTCGAGTAACGCTGCCGATGCTATGATCTTACTACAAAGATCTCCCAACTCCACCTGGATCACTACAACTTCGGCAGTGCTCTGAGTTGTTGTCTTCTTGACTTCCTCAACTAATTTTTCTGTAGCTGGTCCTTCTACGGTCGGCCTCATGATATGTTGTGTCTTATGCAACCCTTTAAGCTTATCTTAGATGGTTTTCGTGACTTGATGAGCCTCTTCCAACCATGGTTTCAACCTAGCCTTCAGCAAGGTCTCCTTTTTTCTACGCTTCCTCCACTTGTACTAGGATTTACTTTCCTTCCTGCAATTTAGCAAGGTGCTACACTGGTGCTATGGAGCACGCAGTTTCCCTGACTTCATCATATTTTTGCTACAGCTCCCTGACCTCAGTGTTCGATGTCTACAAGTTCGGATCCTCCTAAAGTTTGTTCACTAACTCCATTGCTTTCTCGAACAATGTCATGTAGTCAGCGACTGTGGCATCCACGGTGGCCATTCCTTCCTTTATCACGGCTTTGTGCTTCTCCCGGACCTGAGGCGGAGTCGTGGGCTACAACTTTAATTACAACTTTGTGATCTTCATGTTGAGTTCAAACTGAACTCGACCAACCTCTGCTTTGGCTTCGCGCACCTGAGTAGCCATTTTTCTGAAATTTTCTTCTAGTTGTGCATCCTCTAGGATGTGAAGTTCAAGCACTAACTTGCATGCCACTGCTACTGCTGAATCCAATCGTGAAATATGCGCGTATAGCATCTCCTTCTCCTTTAGAACCTATGTCTTTTCAGCAAACAACTTCTTATTATTGACTTATATTTCACTGACAGCACTGAGTGCTCGTTGTTCCCTGATTTGAAGCTCTTTTACAACTCCCTATAGTAATTCCTACAGTGAATCAAGTGATATCACAGCAAGGTTCAGGCCCATTATTGTGACCTTTTCAAGGAGGGCATGTTGTTCCTCAGTTTCAACACAGACTGAACCTTTAAGCAAGGGGAAGACTCTCACATCCTATGGTCAGGCCATCTCTGCGACCGTACTTTTACCCCGTGCCAAACTTCCTTGTGTGTCGCTCACTTTCCCGACATCTTCTTGGATCTTGGTTGCTTGGAGAAGCAACTCTCAAAGATCCTTTTGAACTCCTCCCAATCTCTGCATGTACTATTGTTCAAATTCTTGCACCACTTCTATTGCAATGTCCCTGACTTTATCAATGATCTCATGAAGATTTCTTTTTCTTAACACCATGGGATCAACCTATGTTTTTTGGGATTTTTGCTTTTTCCGCGATCCACCTTACTACTCCAGGTCACGCCTTTTCAAGATGAATGGGGTGCGCTACCCTTCCTTGCCTCCGCCGCCTTGCCCTGTAACTTCTTCTATCTTCATTTCCAGCAAAGGTGACTTGTCACCTTTCTAGGACTCACGTCGGTCTTTGTCCGCCTACTCCTTATTAGTGTGTTCCTTCTCAACATGAGCCTTCTCTATTGTGTCCTTATTTTTCGCGGCCAAGTTATGCACAACCTACTTAGCTGCCTCCTTCCTTTTCTTCGCGGCAGAATTCTCTGCACCTGTGTTTGGTCCTATAGCTAAGTCTGATGGGGTGCACCACTCTGCATACCATCTCACTACTACCTCCTGCACATCTATGTTTGTTACCAAATATGGCAAGTCATGCCACTTCTACTGTGGAACTTTCCGCGCTTGGATATACACCCTGTGCAAGTCAGCCTTGAATGTCACGTAGGCTGACAGCTACATGAACAAGGTTGGGGACAACCTCGGACATTGGTTAATGGCCATGCGGAGACTCAATTCTATAAGGACCTAAAATATATTCGTTTCTGTAACTCACGCGGGATGCGAATTGCACTGCCTCCAGCAATCCTTCCTCAAGTGGAGGAAATTGGTTGTCCTTCGGCAATTCCGACCTAACAAGCACAATCGACAACAAATGCCAAGCATATTGAAACAACTTGGTTTCATCCTGGGCCTCTCGGTAGTTTGCTAGGAACTCCTGACACAGGTATCTAGACCAATTAAACTATATGCCCTTTGCGCATTGTGCATCCAGGGAAATGCTGACACCGAAACTTCATCAACGCAGCATTTCTCCATCACCTTCCCTACTAAAATTTGGGTGGCTAATTAGACAATTGGGTCTGTGATAGACATGACAGAATACCCTCACGACTTCTTCATGAGGCCGTAATCTCTCTTCATTCTTTCGGTGAGGTGCTTTTCCCCCGTCTTTCCGCCAAACTCCTTAGTCGCGTTCAAGCCTTCATATGGCAGGAGCGTGATCCTATGAATCAACATGTCGGTGATGGGGATAGGCCCTCCTAGCCATAAACATCCATCGTGCACCAAAGTGAGCAGCTGATGCACACAGATTGTGTTAATGGGGTGTGGTGGTAATGTGGCACCCACAAGTTGAGAAACCCTGATTTCTCGACACCACAGACCCATTCCTCCATTTCTAGTGTTGTAACACCTGTCTCTTCATAATAAACTCTCCTCATATATTTGTCTGTCACCAAGTGTGGGAACTTAGCGTGATCCGTGAGGTCCCAATCCTCCATTTTCAATAGTGGGATCTGCATGAGCCGAGGACCTTCAAACAGGACCTACTCAAGTAGCAGGGGCGTGGAGATGGTAAAATTTTTAGAATTTGGGTCCTTCATGACCTTTGTTTTTCCCTTCCACTAAGGGATATAATCAGGTAGCCTTGTTATGGGATCCTTCCCTTCAACGTCAATGTCTTATGTTCCTTGGCCTTCTTCCGCCTCCAGGTCCACTACCCTCTACTTATGTTTCATTGATTGCTTATCTATCTTTTGTGTTTGTGTCACGGTATGCTTCCTTGGGGAAGGGTGTACTTGCACTGGATTTTTCTGCTTTTCCTTTGTTTTTGGTTGCTTCTCCTTCATGGCAGGTTGTTTGTCTTTTTCCATGATCTGTTTTAGCCTAGGTGACCTCGGCATCATGGGCACCACAAGTGTAGCTTATACATTGGATACTTCTGGTCCTGAAGCTCAAATATAGCTGCTTCCAAACTCAGGGCTTCGATGAGGTTGGTGGTAGTCATCCTCTCCATAAACAACTCACAGGCTTCAAGAGAAATGGTGGTGTGTGCCAGGAATTATTCCCAAAACTCTTGGCTCATAGGCGATAGACAGTGAATTTCAACAACAATTCTAAGAATGCAAAGTGTTCTATGTTGGACCGACATGCGTAATTTATGAGTTTTGAATTCAAATCTGACCATTCCCCCAAATTTTGACAATAAATGTTGTTTTGGCGGCAGATCTTCAATTTTTTTTGCCTTAAATGCTGCCACCACGCTCCTCTTAACCATCTTCTGGCCATCAAGTCATAAATAGTGACTACAATGGTAACTTTTCTATTGTGCTTCACGACACCTCCCTCCATGGCACAACTTCCTATGCACAGCTTCCTGGTTTGCAACTTCATTATTTTTAGCACAGCCCGCCTGCTGCATAGTCCTCCAACCTTGGCAGTGTAGTTTATAGTATCGTGCTCCCTTGCAACTACCTGGAGCACTAAGACTATCCTGTCGCCATATAATTATTGTGTAGGATCTCTTGTATACAACAACAATCAGCTCCCATTCACTCTTCCCAAAAAAGGTTCCCCATTCATCTTCGTGAGCTGAACTATGCCTCCATCTGTAATTTCTTTGATAATATATGGCCCTAGCCAATGCATCTGGAATTTTCCTGGAAACTTAACGAATTTACTATAATATAACAGGACAATATCATTTACCTTGAATTTTTGAAGCTTGATGTGGCGATCGTGTCGTGCCTTCTCGTGTTCCTTTTGTAGTTGTTGATGAAATCATGTCAAAAATCAATCCTCTTCGAGCTCCACAAGCTATGCAAGACATTCTTCCAAGGCATCACGATCTTCCATACCTGTGAGAGTTGTTATGTGCAGACTAGGCACAATATACTCCATCAGCATTACAGCTTCGACACTATATACCAATCTGAATGGAATTTTCCCTGTCACCTTCTTGCAAGTAGTCCTATAAGCTCATAGTATTGCAGGTATGAGCATATCCCGGTCATTTTGTTGCACGTTGCAGATCTTCGTCAGCGCATTCTCCAAAATCTTGTTGAAGGCTTCAATAGTTCCATTAGCCTGTGGATGATACGATGTACTCTTATGATGGTAAACCTGGAATTCTTCTATCAAAACACTGATCATTTCAATCAGAAAGTGCATCCCCCTGTCAATCATCAGCAATTTCAGGCATCTAAATCTGGTAAGACATATTCAAACAAAAACTTTGTTGTTGTAGCCCCTGTACAATCCTTAACCAATTGTTCTTCCGCCCATCTGGTGAGATATTTTGTCGCGGTGATGATACAGCGTGCATCAGTTTTCTTCCCTGGGGGTTGAATTGGCCCAACATAATAAATTGCCCATTTCTCAAAGGGCTACAAAGATACTTGAGGTGTAATGGAAATTCATCCCTCCGTGATGGTTTTCCAATTCTTTGACATGCATTGCATGCCTTATAATACACCTTGGAATCCTTGTGCAGCGTTGGCCACCATAGACCTGCACGCAAAATCTTCTACGCAGTTGCTTTTCCTACATGATGACCTCCCGCAGCCCCTCCATGAGCTTCAGCAAGAATGCTATCCCTCTCAAAATCTGGCACATATCTTCACAATATTTCATCTACACCCATCTTATACAGATGTCCTACAATAATTGAAAAATCTGCCATGCGCAATACAAATTCCTTCTTTTGCTAACTTATATACCCTCCTAGTTCCATCCTCGCAGTCAAGAATTGAATAATATCTGCAAAATTATTATTCGCTACGCACACCGCAAAGAGCTGCGCATCTGGCAACCCTTCCTCCAGATTATTGGGCTCCTCTCCTGTTTCGATACACGACAGATGGTCAAGCCCTGCATTTAACCTCCTTGGCTCTACAATTACTTCAAAGTCATACTCCTGGAATAGTTGCAACCATCTGCAGATCTTCCCCCCCCAACACAAGCTTATTGACCAGGTCTTTCAAGGCAGAATGATCTGTGTACATTTTGAAATGCCTGCCTAACAAATAGTGCCTGAATTTCTGCAGCGCGTACACCATGGCCAATCCTTCGTGCTAAGTCGTTGAATAATTCTTGTCAACCTTCCATAATTTCCTACTCGCGAATGCTATAATATGGTCTATTTCTCCTTCATTGGCCTGCGTTAACACTGCACCCAACGTAATGCAAGAGGTATCCACATGTACATGAAATTCCTTTTCTCAATCAGGGAATACCAAGATCGGTGTGATGACAATCTTTTCTTTCAATACATCTAAGTTTCACTAACATTCTTCGTCCCAAGAGAATGTTGCATCCTTCTTCAGCAATTTATCCGTAGGCGCGTTTAATCGAGCATGTGCTTTGATAAATTTTTTGTAATATCCCATATGTCCTAGCATTGTGCGCAACTACTTAACATTCCTTGGGGCCTCCAAATTCACAATTACTGCAATATTTGCAGGGTCCACCATCAGCCCTTGCTTGCACACTAGGTGACCTGAGCAAGATTCCAAAGGGAACACAGAATATACATTTCTTTAAGTTCAGCACGATCTGGTATCTACGACACGTATCCAATGTCAAGCACAAACTTGCTTCATGGCACTTTACTAATCCGAACATTGTCCAATCATCAAAGTATACTTCCAGGAACTTATGAATGAATTCTTTGAACATTGCAATGACGACGCGAGAAAATATTGCAGGCGCATTCTTGAGTCCAAACGGCATCATAGTATACTGAAAACAGCCCCACTCTGTCACGAAGGTTGTTTTGCTCCTATCCTTAGGCGCAATCTTAATCTGATGATACCCTGAAAACCCATCAGTGAACGAGTAGGCCTCCCACCCTCCAACGTTGTCTAACACTTCATTGGTAAACAGCATCGGGAATGGATCATGTACACACGCATCATTAAGCTTTCGCATATCTACGCAAATCCTTATCTTGCCCTTCTGCTTCTCCTCCTGAACCACCATCAGGCTCACCCAATAAGATTCCTCAACTGGTTCTATGATGCCTGCTTCCAGCATCTTATCCAACTCTAGGTGAACCTTTTCCTTGTATTTAGGATTAATGCAATATGACCTTTGTTTAATAGGCTTTGCGTTCGACTTCAGAGTGATCTTCATAACCCCAAATCGCCAATTATGCCCTGCAAATCCAAAAACTTGGTAGGAAAGAGATCTTAATATTCGAGGAGTAACTCAGCAACTTTATCCACAGTAGTGTCATCCCAATAATCTCCAATATTTGCAAACTTTGGTTCTCCTTCAGTGCCAATATTTACTTGCTTTGTCTTCAACGACGCAGTGATATCCGAGTTGTCTATTTGTGGGCCTTTGACCTCGCGATGCACTTCTGCCATAGGAATATCAATGTTTCTTGGATCTTCGTCCTCCTTTTCAGCAGTCACATTATCGCATTCCAGCGCATGGCGCAACTGGGTGCTCTAGTCTGGTTGGATCCATTCCTTAGGTCCTTGCAACATTTTGAAGATAATTCCTTACTCTCCTTTAGGGATTCATCGATGCTAGCGAAGCTGTCCTCGATGCTAAAGGTCAATAAGAATCCTTCCCTCAATATATCCCACTCTGTGGTGCCATGGCGGAGCTCCAAGTATGGCAAAATATGTGTACCCACTCTGGTTGTGGCTCTATTCCCTGTGTTTAGTCCAAATTCTAAGTGATCGCGCGGATCATTCTTCCCTCTATATTTCTCAGTCAATCTGGTGTTAGGATGTCCAAACCATAACCTCATCATTCTTCTGTAATCCCGCCATCCATAAAATCTATCCTTGTGTGTACCCCACCATCATGCAGGCATGGCGCGCAGTGCCAAATATAATGCTTGGAAGCGATGATCGTTAGGGACTTCACGCTCAAATGCATCCAAAAAATTATCCATGTCAGTTAAACCATCATAATAGGGTAATTTCCTTACCTCCGACGAAACATAGTGCAATAACTTCGTCATCATATTACATCGCAGCGTGGATACTTCATGCAAACGATTCTGCCAATGCTCCAACTCTTCATCTGAATCAGAGGTGTAGGAACTCTCTCGATCCCATGCAATCTATCCATCTGTCATCAGATTGATCCAGTCCTAGTCTCGCATTGTTATTTTATGGATTTGATCCAGTTCATCATCGCTTTCTTCATAATCGTGGACTGGCTCAGTATAGTGCGGCCCTTTTGGAGGGTCCAACAGTACTACAACCCGAAGCGATTTCTTTTCAAACGACATTGTCCTCTTTTTCAAATTGATGACCTCATTCATGTCAATGGCCCAGTCAATTCCCAGGAGCACAGGGTATGGATTATTGTCATCAACGATCTCTATGACTTCAAAGTCAGCCATCGCGCTCGCACCTTTTATATCAACTGTTACTCCATATAATCATCCCATAGGGGTGATTTTCTGTTGGTTCGCCATTCTGAGTTGAATTGGAGACCACTATAGTGTAGGTCTCCCCATTCTTTCCCATGTTTGTTTTGGTAGTACGTTTGCATCGGACCCTAGATCCAAGATGACCTAATCCATCTCATAATCTCCTATCTCCGCGGTGAGCCTCATCTTGCGCCATGTTCTTGCGTAATGTTTGCCAATTTTTTTGACAACCCAGTGTCCATCAGGGACCTTCTCTTTGTTGGCACATTTGTTTATCAACTCCTGCAGGCCTTCCACATCTTTGCTATCGCGTAATAGTTTTATGCAGGTATCAAAAACATAGTAAGCACATAGGGTTCAACCTCTGTAGGCACATTGGTTTCATGCACCTTGTCCTGACTTCCTGAGGTGGATAACTCAATTTCTCTTTTCTTGTTCTCTATAAATGTTTCCTTCATGTGATTTAGATCAAAACCCATTTCCTTCTCTAGGGCCTTGCAGACACATCCATCCTCTTCAGGTTGTTTACCCATATCATCACCAGTTTTTATTCCACTTCTCAACACTATATTCACGTTTTGATCTTCCTCACGGGGCTCATCTCTCATCATTTGTAAGTTCTACATAGCTTCTAAGGTTGCACTTTCTTCTCCTACATCTTAGCTATTAGCACCAGGAATTCTTCTATACTATGGTCAAAACTGGTTGTAGTATTGACATGATGGGCGTGTTTGATTCTGACACTCTCGCGCGTGGTGCTCTGGTTGCCCGCAGTTGTAGGAGATGACTTGACCAAGACCTCTACCCGACCCTCCTCCTCCTCTGCCCCATCCTTGACCCTGATAACCTCCCCATTTTCCTTCGACACTCTGCTCTAGAGTTTGAGTTTTTACTTGCATCTGGTATGTAGGTGTCCTTTCCATCATCAACTCATAGCTGCGATAGTGGTGCTCATCATGGCCCACCGATTTGTAGAAGTTATAAAACAAATGTTGTGACGTTTGGATGAACTTTTGAAGTAAATGACAATTATTCGTCTCTTGTTTTCCAACAAGACAGATAGTGCACCATAGGCAGCCCCCATGCTCGGCCCTACTAGGGTTTCTGGCTTCAGAGGAATTTGTCCCCCTCCTGTAATATAATTCGCTTATACAGGATAGTGGTCTTTATCGTGCCCCTAGCTCTTGTACTTTAGACACCAGAATTTCGCGTGCACCTCAGGTTTAGTCTCCTTGTCTTTCTTTAGAATCTATAATTCTAAGCAGAGGCTCTATAATTGAGAGTGGATCTGTTGTACCCCCAATGTCGCATCCTGAATAGGCATTGCATGCAACCTCATCACGATCTCCAAGGATTTTGCTTGTGTTCCAATCTTCTATTGCGATAGAGAAATTTCCAGGTGGGGTAGAAGCGAAGCTATAAACCACTCACGACGCTGACCATCTGTGAGCTGCATGTTAGTTTCTCGAATTCGACACTTCAACCTTTGATCTAATTCCCAAGGCGTCTCATCGACCCTCATTGTGATTTCCTTAAATCCAACTACTAACTCTAAGTAAGACTCAGGCTTACTAAACTCATTGTTTAAATCAACCTTAGTCTCTGCTAGTGATGCGAGAGGATTATTAGAACAATACTTAATATACCAAGCCAGCATGCGATCCTGTAGAGCGGTAACCAATTGTGCCTTCTTTATATTGTCATCAGTAACCTGCTGGGCAGTCCACACAACATTCACAACAAACCAAAACTGCTCTGTATCTTCACTCCCTACGCCTTTGAAAATCAGCAACTTCATCATGTTCGCCATGTTGGATGGTGGTGGTGGAGGTGGAGGTGTGTGATAAAGTGTATGCAGTGCAGGTGGAGGTGGAGGTGGAGTGAATGGATGATTTACTTGAGGAATCCCTTGAGTGATTAGCTAAACAATGCTTCGCGGCAAAGTTTGTTCCACCCCTTCGTTGTCACTTGAAGGAGGTCCAATCAAGGGACTACACTTTCGTCCTGATCCTTCACGATTTCTAAAGAATCGTCCACTTCGCGTAGCTCCGAACATCAAGGTAATGGCATCACCTGTTTTTCACACAATAGAATTTTAATCCAAGTATTCAATGATCTCAAATACTTACCTCATGGTCCCTTGAAAAATTACCGCTCCGCTTCGTTGTAGCTGACTGAGGTATCAACTGCGAATTCTGTAACAAATCCTCCTAGAATCCGATCGAGGCAATTATCAATAGCGCGTGTGATCTTGTTTTCAGAAGCTTCTAATCTCCGCATTAATTCAGGAGTCCACTCTATAGGACTATCATGCTTCCACCTTCCTTGGTTGTCTGTCAATTTAGCCAACCATTCATACAGCTCAATGGGGAACGTACAGAAGAAGATCTCGTGTATTTCTGTATACAGATACATGTTCAACCAATCTTCTTTTGACAAGCATGTATTCTTGTTTTCTTGCGTTGCGAACTCATGAATCTTTCGATCCAACCGCTTTTCAATTTCTTTATTGGTTGGATTCCATTGATGCGACATCACACATCTCTTTCAAGCATATCCCGGTCCTGGAAACGGAACCATTTGTTGGCTTTGGGGGTCCTGACCCATGTTCATAGTTAGTTGCGTCAACCAACAAATCCCTACACTACTGGCCCTTTCGGCAACAACCCGCGTAGCGCAAGCTGCAGTCTCACCCTAAGCAGTATGGGGGGATGCTAGAACCAAGTTTCTGCATCCATATACTAGTGTGATGTCTTTTAGCGCCTCAAATCTACCTTCGCACAGATCTATACACTCATAGGGCTCACTGCTGCAACTTTGTCCAGATATTCTTTAGACCTTTGCGAAGTTCTATGATCAGTCTTTGCATACCTTTAACAGTCAATTTATCTACTTAAGTGCACTAGAAAGCAATCTTAAATTAGGGTTCGTGCAGATTTACTTAAGTTATTAGTAAACATCAAAGAATTCATTAGAGTCTTCACAAAATTACATAAACGTACTTGCAATATCATTTAACATATATTCAACATATTCTCGCAACATTCAATCAACATTCCATTAATCACATTATTCACAGGCAACATATATCATTAACAGAAACAAAGATAACACAATATACACAGGAATTCTTCCGTAACTGTCTTTATTGATCTTTAATTCAGATTTACATACTCAAAACTACCCTACGCACTTAGCTACAGGGGTTCGCGCACTCAGCTGCAGAATCCACCTAGGCCTTTGTGCACTCAGTTGTAAAGCCTTTCTTCTCCTATCTGACCCACTTCTCATCGCAATCAATTCTCTTCTATTGACCCATTGCTTCTCGACTCTCCCAAAACATGCCTTAGACTCTCTAAGGCACACATATTTATAGCCTTTTTCGTATAATACCATGTTCTGCGAACCATGGGTGGATCTTAAAACCAAATCAAACCTTATATAACACAAGGGGCTAAACCCCTTTGACTCATAATCATATATGCACTCCACCTCCGCAAATTGCGGAGACTTTACATTAATTACAAAATTGTATCAAAACTTGGGTTATTTTAACCCCAAAATTGACCCAAGGGATCCCATCCCAACACATGTTTTGTCGACTTGTGTTTAGTCAATGGTTTATACACCAATATGTAGAGTACATGGTGATGTTCACATGATGTGACATTTTTTGGTTTGAAGAAGCAAAAGGAAGAGGTCATCAAGTTATCTTATTGCATGAGTGTTTTTCAAGGTTATTGGTGTTTCTTGTGACAAGATGTCGCAAGATTTTGGAAGGTCCATGCTTGAGGAAGAGGCTCATGATTAGCCTTCATTATCAAATCATGACATGAGCAGCATGGTAATACTAGAGGATGATGGAATCAAGAAGTGAAAGTGGACAAAAATGCCAAAAAAATTTGCACCCATTGTAGACCATTTGATGTGTTAATGCCAAGAAGCGAAAGAGATGGTGAATGCATTCTTCCAGATGTGGAATTCGAAACCATGGAGGTAAAATAATGGTCATTTCTTTTCCTATTATTACTGATATTGGAACTCATTGTTGTAGTTCACTCAGATGGGCTTAACTTGGAAAAGTGGTTTCCAAGGAGAAGCTTGCATCGAATGCATGTGTTGCAAAGGAGGAACATGATTCTCAGTGGGAAGGCCATCAGTCAGCTTTCCAAGCACCGAGGGATCGCTTTGGTACAACAGGGTGTTTAATCAACAAGCAGCCAACAAGTGTTGGATTGGGTCAACAACAAAAGGAGAACATTGGTTGAATTGTCATGCCATTTGCAAGGCAAGGCATGTTAGTGAACCCAAGTAGTTGTCATGAGATTTTTCCAAGTAGAATCAATTAATAGAACTTTGGAAGGATAAGAGTATTCACCTCTCATCAAATAACCAGCTTTTGTGGGTCCAAAATCCTGTCAGTGGGAAGGAGTGATCAAAATCTAGATTAGTGGAAAAAAATTTCTCAAAAATCAAAGTGCTAAGAATCACTCAAAACCTAAACAACTGCATCCATCTCAGAGATACGATCCCAACGCAACTAGTTTCACTCAAAACAGAGTTCGTATGAGAAAGATAGAGGCTTCTGTCTGCTTTACCAAATATAAGAATTTTGCAAAAACAAAAGTACAATCACTGCCCAGTCAGTAGTCCGTACTGCTAACGTGGCAGGTGACTGTGCAGGTCAAAGGTTTGGTCAATGGCTAGTGAGTTCATTCCAAGTGGCACTTTTTGAATGGTCAACAGTTTGATGCATTGATTTTTCCTTATTAGACAAAGGGGGACCAATGAGAAGAATACATGTGGCAAGTCCAGAGGCCACCACGTGTCCCTCCCCAAGGCCCTAATAGCATCGATGCACTATGACAAAAGTTATTGGTAGGTCGACAAAGTCGAAACCGCGACCTTGCCCGCACGAACCCCACACATTATCATTATGTCACGCCATTGTTAATTAACATACAATGGTTACAATATGTATTTCTTGTGGTGTACATGGCAGTTTGGGGGAGGAAAGGGCTAGCCCCCCCACATATGACCGACATTGTAAAACCAGGAGCCAACGCTAATGCTAATAACGTGTTTAATCCACTAAGTGGAGATTAACATTAATTAAACCCTGCTTATCCTTTAATTAAAGCACGATTTAAGTTGGCGAAAGTTTGGCAAGTCCGATAAATTCAGAATTTGCTCCAAATTTGGCAGGGTTAACTGGAGTTTCTCCAGATTTGGTGGAGTTTTCCTAGGGAAAACTGAAGAGACCATAACTTCTTCTAAATTCGACCAATTTTGGCTCAAAAAGAGTCATACCTAGATTATTTGGATGCTCTGAACACAATGGAATAGGTTGCAGAGGCAGAAATACACTTTTGTATGTGATTTTTCTACGTTGGAGTTTAAGGAAGCCTAGGGGCACCAGGAGTGGAGGTCAAGCCTATATCAACTGAAGTCCAATTGCATAGCTTGGATAGTCATTTTTTGGGGTTTTTGGGTCTTCTGAATCTAATGGAGCAGGTTGCAAAGTCATTGGAGCACTGCAGGTGCATGTAATCAGAGAATTGACCATTAATCCAAAGAGGGCCTATCCATTGAAGCAGGTCTAAGGAGATGTAGCCCAGGAGGGGTGAACTCCTTTATCATCTTTGTGTTATGAGTTTGCTATTTTTTATTTCTCTGCATTTTGCTTGTTATATATGTGTTTTACACGGCTAATTAACCTCATAAATTGTTCATAAAAGGCACTCAACACTTGACACATAATTTCTCACATTTTGGTTAATATGAGACGATCCTAAACACATTTGTTTTTAATATTGATGAGGGAGCTTACATTGCATTAACAAGTTTGCCCAACATTCAGATCAGTGAACAAGGTACTTATTGGACCGATCATGTTGATGGACATGGAGTAGGAAATGCAGGTTATAAAGAAGAATCTCAAGGCAACACCGGATAGAAAAAATAGTTATGCAAATCAAAATAGGGTGTTCAAAGAGTTTTATGTTGGGGAGCATGTGTATTTACGCATCAACCCCAAGAAAATATCTTTGAGGATTGGTTCATGTGCCAAGTAGGAACCACGGTATTGCGGCCCTTTCAAGATCCTTGAGAGGATTGGACTAGTTGCATATCGACTTTCAATGCCTCCAATAGTGAAACTCCATGATGTTTTCCATATTTCATTGCTTAAGAAGTATATAAAGGATGTTGATCATGTTATTGATTTTTCTGTATTGCAGGTGGAGCAAGAAGGAGAGTTCCAACTAGAGCCTCAGTGCATATTGCAGCGGAAACATCTCATGCTTAGGAACAGAGCCATAGAGAAAGTTAAAGTGTAGTGGAAGCACTTTGGGCTTGAAGAAACTACATGGGAGATGGCAGATTAGATGCAAGCCATATATCCTTCATTGTTTGTCGGTTGAGGAAAAGAAATTTTGGCTTGATGTTGGTTATGTTTGGCATATTTTTAGCTGATGTTTTGATATTTGTATATGTATATATATATATATGGATGTAAATACCACCATGAGATAATTTATAAAGCGGTATGGGTGTCATGTCATTATGGTTATTATATTGTCATGTTGTCATGATGTTTTAATTTTGAGCAAGTTCTTCATTGTAAATACTGCGACGAGCTAAGTTATAAAGCTCCATATGCAGTATGTTTTCTTTTCAATGGTTTTGTTGAGGTCTTGGTGTGGTTTAATACTGAGGATGGTGTTCCCCAAGGGGGAGGATTCTGTAACAGCCCTGGTGAAAGTTTCATGTAATAAAAGTTAATAAAGGAAAAATAAGACCACGGTTAAGGGACATTTATTCCAAACTTAATGTTGGGAAAATATATCCTAGCGGGCATCACTAAATGAGTGTTTTGGATAAGGATTTGTCAAAGGCTAAGGCTAAGGCATTAAACAGCGTTAAAAGGCAAAAAAGGAATTTTGGCACATTTATTTATGAAAGTAAAGGAAATTAGGAGAAAATGAAGGTAAAAGGTCACAGGTTGGATGTGAGGAGGAAATTGAAGGAAAATAATGGAAAACGAAGATTAGAGGCCTCATGCATAAAAAAGCTTCTGAGGATCAATTCATGGCTTTTGTCAAGTTCAAGTTTGGAGCTCTCTCATTATTCTCTCTCTCACTCACTCTCTTGGTCACTTAGAGTTTTCTTGGAGCACTCTAGTTTGGAGAAAAGGAAAGGGAAAGCAAGGAAAGGAAAGGAAAAGCAAGCAAGGATCAAGGAAAGGAAAGAAGGACTCAAGCAACTTCAGCAGGAATACTTGCAGGTAACATTTTGCATGTGTGATTTCCTAGCTGGTTTGGACATGCATGACTTTGCATGTTGGTGTATGGTTCTCTTACTATCGGTGGCATGGTTTTGTTGGGTTATGACAGTGGATTTCAGCCTAGTCTAGCCTTTTTCTAGATGCCATGGTATGTTGGGATGTTTATTTTTGTTTTGGAACTTTGGAATTGTCGATGGATTTCGGAATCCAGGGCGGAGGTGGTATCAAGTTTCATTCCCAAAGGCCTAGGAATCCCTTGACCGGTTTGGCAAGATACACAATAAATCCTGAGGGACAAGTCTTGGTTTAGGGCCTAGTGATCTGGGTTTAGATTGCGATAAAGCCTGAGAGACAAGGATATGGAAAATTCCTCAATTACAGTGATGGATTCTGAATGGCATTCCAAGTTTTTTTCAGTTGTGGTCAGGGCACTAGTTTTGGTGTGATCCGGTTGTTTGAGGGTGAAGGTGGTTTAACTTTTGGATTCCCTTGTTTGTTCTTGGATTGGTTGTTCTATGAGATCCCACATTCATGCTTGGAATATGGCACGTAGGTGACTGGTAGAAAGAGAGATTTGGTTCAGCCATGTCTATGGTTGGGTGGTACGTGGAAGTCCTGAACCTGGTCAGATTTGCCTATGATGAATAAAACATAAGCTCTTACTTTTGCACTTATATATATGTCGATTTAATGGTTGTCATATCTCTAATATTTATATGGTTTTATGCTGGTTATAAGCATGGTTGAATGACTCGTTCATGTCATGGTTATTTCATATATTTACTTGTAACTAATAAATGGATGGATGCAAGAACTAATTGATGGTGTAGTAGTTCAATGGAGGAGGACGTGATCCTTTTGATTATGTTACATAAGTTGTTTCAGTCATTTATGCTTTTTCTTGTATCATAGACCTGTAGGTTACATTGATGCCAAGTATTTGACAGAATGTCAGTCCCAGTTGGGGATGCTCAGGCCTAGTCCTGAGGGTGATTTTCTATTGGTCAACATTGTTATTATGTTTTTAATGAATTCTAGAAGTTACAACAAGTTCTGGGAAAAGTCCAGGATTCTTGGCTAGAATAGTGACTTAATTCCCAGGATCGTTGGCACGGAACTGAAAATTATGGTCCACAGTCGTTGGCAGGCAGGCTTGTGAGAGTGACTTTAGGTTACTGGCCTCTCCCTTTCCCATAGCATGAGAGCGACTATGGCCTGAGAGCTGCAAAATAGTAGTAGGACCCAGGGACAGGTTGTTTAAGTGGATAACTTACCTCCTGAGGGTTTTGTTGATGATGTTGGATGACTGTATGTGATGTTCCTTAGATTCCACTTCCTTTATGTGACATAGGAGATTGAATCTGATTGTAGTAACATCTCTCCTCATGTTTACCCCGGTTGGCATGGTTACTTTGGGTAGATCTGGGAGGGGGTGTTATAAGGTCTTCTTGATGTGAGTTGCATGAGTGAATGCTAACCACGAACAAGCTCCAAAGAGGAGAAGGAAAACTTAAATCCTTTTATCCTGAAGCAGAGCATGCACCACGAAGACAGAATATGGCAGATGAGAAAGCTCAAATGGAGGAAGAGCGAAATTATCACAATATCTTCTTCACCATGGAAGAGAAAGTTAACAAGTTGTTTACAAAATATGAGAAGACAATCAAGCCTAAGAAGAAAGAACCAGATGACCATGCCTGAGTAAATCATGAAGGAGGAAGAGGAGAGCCTATATAACCACCCTCTCCATACTCTAATGATAGTTATTCTTCTTCTTCTTCTCATCACTCTAACAGGCATCATAGGAATACATCTAAGAAGCCATTTTTTAATCTAGATGTAAAGTTTGATTTGCCCACATATAATGGAGAATGTAATGTAGAGAAACTAAAAAATTTCATTAGACAGATCAAGGTTCATTGCCAGATTCAACAGATCAAGGAAGACGAGGCCAATATCTAATTATCATCTCTTCAGCTAAGTGGCACCGCTCTCGTCTGGTGGGAGAGAAAGTTGTAGAAAAACAGTAAAAACTTGGGTAATCTCTTTTCTTCTTGGTCCAATTTTGTTTCTACATTAAAAGATCAATTTTATCCTTTGGGTTATCGACAAAAGTCTTTAATGGAATGGAGATATTTGAGACAAGGAAAGGATCACAATGTACAAAGATTTACATAAGAGTTTAGAAAACAAACTTTGAATTTGGGTATTTCACTTGATTCACCAGAAACTATAGCAAAGTATATTCGTTCTTTACATAGCTACATCATGCATTCTTTGTTGTTATTTGAGCCTACTACTATTGATGCGACCAATGTGAAGGCCATTCACCTTGAAATAAGGGGCAAGAATGATAAATAAGAACAACTGAAGAAATCATGTTTCAAGCCTCATAATGGCAAGTTCAAAGGAAAAGGCTAGGGAAAGGACAAGAAGGAAGCTACAATCAAGAAGGAGGAAGGAGAAAATCCATCTTGCACACATTGCAAGAAGGAAGGCCATAATGATGAACATTGTTGGAAGTTTCATTCGGAGTTGAAACCAAAGATATTTGGTGGGAATAACAAGAAAAAGATAGTGGAAACCATATAGCAGGACCTTGGATCCGATTCTGGTGACGAGACACAGATCACAGCAGTGGGCATACAAGGTACTATTTCTCTTCATGCTAATGAAAATTCTAATTTTCATGCAAGTACAAGTTTTTCAAATGAGTCTCTTGTTAATGAATTAAATAGGGCTGAATTGTTCCACATTAGAGTCGTAATGAAACATACTAAAGTGGAAACCTTGCTTGATCTGGGCTCACAAGCAAACTTGATTTCAGAATCCTTGGTTAAGAAGTTAGGGTTAGAAACCAAGCCTCATCTGAAACCCTACACTCTTGGTTGGGTGTGTGTTAAGGCCAAATTACTTGTAACCGAGTAGTGTAGAGCTAGATTTGTGATTGCATCCAAACTAGTAGATGAGGTTGATCTTGATGTTTTACACTTAGACACATGTGGTATTGTATTGGAGAGTCCATATTTGTATGACAAGAAAGGAGTTTTCTTTTGCCATGAAAGCAAGTATCATCTCATGAAATATGAGGTTGAATACATTGTTAGAGCTCATCATGCCAAAATGACTACCAGTCTTGTAAGTGCAAGTTACATGAAGAGATTGATCAATTCCAGCAAAGGGTGCATGCTCATGGTTGTGAGAGAAAAAGATGCAAAGACATCCGAAGATTTCTAAGGTTTTGATCCCACTCACAGAAAGGAATTGTTTGAAATTTTTTCTAACTATAATGGGATTTTTAAGGAACCAAGTGGGCTTCCTACAAAGTGTGAGATCCAACATGAGATTCACTTGCAGCAGCATGCTCCTTTACCAAACATTGGTATGTACAGTTTGTCAACCAATGAGATGGAGGAGATAAAGAAGCAAGTACAAGAATTTCTAAACCAAGGGTTCATAAGGCAAAGTTCTTCTCCATGTGTCCCACCCATCGTGTTGGTGTCAAAGAAGGATGGCACATGGAGGAATAACGGTGAAGAATCAGTACTCTCTCCCTCGCATTAATGATTTATTAGATCAATTGAAAAATGTTGTATATTTCACACAATCGGACTTGCGCAGTGGCTATCATCAGGTCAGGTTTGTAGAACATGATGTATGGAAGACTACATTCAAGACAAAACTGGGGTTGTTTGAATGGTTGGTGATGCCATTCAGACTATCTAATTCTCTAGCCACATTCGTGAGGGTGATGAATGATATTTTCTGACCTTTTCTTCATGATTTTGTACTTGTGTATCTTGATGACATTCTTGTTTTCAATATAACATGGGAAGATCATGTTAAAAAGGTGCTTGATGTTTTGCAAAAAGAAAAATTGTATGCCAGAATGTCAAAGTGTGAATTCGGTAAGACCTCTTTGGTTTACTTGGGTCACATTATCGGAGGTGGACAATTAAAAATAGATCCTTCTAAAATTGATGTGATTGTAAAGTGGCCTAAACCCACCAATGTTACAGAGGTTCGTATTTTTTTGGGTGCAGTACAATATTGAAGAAGTTTCATTGCCAACTTATCTGTCATTGCATCCACCTTACATGCATTGACAAGTGTGAAGCAAACCTTTCAGTGGGGAGGAAAGAAACATAAATCCTTTGATACACTAAAAGAGAATATCAATACCACACCATTTTTGGCCTTACCTAACCTCTAGCAACCTTTCGAGATTGAGACATATGCCAATGGGTATGCCATGGGAGAAATGTTGATGCAACAAAGGAAACCAGTATGTTACCATTCAGACACATTCTCCCAAGCTATTGTGAACTATCCCACATATGACAAGGAGATGTATGCCTCAATTTAAAGCGTGAAGAAGTGGAAGCACTATTTTATTAGAAAGGATACCATCATTCACATAGATCACCAACCCTTGCAGTACCTCCAGTCGCAAACCAAGATCAAACATGCACATCATTTCATATGGATGGGATTCCTCCAGTAGTTTCATTTGGTAATAAAATACAAGAAGGGCACCAATAACAAAGTGGCAAATATTCTTTCTCATCCTCCTATTTTTGCATCTATAGTTTTGAAAAATGCTTCTTTATATTTTGAAATTTATGTTGAAAAATATGTTGATGATGATGATTTTAAGGATATTTATGCAAATTTGACTTATTGATCGCATGTGGATAAATACCATTTGTGGGGAATTTTTTTTTATCACCTTGGAAAACTTTGTATCTCCACCAATGAGAGAATACATGTAATCAGAGAGGCACATACCTCTCCCGTGTCATGTCATTTTAGTGTAGGGAAAACTTTGTGTCATTTGAAGAGGTTGTGTTATTGGCCTCACATGAAAAATATTGTGACTCAGTATGTAAAGGGATGTGTGTTGTGTTTAGTTAGCAAGCCCACTAATATAAAATTGGGGCTCTACACACCACTCCTTATTCTGAGTCGTCCATGGGAAAGTGTGTCAATGGATTTTGTTGGTGGTTTGCCTTTGTCTAGGAGAGGTTGTGACTATTTGTATGTCATTGTGGATTGATTTAGAAAATGTGTCTTAATACCTTGTAAAAAGTAGGTCATTGTAGAGCAGACTGCTCATCTCTTCTTCCAATTTGTATGGTTCCACTTTGGGTTGCCCACATCCATTGTGTCTGATCGAGACTCTCACTTTCTTGGAGAATTTTAGATGATTTTATGGAGAATGATATTAGACACCAAGTTGAAGAGGAGCACGACATTTCATCCATAAACCAACAGAAAAACAGAGGTTGTTAATCACAAAGTGATACATTTACTCTGAGGCTATTGTGGCAAGCATCCTAAGTTGTGGGATGATCGGCTTCCCTATGTACAATATACATACAACCAGACAGTGCATTCATCCACTCATAGCTCACCGTTCGAGACATGCTTTGGATACTTTCCAAAGGATCCCTTAGACATGGTCTTGGGGAGAGATGAAGATTCTAGTGGGTAAGATGACAAGGAGAAAGCATGAAATTTCATTCAGCGGATTGATTCACCAGGCAGTGTAGGAGCAGTTGGAGAAAAGTCAAGCTCAATACAAAGCTCGACATGACAAGCACCGAGTCGATCACCAATTCCAGGTTGGAGACAGAGTGTGGCTCCACATCAACAAAGACATAATGAAAGGGGAAGGAAATAAGTTGAGACCAATCCAATATGGCCCATTCACCATATTAGAGAAGATTGGATACAATGATTTTCGTCTTGATTTGCCAGCATACATGTAGATGTACTCAGTGGTGAATGTTGAAAACTTGAAGCCTTATGAGCATCCTTTAATCATGGACACCGAAGAGGTTGGACAGGTTCCTAAATTAGATGACTTTTCACCCGAATACTTGGACAAGCTACTTGAGTATATCATTCTTGACAAGAAGACTAGGACTTCACGATGACCACGAGACGTGGAGTACCTTCATATTGGTTTCAAGGGAATGCATCCAAGTAAGGCCTGATGGATTGAAAAGGAGAAAGTGAGGGAGTAATTCCCTCACTTTCCAATTGACTGATAAAGATTTTGGTGGCCCAAAATCTCATTAGTGGGTAGAAATTATCTAGATGGCTCCAGAAATAGAAGTGGCCTTGAAACAAACTCAAAAATCAAAGTCATCGGAATGAAGTGAAACTAGGACTAGATCATGGTGTTCGTCGTGCTAATTCCAATGGCATCAACAACACTCGAATCTGCGTTTGTATGCCCAATATATTCACGGTCAAAGTTCTGGTCAAACTAGACCAAGTGGCAATCACTAACGAGGCAACAATTTGGCAAAGGGTCGGCACACGAAATCCGACAATCTGAACAGGCAAATTTGTCGCCTCTTTAATTTTTTCGATGGCCCTCAAAACTCGGCAATTCTTTTTGGCTAATATGGGTTATATAACAAAAAATAATAAATAACAAAAATTGATTAGCGAGCCACCAACCCTGCCAACCAAATGGCATATGTATATATATATTCAAATACAGTGGGCGGACCTTCCCAACCCTTAATACGATGAAGCCACGTGTAGGGAGTCTGATGAGGTTCGAACCCACTTCGCCCAGGTGGGCTGGCCCACCAATGGGCGACCCCGAATTTAACACCACCAACCATACAACAACATAAAAACAAGAGTTGTTGGGTATTAAAAACCACAACATAGAATTAATTTGAAAGTCAGGAGATTTGACCCCGGGCAGGCTATAACCAAATGTGCCTAATTGCCAACAAGACAAATAGCTTATGTTGGAACCTCTACCCACGCTTTAGTACTTAAACCTCACTCACCATTCAACTGGGGAGGAGTGGCGGAACCAGAGCAGCATGAAAGGAATTTGCAGGTGGAACCAGGAGCACCCATGTCAAAACCCTGCTCAGGCGAGCATGAAATTCGATAAATGTTCCTAGGGAATCTTGGGAGAATCTCTTTGTAGGGAATCTAAAGATTCCTTAGAGCTCCGAAGGTCACTTTCTTATAATATGGTCAGGTTTATAGTCGTTTGACACAATTTTGCACCACGAATCAAATGGTGATGTTTGTTTCTGCATCTGAGATTTGCATTTCAGTCCATGCTAGAAAATGGAGGTATAAGGGTCATTTATGTAAATTTGATTGTAATTCATTTTTGCTGTCATTTAATCAAAGAGGCCTCCCCACTTTGAGTAGGGCCTGGAGACGTATCCCATGCTAGGTGAACTCTGTAATCAAATCATTTTGTGCCTTTGATCTCATGGTTGATTTTTATTTCCACTTATTTTCATGTGTTTAAGTTACTTGGTTACATGCTCTTTTATATGCAATTTTGTATGCATCCTTGAAGTAAAGATCTGGATCACGAACTCACTGATCGTGGCCAACCATCTAGCTTGCCTAGCATTCCGATTCAGTTGGTCAATTATATACCACAATCCATTGTGATCACTCATCAATACAAATCGTTTTCCTAGAAGATACTGCCTCGACATCTTCAATGCATGAATGATCGCTGCCAACTCAAGATCATGTGTCATATAGTTATGCTTGTGCTCATTTAGTTTCCATGACTCATAACATACCACTTGTCCTTCCTGCATAAGGACTCCACCCAGTCCTCTCTTGCAAGCATTTGTACATACCAAGAACTCCTTGTCTGGATCTGCAATCTTTAACACTGGATCATGTGTCAACAACTGCTTTAATTGCTCAAAATTGGTTGCACATTCCTCTGCCCATTCAAACTTCTTACCTTTCCCTTGCAATGACGAGATAGGATAAGAAATCTTTGAGAAGTTCCTAATGAGCCTCTTATAATAACCTGCTAACCCCATGAAGGACCTTACTTTGTCCACATTCCTAGGAGTTTCCCGCTCCATGATAGCTCTTACCTTTTCTATATCCATTGATATGCCTTCCTTGTAAACCACATGTCCCAAGATATGTACCTCAATCTAAAAGAAATTGCACTTGTTGAGCTTAGCATACAACTGATGCTCTCTCAACAATCTCAATAGTGCTGCTAAGTGTTTGGCATGCTCTTCTTCAATTTTAGAATATACAAATATATAATCAATGAAGACAATAACAAACTTGTCCAAATAAGGATGCAACACACTATTCATCAAGCACATAAAAGTAGTTGGAGCATTAGTCAAACCGAATAAAACTACATCAAACTCATAATGTCCATGCCTAGTCCAGAAAGTTGTCTTGTGAATGTCATCTTCTTTAATGAGTACCTGATGATATTCAAATCTCATATCAATCTTTGAGAACATTGTTTCTCCCTTCAACTAATCGAATGAATCATCAATCCTCGACAATGGATACCTATTCTTGATGGTCACTTTGTTAAAATGTTTGTAATCAATGCATAACCAGAGAGTATTATCCTTCTTATTCACAAACAATACCGATGCACCCCATGGTGACACACTTGGCCTAATGTATCCCTTGTGGCACATTGTAATATTGGAGTAAATGAAGACTTATTTAATGCTTCACTTTCTTCTTGGAAAAATGATTGGTTGCTTGATTTAGGAGTAACTTTCCACATGACTTTTAGAAGATATTTTTTTGAAGAATTTACTGACAATGTTGATGGAGTAGTGTACTTTGTAGACAAATCAAAACTCAAGCCATCAGGGCTTGGCACAATCAGGCTTAAATTGTCGGGTCTTCCAGACTTTCTTCTGCATCATGTTTTATATCTCCCACAACTGAGGAGAAACTTGTTGTCCATGGTCCACATTCGCCAACAAGGACACTCTATTCATATGTTTGATGGAAATATTGAGGTGAGAAAAGAATCATACCACTCACTTGTCATGACGGGGATAGAAGAAGAAAGGCTTCTCAAGTTGTAGGGTACCTCTGCTCGTGCACAAAATTTCTCATACAATTCTCATTATGAAGAAGGTACATTTCCATCAAGTTTATTATGGCATGCTAGATTTGGACACAAATTATGACAACCTCTGCTTGTTGAAGAAAAATGGTGTTATTGGTTTGCCTACAATTCTTGGGAAACTTAAGCAATGTGATGCTTGCATTCTAGGAAAGCATAGAAAACAGTCTTTTCATGATTCACATTCTAGAGCACATAAAAAACTTGAACTCATTCATTCAGATTTATGTGGTCCAATGCATGTTCCTTATGCAAATGGAAATAAATATATGATGACATTTATTGATGACTACACCAAAATGTGTTGGGTTTATTTATTGAAGAAAAAATATGATGCTTTTCAAACATTCAAGAACTTTCATACATGGATTGAAAATGATGCACAATCTCATATTGGCTCTATTCGCACTTATAATGGAAAATAATACACTTCAAATGAATTTGAAAACTATCTTTGCCAACATGGGACCAAAATTCAAACAACTGTGCCTTATAATCCCCAACAGAACAAAGTAGCTGAAAGAATGAATATGACAATCTTAAATATGGTGCGCTCCATTATGTTTTTCAAGAATGTAAAATTGATGTTTTGGGTTGATGCAGTTTTATGTGTTGTATATGTAAAGAATAGATTTCCATCTAATGTTATTAGAAACAATACTCCTTATGAAATGTGGTATGGGCACATTCCTTCGGTAAAGCATCTCAGGGTCTTTAGTTCCACATGTTATGCCTTGATACCAAAGGTACATAGAAACAAACTTGGTGCAAGAAGTCGTAAGTGTATCTTCATAGGGTATTCAAACACCTCCAAAGAATACCATCTCTATGATGAAATCAATAAAAAGTTTGTTGTATCTAGAGATGTAATATTTCTTTAATCATCCAAAACTGATAATGTTGTTGAGTGGAAACTTGATCGCTTGGATAGATTCACAAATGCAAAATCATTTCAAGAATTTGATAATCAAATTCCACATCTTGAAGGGGGGATTCCTATACTAGATCAACCTATGGAATCTTCTTCTGAAGCACTCTCTCCCCCGCATGAAACTCCAAGAACGAATGATACTTTGAGTGACGTGATTGACAGAATTGGGAGACTCAATCATGATTCAGTCCCAACTCAATCAACGGAGCAACCTGGACCATCTCCGAAAGGCCCCCCAAAGTGGCTGGCAAAGACACTTGAAAGTGTTCATCCTTATGAGGTTGGAAAGACAAGAACTAAAAATTGAACCCGACAAAATGGATGTGATGTAGATGACTCTGATTCACCTATTGATATGGATGTTTCTTATGATTGTGGGTTGAATTTTTCTATAGATTTTGAACCAACTTCCTTCAAAGAAGATACTTCTCATGATGAATGGAAAGAAGCAATGCAAAAGGAGTATGATGCCTTGATAAATAATGGCACTTGGAAGTTGGTTGATCCTCCATTGGGAACCAAACCAATTAGTTGCAAATGGGTCTACAATAAAATGTATAAATCTGATGGCTCACTTGCCAAGAAGAAAGACAGGCTTGTGGCAAAAGGTTTTGCACAGAAGGAAGGGGTCGATTATGAGGAGAATTTTGCCCCCATAGAAAAATGGGCTACCATATGGACACTCTTTTCCCTAGCAGCTTAGAATGGTTGGAAAGTCCATCAAATGGATGTAAAAACCACTTTCTTGAATGGAGATCTAAAAGAGAATGTTTTTATGTCCCAGCCTGAAGGATTTGCTGTGAAAGGACATGAGCATAAAGTATGCAAACTTGTGAAATCCTTGTATGGCCTCAAACAAGCACTGCAAGCCTGGTATGAAAAACTAACTGAGCATCTTCTGAAACTCAGTTTCAAACATTATGATCTTGATGATGCAACTTTGTTTGTCAAGAAGGTTGGCAAAACAATTGTATATCTTGTGGTATATGTAGATGATCTTTTGATGACAAGGAACAATGAGAGCTACCTTGCATCCATAAAGAAGGAATTGAGGAAAGGTTTTGAAATGACTGATTTGGGCTATGTTCATTACTATCTTGGTATTGAAGTAACTCAACATCCAAATTCCATATTCCTTTCTCAAAATAAGTACATTGGAGATCTGTTGAACAGGTTTGGTATGACTGAATGTAATCATCTGACTACTCCAATGAAACAAAAATTAAAGCTCACATCCATTGAAGGAAAATAATTTGAGGATGAAACAAAGTATAGATAGCTTGTAGGAAGTCTCAACTACCTGACTACTACCAGACCAAAAATTTCATTTTTTGTTGGAATCCTCTCCAGGTTTATGCAAAAGCCTTGTGAGGGACATTGGTCTGCTGCAAAATGAGTTCTAAAGTACTTGAAGGGAACTCAAGACTTTGGACTCAAGTATACACAGGTGGGTGACTTCAGCTTGATTGGATACTATGATTTAGACTTCGACGGAGACAAAGAAACTGGGGTATCTACTTCATGTTATGATATGAGTCTTGGATCAGGAGCTATCTCCTGGAGATCACACAAACAATCAGTTCCAGCAGATTCCACAATAGAGGCAAAATATGTGGCAGTAGTTGAGGCAACAAAAGAAATTGTGTGGCTTGGGAAAATTCTGGAAGATTTGCAGGTAAAACAAGTACAATCGACTCCGCTCATGATTGACAATACCTCGGTAATAAAGTTGGCCAAGAACCCAAAGTTCCATGATCAAACGAAGCACATCAATACAAAATATCATTTGATTCAACATCATGTTGAGGCCAAAACAATCTATCTTCACCATTGTTCCACTAATGAGCAGATTGCAGACATCTTCACCAAAGCGCTTGGAAGAGAAAAGTTTGAAATATTCAAAACGATGCTTGGACTCAGCAACGTCCCTTCAGATTAAGATGGGGAATGTTGACACCTAATCATAGGGATTGGGTGAACAACTGTAAATAGTGTAAATAAATAATAAAGGAAATGGAGAGGCATCGGGAGATGAAACTGAAAAGTCACCCCCTCTTGTATATAATAATGAACAACCTAAATGAATATTACAAGCTCATTTTGAGTTACCTCCTGGCCTGACAAACTTCAACTCTACCAACTCTAGGGTGCTCATACTGTAAGGTGCCTTAGATCCTAGTGTTGCCCCTGGTACCAACTCAATAGAAAATTCTACTTCCTTGTGAGGTGGCAACCCTGAAATATCTACGGGAAATACATCCTGAAATTGTTGCAGAACTGGGTACTTGCACAAAGCATCTGCATCCTCAAATTCCTTACCTTTTTCACTAGAAATATTCATGCAAATAACACACACCCTTTCCTATGACTATGCTTGGCCTGCATAGTTATCACCATTCTCACTGATGTTGCTTTCTTCTTACCCTACAAGACTCTTTGTTCCCCATTGTCATTCATGCACTCAATATCCTTGTCATTACAATCCACCTTGGTCCTATGAAGAAACAACCAATCCACACCCAACAACATATTGTATGATTCCAATGGTAATACATTCCAATGTGTTGAGGTAGGCATACCATTCAAATCAAATGCACAAGCTCTTACCCAATGATGAGCTTGCTTATTTGTCCATGTATCCAATTGCGCTAACCAAGACTCTACATGTACTTCTTCATTCAAACCAAACTTATCCACCAGGTCAAAATTAACATAACTATAATTAGGTCTAGGGTCAATCAAAATAGAAACAACTTGATTACAAATTTTACCATCCATCTCGATAATAGACGCCTAGTGATTTGCCTGCCCTTTATCCAGCATTGCATAGATCCTAGGAATACTTTTTCCAACATCTCCCACTGTATGTGCCTCCTGAGCAATGTAGATTTGTGGTCTACCACCCTGATGTTGTGGATAATATCTCCTATGATGGTCTCCTCCAAAAGTCCAACACCGCACGGGCTCCCTATTTTCACTCTTATTATGCTTCTCAGACTGAAGTCCCTATCCTCTGCTAGATGTATTGAACTTCTTAGGTGATGCGACATTCTCTTTGTTACCTGTATCCTGAGGTCTTTCTCTCTTCTTATCCCATTTTCCTTTATTCTTATCATTTCCCTCCCAATCCTTCTTAGTCTCAGACCTGTGTTTCGATTGCTCATAACAATACTTTAGCTTTATGATGGCTTCCTCCAATGATTTAGGCTCCTTGAACTCAATCCTATCTTTGAATGCTATCGGAAACCCAAAATGAATCTTTGAATATTGTCCTTCTCCTCCTTGAGGTAATGCACAAACCTCAGTAGCTCCAATAATCGGTTAGTGTACTCCTCATCGATCATGGATCTCATCTTCAACTCATAGAATTATTTTGCCCTGTCATCATAGTACCTCTCTAATAAATACTTCTTCCAAAATAGCCTCTCGAACTCACTCCAAAACCAACTCATCCTCACAAATATTTCTGACATTCTTTACATATTCCCACAAGACATCTGCTTTATCTTTAAGACTAAATGTAGCTATTTTGGCCTTCATGTTCTCTGAATAATTGTGAAATTTGAAGAACTTATTCATTTCAAGCAACCATGCTTCTGCATCCTATGATTTCTTCATTTCCCCGTCAAATGTAGGTGGTTTTTCTTTCTT
Organism: Pinus tabuliformis; assembly: GCA_031772625.1. Classification (NCBI taxonomy): domain Eukaryota; kingdom Viridiplantae; phylum Streptophyta; class Pinopsida; order Pinales; family Pinaceae; genus Pinus; species Pinus tabuliformis. The sequence goes on from CM062815.1 coordinate 396,655,296, forward strand.
AAACTCATTCGGAAAATATCCCTTGTCACTCCTCTTGTAAGGATGATAACGATTACGATCATAGTGCTTGTCAGAACAAGGACTAGAATAGTACCTGTGTCTATCATGTATCCAATCTGAAGTTTCCAATAACCTTCCATCTCTAATCATGTCATCTCTATCTGACTTGTACCCACCAGTAGACCTACTACCATATGCCCCATTAGTTCTTTCCTCTTGTCCATGACTGATCTAAAGTGGCCCTTGTCGTTGCAACTCTGACAAACTCTAAAGGAATACTGCATTAACCTTTGCTCGTTTCTCTTGTGCCCGTATGATTCTATCATTATCTTCTTTGCAATTCCTTATTTCTACCTTCAAGCTTCTCAATGTTTATGCTAAGTGAGAAGAATTCCCAACACCACGTTGTTCATCTGATCCATAAGGAAAATCTCGTGAATTGTAGTCTACCATCTTGCTAGTCATCTTTATCTCATTCCTGCAAGTTATCTTATGTCAATGAAACCAAATCATAAACAAACCAACGTACCTTAGCATCATTCGAGGAGGATATCTCCTGCAAGATCAACCATTCAATGTAATATACATGTATAAACATAATCATAACAACATGTAAATATGTATCATATAGATAGAACAACATACAAACATCATTCCAACCATAGTCCAATCATCAATGCACGACCATATCAATCACATACCATGACCTCATGCATGACAACAACAACCATACCAATGTACACTTGACAACACGTAAGCACTTGACATGCATAAACAACGCATAACCAATCATACACTCATGACGATACATCCCACAACAACACCAGCAACCTTCACATGGTGACATCACTATAACCATAACCAACACCATGCATATGCAACAAGCACATAGACCACAAGCATAAGGAACACATATGCAACCGACATGAATGCATGACCAACACACCACCCATCCAGTTTGAGGTGTGAACCATACTCTGATACTACTCTATAATGACCCTCCTCCCACATCTACCCAAGTAATCAACCAACTGGGGTAAACATGTGACGAAGGGTTACTATGATATGATTCAACTCCCCATGTGTCATTTATGGAAGTGAAACTGACTGAGCATACTACATAGACCTTCTAGACATAATGCAGAACCCCCAGGAGCCATCCAAACCTTCCAGGTGACTAGCATCTCAGTCAAACTAAATTTTTACTGCATTAATCCCCCAGTCTCTCTCATGATATGGGCATGAGTGTGACTGGGACCCTCTAGTCGCTCCCACAACATGGGTATGCCTACGACTGGGGACTTTCCCAGTTATGTGCCTGCAATTCCAAATTCTGTGCCACTTTTTCAAGGCCAAGGCTTAGGTCACTGCCCCAAAAATCCATGACACTTCCATAAATGAAAGATAACATCAGAATAATGATACAAACGTAATTACTTTAATAAGTACTTGATTGGACTCCTATTAGCCATGACAGACATTTCGTCAAACATGTCACAAATATGCATTTTACAAGTTTAAACAACAGATATGAGCATAGGGGTCTCATACTGATATGAGAATCACTGAGAAGCATTGATGCCTCATCAAAATAACTACATTGCCATCTTTTAAGTCACATATTCATTGTACATTCAATTATTAACCAAAACATGATGAGAGCCATACATTTTCACTATCATAAAACTCATTCATAACCAACATATAACCAACAGAAATATCAAGGATATAACAACCATATAAGCCACATATAAACAAGTATATTTACTCGTAAAATACCAAGGATAAAGGGAGATCTTATTGATGATTGCATAAATAGACAAGGTATGGGACTTCCGTGAACCACCCAACTGTAAACTAATTTGAACCAAATCTTTCTTTCAACTAGTAACCCCCATGCCATATTCCAAGCATGAATGTGGGATCTCATAAAACAAGTCAATCAAAACCATCCAAGGCTTCTGGAGGCCAAACCACCTCAACCCTCAACTAGTGATTCCACCTCACGGTCAGACATCACTAACCATCACCAAATTGGTCTCTACCCATGTTGTCCAGGGCTCCAAAGCGTTTGTTCCAACCAAGGCTCTAGGACTAGGAACTCAATCCACAACTGTTGTTGGGCTCTAGAGCATTTGTCCAACCAAGTCTCTAAGACTATTAACTCAACCCACCAAGGGCTCCACAACATTTTTCCAACCAAGGCCTATGACTAGTAACTCAACCCAAGTTGTTACAAGGCTCCAAAGTGTTTGTCCAAACAAGGATCCAAGAACTAGTAACTCAACCCACAGTTAAAGGAACACAAGAACCAACTAGGAAAGAAAAGGAAATGAACCCACAAAACCATGGCTATCCAAGAAATGACAAGGCTAGGCAAATCCATTGTCAATCTAGGAAATCCTTCATGCCAATGACAGATCATAACCAAGAAACAACATGCATATGCCATGAATGCCAAAACCAGTGAGGAAAACATACATGCAGCTCGGTACCTATAAGCAAAACTCGTTGTAGTTGTTGTTCCTGACATCCTCTTGCGCTTTCATGATCTTCCTTTTCCTTCTTGATCCAAAACTCCAAGTATGCCACACTCCTCTAAGAGTTCTCCAAGAAAACTCTAAGTATCCAAGAGTATGAGAGAGAGAGAGAGAATAGACTGAGCTCCAAAACTAAACTGACAAAAGGTTACAAAATGATCCTCATAAGCCTTTTTATCTCTGAGGTCTCCATTTTATTCATTTTCCTCCTCACATGCAACATGTGACCTTTCACCTTCTTTTTCTCCTAATTTCCATTATTTTCATAAATAAATTGTCAATAAATGCCTCATGCATTTCCAAAGCCTTTGCCATTGCCTTTGTCAATTTCCTTAGCCCTTAACTAATCACAAGTGATCCCCATCACTATGTTTTTTCCCAACATTCAGCTTGGAATGCGTGTCCCATGACCAAGGTCTTATTTTACCTTTATGATCTGGAATGGAGAAAATTAGTAATGTTGTGTTAATTCCCCATTCAAAATATATTCCAAGATGCTTATAATTTTCTTATAAAGTGCTTAAGGATTCACCATGTTTTCTTAATTAACTGATTCCCATGAGAGTTTCTTATGTAAATGTTACAAACAATTTACAACAAAATAACAATAAGGAACATCAAAATATAACACAAAACATAGAGATTTGATGAGGAGTTCACCCCTCCTTGGCTACGTCTCCTTGGTCCAGCTTCCAATGCTTGGGCCTCTCTATTATGCTCAAAATTACAACAAAAGTGTGTTTACAATGCTCGAATGCCTCTGAAACCTATCTCAATGAGTTCAGAATACTAAAAAAAGGCTATCTAGCCTCTTTTGCATCCAATTTTGATAAGAACTGAAGAAGTTATGGCTTCTCCCAATTCTCCCACTATGTTTTCCACAAATTGCTCCAAAACCAACATAATCCCACAAATCCGCTCCAAAATCCGCTAACTGAGCGAGAATTTGGTTGCATCGCAGGCCATGACCTATCAGCCATATCGCAAATCACATTCGGCAAGGAACAATGGATTAAAGTCTGTGAACATGGTGCAAACATGTGATTGTGTGATGCGATATCAATGGACCCAACGAGAACTTAAACTGTGACTCATAAATGTATCATGTGTGGGAACTATCGCATTTCGCGATCGGCAATCGACGCAGGAACATTAATCGGTCGTATCAGCGGACCCGATGACATATAAACTATAACACATAGCATATCGCGTCTGGGGTCTTATCTCCCATCACAATCGGCGAAGAACCAGCAACAGTCTTAAGCGGAACTTGTGTTTCCTGCGACATGCAATTGTGATATCACATCGCAACCCAACCTCCCGGGGGACGATTTCCGTAATAATCGTCCATTTGCGATATACAATTACGATTAGATCACATCACAACCTGTCTACGCCGGGATATGCGATATGTGAGGTCCAACGGTAGCCTACCACTTGGTGCCTCCTCACTCGCTGGGATCTTTGCCATGTCATCCAATCCTACCATGTACACAAGTCAAACTTGAACTTTGACTTGCTCTAACTTTTTCATACGAGCTCGGATTTGAGTTCCATTTGCACTGTTGGATTCAGAATGATGATATCTTCAATTGGAAGCTAAATTTGACAAAATTTTGACACTTTGATTTTTGAGCATAAACTTGAGCACCTGATCACTTCTCCCCACTCGAAGCCTTTTGGACCCCAAAAGATTATATTCAGTTATTGAACAGATGAGGGTACTATTCCCTCACCTTCCCTTCTTCAATCCATTTGGAATTTGATGGATTTGTACCTTTCAGATCCACTTGAAGATAATAAAAATTTCCCCTCTTTGATGACCTCGTTCTTCTATCAAGTATGGTGTCTTTTTGAAGCTCATCAAGAAATTCTGGAGAAAAATCTTCAATTGATGGAATCTGTACAGTTTCTCCTTGATCTTCAATCAAAGGAGACTCATAATATCTCAAATTTTCAACATTTACAATGGAATACATTTGCATATATGAAGTCAAATCAAGCTTGAAAGCATTATTACCAATCTTTTCCAAAATTTTAAATGGACCATAACGAATTGGTTTCAGATTTTTACCTTCACCTTGAAGCCTTTCCTTGCTAATTTATAGCCAAACTTCATCACCTACTTGAAACTAATGATCCACATGATGATTTTCATGCCTTGTCTTATACTTGCCTTGACTCTTTTCTAGTTGTTCTTGAATTGTTTGGTGAATCAACTGAATTTTCTCAATGAATTTCTTTGCTCTTTCTATGTCGCTATGTCTATCTATAGTACATCTTTCTCAAAGATGAAATCCAAAGGATATTTAGGCAACTAACCAAGACATGCCTCAAAAGGAAAATTTAGAGTAGAAGAGTGTTTTGCTCAGTTGTAAGCATATTTAATATAATGCAATTGTTCATCCCACAACTTAGGATGTTTGCTACAATATCCTCTTCGCAAGTGAATAATTGTCTTGTTAACCACTTCAATTTGACCATATGTTTGCGGATGGAAGTTTGTACTTTTCTTCAACTTGGTGTCCAGCAAGTTCCATAACCTTGACCAAAATTTCCCAACAAATCGGGAATCGCGATCACTTACAATAGAAGTAGGTAATCCATAATGAACCCATACATTTTGAAAGAAAAGTTGAGTTGCTTGTTCAGCTGTAATTTTTTTTTTACAAGGCATTAGTATGCACATATTGTTGAACCTATTCACAACTACATACAGATAATCATGAGCTTTTCTTTATAAAGGAAGACCTCTTACAAAATCCATAGAAACACTCTCCCATGGATGTGAAGGCACTAGAAGTAGTGTATACAATCCTAGTTTCCTATTACTAGGCTTACTAACTGCACACAATGAACAACCTCTAATAAAACCTGACACACTTTCAAGCATACGAGGCTAGTAAAAATGCCTCTGAAGATTTGCCACTGTTTTACTTACATCGAAATTTCCAGCAATAAGAGAAGTGTGAGCTTCCCTTGTGACATTTACTCTCTCTCCCTGTGGACACAAAGTTTTCCCAAATGAAGCAACGTATTATCATGTACATGGTAGTCTAATTCCTCAACTTGGTGGGCTTGATTCAAGTTTAAATATACCTCTTGAAAGTCAGTATCATGTGCGTATTGTTCAACATAACTTTCAGGCAAAATATAATTATTCTTGAGTAAAATGACTACATTAATAACCGGTCTAGAAATCGTATGAGCAACTCTGTTATAAATACCTTTCTTGTACCTGATTACTGAGGGGAATTGTTGTGAGAATCCCATCCAATGAAAGTGCCTTGATTGTTGGAATTTTGTTTGAGATTGCAGATATTGCAAAGGTTTATGATTGGTGTGAATAATGGTTTCTTTACCCATCAAGTAATGCTTCCATTTCTTCACACTTTTCACCAATACGTAAAGCTCTTTATCGTATGTAGGATAGTTAATAATAGCACCATTAAAAATCTCAAAATTAAATGAAATGGCCTTATCATGTTGTAAAAGCACTGCACCCATGATGTAGTCACTTGCATCTATTTGTATTTCAAATGGTTGTGTCAAATCCCGTAATGCTAAAATTGGGTTTGAACTGATCTTTTGCTTTAAAGCATCAAATGATTTTTTTTGTTTTCCTCCCCACTGGAAGACAACCTTCACGTTGGTCAAAACATGTAGTGGAGCTGCTATGGAAGCGAAATTGGCATTGAACTTCCTCCAATACTGCGCTACTCCCAGAAAGCTCCTTACTTCTGTGACTGATTTGGGTATTTTCCAATTCACAATGATTGACACTTTAGAGGGGTCAATCATCAACTCACCTCCTCGAACTATCTGGCCCGAATACACTAAGAAATTTTTCCCGAATTCACATTTAGACATCTTCAGAAATAACTGTTCTTTTATCAAGACATCCAACACTTTCCTCACATGCTTGACCTGCTCTTCTCGTGATTTGTTGAATATCAAAATATCATCTAAATAGACAATTACAAACTCATCAAGAAAGGATCTTAAAACATCATTCATAACCCTCTTGAATGTAGCTAGAGCGTTGCAAAGACCAAAAGGCATAACCAACCACTCAAACAATCCTCGTTTGGTTTTAAAAGCAATCTTCAAAATATCCTCCTTAGCTATTCTAACTTGATGATATCCACTTCTCAAGTCTAATTTAGTGAAATATTTTGCATTCTTCAACTGATATAGCAAATCATCTATTCTGGGCAGTGGGTATTGATTCTTTATAGTAATTTTATTCAAAGCTCGATAATCTACACACATGTGCCAGGTTCCATCTTTCTTGGGTACCAAAACAATTGATGAACCACATGGCGAAGTAGAGAGATGAATTACACCTTTATCTAATAATTCCTCAGCTTGTTTCTTATTTTCTAAAGTTTCCATAATTGACATTCGATACATACCGATGTTTGGGAGTGGGCAGTCTTATTGTAGCTGAATTTCGTGTTGAATTCCCCTTTTTGGTGGCAATCCATTTGGTTCTCGAAACACATCTCCATACTGATTGACCACATCAACCAATTAAACTTTCAGTTTCACATCACATCCTGCAAAGGATTCATGCTCCGTGTCATTCTTCTGTTTGATCATAAGGAGCACGAGACTCTTGCTAGAATTGACCAGTCACTTCATTTTCCCTGCACTTGCCAAAGACATATTAATCTTCCTACGATGGGCTCTCACAATATACTCCACCTCATATTTGATCAAATGATATTTGTTCTCAAATCTATGGAAATCGGCTTTCCTATCATACAAATACGGGCTTCCCAACACAATTCCAAAAATATCCAACGGCACTACATCTAATTCGACTTCATCAACGAAATTGGCAGTAATTGCAAACCTGAAAACACATTTCCTTGTGACCTAAAGATTTGCATCCTTGGTTATCCAACCCAACGGATACGGTTTATGATGAGGCACGATTTCCAGATTCAATTTCTTGACCAAGTTTGTAGAAATTAAATTTGCCTGAGATCCACTGTCAAACAACATATCAATCTTGGTGTGTTTGGAAATAACTCGGATGTGGAACAACTCAATTCTGTTTTCCTCATTTGAAACGTTGTTGGAGTTATTTGCTGCACTGGTGCTTGCCACAACTTCCTCTTTGCTTGCTTTTGCCATGAATTTTCCCTTAGTGACTGTGGCTACAATCTTTGATTCATCACCTGAGTCAGAACCCAAGTCTTGTTGTACAAAAATGTTTGTCTTTTGTTTCCCTTTATTGTTAAATTTCTTCGGTCGTAATTCAGGATGAAGCTTCTAGCAATGTGCTTCATCATGACCCTCTTTGGAACAATTCTTGCACATGGGTTTCTCCCCTTCTTTCTTAACAGAATCATTTTTCTTCTGCTTTCCTTTAAAATTATTTCCTTTTCCACCACTCTGGAATGGCTTCTTCTTACCTTCTTCTTGTACATTTTTCCCTCTTGTTTCGAGGTGTGTAGCTTGAACACAGACCTCATCAATATTTGTGGGATTAAACATAAGAATGGTGTGTCGACGATAGCTATGCAAACCTCCTATATATTTCAGCAAAGTATCTTGTGACTGTAAGTCTACTCCTAACATAAGAGATATTCTCCTAAACTCTTGAGTATACTCTTGCGCATTTTGACCTTTTAACTGTTTGAAATTTTTCCAATTCATGATATCTTTTTGCATATGAGGTAAAGGGTAGAATTGTATTTTTATAGTAGCAATGAAATCAAACCATGTAATAGAGATCTTACCATGTTTTTTGATCTCGTCTTGAGTCCTTGCTTCCCACCAAATGAGTGTTGCACCCTCCATTCTCAATGAAGCCAACTAAATTTTGATATTATCCTCTTGAAGGTTCTGAATTCTACAATACACCTCCAACTAACGAATCTAGTTATCCATATTTTCTGCATTAAATTCTCCATTGTACATAGGCAACTCGAATTTAACATCAAGCTTTAGAACAGGTGATTTACCAGTTCCTTTTGTAGAATGATGATGAGTATGAGTAAGGGTTGTATTAGTGGAAGAGTGTGAAAATACTTGTGAAGAGGAAGATGAAGAATATGGTGGAGAGGGTGGAGGTTTGTCTCCATTCCCATTACCTCATTTTCCATTACCTCCTCCTGAAGAACCTTCTCCTTTGGGGGGTTTGGAACTTTCTCCTTGCAATCTATTATTCCTCTCTTTATAGAGGACCTTCACCATATATGTCATATCAAAGAAAGCCTTTTTGAAGACCTTCTCATCTTCTGTCATGGTAGGTTCTCCTTCATGAGACACAGTCTCTCACGACTCAACTGCAACTTCTACAACTTGAGGATGTACTCGTGTAGAGGAATTTGGCAACTTTCTCTTCTTCCCCTTGAGTCAACTATAGGGCTTTGAACCAAATTCCCTTCTCCTCATTTGAGTTTTAACCTTGTTAGCATGACACAAACTTGCAAACAATTAAATCCTTCTTTCACAAAGCAAATCTAGTAAGCAAAAACCAGTGCTCCAATACCAACTTGATCTAAAATGGAGTAGATTAGTAATGTTGTGTTAATTCCCCATTCAGAATCAAACCCAAGATGCTTATAATTTTCTTATAAAGTGCTTAAGGATTCACCATGTTTGCTTAATTAACTAATTCCCATGAGAATTTCTTGTGTAAATGTCATAAACAATTTAACATAAAATATATGTTGAACAATAGCAAAATAACAACAAAAAACATCAAAATACAACACACAACACAGAGATTTGATGAGGAGTTCACCCCTCCTGTGCTACGTCTCCTTGGTCCAAATTCCAATGCTTGGGCCTCTCTATTATGCTCAAAATTACAACAAAAGTGTATTTACAATGCTCAAATGCCTCTGAAACATGTCTCAATGAGTTCATAATGCTAAAAAATGGTTATCTAGCCTCACTTTGCATCCAATTTGGAGAATTGAAGAAGTTATGACTTCTCTTATTTCTCCCACTATTTTTTCCACAAATTGCTCCAAAATCGACATAATCCCACAAGTTCACTCCAAAATCTGCTAACTGAACGAGAATTTGGTCACGCTGCAAGCCATAACCTGTCGGCCATATCGCAAATTGCAATCGGAAAGGGTCGATGACTTAAATTCTGTGAATATGGTGGAAATGTGTGATTGTGCAATGCGATATTGGCGGACCCGACAAGAACTTAAATTGTGGCTCATAAACATATCACGTTTGGGAACTACCGCATTCCAAAATCGGCAATCAGCGCGGAAACATTAATCGACGGTATCGGTGGACCTAGCGACATATAAATTATAACACATAACATATCACGCCTAGGGTATTATCGCTCATCGCAATTGGTGAAGAACCAATGGCAGTCTTAAGTGGAACTTGTCTTTCCTATGATATGCGATTGCGATATAACATCACAACCCAACCTCCCGGGGGCTGATTTCCGTAGTACTCGTCCATCTACGATTGCGATTAGATAGCATCGCAACCTGTCTGTGCTAGGATATGCGATATGCGAGGGCCAATGGAAGCCTGCCACTTGGTGCCTCCTCATTCACTGGTACCTTTGCCATGTCATCTAATCCTGCCATGTAGGTAAGTCAAACTTGAACTTTAACTTGCTCTAAATTTTGCATACGAGCTCAGATTTGAGTGTCTTTCACAACGTTGGATTCATAATGGTGAGATCTTCGATCTAAAGTCGTGTTTGAAAAAAATCTGACACTTTAATTTTTTAGCATAAACTTGAGCCCCTGATCACTTTATTAGTTTTTATATGGATTTTTTACCAAGGCTGTTACATCAACCCACAATTGTGAGTTCAAAATCACTAGCCCACATGCCCTAATCTTGTTTTACTAGTAAGGAGAATTGTGAGGGGAAAACAACAAAAATAATATAATTGGTTTCCACTTTAGTATCAGGTTATTCACTTTAGGTTAGCAACTCTAATATTAGGGTCTCCAATTTAGCTTGAAATTCTAGTATTAGGATCTCCAATTTAGCCTGACATTTTTTTATTTGATAGATCAAAATGGTGGAGCTTGTGGACCATATCAAGCATGAAGTAGAGAATACTTGACAAAACTTTGAAATGGCAGAAAAAGGAAAAGTTAGATAAGAGAAAAGATAAGGATTGAAGTTACGTAAATATTAACGTACCAGAATCTAATGAATATTTTTTGTGAAGTACTTATACCACCATCATAATATATAATTAATACATACAATGAATTATGCAATAAAAAAGGGGATATATATATATATATATTTCAATGTTGCTAGAATCGCAATAATATCGTGATATTATCGTTTTATCGCGATAATTTCCCAATGCCGATATTATCACAAGTAATATCCGAAATTATCGCCAGCTTTTTTTATACCCGATTTTTTGGAAAAAAATCGCAATTTTTTTTTCCGTTTTTATCATGGGCAATCGGGGCACGAAGTTTTATAAGGGATGCTAAATGTTCGAAATGCAATTTGTTTTGAAAGAAACAAATAATTTTTGAGTGGGGCAACTTAATGATCAATTATAGGCCCTAGTATTGATATGCTATTCATGGTAATGTTAAATTCTTAAAGTAAAAGGATGAAAATGAAGATTAAGGAGAATGTCACAAAAATGAAGATCAAGGAGAATGTCACTTTTACTTAAATTTTTCACATTACCATGAAATGACTTAGGATGTTTGAGAGTGGTTCCGGCCTCATTGGATTTATATGGAGAAAGTAGAATTTTAGATTTCATTCAAAGTCCAGCAGACTTATCAGTTTTTCAGGATTTCAGGATTAGGAGATTGTAATGTTTCCAGGTGACACCACCTGCCCAGGCTACCCCTGCCACCAATAGAGGACGTGTTCTACCTCCTATAGCTCCTACTTCTAGTTCTTAGCTTCTAGAGCATAGCAGACTCCACTTCCAACTCCACCAGCACCAGCATCTACATCTAGAGGGAAAGGGAAAGCTGTGGCATTTTCTCGCAAGAGGGGCAGAGGAAATCAATAGGATTAGACTTTAGTTATTTTCTTCATTTTATTGTATATGACATTATGACATGATGAGATACATTATTATATTTTTTGTTCATATTTTGAGGTTGAGTTGGGACTCAGGAGTCAGGACTTACTATTCAGGACATGATTCAATGTTATGTGTGATTTTAGCACTAGAAATGATATTAAACATCTTATATATTAGTTCTTTTATCATATTTATGTGTCAATGTATTTATTTTATGTTTTAGATGGTTTAGATATTAAAAAGTTTGAAAAAAAATGAATATTTTTGTACCAAACGATTTTTTCCCAATTATTTCCCGATAATTACAATTTTTTCTGATTTTTTCCTCGCGCCGATATTATCCCGATAACAATTAATGCAACATTGCTATATATATATATATATATATATATATATATATATATATATATATATATGCTCAAATCCAGAAAAGAAAAGAATTATTATTATTATTATTATGACTTATTAAAGCATGGGTTTCATGCTTGGGTCATCATGTTTTAGGTCAAAGTCTCCATTGAGGACTTCTAGGATTTATTCTGAGTTAACATAGTCATTTTACTTCTAAAGAGACTCTTCTGGGACTTTTGAATAATGTAAAAAGGTTAAGTATTAAAGTCTATAGACTACCATAATCTAACCCCTTTTTCCATGAAAGATTTATTTACTGTAATAAATGGGATCTACAAGAAAAGAGATATTTCAACCATCCAAGTGGATTATTCTATCACGAAACGTCTTCCATTTACAACCAATAATTCTATAAATAACACAACAAATCTAGTTTCAAGGTCTCTAGTTTTGCCTAACATATTTATAGTGCACAATTCCAATGATGGAGCTCATGGACCATACACTATTGACGTAGAAAGTATTTGGCAGAACTTGAACTTTCAAGTGACAAAAAAAATTAAAGTTAGATAAAATAAGTAAAGAATAGACAATTTACCTTACGAAATAGCAGAATATTTCTATTCTTAGTATTTGTTAATTAGATTAAGAATTTTTAATGGATAGTTACAATGATTAAGCTCATATCATGGACCATACATAATATGGGGTAGAGAAATCTTAGCATAATTTTGAAATGGAAAAAGAAGTTAGATAAGATAATTTTATTAATGTTTAGTAATGACCTAAAGGTAGATCAATCAGACTTGAAAATACAGTTAGTGGTAACAAACTGCAGGAGTGCCAGAGCACTTATATAAGCTAAATGATGAAAGGAAAAATATAAGCTAGAAGAAGCAAAACTAACAAATGAGAGAAGTAGCAAGTCATACCAGAAAGAAAGAAGTAAGACATGTATACTTGCAGTTGCAAGTTTTCTTTGTCAGTTCAAATGAACTATACATGTATGAATGCAAACATGGTTGTATGCATACAAGCAAGTATATGCATGATCTTTGTTGTATCAATTTTCCACGTATGGGAATGAATTGTAGGTGCAAGAATGAAAAATGCCCATAAACATAAAACCTTTGCCTTTCTTGCTAGCCTGGTAGAACTACATTATCTCTGGTGCTCAATATGTCCTAAGTTTATGATAAATCTAAGTATTTCCTGAGCTTCTAATAGCTATGATTCATAATATTAATTGCTAAGGGTTTCCTCTTTCCTCTAACTCATGGTTCTAAACATTTGTTGCAAGAGAAGCATATGTCCCACTATAGGCACTTGGCATTAGAAGGGGTGAGTAATATGCAATAATCTAGCCAATTATTTCCATATTGAAAGTTGATAAAAAGCCAAAAAAATGACCCCTATATAGTTCAAAGCACACAACATATAACTTGATTTAGTTTTTGTTTGGTAGAGGTTCCAAGTGGAATGAAGCAGATGCATATCGAAGACCAAGGATGACCATCAAATATATACATGCCGACATTAAGATATCATCCCATTTTGTTGAAACAATTGATGCCGAAAGTTTTAAAGGACATAGGGAGAGGGTTTCGAACATCCTGGATGGGAGACCAATTTAGAGTTTTTCAATTATACAATAGACTTTTTTTCGAGGAAGGAAAAATTTCAGGGTAGTGAAGATGTTGTTCGAAGAGAATGCGACCTCTCAAATAGATAGGATATTTCCTATTAACATGTCACAAGTATAGGTAAATTATACAATAATGAAGCCTCTATTCTATTTCATTGTGTTGTGGGTTATATTTGTGCAACTTGGAGTCTCTTGTAATAATTTGTATGGTTATTCATGATGAGATGATTCCTAGTGGGCTTGTCTACAATTGAAAGAGAATAGAAGTGTAGCACCATGTAGTCCATAATCTGGTTGAAGATTGTATGTTTGGAAGTCATAGTATCAGTGAAATGCCAAGGAGTATGACTATTATTTGTTCACACTAGATAGACCATTCCACCATAAAGTTTGATGTTAGTCCTACTAGTACAATTAATAGCATGCCAATCATATATATTTATTTATTACTCTAAAGACTAATAGCTATAGTAAACCACATGGCCTAATAAGCAAGTCCAATAACAATCCACAATTCTATGTGGTAACAATCCCAATACTAATAGTAGCAAGAATAACGAATAATGGACCTAAATAAGACTCAAGAAGACTTGCTAAAAGTTAGACATACATAACTCAACACGACTAAGAAGATTAATGGTAAATCACTGATCGTTTGCTTGCTAATATAAATGCTAAAATACCAGTGATGGTTTAGGGATTTTTTGGATTTTTATTCAACCTATACGAGTGTTTCTGGTTTCCCTACACATATTTATACAATATATAATAGTGGATTTTTAATTTTAATTTTTTTTTAAATCTTTATTTGTGGGCATGTCTCCAATGGCACGGAGTTCAAAAAGAGTTGCTAAATTAGTTAGACATATATGGCTTAGTGTGACTAAGAAGATTAATGGTAAAGTACTAATCATTTGCTCGCTAATATAAATGGTTAAATAATTGTGATGGTTTAGGGTTTTTTTGGCTTTTTATTCGACCTATTTGGGTGTTTTTGGTCTCCCTACACATATTTATACAATGTGTAATAGTGGATTTTATCTAGGTTTAAATCTTATTAACAACATATTGGTTATGTTTTTTTGTGGGCATGTCTCCAATGACAGGGAGTTCTAGTAGAAAGACGATTAACAATACTTTCTTCACATTTTAGCACAAATAACCTATTTATTGTATTCTGAAAGCAAACTATTGAAACCTTTCATCTTTGATGTTTTGAAATTTGTCTATTTTCATGTTGAAACAACAATAGGTAAACAATAAAGGACTACAATATTTGAATATACAATATCTATATCAAGATCTAGCATAGATAAGTTATCGGTTGTTTTCTGAAATAAAACCCTTGACATCCTTAAGATTTGATTATCCTTTAGGTTCGATGTTATCATAAACTCGTAGATTGCTTCATTGCTAAAAAGGGCACCCCTTTTGAGTATATATTAGCATTGGAACTCCATGGAAACACAGCAACAAACACACCACAACCAAAATTAAAGAGAGAAATTGAATGAAGCCCATGCCAACCCAACACAACAATAAACACAACGCAGACAATAACAAATGAAATGCATGAAAAATTAAATGAATTCCACGTCTCCATGCTTATTCAATGCACAAACAGGCAGCCTTGACATACATAGGGTCAATTAACAGGCAGGTTGGATATACATAAGTTGAATATTGAATGAATATCGAAGTGAATATTGTTATTGAATGCGCAGTGATTGAATGGGTGGAGACTGCGTGAGATGCATGGAATGCAAAAACCCAAACGATGATGCAGATTTGGGTGGGGCAAAATATTGAATGTGTATAATTAGTAGGAGATACAGGGAATATTGATGCCACAAATTGGTTAGCGGGTACAGACAATATTGATGATAGTTTAGGTGAAAGTTATCATTGGACGAAAGAGGATGAAAATAGAGACCTCTTATTGGTTGGGGTGAACAGTATCTCCTCATCCCAAGCTTTTGGAGGAAACACTTATTGACGTAATTTTATATATCATTTTTATTTTTATTTTTATTTTTCTTAATAATAAATCATATTAATCAATTATTATACATGTCACAAGCATGGTATTACGCATTAGTTTTTCCTTTGACTACATATTAGTTTGTCTTTGACCAAAAATTTATGTTATTTATCCATAGTTTAACATTAGGTATTCAATTTTCGTAATTTTTTTATCATTATTTAAATTGATTTATTTGTAAGGTGATTGGTTGAGGTCTTATTATAGTTGTTTAGTAACTTCCATTTCTATTAGTTACTAATTTTTTGTTTTTTGTTTTATTTCCTTTCTATTTAACTTTTCTATTTTGATTTTTTCCCTTTTATTTCCCTTTTCATGAATTATAGTTTTTTCTCCATATTTTCAATTTAAGATGACTTATTACTATAAATTGCACTAGATGTTGCAAAGCAAACGTTGTAAGGCATAAATTCTTGAAGCATCGTGACATATAAAGATTCATTGAAGATAAAAATTAGTAAACAAAATTCCTTTCAAAATGCCTTTAAATACAAGACCAACTAGGGTCGTTGCAGGATCCAGCTGCCAACAAACATCATGAATGTTTTGTATCTCCTCTTTTGTAAGTCTCCTTGCAAGAATCTAATGTGAAAACCTAAGAATCTTTGTCTTCGGCACAACTCATCCAGAAACAGGCTAAGGACCAACTTGTTGCCGCTGAAAAATGTTCTTATGTCCATCAACCTTTACTAATGGAACCACCCTCACTCCAAACTTCTCGGTGAAATCTGTTAGAACCTCTACCATATCATAATTGTGTCTAACTTCTACTAGAATGTGCTCATCCCAAGTAGATTCCCATTCCCTATAAAGAGCCCAAACATCATATTTCCTCGATAAAATTTTGATAATGATTTTGGTTGATTTCGAACATTTGAGAGAAAATATTAAGCATGTCATTACTACTCAATTTTCCCACCTTAAAATTCTCAAAAGCCTGATACTTGTTCAACTTTGGCTCTATCCAATTCATCTCTACTTTGAATGGGTTAAAGGAAAAAAATATATATGTACCCCGGTTCCTAAGAGAATATTGACTCCATTCTTAGCATGATTCAGAGCTTGCACCATTGCAATTAAAGCCTACCTGGCATTGCCTTCTTCATAAATGCTAAAATACTTAAAATTCGTCAAGAAGTTTATAACAACATATCTTTGGATTTATCAGATGCTAAGATTTGTTGTGAGGTTTTTAATTTGAATGGCATCATTAACAAGTCATTGCTTTGACATAGGTAAAACATATTAGGATTACAATATAAGGTATATGCTTAACTGTTGTGGAGGATATCAGGTGTGCTAAATTGATTAAATATGCAAAGTCTATAATTTTCTGATTTTTTTGGTAACAAAGAGCAAGTAGACGTAAACACTACTAGTTTGTCAACCAAGAAAAACTCTTATGGATAAAATATTATTTTATTTATGGGGATGTTCTGATTTTTAGTGAAACTCTCAAACTTCAGGCACATCATGATCATTTTACCTTTTACAATTGCAATAAATATAAAAATTTTATCTAAAAAATACATCGAATATACCTACTACACATTAAAAATAAGCTGCTAGTTTTGAAAGAAAAGATATTTCAAGTCTAATACTACGCTTATATATGAGAGTGTCATAGGGAAGGTTAAGAAGGAAAAACATATTACCATGTGATCGAGTTCACTCAATGGTTTGTACTCTCTTCTATATAATCAAAGTAAAGAAGTTAGAAATGAAAAAAGCACATTTACCTAAACAAATCCATAAATAATTAATAAATTCTTAATAATAAAATAAGAGAGATTTGAAATTTAATAAACCACATCAAAAACAAAAATTCCAAAGTAATTAATAATCTTTTTTTATAATAAAATGAGATAGATTTGAAATTTAATAAACCATATAAAAAATTACCTCTCCTCATCCATCCATGAAGAAGTAGGCTTTTGATTCATCTATAAAATGGTAATGATGATGTCTCAAATCAGTGATGTCTCTAATCATAAAAAAAAACTTATAAATTCAGCTAAACATTACCAAAATCCATGCTATAATCATACAACTGAACAAAAAAATAATTTTATATACATATCCAATCTCCAACCTCTAAATGAAGTTGCAGAAAGTGAATTTGGGAACAGAGGAGAAGCCCAAGATGGCCTCCATAAGTGAGGGATGAAAAAACCTCATCCATCCATGAAGAAGTAGTATGGAGACTGGCTTTTGATTCATCTATAAAATGGTAATGATGATGTCTCAAATCAGTGATGTCTCTAATCATAAAACAAAACTTATAAATTCAGCTAAACATTACCAAAATCCATGCTGTAATCATACAACTGAACAAAAAAATAATTTTATATACATATCCAATCTCCAACCTCTAAATGAAGTTGCAGAAAGTGAATTTGGGAACAGAGGAGAAGCCCAAGATGGCCTCCGTAAGTGAGGGATGAACAAACTATGAAATAAATTGAGTCTCTGTTCAAATAATATTAAGATTTATTCCCATAGAGTTTCACTAAAATGAAGGGAATACAAGGATAGTTGGGAGAGATGAATATAGAGCTTCATCTAGATGCCAAGCAAGTTAAGCATCCACCATATCGGCTCAATTCCCAATTCAAGGAAAAGGTAAATAAAGAAATTGCTTTAATGCTAGTTGTTGGTTTGATCTGTCTAGTAGATAAATATGACTGGATCAACTATGGGGGGGTATATATATATATATATATATACATATATATATATATATATACTACTACTACTACTACTACTACTACTACTACTACTTTTGCTAGATCAACAAAAACAACAGGTGCTTTTCAAATCGGGCTACTAACTTTGCTAACCATGCTATAGATGGTGGTCGTATGCCTTGATACTAATAGATGGAGTCCAACGATGGAATGTAGTACTTCTCCGAGTTCTTACCCAAGATAAGTTCCCATGGCTATGTCCTCATGGAAAAGGGGGAATAGAAAACAAACAATTTTATCTTCCAAGAAAACAAGACTACATTCATTGAATGAATCCTCGTCAATGAACCCACTAACATGGTGGATGTTTGAATTATGGAAGGAGATATGAAAAAATGAACAATGCCCATTTCAAGAGAGAATGCTCAAAGAATACAAACGAGATAATTGGGATCTTATTGCATTAACAGGTTTGTAATCATTGTACAATTAATCATCAATGCATACCATAATGTAAAAATATAATTAGGAATGTCCATGGTGATCTTAAATATTTCCTTAGAATGCTTGAAGAACATTGATGCTTCAATTTATAAACCTTCACTAATGCATATAGTAGAAATCAAATAGAGATTGTGGAAAGTAGAAAATATGGACAAAGCATAGCCATCATACAAAAGGATGCTTAGGGAATACAAACAAAATAATCAATTTCATTCTGCAAAGCAAGTTTGCAGTTAGCACATCACTCTTCAATGGATCCCGTAAAACTCTCATCCAATACTCAACATACAAAGAGGATGCTTAGGGAATACAAACCAGATAATACATTTCATTATGCAAAACAATTTTGCGGTCAACATATAACTCTTCAATGGATCCTGTAAAACTCTTAGCCAACAGTCAACATAAAAAGAGGAAGCTCAGGGAATACAAACCAGATAATCATTTCATTCTGCAAAACAACTTTCCAGTAAGGGCATAGTTCCTTATCAATGCATCCTAAAAAAACTATCAAATTTTAATCAATAAACAACATAAAACAGAGAAACCATAAGCTTTAACAAAGGAATTCCCATAAAATATAATCCAAATAATATGATTCTTCTCACAAGACAAGTTTTAAATCACTAGGACTTCAAACAAGTCAAATAAATTTGAAATTTTTGGAAATAATATGGATATGATCCCTTAATTGAGAAGAGATGTTGATTCCAGAACCATGGCCCTGCCTTAAAAAAATAAAAATCCCCAGATAAAATATGATCATATGCTTTGACATTTCCAATCCTATTGAAATTAACACCAAAACAACATATTGCTCCCTATAATTTAACATTACCAAAGTAGTACTTTGGAATTCAGAAGGAACCCAAAATAAGTTCCAATGGCTATCGTTAACGAAAAAAGGGGAATAGAAAGCAAACAATTTTATATTCCCAGAAAACAGGACTAACACAGATATGTCATGTGTGCTCCAACCTAGTAGAAGATGATATGGGGTACACTATCTAACAACAATGAGTCACCAAACACTTGTATTTTTTAAATGCCACTGTGGGCTGATAGTTTTAAGAGTATTGTTAGGGAGATAACCTCGATGTAGTTATTTGATCCTCACCTATATCTATTTTAAATCTGATATAGTGAGAGTTATTGATAATTTGAGATAAAGGACACCTATGGCTTCCCTTTTTTGGGGGTACCTTGACTAGATCCATCAAAGTAATCCCCATGTTCCAGATTTGTCGATAGGAGCACGACCCAACTTTTTTGTTTGTAGAGGTTGATGAAAAGTTTGAGAAGATTGACTGACCTTGGAAGACACATTGAAAAAGATTTATATACCTGTCTTCAAAGATTTCAACATTTCTATCTTTCCAGATTCCCCATGATACTATTAGAGGAAGGCCTTTGAGGCTTTTGAGATCTGAGTTTTGCTACCACTTTTTAAAGCACTCTTTAACATAACCTCCTTGTCTACAGTCCTTCTGATTAAAATAAACTCCCACCAATTTCTCACTCAACGATCAAACCATCTTTAAAAAAAAAGTGATACCTTAACCACTCCAAGAGAAATGCCACGCGGAAAGAGTGACAGATAACCACAGCCTTAGCTCAAATCAAAGGGGCAAGAATCTAGGCTTTAACCTACTCTGAAGAAACATACTAATTGTGAGTTATTCTTAATATTTCAAATCCATATATTGTTTTGTTTGAAAAGAAGCGGAAATAATAGAATATTGTGAATTTTTGGTTGCCATTGACACCTTGTTCACATGTTTGGAAGATTCGCAGAAGAAGTTGCTTCATACCAAGATGGTCCTCCAATGACCAGGGAGATTTTCCCCATGAATTATCTTTTATTCCCAATAACAAAGAAATCGTTATGAAGGTACGTAAGTGCGGTTTATCATAAATAGCATTCACAAATCATGCCCTTGACTTGTCGCTGACATACATTTTCTGCGCTCCATGAAAACACTGAAAATTTCGGGCCTGGTTCTTACAAATTATCATTCTTGTTGTTGTGATGGACAGTAGCTACCCCAACACTTCTGTTGCTGTTGTGGCTGCACCCAGAACAACATCCCGAAGACCCAAGAGTATGTTTTACTTCCCAATCCCCTATATTTTTGGTTTCAATGTTTCACATAACAATTGGGTTCTTGTTGTATTAGACGATTTAGTTAAACATAACCAGGTAGGATAAATCAATCCTCTATGAGAGATGAGACGATCACTGTAGAAAAGGTGTAGTTAGAATTGAAACCAAGATCCGTTGCAATCATTTG
The DNA here is from genome assembly GCA_031772625.1 of Pinus tabuliformis. Classification (NCBI taxonomy): domain Eukaryota; kingdom Viridiplantae; phylum Streptophyta; class Pinopsida; order Pinales; family Pinaceae; genus Pinus; species Pinus tabuliformis. The sequence continues at coordinate 396,676,371 of CM062815.1, forward strand.
CAACAATCCCCACAAGCTGAAACATCAGGATTTATGGAAACCATTTCTCAATTTCATTTAACTCTTGATATGATGTGATGGGATAGATGAAGCAGAGCTAAGAAAACATATAACGTAATGAGAATTCATTTTTGGATACCAATATCACCAATGAGCCAATACCAACAAACTTTCCCTCTCATGCATTTAGGAAAAGTTTAATCAAAATTTTGGGAAATTTTGGTTCCCTTCAATAGTAAAGCCAAGGTGTTTCGTAACCAGACCAAGGTTCAAATCCTAGAGGGACACGTTTCCCATTCGCATCTCAGCCGAAGGAATACTTGGTTATATTCTATTATAATACTCCTAGAATGGGGAAGGGGATGCTCACCACAGTACTAATGAAGAGATCAATTAAACAAAATACAAACCACATCAAAAACAAAAAATTACCTCTCCTCATTCATCCATCAAGAAGTAGTATGGATAGTATGGAGATTGGCTTTTGATTCATCTATAAAATGGTAATGATGATGTCTTGAATCGTAAAACAAAAATTATAAATTCGGCTAAACATTACCAAAATCCATTCTATAAACATACATTTGAATGAAAAAATAATTATATACATATCCAATCTCCAACCTCTAAATGAAGTTGCTGAAAGTGAATTTGGGAATTGAGTCTCTGTTCAAATAATATTCAGATCTATTCCCATAGAGTTTCACTGAAATGAAGGGAATACAAGGAGAGTTGGGAGAGATGAATATATAGCTTCATCTAGATGCCAAGCAAGTTAAGCATCCACCATATCAACTCAATCCCCAATCAAGGAAAAGGTAATAAAGAAATTTATTTAATGCTAGCTACTGGTTTGATCTCTCTAGTATAAAAATATGATTGGATCAACTATGGGGGTATATATATACTACTTTTGCTGGATCAACAAAAACAACAGGTGCTTTTCAAACCCCGACTACTGGCTCTACTAGCCATGTTATAGGTGGTGGTCGTATGCCTTGATACTAATAGACGGAGTCCAATGATGGAATGTAGTTCTTCTCCAAGTTCTTACCCAAGATAAGTTCCCATGGCTATGTCCTCATGAAAAAGGGTGAATAGAAAGCAAACAATTTTATCTTCCAAGAAAACAGGACTACATTCATTGAATGAATCCTCATCAATGAACCCACTAACATAGTGGATGTTTGAATTATGGAATGAGATAGGGAAAAAAATGAACAATGCTCTTTTCAAGAGAGAACTCTTAGAGAATACAAACTAGATAATTGGGCTCTTACTGCATTAACAGGTTTGCAATCATTATACAATTAATCATCCATGCATACCATAATCTAAAATTATAATTAGGAATATCCATGGTGATCTTAAATAGTTCCCTAGAATGCTTGAAGAATGTTGATGCTTCAATTTATGAACCTTCACTAATGCATATAGATTCAAAGTGGAAGCATTCAACTTCTTTCCTAGAATGAAATAAGCAAATATTGTAGTAAAAAAGGGCTAATCGACCTATTTTGGTCACATGTTGAGACTAAGCAACTGATCCAGGATCAAAATGGTTCTGAATGGAAGTGATTTCTTAAGATTTTCCAAATTGTTGATAAGAAGAAGAGGTCATGACACAAAGGCCTGCAAAATATTTAGTATTCGTGAATGCAAATTTGGAGCATCTAGAATTGTTAAGATAAGGAATAATAAAGGATGCTTAATAGGCCACATTTGTATGCTTTATGTCTGTAATTTTTTTGGCAGCAATCTCATGTACCATGCTCCTATTTGTATTCTTGAAGTAACTTCCCACCTGATTATTTCTATCCAATGTCCAAATATGCCATTGACTTACTACAATTGTCAATTGTAGCTACACTTGCATTCTCGGGCTTTTCCTATGGAAATGTGTGCTCTACGCCTATAAATGGTTAGTTCAATTGATTACGGATGCATACCTAATTGGGGACGAACAAATTCAAAACTCTTGTAACTTGGACTCTGCATCAGATGACGAATATCTCGAGAAAAAATTGAAGTAAGGTTCCTCCAAAAATGTTAAAAAACCACTACCAAAGGGAAAGGGAAGCAGTGGAATCTCTAACAAGAAGGAATGTTCAAAAAGCACTAAAACCTATCGAGAAGGACTTAAGAGGTGAATGGAATACTCAATAGGATTCTCAGAGTTGCATCAAGAGAATGGATGTGGTTTATTTCACCTTTTCATGTTGTATGGGGTCTACAGGTGGATCCCAAACATGAATTCATTCAATGGAGAAGAAGCAAGGTCAAGCAATGGATGATTGGAGAGAAAGGCAAACCACCTGTTGGAGAGATCCTTGCAAAAATAGTGAACCTGAGAAAATCATATCATAAGTAACATGATCATCTTTGTCTTCTTTCAATCTTGCCATGTTAGGAGGAGATAGCTTAAATTCTCTTTTGGAGCAAAAGTTGTGGAGTTGACCTGGGCGACATAAATTCTTTCAAGGATTCCATTTCTAGTAAAACTACTGCAATTATACTTCAGGACTTGATTATCACACTCAATATAGAAAGACGAGTTGAGATGAACCAAAACTATGACTAAATACTAATTTTCTATCTCTGTTCTAGAAGCTACTAAGACACCAAAGAGTAAAACAATAATAAAAAAATTGTACAGAAACAATAGGTCCCATAAGATTTTGTAGAAGGTTTGATCATGTTGGGAGAGAAGGGTTAATGGGGACCTTAGTTTGTTGACCTTTCATTCAATCTTAGATTAAATGTATTTTCCTCTTTTACTTTTTCTTAAAATCCCCCGTTATACTAACATATCATAAAATCTATTGTCAAATTAAGTAATCCAATAAAGAAGGGATGACTAATTCTCATGTGACACCCTCATGCTTTTGATCTGTACACGAACTTGCAATGAATCCCATTCATATATTTAATGAGAATTTAGAATTGAACCCCTTAAAGTGAGAAACAAAAAGGAAGTATAAGAATTTCAATATTCTTGAGATGGATTAACAAGGAGAACAATTAAAACTATATATTATTACTGAAAGCAATATTAAATAAATATGTTAACAATGTTTTGATATAAAGTATACAACCCATCAATGCTTATTGTTGATGTTGTATACACTGCTCACTACACTTTAAGGAAGGATCATTTTTGGAGTACAACTCTTACCATTCACACAGCCTACTCTGAAGTAGACCTCAAGTAAGTATTATAGTTTTCAAGGAGACATGCTTGTAATTAGTTTATCCTATAGATATCCTACTACTGGGCATCTTAGATTTCTTCATCAAGTACGTGCACCCAATGCATAATTATAATACCAAGTACTGTGTATTTATCAACTATACGTTGGCACTAGTCTATTCGAGTTCTATTTTAATGTCAAAAAGGTCAAAGAGAAAATGGTAGTTCTATATGTTATGATGTAATAACATTCTTTTACTTGTTTCAGGGAATGCATACACTTCATGGTTGAATATCACAAGAATGCAGGAGGAAATAAGCTAAGAGTTTTCCACATGAAGTGTTCAATACCATTTTTTGGTTTTGTTTCTCTTTTAGCCCCTGCCAACGTACCTAGTGATGACAGTTGCAGCTCTAACAACTTATGAGCACATCGTGTTTACAACTGTCGCAAATAGAAAGTTTTGGGTTTTTTTCATGGAAATAACCCTTGACAAGGTATACATAAATTTATAGTTGGATTTTATTATACATTGAGAACACCCTTAATACCGAAAAAATAATTATTTTTCATTAAGTCAGAACTCTTGTCACTTGGGGGCTTGGAGGACGGATGGATTTCACACGTCGCGACCGTAAAGGCTTAGGTTAAGTTGCAAGAACCACCGAAAAACGGGAGCTCGCCGGAACGGATAGCACAGATCTGGGAACAAGGCTTCGGTTTCCGTCTTCAGACAGCGACTGCGGTATCTACGGTTGACCGGTATGGAGGGCATCGAAGCTACGGAGCTTGTGGACTACTCCGTGGACCCTCTAGAAGGGATCGCCATATTCGAAAACCCTAACAAAACTCCCACACCTGCTGTTGAAAACCCCGCCGCCCAGGACACCTTTCCTGTGGTTTCTCTGTCGTCTCCTCCCACATCCCCTGCACTGGATGCCCCACCCCTCTCACCAGGTACTACCCTTCTCTTATCACAATTATCACCCAACGCTCTAACCTTCAATTTGCCATCCCTGCCTAGAAACGCACTTCCCTCCGCCCCTGTTGAGATTAGGGCAGCAGCTGGAACCCCCATCGCACTCACCGAACACCAGGAGGTATCGGAAAACACCATCACCCCTATTGATTCTAGGGTTGCAGCGGAAAAACCCTTGAGCGAAGAAGGGATTAGACCCTCGGGCAGCTTCAGCACGCCGGCCATCAATGCACAGCCTGCAAAACCCCCCCTCCCTGGGGTCGAGGTAAACAACCCACTCATAGATCATACGACTGCTCCACGCTCGAAGAAGTGATCGAAGTGCATCAGAGCAACTGTCAAAGACATTACAGTATCATTCGGTGATCCCACAAACTTCGAGGAGACCATGGCACTGGCTCGAACGATTTTGGTTGGACATGTGCGGGGGCGTACCTTCACGGCGGAGAGATTGAAGCTATGGGTGAAAGAAATTTGGGGCGCATTATTCACTGAATTGCCGGAAGTACAAGAACTCCCAAGGGGATGGTTCTCACTCCACTTCACAAAAGAGGAACACACGAATTCTGTACTAGCACAGTACTGGCACATAGAATTGGCACCGGTGCTATTGAAAAGGTGGAGCCCTCTATTTGATCCGGAACGCGAACAGATTGGAGCAGGCCCTCTTTGGGTGAGATTGCCGGGGTTGCCTCTACAATACTGGTCTGAGGAAGCATTCGTCAAGATTGGGAATGCATTAGGAACGTATTTGGACCACGATCGATCCTACAAGGAGAACAACAAAAGAATACTAGCTAGAATCCTGGTCCATCTGGATACCAGGGAGGGATTACAAGAAAAGATGACTCTGAGATGGGGGAATTTCAGCAGATCGCAGATATTGGATTACGAGGGCGTTCCCTTCAGATGCAACCGATGTCACCAAGTCGGTCACTTGTTCAAGGACTGCCCATTGAACAACAATCAGGAAGGATCTCCAAAACCGGCACCTGCGGTCACCAGCGGAACCCCCCCAACTATATCTCGTTCGCCACAAAGCAGCGCGGGACCCCAAGGTGAACCTGCAAAATTGGACAAGCGAAAGATTGCCCCGCCTTCGCCCCCGCTGACCAGGGCTCGGGCAGCAGCAGCGGCCGCGCAAGTGTCGGGTATCTCTCCTATCCCTCTTTCTAAATCATCTGATATCTCATTTGCAATTGAAAATTCAACTGCATGCACTATGGTTCAATGTGATATCCCCCCTCCCCCTCCGTCGTCATCCACTGCTCCGACCACTATGCCATTTTCATCTCCGCCCCCCTCGCCATCATCATCCCGTTCGACCCCATCCCACCCATACTCCCTTCGCCCTTGCTCTACACATCTGGAGGTCTCTGAAACCCTTTCCGGGATGGGTATTGTCCCTCTAGGCCCTGGGTTTCTTACTACCTGGGGTCGCAAATCATATCTCAATAAAGCCATTAGGCACGCAGGTGCGGAAGTAGCAGTAGGGCATCAAGCCACCATCGACGGGGTCCTTAGAGCAACAAAACCCCCAAAGATCGGCCCCCCATGAAGTGCATCTCCTTCAACTGTAGGGGCCTGGCTAGCTCCCCAAAAAAGCTAGCTCTAAAACGACTTTTTGAGGTCGAACTCCCCGATATCATTCTCCTACAAGAAACCCTTGGTTCTGCAGAGTCTGCTACACGAGCCCTTGCCACAGTAGGAGCCCGATGGAACTTCATAGCTTCAGATGCCATGGGCAGATTGGGTGGTCTGGCGTTCGGATACAATCCCAGTTCTATCAGACTAGACTCCTCTTGGGGAGGTCATGGATTCCTAGGAGCTGATATATTCTCTATTGAACTCAGCCTCTCCCTTCGCATTGTCAACATATATGGGCCTTGCCAACAGAGGGAAAATTATTGGAGTAAACTCCTCAGTTGTAATCTATTATCACTTGATCACATCATCATAGGAGGAGACCTGGACTTCTCCCTGGGATTCAGCGAGTCATGGGGATCATCAGCCCAGATAGATCCCCTCACAGATTTCATGAGACGGTTATTGGAGCAGCATGACCTCATTGATATCCCACTACAGAAGCCTCATCCTACATGGAGAAATAGAAGGATAGGATCGGCTACCCTAGCCCGAAGATTGGATAGATTCCTGATGAAAGGCCCTCTAATTCATCGACTGCACACATACAAACAGTGGGTAAGCAATGGAGGTATCTCAGACCACTCCCCAATTGCTATGGAAATCCAGGGTCCGCATCTGAAAAAGCACCTTACAAGTTCAATCATCTGTGGCTACAAGACCCTAGCTTCACTAATCTGATTACAGCATACTGGAGAGCACACCCCATTGATCGGGAATCCTCGATGGCAAGGGGATTTGTTAAAAACCTGACTGAGCTCAAGCATATAGTGATCAATTGGGCCAGGGAGAAGAAGAAGCGAGAAGATGAGCAGCTCATCAAGGTAGAAGAAGACCTGAATGCTCTTCTGGACGAGAGAAACATGGGGTTCATAACTCAGGATGACAAGGCCCGCCTCGTGGAGCTGGAAAATCAGAAGAATAATATACTAAAGGGTAGGGAGGAAGCTATCAGGCTTCGTAGTAGAGCTACTTGGCTTAAAGCCGGAGATGAGAATACCAAATTCTTCCACAACTTTGCCAAAGGAAGGAAAGTGGCAAATACCATATGGAACCTCCCTCTCCCTGAGGGGGGACTGGCAGACTCCTTTAACAAGCTCTCAAATCTGGGTACCTCACACTTCAGAGACCTATACAAGAACCCTGCAGGTACAAATCTGGCAGAAATCATCAACGTGGCCACACACTTCCCCAGATTTGTAGAAGAGGAGGAATCTGAAGACCTTGAAGCCCCCGTCACTATGGCAGAACTGGAAAGTACTATCAAATGGTTTCAAAAGGAAAAGAGCCCTGGGCCGGATGGCTGGACTATAGAGTTCTACATTGCCTTCTTTGATCTGCTGGGAGAAGATATCTTAAAGGTTGTTGAGGAAAGCAGGATCTCGGGTAGTCTCTACAATGCTATTAATTCCACTTTCATTGCCCTCATCCCTAAATCAGACAACCCATCCTCATTTGATGACTTTCGCCCCATATCCCTCTGCAATGTCCTCTATAAGATCATTTCTAAGATCATTGCCAATCGAATCGAGCCCATTCTCTCCAGACACATCTCCCCTCAACAATTTGAATTTCTGGAAAACAGGCAGATCCATGTGCCATTGGCTCGGCACAAGAGGCGATACACTCCATCTGGACTAAACATCTCAAGTGTATCCTGTTGAAGATAGATCTATCCAAGGCATTTGACCGAGTAAGCTGGCTATATATAAAAATGATCCTTATTCACATCGGTTTCCCCCCCACTTTAATCAACTGGATCATGGCGTGCATCACTTCCCCCACCTTCAGTATCTTGATCAATGGATCAGCCTCACATTTCTTTCACTCCGAAAGAGGGTTGAGGCAGGGTTGTCCCCTCTCGCCACTACTCTTTCTCTTGGTCATAGAAGCTCTAAGCAGGCTTATCATCTCTGCAAAAAGGGAGGGGACTATCAGAGGCCTCAAAATCACTGAAGTATGTTTCCTCACTCACCTTCTATTTGTAGATGATGTCTTAATTCTACTGGATGGCAGCGTTCAGGACTCAACATCTTTCACTCGTATCCTAGATCTCTTCTCAAAAGCTACGGGCATGGAAGTGAACAGATCAAAGTCCACTATCACCGCGGTGGGTACCACAGCAAATGAAGTGCTCGTGGCCAGACAGGCGTTTCCTTATACCACCCAGCCACTGGACAGAGGCCTCAAATATCTGGGATATTGGCTAAAGCCGACATGTCAAAAGATAGCTGATTGGGTATGGCTAGTATCAAAGATAGAAAAAAGGTTAACATGCTGGAGTCACAGATATCTCTCCAGGGCTGGGAGACTACCCTGATAAAATCTGTACTTGAAGCTACCCCAGTATTCTGGATGGCACTAGCTTGGATACCCCGGAACATATTTGCAAAACTACAGTAGCTATGCAATAGATACTTATGGGCTGGCAACCAAGACAAGCGCATCTTTGCCTGGATTGGCTGGAACAAGATAGCCATTCCCAAGAAATGGGGAGGTTGGGGGTTGAAGGAGCTCCCTATCTTCGCAAAAGCACTAGCAGGAAAAATGGGTTGGGCTCTACTAACGTCCCAAAGTTTATGGACCAGTATTACATTCCACAAATACATATGGCCACTCAGCATCAATGATTGGGCAAGGCTCCCCGAGTGGAACAAAACTGGCATATCTTCCATATGGAAGGCCCTCTTACATTCACTGCCTCTCATTAGAGACAACCTGGTCTGGCGTATCAGAGAAGGGAACAGTGCAAGGATAGGTCTTGACCCCTGGACGGGGAGTGGGGGAAGGCATACACTACCACAAGATCTGGTTGCACACCTCACAGCACGGAACATTAAGGTAATCTCACAGATTGCGGACCATGACCATTCGGATATCTTCCACCAAGCTTGGAAATCAACGCACCAATTAAACCTCCCTGGAAGATGGCATACAGCATGGGAGGAATACAGAGATGCCTTAACAGAATCACACATTAGAATCACAGAGGGCCCGGACGAACTTGTATGGAACCAGGCAGAACACGGGGTATACACACCCAAGGATGGGTACATACAGCTCATTGCACATAAAAAACCTGAGGTAAATGCTAGTTGGTGGCAGAGTATATGGAAACAATCCGCTTCCCCACGATCAAAACTCTTCAATTGGTGCATTCTGCGGAATAAAATTCCCACCGGAGACCAGCTTATGAAAAGAGCCCAGCATGGCCCCACGTGGTGCGTGCTATGTAAAGCGGACTCGGAATCTACAGACCACTTATTCCTAAATTGTCGTTCGACATTGAACCTGTGGAAAAACCTCAAGTCTTTCATAAACTTCGCGGGCGAATGGGCTGGTACTGATATCATTAGAGCATGGACTGATTGGGAAAAGAATAACAGAGGTTCAAAATCTATCAATCTCCCCATTATTGTAAACTGGGCCATTTGGAAAACAAGAAATAGCATGATATTCGAAAACAAGCCAATTCACTGGCCACTGCTAGAGGCTAGTATTGTAGCTGCTCTGAGGAAACTACCTGACCCCCCCCCCTCCCTCAACTCGTCAACCTACCCCGCCTCCTCCCATCGACCCAAGCACGCCCTGGGCATATTTCGATGGGGCGGCAAACCTGCAAAGATGTGGTGGAGGCATCATCCTACATATATCAGAGAATCATCACTACAGAATTAAGGCTGGCCTGGGAGCTGGAACCAATAACTATGCAGAACTCATCACTCTCCGCCACTTACTTCACTTTGCCTTGAGGCACCACTGCACTAGCATCAATATTTTTGGGGATTCACAGACCATCATTAACTGGATAAATGGCACAGCTACTTGTCACATGCACTCACTCAGCATTATATTACATGAAGCACTGACATTCAAATCAGCTTTTAACAATATTACTATCTCTCACATCTACAGGGAACACAACAAGGGTGCCGACAAATTATCCAAGGAGGCAGCGCTGATGGACAGAGGCATCTGGGAGATTACAGAGGTTAAAGATCAGCAGGAACAAAAATTTTTCCACCGACCGTATATAGACCCGGGATATCCAACCTTGGGTCAGCATGCAGCACAATAGGAACCGCTTTTTGACAGCAGTACTTACATAGACTCATACTGAATTTTTTTGATATTTTGAAAATGATGAACAGGCTACTGTAATAGAACAGTATGCATACCCTGCGTGGTAATGCAACTTAACAGCTCAACTGTTAATACTTGTATAAACAGACACTCTCATGTAAATTTTTGCTTATTAATGCAATATTTATGGATTTTTCCAGAGGAAAAAAAGAACTCTTGTCACTTGGACTCTGCATTAGATGATGAATATCTCAAGAAAAATTTGTAGAAAGGTGCCTCCAAAAATGTTTAAAAACCACTACCAAAGGGAAAGGGAAGCAGTGGAATCTATAACAAGCAAGAATGTTCAAAAATCACTGAAACCTATAGAAAAGGAATTAAGAGGTGAATGGAATACTCAACATGATTCTCAGAGTTGCGGCAAGAACATGGATGTGGTTTCTTTCACATTTTCATGTTGTATGAGGTATACTAGTGGATCCCAAACATGAATCCATTCAATGTAGAAGAAGCAAGGTCAAGCAGTGGATGATTGGAGAGAAAGGCAGACCACGTGTTGGAGAGATCCTTCCACAAATAGTAAACCTGAGAAAATCATATCATAAGTAACATGCTCATCTTCATCTTATTTCAATCCTGCCATGTTAGGAGGAGATAACTTAAATTCTCTTTTGGATCAAAAGTTGTGGAGTTGACCTAGGCGCTAGAAATTCTTTTAAGGATTCCATTTCTAGTAAAACTACTGCACCTATAATTCAGGACTTGATAATCACACTCAATATAGAAAGACCAGTTGAGATGAACCAAAACTGTGACTAAATACTAATTTTCTATCTTTGTTCTAGAAGCTACTAAGACACCAAAGAGTAAAACAAAAACAAAATTGTACAAAAATAGTAGGTCCTATAAGCTTTGTAGAATGATTGATCATGTTGGGACAGAAGGGTTAACCGTAACCTTGGTTAGTTTCATTGTTTCACATAACAATTGGGTACTTGTTATATTAGACGATTTAGTTAAACATAACTATGTAGGATAAATCAATCTTCGATGAGATGATCACTGTGGAAAAAACATAGTTAGAATTGAAACCAAGATCTGTTGCAATCATTTGCAACAATCCCCACAAGATGAAACATCAGGATTTATGGAAATCATGTCTCAATTTCATTTAACTCTTGATATGATGTGATGGGATAGATGAAGCAGAGCTGAGAAAACACGTAACAGAATGAGAATCCATTTGTGGAGGCCAATATCACCAATGATCCAATACCAATTAACTTTCCCTCTCACGCATTTAGGAAAAACTTTTGATCAGGATTGTTATGAAACCAGCTCACAAAAAGATAGAAAAGAGAGATCCACGCCTTAGAATTCAGCCTCTTCGAGGGGGCAACCTCCTTTACATTACATAAATGAACAATTCTTGGATGATACAATTGACAAAACCTCCTTTCTATATATAGGAGTCTAAGGAGTCACAATATAATCCAGCTGACCTAACAATAATAATATAAAGCCACAAAAATAACAATAGAGGGATTCTATGGGGCACAGAAATAACAATATGGGGGTAATAGGGGCACAACAATATAAATAAGGGGTATAAATACAATAGTAATGGGGTAATCACTAGTATTATAGGGACCCAACATGCCCCTCTCCTTCAAAAAAGTGTTGTCCTCAACGCTTGAGCAGTTTTGGATACTTCTGCATAAAATTCTCATCCTCCCATGTGGAATCTTCAGCGGATAAGTTCTTCCACTTGATAAGTACTCTGAAATTGATCGATTTCGTAGCTGTCGAGTTCTTGTTTCTGTGATTGCTTCCGGTTCCAATATAATTTTTCCTTCCTCGTCAAGTTCTGGCAATATTGTTTGAATTGGGAGCTTGTCACCTATAACCTTCTTTAAACATGAAACATGGAAAACTGGGTGCAATCGAGAAGCTGCAGGAAGCTCCAATTTGTATGCCATAGTACCAATCTTTTCAAACACCTTGTACGGACCATAATACTTTGGTGATAATTTATTATCCTTCTTAGCTTGCTTTAGGGACATTTGCTTATATGGTTGTAGCCGTAGGAATACCCAATCACCTACATCAAAACTTCTTTCACTGCGATGTTGATCTGCCTGTTGTTTCATTCTATTTTGTGCCAACACGAGGTTATCCTTTAAGAGTTGGAGGACTTGTTGTTGATGTTCGATGTGATGTTCCACTGCCTGAACCTTAGAATTTTCTCTTAAATATGATGTGATGGATGGTGGTTGATACCCATAAAGTGCCATAAATGGGGTCATTTTTGTTGCTGTATGGAAGGAAGTGTTATACCACCATTCAGCCAGAGGCAACCATTTGACCCATTGTGTCTGTTTATCAGATACAAAGCAACGAAGATATCCTTCCAAACATTTGTTTACTATCTCAGTTTGCCCATCAGATTGAGGATGATAAGATGAGCTATGAGCTAACTGAGTACCAAGACAAGAAAATAATTCTGTCCAAAAATTTCCAGTGAAAATGGGATCTCTGTCACTTACAATAATCTTTGGGTTTCCATGTAGCTTTTGAACTGTTTCCATAAATGCAGTAGAAACTGTACTGGCTTTAAATGGATGTGATAATGCACAAAAGTGTGCATACTTGGTAAGTCTGTCAACTACCACCATGATGACACTCTTTCCCTCAGACTTGGGTAAACCTGTGATAAAATCCATTGAAACCTCCTCCCAACGTTGGCTTGGAATGGATAAAGGTTGTAATAGACCTGGTGTCTTAATTGTTTCAACTTTATTTTGCTGGCAAACCAAACATTCCGCCACAAACTTTTGAATATCTGATTTAAGGCCATCCCAAAAAAATTCCTTCTTAACCCTGTGGTAAGTTTTTAAAAATCCTGAGTGCCCTCCTAAGGGAGAAGTGTGCAATTCCATAAGAATCTTTTGTTTTAGCTGGGAATTCTTACAGAGGTATAAGCGATCTTTGTACCATAACGAATCATTTTGCCAGCTAAATGTATCAGAAGTACTGGAATCTTGTTGTAGCTTTCGAATAAGTGCCCACACTTCTTCGTCATTCTTCCATTCCTCCCTTGCTTCGTTTATCCAATCTGGTTGGATAATAGAAATGGCACACAACAATGCTTCCACATCCTCATCCTTTCTTGAGAGTGCATCTGCCACCACATTTTGCTTCCCTTTTTTGTAGATGATTTCAAAGTCATAACCCAACATCTTTGTGACCCACTTTTGTTGCTCTTCAGAGGATAATCTTTGTTCTAAAAAGTATTTAAGGCTATCATGATCCGTTTTTACCTTGAAGTGTCTTCCCATTAGGTAGGGTCGCCATTTCTTAAGTGCATGGAGTATTGCCAACATTTCCTTCTCATAAATAGCTTTGCTTAAAAACTTTCCCTTGATTGGACGACTTTCAAAAGCAATGGGTCTTTCATCTTGCATTAGAACAGCACCAATTCCATTTCCTGAAGCATCACATTCCACAATAAAGGTTTTTGTGAAGTCCGGTGTAGCTAAGACCGGTGCTTGGCACATTGCCTCTTTAAGATGTTCAAAGGCCTTTGTTGCTTCCGAAGTCCATGAAAATGAATCTTTCTTCAATAATGTTGTTAGAGGTGCTGCTATTCTCCCATAATTCTTAACAAACTTGCGATAATACCCTGTCAACCCAAGAAATCCTCGCAGATGCTTTATGGATGTGGGGATTTTCCATTCCTTAATGGCTTTAATTTTGCTAGGGTCTACCTTAACTCCTTCATGAGATACAATATGACCCAAATATTCCACCTCCTGGACTCCAAAGAAACATTTGGATCTTTTTGCATATAATTGTTTCTCCTCCAATAGTTGTAGCACCCTGTCAACATGTTCAACATGATCCTTCCAAGACTTGTTGTAGATTAGTATATCATCAAAAAATACTAACACAAATTTTCTAAGGAATGGTTTGAAAATTGAATTCATCAAACCTTGAAATGTTGAAGGTGCATTGGTAAGGCCAAAAGGCATGACCAAAAATTCATAATGACCCTCATGAGTTCTAAATGTTGTTTTCGGAATGTCTTCAATCTTCATTCTGATTTGATGATATCCCGAACGAAGATCCAACTTGGTGAAGTAAATTGATCCATGCAATTCATCCAGTAATTCATCAATAACAGGAATGGGGAACTTATCTTTAATAGTGAGCTTGTTGAGCTCCCTATAATCTGGACACATGCGCCATGATCCATCCTTCTTGTGCACCAATACTACTGGAGCTGAGAAAGAACTTTGACTCGGTTGAATTATACCAGCCTCTAGCATTTCTGCAACCATACGTTCAATTTCACTTTTTTGGACATATGGATATCTGTACGGCCTGATGTTTGGAGGAACACTTCCTGGAATCAGATGAATAGCATGATCATGATCACGCATAGGTGGGAGACCTTTGGGAGTCTCAAATACCTTGGAATGATTGTCCAAGACTTTTTGGAGATCTGGAGAAATAGATGATTCCAATGTGGAAACATCTAGCGAACATAATTGTGCAATTACACCTCTTTGCTCCTTTTTTAGAAGCTTTGTCATGCCATTAGAGCTGATTATCTTTCCTGGTTTCCCTGCAATACCCCTTAATTCAACTTCCTTTCCTTCCACAGAAAATTTCATGAAAAGTTCTTGAAAATTAAAAGCTATTGTACCCAAGGATTGTAGCCATTGGACTCCTAGTACAACATCAGCACCTCCCATTGGAATGGAAAGCATTGGGCTAGTCAATACATATTCTCCCATGGATAGCTTGATATTATGGCACTTTCCAGAACAATTTATTGTTCCTCCATTTGCAATCATCACTTGACACTCTGGTGCTGGATATAGGAAGCAATTCAATTCTTTTGCTACCCTACAATGAATAAAATTGTGGGTGCTTCCTGAATCAATCAACACTATTACCTTTTTCTTCTTGATTTGTCCTTCTATCTTGATGGTTTGAGGAGTGGTAATTCCCGCCAATGCATTACAAGATATGGTCGGATTTATTTGTTCTTCATCTAGGCTTTGTTCCTGGAATATATCCTCTTCTTTTGACCTTTCTTGCTCCTTTTCTTCTTCCTCTTCACAATCTATGTAGAATAATTTCTTCTCAGCACACTTATGACCTTTTGTGTATTTGCTATCACAATTGTAACAAAGCCCTTTTGCTCTTTTTTCTTCCAATTGTTGTGGTGTCAACCTTGTAGGTTGTGGAAGACTATGGGCAACAACACTTCCGTCTTTATAGTTGTGAATGGTATGCTTCCTAGTTGCCATAATTTTGCTTTCCATTTTTCTTGCTAACCTGAATGCCTTCTCTAATGAATCAGGTTCCCAAAGGCGCACATCATGTTGGATATTATCCTTTAAAGACCCTATGAACACATCAATCCTATGCTCCTCTGGAATATCTTTTACCCTTATGTTCAATTTTTGGAACTCCTCAATGTGCTCCATTATTGAACCCTTTTGTTTGAGACTTATCAATTGGCTAAAAAAAGTGTTGCTTTTTGTATCCTCATAATGTGCTATCAATTCTTCCGTAAAAATTGCCCAAGTGATAAATTGTTTACGAGAACAAAGCCATTGATACCATACAAACTGATTTGGTTCCAAATATAAAGTTGCCATACGTACCTTTTGTGTGTTTTGCACATTATTGAGATCGAAGAATTGCTCCATCTGTAATATCCATGTGGCGGGATCCTTGCCATCAAACTTCCTCATATCGATTTTTGGAACATGGTGAGTCTTCGATCCAACATTAGAGTCTATGGAATCATGATTAACATTTCTTTTGTTCTCATCATGAGTTTCCTTTACTACCTTTTCACCATTAGTGACCCTTTCTTGTAGCAACTTCTTCAATTCTTCCATGTTTGTCTTCAAATCTATCTTCAAATTTGCCATCGAATCCTCCATCTTAGCTTCCATGCCCTTTATCTTAGATTCCACGCCATTTACCTTAGCTTCTGTTAGCTTTTGTGAGCGTGACATTTGTTGCACTTGTTCTTGTAATTTTGATATATCATGTAGCATTTCTTCCTCTTCTTCATGAGTCATGCTAGAGCTTTCAGGTTCCTTACTAGGTGTTTGCATTTTCTTTCCTCGGGGCATCAGTTACCGATAATAATGCTTTACTATGCCCTTTGAATTCCGTTAAACCAAGCTTACACAAAAATTAAAAATTAAAAAACTACACACTTTTTTTCACTTTATAGAAGCCTTATATTGAATCTGATGTATCTCTGTAATTTCAAATCATCCAATTCTGAAATTCCTACCTATAGTATCCTTCTGTGTCCTCTTTCCAATGCCACAAGTCTGAGCCAAATTGGATTCTCCAAGGAAGAGTTATGTGAAATCTCCCACAGTGACTTGCTTTTAGACTGCTTCAGTAGAGCGAACTTGTACGACGTGCCACGAGCCCCTGTTTCAACCTTTGAATCTGAAACACATATACAAGAAAGTACAGTCCGTCTTCTTTCTGTACCTTCTTACGAAATTTCAATCCGATCCCCCGAGAGAAAGTTATGATGATTTTCCCCAGGTCACCTATTTTGAATGTAATTCAGAAGTCTGCAAAAAGACCAACTTCCTCAGATCATATCTCCGCAAATATCGCGCAAAAAGCTCTGAAATTTGGACCCAAGGTTCAGAGCGATTTCTTCTCAAATGGGTTTTTTTGTGACTTCTGAAACGTCACAGAAAAAAAGTTATAGCGAAAATTCCATGATGACCTGTTTGGAGCAGCGAAATCCTAGAATCCAAAGCTCTGATACCAAATGTTATGAAACCAGCTCACAAAAAGATAGAAAAGAGAGATCCACGCCTTAGAATTCAGCCTCTTCGAGGGGGAAACCTCCTTTACATTACATAAATGAACAATTCTTGGATGATACAAATGACAAAACCTCCTTTCTATATATAGGAGTCTAAGGAGTCACAATATAATCCAGCCGACCTAACAATAATAATATAAAGCCACAAAAATAACAATAGAGAGATTCTATGGGGCACAGAAATAACAATATGGGGGTAATAGGGGCACAACAATATAAATAGGGGGTATAACTACAATAGTAATGGGGTAATCACTAGTATTATAGGGACCCAACAAGGATTTTGAGAAAGTTTGCTTCCCTTCGATAGTAAAGTCGAGGTGTTTCATACCCAGACCAAGGTTCAAATCCCCGAGGGACATGTTTCTCGGTCGCATCTCAACCGAAGGAATACTTGGTTACATTCTATTGTAATACTCTTAGAATGGGGAAGGGGATGCTCACCACAATACTAATGAAGAGATAGCTTAAACAAAATATAAACCACATCAAAAACAAAAATTACCTCTCCTCATCCATCCATCCAGAACCATGGGCCCTACCTACTAAAACTGAATAAAAATATCCAGAGAAAAGATGATCATCTACTTTCACATTTCCAATCCTATTGAAATTAACACCAACATAGCATATTGCTCCCTAGAATTTAACATTACGAGAGCAGATATAAACTGAAACTATGCCAAGATTAATGTACTGCTCACCTCGAAAGCTTGTGAGTGATTCGCAAACCCATTGAGTCTGAAGGATCTTGTACATTGGAAGTCGAAATAAGCCTTTAAATTGCTTAAGGAAAAAAAATCTGAATGAGATCTCTCTAATTTGAATTCCTCCCACGAAGAACTTTAAGTCAACCTTGCAAGAATCCTTTAAACATTGTACAGAGGTTTGGAACAAAAATATTAAGAAGAACATGAAGTCAACATATCAGGAATTTTGTAAACATTGTAAAGAGGTTTGGAACAATTTTCTTTTACATTAAATGAATACCCTGCACCAAACTTCTTTACAATTAAGATTTCAATTTTCTAAAGCCCCTGCAATTGCTTTGAAATTAAAATGGTGAATTAATGACAAGCACTAGGTGCATCTCCATCTCCATCGCCATCTGTCTCTTTGTCCCTCACTGTCCCCGATGCTCTTTTCGGAACAAACCTCAACAACTCCATCTCTGTCTCCTTGTCCGTCCCCTTCCCCAATGCTCTTTTCAAAACAAACCTCTGCAACATCTTCATCTGAGACACCATTATCCATTGCATTGCAGTTAATGTTGTTGTTAATGTTATCACCAAAATAGGACCCTGATAGGCTGCTGATCAGACTATCTCAGTGTAACTATTTCAAACCAATCTTTTAGCTAAGGCTTAGCCTCCTTAGCCTGAGAGGGCTCTCTCAAAGGGTTAATGATATAGATTAAAGATATGGATAGATGGCTAACTCTATGGTTTGTGATTTTATATGTTTGTAGATTGGAAGATGGAGACTTGCTACCATTGGGCTATGGAGTCAGTGACAGAGATAAGGATAACAAATAGCTCTTCTTATAAAACTGAGGCTTGTATACTTCAATGAAAGAGTGACACATTCAAGAAAGTCTCATTAACTTGAAGTTCATAGGAGTCAGAGCATGTGGGCATGAATTCTGAGTAATGATACATCAAGGTATTCAAAAGGAAAGAATTTAAAGTGATAGATCAGAGTTTAATACCTACATGGAAGTCAGGGAATTCAGCATTTAAACATTCATAACATAAACTCATATGGGACCACACAGTTTATGAATGTATACAGGAAGTCAGAGCACATTCAGTGAATTCTGAGTGATTATACATCCATACCACTGTAAGAATTAAGGAAAGGACAACATCACATATTCTGAACATAAAAAATCCTTCATGAATCCTGAGAAGTAAGCGTTAAGACTATGGAAGTAAAGCATTTCAAAGATAAAAGATGAAGCTCACTGAAGTACACTAAGAATCTCAGTTTCAGAAAAGTCCAACTGCTTCTGTATATATCAATCCCTGCATATCATTTACAAAAGTAGTCGTTTTCTCTAACATTTTCCAACCCCTTTGTACAATAGATCTTCTTCTATATATAGAGCTCTTTACATAACTGAGATTCCTCCTCCAGCATGAGGGGAATTCGAATTCATCCTACTATGACACCTATTGATACATAAAACTAATTATTAAATGCAAATGACACCTAACTAGCAGTCCTAGAGACCTAATACAACTAGGAGTGTAACTCCTTATCATGATTCAATAACATTATCTAAGAATTTAAAGCATTATTTGACAACTTGCAACCTCAAGAAGTTGAATTTGATGAAGCCTCCCACGTGGTCATCTGACTGCTGAAGACAAACCCTAGAAATTAGGGAACATGTTTCCTTGTTTTTAGGTTTAGGATCCCTGAAACTAGCACGTGGGGCAGAGCCTTTATCTCTTCATCCATGACACATTTTTTGAAACTGAAGGAGGTTTTTGTAGCCCATGTTGTCCAGAACAAAAACCTCTCCTTTTTTTTTTTTAAATTTCTCCAGTTGTCCAGAAACTGTCCTTGAACAACACGTGGCAAACAGGAAAAATCCGTTTTCTAAAAGTAGGGTCTCAATGAAAGCTTAGTATCTCCCAACTGAAAACACTTATGAATAAAGTGAGATAAGTTATTGTATCTGGAGAGTTTATGAAGAGAAACCTCCCTCAGAATTCCAAAATACATCTTCTTGTAACCAGAAACGGATCTTGAAAAAGATTTCTAAAACCAGAAGACAAAGCTTGACTTTCAGCAGTTTCGTAGCGCAAGTTTAACCATAAATTTCTCCCACCTCAGAATGGAATTGAAGAAACTGAAAGAGTTTTATGTAGTGCAGCATGTTAGGAAGAAAAGCCTCTTTCATTTTGCAAAATTAAGTTCTCGGCTGCTCAGGAAAGCTTTTGGAAGTTAACTAGTAAAAACAGTTTTTCTGCTAAAACAGGCTGCTACAGGGGTTTCGTAGCGCGCTACGAAAACTCCTAGTTCAGTGATTTCAAAGCTAGTTTGAAAATTTCCCCAAAGTAATGTGAGATATGACTTCCAAACTCATGGTGAGGCTTCTAGGACATGGAATGAGGTTGGAACATTTTATGGAAAAGAGATATGACCTTGAAAGACTTCTAACCTTATGACCTAACTCTTAAAGCATGAAATGACCTAGAGACCCTTTAACACCATGACTAAAAAGAAGGGTTTGTAAATGAGAATGACACTAATTGTGATGAGCTGACTCAAAACTTATAAGACTATGATTAGAAACAAGGCAACTTACCAAAGCTTAGAGACAAAGATTTTAGGGTGATAACAGTTAACACAATTATTATTAACTATAACATCATCTTTCGATAAAAATCACATACGAGATAATCTCGACGACGTGTTTTGAACCAACTAGTTTGGTTCATCTTCAGAACAAGATGAGGAATCCAATCTAGGTAATGAAATAAATAGATAAAGGAAGCAACTAACTAGCCGTTAGAAAATAATAGCTAGTTTGACTAAAATACTGAAAAAAATAATTAAGATTTGACCCAAAAAAAATTAATTTTTAATTAATATTTCTAAATTCAAATATAATTTATTAATATAACAAATAAGATCAATTTAAGTTATATTATTATTTCTTTGAATAGTTTGTTTGAAAATAATATTATTAATCTAATTTTAACATTGATATTAACTACATACATAACCTAATATTAAGATTTTTATTATTAGTATAATATAATAATTTAAAATATATATTTTAAATCCAATGTTTCTGGATTGATTTTGAAATATTAAATTCCAATGAATGGATTAAAAATATGAATTAATGGATAAAAGTACAAAAAGTTTAAGTGACCGTATGATGATGAAATAGAGTCCACGTCATCTAGTGAATCAACCTTGATAAGCCCGTCTTTTCTGATTTTTCAGACAGATTTGTTTTTTCGAACGAGGCGTCCACTGCTTTATAACAGTGGTTTTTCCCTGGAAAATTTGTTTTTTTGAACCAGGGGTCCACTACTTTATAACAATTGTGTTTTTCTGACATATATTTGTTTTTCCCACTACTTTATATGAACATTTGTTATCATTTCTATATGATTTAACGATTAATTAAAAAACATATTTTAACCTCTCAAAAGTTAATGTGTTGTTAACTAGTTGCGTGGTGAAAAGAAAATCCATGTCTTGCCCCGTCAACACAGAAAATAAAACATGTGAGTGGGAGTTGAGAATGCATTGGGCACTATGCCAAAAAAACAGCAGTGGAAAAAAAGTGGTGTCAGCGTCACTTGCCAAAAGACCGCAGCGGTGTCAGCGTGGAGCGCGGATGATGGAACACGTGGGAGTGGGAAAAGCAGCGGTGTGGGAGAGGAGAGGACGTAGTGGGTGTGTAGGTGTCTTGAATTTCGGTGCTTATTGAATCCAAAACCAAGGTGGTTTTGAAAGGGCTCGCAGCCACCCTATATTGACGTACCTGATAAATGGTAGCCGCGGGGATTGAGAGATTGAGATCGGATGAAAAGATTGCTGAATGTCATTTTCCATCCGAGAAACCAGTATCTTTTGCACCTAGATCGCCAGACTCAGGATGCAGAGAGGGTCAAATTGTCTCTGTATGCGAAGTCTGATAGGGTTTTTGGGGTCATTGACAATGTAAACGCGATGGGGAAGACAGATGATGTTACTTACATGGGTTCCACTGCAATTTACATCTACTTGCTTAGGATCAATACAGATTGGGACTTGGTCATCGCCCTCAGCGCCCTGGGTTACCCATATTTCCTTCTCTTAACACGTGAATCCATAATGCTTTAATGGTTGTCTCTCTCTTTCTCTCAGGAAACGTGAAGGTCTGTTGTGTGGAGCGCCCAATGTGTAGTGTATTGTTGTGTAGTGTTGTATGTGTAACAGTGAAAGTGTGTTGTGTGAAGCGCTCAATACGTAGTGTTTGTTTTAATGTTAGTTCTGTAGTGTTGTTTCAATGTAGTGTTTGTTTTAATGTTTTAATGTGAGCTATGTAGTGTTTGTTTCAATGTGAGTTCTGTAGGGTTGTCTAAATTGACTTGTAGTGTTGTCTTAATTGAGTTGTGTTATGTGTGATATGTTAGTATGTAAGTTTGTGCATATTTATGTTTGTGGTTCTGTGATAACCGAGAGAGGGAGAGAGGGAATAAAATACCATGGCAGAGGAGCACATGGAATCACTTTTGATGGGCGGAAAACATGATTCACAGAGATGTCAAACATGATTCATAGAGGATGTCAGGATGTCTTCACGGCGAGTGTCCTGAAAGAAAATATATATTCATCTATATTTATGTATGGAATTGTTCTTTGATTTCTTGTTGCTTTTTTTCTCTAATGAGTTAAAGTGTACTAGGCAGAAACTAACAATATCGCGGCACACTGAACTAAAGACTCTGGTTCGGCCCACAACCAATTAACAACTCTTCCCGGCAAAGAATTTCCATAAATCAACTCTTCTCGGCAAAGAATTTCCATAAATCAAGCCCTTCAACACTGATTTTGTTGGCCAACAAAGTTATGGTTAGTGCATTTTGATTGATAATTTGATTTCTTGATTTTCTAGAAAATCTTATAAGTTTAAAAAAATACAGAACCCTTCCTCTGCTCTTCTTATGATATTTGATGCATGGAGATTTTACTTTTTCTTTAATTTTAATTTTTGTCAACCGGCATGATATTTGATGCATGGAAGTTTTACTTTTGTTGTAATTTTTGTCAAACCGGTTTTAAGGTTTTTGCGATCCTTCCTTTTTGAAAGGGAAAGAAATTTGTTGTCCCTTCTTCGAACATTTTCTTTCAAGTTGTCTTTCAATGGAACAAAACCATGGCATGATAATGTGAGTTTCACTGTCATTATGTTTAGAATGAGTTTCACTGTCATTGTACTATCCTCCTTCATCAAACAATAATTCCATAATTCCATGTTTCCAAAGACAATTTGCTTCAAGTCTGGTAAGTCAAAGAGCTAGTTCATAAGGAACTGAACATGTTTGATCACCAACCATACATAACTCAGCTCCAACTTCTGTAATATCTGAATCATCTGTAGTGACAGATTCTGCACCCAGAATTCTCTTGATATGTAGGGATTTGATGGTCATCATTTGTGGATGAACTTGACTGGGTTTGAGAGTGGCCGCTATTCCTAGATACCTTCAGACCACTCTTGAAAATGGCCATTTGATTTTGAAGTTCTTGATCAACCACTTGGCCTGGAGATATAAGAATACCTGTGCCTTCAATTTCACATTTCTTGTGCTCCTTGTTTACGCCACTCACACCACTAGATATAGCTTTACCTTTAGGATTTCCCCCTCCTGAGATGTTGCAGTCCTTTTTTTCAACTCTTTTAATTTTGTAAGAACCCTTGCCTTCTGCTCTTTTGTTCTCTCTTCTTCTTCTTTGTGTAGTTGCTTTGTACGTTGTGCCACAATTTCCTTTATCCTCGCACGTTGGGCCTCATAATCATACGATCCATGAGATTGCTGAGTGTGAGACTCCCCTGCTAATTTATTATCCACACTCTTTGAACCATGTGTACCATTACTTGGCATAGAAGCAACAACTGTGAGGATAATGTCACCATTGCTCGTTAATTATCCACACTCTTTGAACCATGTGTGCCATTACTTGGCATAGACTCCCCTTCTATTCACTTACGTTGTGTGCTATAGGCATTGAGGTCAATGTAGCAATGATATGTGGCAGTGAAGAAATTTGTGCTCAAGGTAAAGAAGTAGTTCTGCACTTTATTACATATTGCCCTCATACAATCATTATCAAGGACTATCAACTTCGAATTGTACAAATGTCGAATCTGGGTAAACATATAGCCTACAGGTGCAACATGCTATCTTATTTGCAACATGTATTATTAACAACCTATGCATGGTATGTCACCTTACAAGCCCTTGAATAGTAGAGTTTTATTGTAAACATTTGAAACTGTGCATGGTTCTACTCCAATAAGTCTGTGCTTCATTAATGCCTAGAATCATTGCTTGTAATATCCAATTCAGACATCATGCACTGTTCATAGAATGGTAAGTGCGTGCATAATTAGTTGTAAAAATGCAGCCCAACATTACTTCAGCCATGGTTTCCAGCATGCAGGTATATAGCAGAACCTTGTGGAAACAAAATGGATTCTAATAAATATCTAGCTTCACCCAACCGACTTTATATATATATATATATATATATATATATACACACACACACAGCTAGATCATGGAACAAATGATGATGGTTGCCTAGCTAGGATCAACTCCACAGCATTACTAAGATGTACAGCGTTAATGTTTAACTCATCTTGGCTACCAAATTCTACCTAAATTTGGTCAACTCATCCCATGCAAATGCCAATATTATCTAATGTTTGTAAAGCCATGTGAAAAACCACTGGTGTATGACTGCTACCCATGGAGTTCATGATTGGGTTTAAAACAGGTATATCATGCCAGCCTCCCTAAAGTGAATATGGTGAAGTGTCAACATACAGAGTTTATCTCTGAATTTTGAAAGGAAGGGACTGTAACACCTGTTGTGTTAGCCCTATTGTTGAGCACTCAACCCTAATTTCCTCTGTGGTGAACATGTCTCCAACACCAACATATGCTGGTTTCTGAGGAGAACACAGTCCGTGGTAGGGGCAAGTTCTCACGATCTATCTATTTATTGGGCTGAGGCTCCTCCCAATTTCTCTTCAACATATGACATGAACTAACTCTATGGGTGTTTGGTTTTGTTGCTACCACTAACATCCAGTGGCCAGTGATAGTTCCACCACAATCCATATTCTAAACTTTGCTACAAGAACGTTAGTTCAGGAATACAAATACTGAGCTGAAATGAAAAACAATCAGTAGACCCAATGAAAGTACATCAAGCTGCCAACTCTTAAGGTTTGATTTGTTACTAATGTCCTTTGGTCACGGTGTGATGTTGCATAGTTCAGTGAAACAAACCCATCATCTAAATTTTGGTGAGCAGGAGAATGTAGGTGTAATCTATAACCCAGGGTCACACAAATGGGTTCACATGACCAGCAATATGTGTCAATTTCATGCATCCAATCTTATGTTAACAATACAACACTTGTTTAAGTGCCATGACGTCCAAAATATCATGTGCAGGTCTATGTTAATTTCTCATAGTAACACATGGTAGTCACTCAACAAAATCGCATTTTGATGGCATGACACATTGCTTTATTAGCAGTCTAGCAGTCTATATGGACAGTGATACCTGGGGAGCTCATCTAAGCATTACAGTTTTCCTTACTGTATGCATAAGAAACCCAAGATTAACTCTGTTAGGGAGGATATGACTAAGACATACTCCAGTGCTTAATTCTGTTACTATGTTGTGTATTACTACTGCCCCCCCTTGCAAACGGTATGAGTGAGTTGTTAAGTGTTCAATCCATAAAGAGGGCATAAATCAAGCAAAACGTGTTAAATCCATTACATCAGGTTTATTTATTTAGGGTACAGACAGAATATTTACCACTATGAGGTTACCATTGGATGTGATCATAGTTTAGGCCAAACAAGGACAATGTCATTGTGTACAACAGTCAATAATATATGGCCTGTGGGTCTAATCTCAGGAAACTGAGGCTGTACATTGAGGTAAGCTACAGCCAAGTAAACAATTCAGGAGGGAAGGACATTGGAGTAAGATTCAAAGTTCTCCACCCAACCATTGGAAAGCTGCCCATGGTGCAGCTGCCACCCCCTAGCTGATAAAACCCCATTCCAATGTCCAGTCTGTTAGCGCTTGAAATTTCACCTCAGGCTGAGAAAGGCAAACCTCAAGGCTACATCAAACCATTCAGCCTCGTAGCTAGCCCTACGGGGCAGGAGAAGGCTCTCTCCGGTCAATCTCGGTAAATCTTCAATGGGATGAGATGACCAACAAGGTAACACTGATATTAGGCTAGTAAATTGATCAAAAAGGTTGATTTTGGGGTTTTTGGGTTTTTGGTGGCAAATTGAGGAGAGGGCAATTTTGGGTGCGGGGATTGGACACAGTTTCTGCAGGGGGTTCCTTGGGGCGAGGTAGGAGACAGTGCTGATGTCTTTGACTGAAGTGGATGGTTAGGAATGAAAGATAAGAAGGCTAAAGAGAGAAAACAATGAATTTGAATTCTCTTTAGATAGTAGAAAACATCGAAATTAAAACAAATTTAAAAGCAGAGCATGGCAAGCATGAATTCTTACTTTAACACTTCATTTGTTTAATATGCAGAAGTATAGAAAGGAAATGAATCACATAAAAAAGCTTACAAGAACATTGAGAAAACACACCATCAACACATGAGTCCACAAGAATCCCAAAGATGACTGCAAAACCCTGGTCTTCCTTAGCCAAAAATTGCAGAGATACAGTGAAAATATACAATGATAGCTGCTCCCTCAAGAGTCCAACCTTCCAACCCCTGAAAATGATTAAGAAAATACATAATATAGGCAAGCCAACCTCTTCCCCTGCCTCCATGGGTCGAGCTCACTATCCTAGGAGCTGTTTGAACCACTTCTAAACTAAGCACTACAAAATAGGCAGTCAAAACAACTTGCCTCTATAAACTTGGAAACCAGTTCATACATTCAATTTTTACCCTTTACATGCATAAATCTTCTAGAAATGTTAAACAAGAGTAAAAGTATCCAAAAAGTGTCACAATTACATCCATGAAGATCATCATTAACCTCAGAAAGTCGAAAAGGGTGAAATCTGCAATTTCTGGGCTGAACTGGTCAAATCTGGCAAAATTTCCTCAACGGGTCGCGCCCCTTTTCTCAATGGGCCGTGCACTTTGGAGCTATGTTTGGAGGCCTTCCTGATATCAGAATTGAGCAAAAGTGGGCTTGTTAGAAATTTCTGTGAGTCTACTTTCCAACCCAACTGGAATTTTTGAATTTTGAGCTCATTTGCCTAGTCAAAACTCATTTCTCCCAAGACTGCTTCTGCAACTCAAAAAAGGGGCAGAAAGTCAAATTTTGCATGTATTTTGACCTTCTGGAGGCCCAAAACCCCATAAAAACTCAAGTCCATCCATGGGCATATGTAATTTTGCATGAAAAATTAGGAAATTCTGAGTTTTTGTGAAAATGAGTTGCCATGACAAAGGGTCTCACCGGGGGTGAGACCCGTTGAGGAGCCAAAACCTGTAAATTTCCAAAAAATGCCAAAATTACCCAAAATTCTCAAAAAAATTTGGGATTTGTGTTGTGGCTGAGCTAGTGAGTGCCATGATCTTTGAGGGATGCCTCAACCAAGATACGGAGTGGATTGGTCTTCTTCCTCCGCCTAAGAGCCTCAGACAACCTCCTTTGGAACATTTTCATTTTGGCCTTGCATACATGCATCCTTGCCCAATAGTGATTCTTCATGTTTCTCAGCAACTTTTTCTCTTGGTTGGCCTTAGCCAAAGCCTCTCCAAGCAGGCATTCTCCTGAATGAGCAAAGACTCTCGGTCAGCAGGCAATGGATCACCGAGTCTTCTACAGTTCAAGACTCAGTCGCTACGAATCCTCCATAGCTCATCAAGTGCTTTCTCCTCCTCCAATTGTTTGTTCCGCTGCTCCAGGTAAGTAATAGTCCATTGAGCACCCTCAAGTCTCCTCTGTAAAACATCATTTTCAGCCCTGAGATGTTGAATGATCTCCTTCGCCTCTTGGCTAGGAGAACTAACCTCAAGATCAATCACCGGATCCTCATGAATCATGGGCTCTTTGCCCCTTTGTAGTACCTGTGCTGGTGAAGAAAGCGAGGCCCCTTCCACCTGATGTGGAGATAACACTCGTTGAGCTGAAGATGAAGGCGAGACCCCTTCCACCTGTTGTGGAGATAGTACTCGCCTAGCTGCTGCAAATAAGGCCCTCGGGCCTTTCTGATATGTGAGCTGATGTAAAGAAACAACATGTCTAGTGACCGGAATATCAGGCTGCTGAGACGGTCCACCCTCCTCATGAATGACCTCGGGATGTGGCTGGGGTGGTGCTGTGAAAAACTCACGAGAGATGAACTCCTCCCATGAGATGCCCTGCTGAGTCAACTGATGTGAGACTATGAGTTGAATCAAACCATAATGGCATAAGCTCCTGTACTGCTGGGCCGGGGTCTTCTTCTCGAGTAAATTGATAGCTTGGAAAGAGTTTGAGGTAATTGGTTTTGAAGTTTGCAGCAAGGCGGTTCAACGGGTCACGCAAACCTCCCAACGGGTCGCGCAGATTGATTTTCAGCACTGCAAAGAGGCTCTGGATGGGTCGTGCACCTCTCTCGACGGGTCGCGCCCCTCTCAACTGCCCAAAATCGCTGCAATTTCGCTCCTTTCTCTCAATCACTCTCTCTTTCTCTCTTGCAAGCTCTAAAATGCACAATGAGAGTGAAAGGAGGGAATTTGGGCTTTTATAAGTCTCATTTGAAAAAATTTCATTTACAAACCCACTTTCTAATGTTTTTTCTTTTGACACTTTATAACACTGATTTTTGGTTTCCTTTATCCTGATTTGACTCATTGAGTGCTTTGACTTGATTCTTTTTGCAGGTAGATCATCTGAGGGACTTTGGCAAGGGGACCAGGGTTACTGCTGTCCTTTTGAAGACTTTTTGGAATTTCATTCTTTTTACACAAATTTAACATGACCTTGGCTTTAAAAACAGAGTTTTTAAATCCAAGGTTAAAAATGAACTGTACATGATGAAAATATCAAAGAAACATGTTTACAATCCTCCCTCTGGCTTTCTGGGCACTCAAGGACTTTCAAAGACATGACCTTGCAGAGATAAATGACCAAAACCCTAGACCTAGGACCTTTGACCTCAAGACAAAACAAGACAAGCTTGAAAGAGCTTAATGACTGATATGACCTGATCCAGTAAAACCAAGAGGGGTATAAATAAAACATCTCCTCCATCAGGGTTATGGCATGCCTAACGGGATGCAAAACTTAACACTGATGAGACACCTACCTATGCAAATGCAAAGAGCTTTGATCACTGATGGAGGGCTTCAAGACCGACACTAACACAGTCTAGGGAATCCATAGGTATAAGCTACCTCCAAACTGCATGTAAGAGCATGATTGTAGGTTATCACAAGGATTCCATAGGCCAAAATCCCCACCCATGTTTAATTTAGGGAATCCAGGGATGTTCCTCCACCCTGTATGTAATTGCTTAACCCTTCAGCTCATATGGGACTCTAGAGGCCTAAATCCCCACCCGTGATCAACTCAGGGAATGCAGGGATGTGCCTCCACCCTAAAATGACTTTAGCAGCTCAACCCAAAGTTGCGAGTCCAGAGCCTACTAGTTTTGGTGAACTAACTCAGCAGCTCCACCTAAGCTGGGTATCCAGAGTTTACTGGTTTTGGGAAACCAATGAGAAGCCCAGTATCAGGCATCCAGTGGTCACAGTTCCATCCTTAGTCCATTTTCATTACTCCTCTGTTTCTAGTTTCATACTCAAAATCTAAAGATATATTGACTATAGAGTGCAATAAGGAAGACTATCTGCAGTAACCACCAAAGAGTCTTATTTCAGTTAGCGCTCCTTGTTACATGCAACAAAGATGAAAAATGTAGCCACAGATTCAGGTAGCCATTACGCAGTATTGCTACAGGGCAGGGCACCTAAAACATTTTAATTCGGCAAGGGTGGCTACAGAGGGTTGTTTGTCAATCAAAGCGTGGAAAGAAGTGTATTACTTAATCAAATTGTGTGTGGGAGGTGTTAATGCTCGAATTTCTGGGCACATCAGGTGAAAAAAAGAGGACGTAGTGCTGCCTAGTGAGCATGTTCTCCAGCCTAAGTTTATTAAGGATATGCATCCACAATCCCATTTGATCCGATTGGAATGATTTCCGCCTATTAGTGTAACCCTAGCATTCGGGCACTAGCTAAGCACAACAAAACAATAACATCTAGTCTCTAAGATCTTAATTGGTTCATGTAACTCACCTATATTGCTACAGGTCCCCCTTCCGCTCTCGTGCAATTGATGACTCACATTTGAGCTTGTGCCTCCTTTCCATTGTTGTAATCTCCATGATTATCCTCTAGTGATGTTGATTTAATGTTGAATCCTTCCTCTCTTTACTTGTTCACTCCCACTGTGCTTCCTCTCGTTTTTGCCTAGCCCCCTCCTGGTCCAATTCCTCCCCTTTTCTACTATTCTCCCTCCCAACTTCTCGTTAGTTAGGGCCTGCTAACAGGGCTCTCCTTTTCCTGCCATTTGGCCTCCCCTGTTCTCCCAACCTTCCATTTTCCTTCTTCTTAGACTCCTAGAATCAACCAGGTTTGCAAAAGGAAAAATCTCCTCTGTCATGTGCGAATATCATGCAAAATATCTCCTGCCTTCCCCCGTCTCAGGTCTCTGCTAGACCATTTCACCTCTCAGAATTCGATTCCCCCAATTCACTACCCAAGATAGGTTGAAGCCCTAGTTGCAGGGCCGAAAAGCTACAAGATTCTAGGAGTAGGGCCAAAAGGCCTCAAGGTCTCTGGAAGGCTAGGCTGAGGCTTGTTTAAAGAGGTCGCAAGGTTGTAGACAATAGAACTGGGGGGCTGAAGGGCTTAGGTGGCTTGCAAGAGTAGATCGAGTTGCCTCAAACCTGTGTAGAGGCTAGCAAGGCATAATGATATTGTTGTTCTAAGAAGGAATAAGTTGTTGAGTATCTTTCTTGAAGTCTATTCATCAAGGAGGATTGGACAACAAAGTTTGAGGGCCGATATACAATGATCTTGACGGATAAAATCTACTGGGAGTCGCTGAACCATTTGGAGTTGGTTATGCAGTGACTTTGAAGGATAAAAGCCATTGTAAGTAGCTGCTTGAACAAAGGAGTTAGAGCTATTTCTTTGTTGTTATTGGAGGCAAAAGACAATGAGGTACACCAAGGACAATAGGGCAGAAAGGGTTGGAAGCAAAGGAGGGATACAACAAGTCATGTATTTTGTTCTTATTATGTTGGGAAGATTGTAGATTTGATGGAACAAATTGCAAGCCTTGACTGTATACTATGTATACTAGTTGTACTAGTGATCTGAAGGGCCATGATACTTGGTACAAGAGCCCCATGATTGTTTATTAATGGACTAATAAAGATTGAGCTTTGGGCTGAATATCTCTATGTACTTTATTGATTTCATTGTCGTAGGTTTTTGTTGTGCAAATTATTTTGTGTTGGGGTTTCTAGTGTGATTTATTGGTTTCACTGCTGTAGATTTATGCTATGCAAAGTACTATGTTGGGGTTCCTAGTGTGTTTGTATGCTTGGTTAGCCATAGACCAAATCTAGGACCCAAGGAAAATTCAATACAGAATAATAGATTCCTCCAACTAGTAATCCAAAGTATAATTCTAATTTCAAAATCAATATTCAACACTTCACTTACCTATCCAATCCCACTGTGACTACACCGATTATAAGATTATAGCTCATTGCCTAATGTCAATGGCAAGAAACACACTAATTACTCATTTTTTCATGCACTTGTGATAGTATGTGATGTTCTAGTGAGATTTGATTACTACCACAAATCTGAATCTCTTGTTCATCCTGTATTTCACGTTCTTTGTTCCAAGTCTACAACCTAGGTGCGATGGAGACCCTGCCTATGATTCACAGTCCTTTGGGACCTCTGGGCGGTATATATAACTTTTGCTTTCTTCAATTACCCTAGGTCAAGACGTAGCTACTTCAGATCTTTCTTAGTGCCACAAAGAAGTTGACCAAGTGTGACCTTAGTTGATTTTGGAAATCCTATAGATTTAGACAACTCGTTGCCTCAGATGATTTTCTTCCTGAGATGGTCACAAGCCTAATTCTGGGCTTTAGCTTGTTTGAAAACATAACTGACCTAGTTCGTCTTTTTTTTATAGATCCACACTTCAGTATAAAAACCAGTTGTCACCATTGCTAGAGAAAGGGTGTTGCTGCCCTAAAAGAAGCACATAATGACTTTAGATACCCTTTTTGACCTTAACCAACTATGGATCACAGTTAGGGCTGAGTGTGCTTAGATCATAATATTTGAGGCTTCGACCTTGCTAGCCAGCTAGATCTAAGTGGTTCTAAGAGAATATGTTGTGCCAGAACAAAGAAAAGAAGTGACTAGCTAGGGTGGGATCACCTCCACCGAAACTAGACAGGAAATTAGCTAGGGTGGGATCACCTCCATCGAAACCAAACAAGAAGGGGTCTTAAATCCTCAAGTTTTAGGCTCAAAGAAAATAGAGACAATTCAATCCAATTCAATGATGATAGAATGGTTCCATCTCCCCTTTATTTATAGATTCTTCATGGGGGTTTCTCTTCCTTAATCTAATGTGAGGGGTTCATGTGCAACCCCAAGTTTGGGTTTTTTGCCCTAGCCACCCCAAAATTTACCCAATGTTGCACGAAAACTTTGGATAATGGGTTCCCCCTTTATGAAAGACTATAGCCTACGGGGTTGGATAGGTTATTTTGTCCTCCACTGGGAAATTAATCCATAGGGGACATTTCATAAAGCTTGTTCAAATAGATCAATATTTTCTAATCCCTACCTTCCATTGGTTTTGAAAAGTTTTTCTACTTAAACAATAGTTTTCTTTCCCTCTCTCTTTTTCTTGGTCATATGAAGCTAAAACACCTTTTCTATTTTTTTTTTCTAACATTATTTTTGGCATGTAAACTGAAAAATGCCAATAAATAGGCATTGCCTCCAAAACTAATTTGACTAAAATCAGCTTGCCAACCTTCGATAACGACTAGTAGCATGAGTTTGTCATCCTCTCTTCATTTTTTTCACAAATATAGTTCCAATCCTTGAATATCTAGTTAGTAGGCTTGAAATAAAACTTTAGATATTTTAACCCCACATCAATATCTAAGCAAACTATCTAAGCATGCCTCTAGGCCATTGAATAGCACTGAATATTTATGAACATTCACCTACATCGTTATTGCCTTATTGTGTGACTTCTTTATAGTTTTGTACTTCCCTAATTGTTCCCATGACAAACAAAACCACACCATCTAAAAATAGTAAATGAGACGAGGGAAATGATTTCTCATTTTAATACCCTTACCTTCCCTTTTAGATGTGTTAACACTCAAACTAGCAGGGGACCTAAAAGGGGTTCTTAATAGCACAACTGCTAGGTTAAGGGCAACGGTGTAGGCTTAGCCTGTTGTCACCACAACTAAGTCTCCCTGCTCTTTACAGACTTTCACCAATGGGAGGAGTTCCCGTAGTGTAGGGATCACTTGTAAAAAATATGCCAATGGATAGGTGGAAAGTGACCCTCGAAACCCTTTCCCAAGGATGGAGTGAAGAATGGAACTTGCTTGCTCTTTAAGCAATGGACTTGGTCCTCCAGGGGTAAGGGGTGAGGATTGGAGGGTTGAGGGAGAAGGAATAAGCTTATAAGCAAGGTTCTCAATCCTAATAATCCTGGGGAAACTTGGATTCCCAAATGGTCCTTCACAAATAATCTTTATCTAAAAGTGGGACCACACGGGGCCAAGTGGACCAGTCCAGGTTCGGGGATGGAATGTCACAACTAATGATGTTCCTATCTCGGACAAGGTGAAAGGAAAGGACGAAACAAGAATATTTACTTCAAAATGTTGAATTGATCTTGTTGAGGTCTAGCCTTGTTGATGCCTAGGCAAAATTTGATCCTAGAGCTAGGGCTTGGAATTCCTGGAGATTCCACTGTTAGAATTGCCTCAAATTTGGAGGAGAGGGAGGGGACCCACTAGCGCAGTAACCTGTAGGAGATCGAAATTTTTCCTTGGGTCAATTCCTGGGAAATTGATGCCCTAGGTGACCTAATGGGGCTAGACCTAGGGAAAAAAGGGAAAAGAGTAAAAAGAGGGTTAAAATGATCACCCTTTTTGAGGGATCAGTGCCTAATTCACTTTGGAATATGTAGTCAAGAATGATGATGAGTAAGAACCTGGTTTCTTGATCAAGGAGGCTCGAATAGTTAGCTTCATCCAATGTTGAGAGAAAGAAAAGAAAAGTGACCTTCAAGCATTTATACTTCAAAGAAAATGATGCAAGTTTATCGAGACAAATAATCTCTCGGACATTTCATTCATATAACATTGGCCCATACATTAAATTAGTTAAAACATGCTTAATTCCACATTTCAATTATGTAGCAACTAGCCCTAATTTTAGTAGTATGCAGCAACAAGAATAACAACGTCAAAATTTACTTACAACGTTATAGAATATATCCAACCAACATTTCGTTTGCAAGACAAAGCTCAAAGACAAGAAGAATAGCCCAAATCCATACATCAAAATTCATCCATCTCCAAAATTATCCTCCAAGGAAAAAATGTGAAGTTCTCTATGATTAGAGAGATCCCAAGTCGAGTGATGATCCAAATGAATGTATCTAACATCAATATGTAGCCTTATAAGGAGTTCAAATTAGCCTCTAGGCCTACATTAGCCCCTAATGATAAAATAATGTGCAAATAAAACCACTATTGGTCACAAGCCCACCAAACTAGCTCACAAATGTAAAAATAAGCCTCACAAGGGGCCAAATAATGATATGTACATGTCGTGGGGCCCTCCAATGGCCTAATAATGTCATGATGTGCCATACTGAGGAGGAAATTCCTCAGAATATGATGGACAAGGGGGTGGCCCCTTGTTCTCCAAGTAGTAGACCTGTGGTGCTCCCAGTGGGTCTGAGGGCACATAAATGACCCCATGGGTCTCCATATGAATCGAAGATGCCTGTAGATCCTCTGCAAGGGTTCGAGTGGTGGAATGAATGCTTCCATGACATCGTACAAGTCTTGGGACACCTGCCAAGAGTGTGGGGTTCTTGTGGGGGCCTGCTGGGCATAATGTACCAAGCATATCACCATCATCTCAAAAGTGGATCGCTAGTAGTCTCTGAGCATCGATGAAGATCTGTGGAGTGTTTTCTGCTACTCTGGAGGCCAATGGCTATCTATGCACACCCTATATGTGTGCCAATGTAGACCTCTAGGGGTTAGGATCTCGTACAGGGAGACCAAACCCAAATGGAAATCACCTGCAATCTTGCAGAAGATCCAATGCTTCCCTTAGGCTTCCAGTCCAACTAGTCATTAATATAATCGAGTAAAAGAGTTTACAAATCATGGATAACAAAGTGGGCACTTCATAATGGCATGCCTTTCTGTAGTGGGCTTTGGCATGTGCTAGTGTCTCCAAGCTCCAAAGGGGATTAACCAAGTACCTGATTAGGCGGTTTCAACCCTTAAAAGGATATGTGTAAGGTACATCCCTCTAATGGAGATGGAAAGTGATAAATAATTGGGTGGAATAGGGAATGAGAGGGGCAACCTTGGGCCACATATTGGGGGATAGGGGTAGTTGGATAAGGGGAAGCCCATGCTTGGGTATGTAATGTGTAGGAGGGAGCAATCGCGATACACGAGGTGCCCTGGCCTTGATTTTTCCACCCTTCTTTACATGTCTTTTTCCTTTTATGAATTTTCTTTCATTAACTCCTCGGGGCTCAAAGGACACGAGCATGATGTGTAAGATATAACAGTGATTACCTCCTTTTAGGTAGGACGGTTCATTGCCCTCTAGGGGTTGGGACAATCATGCGTTACTGAATGATAAAGGAGGCTCATCTAGGGCTTATGGAACTAGGGTGATGACCATGGATTGGGGTCGAGCTCATGTCTTGGGTATGTAATGTGTAGGAGAGAGCAATCGTGGTACGCGAGGTGCCCTGGCCTTGATTTTTCCACCCTTCTTTATATGTCTTTTTCCTTTTATGAATTTTATTTCATTAACTCCTCGGGGCTCTAAGGAAACGAGGTATGTACCTAGTGATTGAAGCTATTTCCAGTAGTAAACTATGGTTAAAATCTCTGCCTTTGAATCGTCGTAACATTCTTCTGAATCGCTGTGCTGCTGCAACCCTAGCCGCGTCGTTTGAAGCGACTCTCCCTCACGCAGTCTCCCCATGGAGCTTGGAGGTGGCCTTGCGGCCCCTCCTCCCTTACCTCCGGAGCTCGAAGTATTCAAAGCTCTAGTAGCTACTGTAGGGAAACGCCAGCCTACAGGCCCACAACAAAAGTTTGTTAAAAAACTAGACAGTATCCCCACGGTGACCTTGCCAGTGGAAGAAACTTGTAGATCAGCGCTGAATCTCGCAGAAAGAGGCGTCATTGGTCAGTTTACCGGATTGTGGCCATCCTCGAGAGCAGTCGAAGAATGGGTTAAAAGAAATTGGATACCACTGGTTAACGAAGGAATAAAGAGTCACTTTGTAGGCAAGGGTTCTTCGTCTTCTTGTTTGACAATATAGAGGACAGAAGCCTAATCTTCAGAAATGGTCCATACTTCATGGGACCTCAAGGCCTCTACTTAAACAAATGGTCTCCAGATCTTGACCCAGCACAAGATGTGCCCAAGGTTGTTCCTGTCTGGGTGCGCCTCCCGCATCTTCCCCTACATTGCTGGAGTCAAAACTCACTTCAATCCATCGGCAATGCCCTAGGGAGATTCATAGATCAGGCCCCACGGAAGGATCAATTCTCATGTGCTCGGATATGCATGGAGGTTGACCTGGAAATAGGATTACCCGAAGCAATACAACTATCAGTGGCAGACTGGACACATATCCAAGAGCTCGACTACGAACAACCGCCTTTCAAGTGTCGACACTGTCATGAGTACGGGCACTTCACAAGATACTGCAAAAAGAGAAACGAGGAGACAACAGAGAAGGAAAAGGGAGAACAATGGAAACAGGCAAAGAAACCAACAAGCAGCAGACAGAGCAACAAAAATAAGGCTAAAGAGACAGAGAATAAAGTAGGTAATGGAAGTACAAGCAATCAAAACACCGGAAGCAGAGACACAAACAGCAATGAGGGGGACAAAAACCCCTTTGAAATTCTCACTCCGCCCTTAGATCCCCCAGAGGCAGAGAAAGAAGATCCACCTCAGCTGGAGAATAACGACACCATAGATCCAGGTAATAACTCAATCCCTACCCCAAGCAATATTTCCTCCCCTTCCTATGCAGATATTATCAAGCAAA
This sequence comes from Pinus tabuliformis, assembly GCA_031772625.1. NCBI lineage: Eukaryota > Viridiplantae > Streptophyta > Pinopsida > Pinales > Pinaceae > Pinus > Pinus tabuliformis. The sequence continues at coordinate 396,713,286 of CM062815.1, forward strand.
AGAAGAAAACCACAAAGAACATGGGCTCATCAGATGATGAAACATTTGAAAGGCCAACAAAAAAGGCTGGACGAAGAACAAAAAGAGAAACTAGAGAAGAGGAGTGAGAAAGACAAAAAACCCTCGGCAGTCAAGCCACCATAGAAATGACACTTGGGAGGAATACCAGGCTTAGGGCCCCAAAAGGAGGAGGGCCTACCCCTACAAGTGGTAAATGATGCAACTAATCTCTTGTAACTACAGGGATTTGGGGAATCCCACAAAAGCAGAAGCCATAAAAGATCTTTTGAAAATGGAACCCACAGACATCCTCATGTTCCAAGAAACAAAAGTAGAAGGGGAGATCATTCTAAGCACCCGTAACACCAAATGGAAATTCGACTCTGGAAAGGTTGTGAGTGCAAGAGGCACGGCTGGAGGAATAGGAACATTCTAGGCAAAAAACTCCTCCCTAGAAAGATCATTCGAGACCCAGCATTGGATATTTACAGAACTACGGCATATAGCAAGCAATCTCAGCATAGCCTTGTTTAATATGTATGTTCCTGTTCACTACGAGGAAAAGAGAGAGTGTTGGAAGACACTATCAGAGTTTCTAGACCACAACAATCCCAGGAACATAATTATAGGAGGTGACCTGAATATAATTCTTGATCCTAAAGAGAAGAGAGGAGGGACTTACTCAAGAGACCCTTTTCTTACCATAGTGGAGAACATAATATTACAGAGGGATTTAGTAGACTTCAAGCCAGTTAAAGGAAAATACACATGGACCAATAACAGAACAGGAGAAAATCATATTGCAGCAAGGTTGGATAGATTCCTCGTCAGCAGCTCTATAATGATGGGAAAAAGAATAGTCATCAATAAGATCCTTCCAAAGCTCAGCTCGGATCACAAACCTGTCCTCCTCTGCCTGAAAGATGAAGAGGATCTAGGACCCCTCCCCTTTCGCTTCAGTCCTCTCTGGGCGGAAAGAGAAGGATTCATGGAAACAGTCCAAGCAGCATGGAGCACAGAAGTCTCAGGCTCCCCAAGCTATGTTTGGGAGCAAAAAATAAAAAATACAAAGAAGGCTCTTAAAGAGTGGATAAAGAAACCTATGAAAACTCCCATCAGTCAGAGGAAAGAGGCTGTCACACAGCTGGAAGAAATACAATTTGATTTGGAAGAGAAAGACATCCATTCCACGGACTTAGACCAAGAAAAAATTGCACAAAGGAAAACATATTGTTCTTTTAGAAACGAGGAAGAGTACTGGCGTCTAAAGTCTCGCAGCCTGTGGCTTAAAGCTGGGGACAGAAATACCACATATTTCCATAAACAGTTTAGGGCTCGACTCAGCCGAAACCATATAGCAGAAATCACCTTATCTAATGGACAGGTTTGCAAAGGATTCGCCCAAATCAAGGAAGCTGTTGTAAATCACTTCCAAACTCTACTTACAGCAGAAAAAGAGGGGAGTGAGGAAGATACACTAGAGTTCCTCGCTAACATTCCAAAGCTAATCAGTACGGAGGATAATGAAAACCTCATGAGCTCAGTAACGGAAGAAGAAGTATCCAACATTGTGTGGTCTATGGAGCCTGACAAAGCGCCAGGACCCGATGGTTTTACAATCCATTTCTATAGAATCTGCTGGGCATTAGTCAAACCAGACCTCCTCAGAATGATACGTGGATTCATGAGAAAGGCAAGGATTGGGGGCGGAATCAACTCAACCTTTCTTGCCTTAATTCCTAAGGAGACAAATCCAAGATCTTTCGACAGGTACAGGCCGATATCTCTATGCAATGCGTCCTACAAGATAGTGTCCAAACTTCTGGCGAGCAGAATCAAGCCTCTCTTGCAAAAGCTCATTTCTCCAGCTCAGGGGGGATTTGTGAAAGGAAGACACATTCTGGATAATGTTATTCAAGTCCAAGAAGCTTTGCACTCGAGCCATTCACGCAAAGAACAAGGTATGCTTATAAAACTGGACATGTGTAATGCTTTTGATAGAGTTAATCGCTCCTTTTTGTACAGGGTCCTTACAGCCTTTGGTTTCAATCAAGAGTTTATAAATCTAATCAAAGCATGTCTAGAAAAGATCTGGATAGCCCCAATGGTAAACGGCAGACCAGCAGATTTCTTCTTAGCCACCAGGGGACTGAGGCAGGGCTGCCCTTTGTCACCATTTCTTTACATACTGATGGCAGACTCTCTGAGCAGAAAATTAACTTTGGAAAAACAAAATGGTAACCTCCCTGGAATCAGGATTGTGAAGGAAATCGACCCAATGAACCACGCGTTGTTTGCTGATGACTCACTGTTGCTTGGGGGCGCATCACCACGAATTGCGAACTCCTTCAAGATCATTCTCAAAAAGTTCTGCAGCATCTCTGGAGCGTTAATCAGTGAAAGGAAAAGTGTTGTCTATGGGTGGAACACAGATCAGCAGACTATCAACAGAATTGCCAGCGACCTGGGCTTCAATGGATACGCAGATTGGGACAAATTTAAATACTTGGGTCTCCCAATAACAATGGGATCCAACAGGAATCAACTGTGGGAAGAGGTGATTTCCAAATTTAAGAAAAAGATCGCAGGATGGGGGGGTTATTGGCTCACCACAGGAGGCAAACTCACGCTCATTAGAGTTGTACTCTCGGCACTACCAACGTTCCAGGCCTCCTTAATGCTAGCTCCAAAGCAAATCTCAGACCAGATCTCCAGTCTTATGTGAAATTTCCTGTGGAATGGAGGGCGAGGAAATGACAATAGATTTCATCTGATAAATTGGGAAACAGCGAAAAGACCTATGGAGGAAGGAGGACTCCAAATACGAGACCCTCTTCTTGCAAATGTAGTGCTGGGATGCAAATTACTGTGGCAACTGCTTGATGAGCCTAGTCACCCTGTCAGCCTGATATTAAAACACAAATATTTCAAACAACAGTCAATCAGAACCTTCATTCCGGAGAAAGCCCCTAAAGGAACGCAAGCCTGGAAGTTATGCAGCAAAGGTATCGAATTCTTCAAAACTCACCTGTACAAAATTCCTGGGAACGGCAAAAACACTCTGTTATGGAAAGACAGAGTCATGGGACACCCTCCCCTCAAAGAAAACAGTGAAATCGCAGAGATAAGATTATGGCTACAGTCAAAAGGAATCCGTAAGATTGAAGACATCGCTGGTTGGGATAACAGAGGAGAGTGGCAACGCTGGAATTTCCCCAAGGCACCAGCGCAACTCACCCCACAGTTACACGCTCTTAAAAAGGCGATTACAGACTTCGCTCCAGTCCATAGAGATGAAGAAGACACCTGGGGATGGGGGAAGACGGGTGTGTACACAGCAAGGCAAGGATATCTACAAATGCAAAGCAAAAAGAATTCGCCTCATCCGAAAGAAGTATGGAAGCAGGTATGGGACAGTTTTAGCATTCCTAAGATCAACTTTTTCTTTTGGACTCTGTTCCATAACAAAATCTTGACCGGAGAAAACCTGTGCAAGAGAAACATAGCAGGCCCCCACCGATGTGTTCTATGCAAAAATGCTCTGGAAACCACAGATCATTTGTTTATTAATTGTGAGTATGCCAAGAAGGCCTGGACTATTTTTCTGACTGGATTAAATGTGAGACCCTCAGCTCACTGTACGATTGCAGAAATGTTCACCACTTGGAAAGCCAGTTACCCACATAATATTGCTGGCAAATCTCTATGGTACAAGATATGGATTGCTGCTCCAAAATACGTATGCTGGAAGCTCTGGCTTGCCCGGAACGAAATTATCTTCAACCAAAATGAAATATCAGCAGAAAAAGTGGCAGAACAGGCAAAGAAACTCCTTCTAGAAACCCTGAATTATTCTTCAGTCAAAGATGACAACTCCCTTCGAACAGAGGAAAGGGCCTGGCTGGACGGTTTCTCATTCATCACCAGACCTTCAGCAATCACTCGGCCAACCCACAAGGAAAGATGGCAGATCCGAGAACCCGAGGATAGATTTCAGCAGTGGTGGAAATCCCAGGGCAAGTGCACTATCTTCTTTGACGGCGCTTCAAAAGGCAATCCAGGCACATCAGGAGCAGGAGGGGTAATTTACTATCCGAGTGGAGAAAAAGAAGATTTCAGTTGGGGACTAGGAACGAAAACCAACAACCAGGCAGAAGCTCTTGGTCTCTTAAAAGCCTGCCAATTAGCCAGAAAAGAAAGCCAAAGAGAAATCATTATTTTTGGGGACTCAGAATTGCTGATAAAGGCATTAATAAACAAGAAATGGTTAAAGGACCCTCCGTTAAATAAACAACTCTCAAGAGTGAACAGAATTCTGAAAGGCTTCTCCTCGGTGCAAACGTTTCATATCCTCAGAGATTTAAACAAGGAGGCGAATAGATTGGCAAACACAGGCTGCACTGAGCAAGGTGGAATAATCAGCATAAACGCAGGTGCTTTGAAAATGGCAATCGTCCCTTAATTGGGAGAGGTGCTCATGTAAACCCATGAATTGTAATTTGGTTGATTTGGCTATGCCCAACCTGGAATTCTCAATAAAACGCAACCGTTTCAGTTTAAAAAAAAAAGAACATGAGCATGATGTGTAAGATATAGCAACGATTACTTCTTTTAGGTAGGACTGTTCATTTCCCTCCAGGGGTTGGGACAATCATGAGTTCCTGAATGATAAAGGAGGCTCATCTAGGGCCTATGGAACCAGGGTGATGACCATGGATTGGGGTAGAGCTCATGTCCTGGGTATGCAATCGTGGTACACGAGGTGCCATAGCCTTGATTTTTCCACCCTTCTTTATATGTCTTTTGCCTTTTATGAATTTTATTTCATTAACTCCTCAGGGCTCAAAGGACATGAGCATGATGTGTAAGATATAGCAGTGATTACCCCCTTTTAGGTAGGACTGTTCATTGCCCTCCAGGGGTTGGGACAATCATGGGTTCCTGAATGATAAAGGAGGCTCATCTAGGGCCTATGGAACCAGGGTGATGGCCATGGATTGGGGTAGAGCTCATGTATTGACTTTTGCCCACGCACTAATTATTTTTGTCCCGATCATCTTTTGCATTTTGTGGTACAATTTCCTGCTAAATGTGGCCAATTATTCTTTTTTCTTTTTCTTTTAGCTGCTTCAACCTTCGGGGCATCATTCTGGGCCTGACCCAAGGTGGGGGCAAGGGTATAGGGAGGCTGGCCTTATGTGGACCCAGAATGGAAATGTGGACCCAGGTGGGAGAAATGATGAATGGGGTATAGTGAGTGGAAAGGGAGTAATATATGCAGATAAAGGAGCGAGACCACACACCCAAAGTTGGGGTTTCCCCAGTAGTACCACCCTAGAACCAAATGGTCAATAAAGGAGATCCCACGGGACTAAGATCTAAGGGTAACATCCAAAAGAGATCAAGGGGACAAGAGCACAAACTAAGCAAACCCTTTCCGCCAAATCCCCCCATCAATCCATACCCAAAAGTATCCATGATAAGTAAACCTAATACTCAATTACCAAATGAAAAGACACACCTTTAGATTCGGGAGGCCCAACTTCAAACATACGATTAATACAGGTGGGTGAGGGACCACATGGTTGGCTCAGGGAGCAGAGAAATGTCACAATGAGCTAGTAGTAGGTTGCAAGGGGCTGTTGGCTATAGACTGAGGTTCATCATGGAGAAAAATTTCTCTCGGGGATATCACCCACGAAGTGGTGGGGAACATCTAGATCCAACTGGGACGTGATCTCTAGAAGAAGTGGAAGAGGTTGCTCGAATGGGATGTCACGAGAACTCCAGCAATATTGTGGACATCGTGGACCTGTTATTTGCACATGTCAAAGATCGAAGCCACTGGGAAACATGTTTTCCCCAGTGACTAATGATCAATCATGCTTAATGTTAGCCCATAAACCAACAAGAAATAAAATATGCAATTTTTTTTAACCTAAATGCAATGTAATCTATCATAAGAAACATCATATGATGTTAGTTCTAATGCAAAAATCAACATGCAATGCATCTTACCCAAACATGCATGTGATAATGCTAATAGTAAGTGTAATCATAAAGTCAATGCAACCAACATATCATCAAGTCAATATAAATATGCCTGCTTGTATGATTACTCATGCAACAAACCCCAAAGTAAATGCAAACCCAAATACATGGAGGATGCTGTGGGTGGGAGGTGGGAAAATATGATGCCAACACATGGATGATTATGTGAGAGGAGGTAAGAAAAGGTTGTAATCTAGTCCATGAGATCTTCTCTTACAACCAAAATATAGAGATGTCAACAACCAAGCTCATAAACTTTTGATGGATGGAAACCTCTAGCATATCATTTCCACCATTGTCCTTATTATTTATGTCATGGTTTATGGCCTTCATTGGGTTATGATTAGTAGAAAAGGGAGGCCGACGAGATGGAGAAACACAAGTAGGTTGCACATGATGATTACAATGGAGAGGAGAGATTATGGAGTGATCAAAACCCTGAGGTTGCATCCACGGAGGAAAAGTATAATCAATGAAGGGCTTTTCCTTGACATTATACTCAGGAGGGGGAAAGGGCTCACATTTAATTGAGATCATATGACCAAGGGTGAGGGAATCACTTGATGAAGACTCAAGATGATGACCAATAGGAAAAAGGGAGAAAGAAGTAATGTATTCAATGGGTTGTGCTTTCCCAAAATCATAAATTAAAGGCTCAAGTGATTTGAACATAGAATCATACTAGAAGAAGTGGGAGCCTTATCAATTTCAAAGATTGGGTCTCTCCTAAAAGGAAAATTGATCCCTCCCAATTGCCCCTCTTCATGCAAAGGAAAAGGGAGATTTTCTTTCCCAATGGTATCATTGGGTATGTCATCATAAATAGTGCCTGAGGGGAAGGGAAGACCAATCTCATCCTCATCCTCCTTGTCGGTCTCGTAAATGGGAGCATAATCAAATTGAGGACCAACAATTCCCATTTCTCCTTTTCAACGTGGAAATAATCTTCAATTTCATGTTTTGAAGGGCTAATGGGATCATCTTTCTCAAGGTTTTCAAAAGAGGATTCATCGTGAGTAATCTCCTTGAGAAAGGTATGGTTGGTCTCAATTTCACTTTCTATAAATTCATCCTTCCCAGCACACATGTCCTCAAAATCATCATTTCCATCATGTGGACCCAAGGAGGACCCGTCTTCTTTCTCATTTCCTAGATTCTTAATGTCTTGATGATGTTCGATGATGGCTTCCTCTTGGATGCTTAATGCAGGGTGTACTTGAAAATGTCTAAGAAAGCCATCAACGAACTCTTCCATAGATGAGATGCTCCTAGGTTCATGATTATGCAGCCATGAGTTATGACCACAGAGAGATCCCATGAATAAAGACATAAGGACATCTTGGTGGACAACCTTCTCTCTTGAAGCATGTGCATTAAATCTTTCTACGTGGTTAATTGTGGAGAGTGGATCACCATCAAACACGAGTATCCCACGTAGCATCCTTCCCGCGACATGATTAGGATGTCCAGGGATGCTAGCGATGTCCAAAGCGGGTAATTTATGATAGAATGACACCCTATTTGAGGTATACATGAGACATATGTAGGAGTTGCTAGGGCGAAATTAAAGATGCCTAGAAAAATGCTTGCTTCACCCTACAAGCATTGACCTTAAGGTTCAATGAAGAACTAGGGCTTCATTCTTCCAATGGAGTTGCCAATAATGATATTTCAATAAGTCGTATGGGGAACAAAACACAGGTTTTGTGTCCCCGACAATGACGTCTTAATGTTACCACTCAAATTAATAGGGGACTTCAAACGCGTTCTTAAGAGCACAACTCCTAGGTTAAGGGCAACAGTGGAGGCTTAGCCCACTGTCACCACAGCTAAGTCTCCCTGCCCTTTATAGACTTTCACCAATGGGAGGAGTCTCGGTAGTGTAGGGATCACTTGTAAAGTATATGCCAATGGATAGGTGGAAGACCCTGGAAACCTTTTTCCAAGGATGGAGTGAAGAATGGAACTTGCTTGATCTTTAGGCAAGGGACTTGGTCCTCTAGGGGTAAGGGGTGAGGATTGGAGGGTTGATAGAGAAGGAATAAGCTTATAGACAAGGTTCTCAATCCCTATAACCCTTGGGAAACTTGGATTCCCAAATGGCCCTTGACAAATAATCTTTATTGAGAAGTGGGACCACATAGGGCGAAGCAGACCCAGTGCAGGTTCGGGGATGGAATGTAACAACCAATGATGTTCCTATCTTGGACAAGGTGAAAGGAAAGGACGAAACAAGAATATTTACTTCAAAAGGTTGAATTGATCTTGTTGAGGTCTATCCTGGGGGATGCTTAGGCAAAATTTGATCCTAGAGCTAGGGCTTGGGATTCCTGGAAATTCCACAATTAGAATTGCCTCAAATTTGGAGGAGAGGGAGGGGACCCACTAGCGTAGTAGCTTGTAGGAGATCGAAATTTTTCCATGGGTTAATTCCCAGGAAATTGATGCCCTAGGTGACCTAATGGGGCTATACCTAGGGAAAAAGGGGAAAGGGTAAAAAGAGGGTTAAAATGATCACCCTTTTTGAGCGATTAGTGCCTAATTCACTTGGGGATATGGGGTCAAGGATGATGATGAGTAAAAACTTGGTTTCTTGATCAAGGAGGCACGAAAAGTCAACTTCATCCAATGTTGAGAGAAAGAAAAGAAAACTGACCTTCAAGCATGTATACTTCAAAGCAAATGATGCAAGCTTATCGAGACAAATAATCTCTAGGACATTTCGTTCATATAACATTGACCCATACATTAAATTAGCTAAAACATGCTTAATTTCACATTTCAATTATGCAACAACTAGCCCTAATTTTATCCAGCAACAAGAATAACAACGTCAAAATTTAGATAAAACATTATAGAATACATCCAACTAGAATGTCGTTTGCTAGACAAAGCTCCAAGACAAGAAAAATAGCCCAAATCCATGCGTCAAAATTCATCCATCTCCAAAAAATATCTTCAAAGGAAAAAATGTGAAGTTCTCTACGATTAGAGAGATCCCAAATCAAGTGATGATCCAAATGAATATATCTAACATCAATATATAACCTCCTAAGGAGTTCAAATTAGCTTATGGGCGTACATTAGCCTCTAATGATAAAATAATGTGCAAATAAAACCCCTATTGGTGACAAGCCCACCAAACTAGCTCACAAGTGTAAAAATAAGCCTCACAAGGGGCCAAATAATAATATGTACATGTCGTGGGGCCCTCCAAAGGCCTAATAATGTACTGAAGTGCCATACTAAGGAATAAATTCCTCAGAATATGATGGACAAGGTGGTGGCCCCTTGTTCTCCAAATAGGAGGCATGTGGTGCTCCCAGTGGGTTTGAGGGCACATAAATGACCCCATGGGTCTCCATATGAATCGAAGATGCCTGTAGATCCTCTGCAAGGGTTCAAGTGGTTGAATGAATGCTTCCATGACATCGTACAAGTCGTGGGACACCTGCCAAGAGCGTGGGGCTCCTGTGGGGGTCTGCTAGGCATAATGTCCCAAGCATATCACCATCATCCCAAAAGTGGATCACTAGTAGTGTCTGGGGCATCAATGAAGATCCTTGGAGTGTTGTCTGCTGCTATGGAGGCCAATGGCTCTCCATGCACACCCTATATGTGCCAATGTAGATCTCTGGGGGTTAGGATCCTGTATAGGGAGACCAAACCCAAACGGAAACCACCTGCAATCCTACATAAGATCCAATGTGTCACCTAGGCCTCTAGCACAACAAGTCATTAAAATAATCGGGTAAAAGAGTTTACAAATCATGGATAACAAAGTGGGCACTTCATAATGGCATGCCCTTTCGTAGTGGCCTTTGGCATGTGCTAGTGTCTCTAAGCTCCAAAGGGGGTTAACCAAGTACCTTATTAGGCGGTTTCAACCCTTAAAGGGGATAGTATGTTTAAGGTACATCCCTTTAATGGGGGTGGCAAGTGATAAATAAGTGGAGTGGAATAGGGAATGGGAGGAGCAACCCTGGGCCACATATTGGGGCATGGGGGTAGTTGGATAAGGGGAAGCCCACACCTGGGTATGTAATGTGTAGGAGGGAGCAATCGTGGTACACGAGGTGCCTCAACCTTGATTTTTCCACCCTTTTTATATGCCTTTTGCCTTTTATGAATTTTATCTCATTAATTGCTCGGGTCTCAAAGGACACGAGCATGATGCAGTGATTACCCCCTTTTAGGTAGGCTCATCTAGGGCCTATGGAACCAGGGTGATGACCATGGATTAGGGTAGAGCTCATGTATTGACTTTTGCCCACGTGCTAATTATTTTTGTCCTGGCCATCTTTTGCATTTTGTGGTACAATTTCTCGTTAAATGTGGCCAATTATGCTTTTTTTTTTTCTTTTAGCTGCTTAAACCTTTGGGGCATCACTCCAGGCCTGACCCAAGGTGGGGGCAAGGGGATAGGGAGGTTGGCCCTATGTGTACCCAGAAAGGAAATGTCAACCCATGTGGGAGAAATGATGAATGGGGTATAGTGAGTGGAAAGGGAGTAATATATGCGGATAAAGGAGTGGGGCCACACACCCAAAGTCGGGGTTTCCCCACTAGCACCACCCTAGAACCAAATGGTCAATAAAGGAGATCCCACGGGACTAAAATCCAAGGGTAACATCCAAAAGAAATCAAGGGACAAGAGCACAAACTAAACCCACCCTTTTCTCCAAATCCCCCCATCAATCCATACCCAGAAGTATCCATGATAAGTAAACCCAATACTCAATTACCAAATGACAAGACATACCTTTAGATTTGGGAGGCCCACCTTCAAACATACGATCAATACAGGTGGGTGAGGGACCACATGGCTGGCTTAGGTGGCAGAGAAATGGCACAATGAGCTAGTAGGAGGCTGCAAGGGGCCGTTGGCTGAAGGCTGAGGTTCATCATGGAGAAAAATTTCTCCTGGGGATATCACCCACGAAATGGTGGGTAACAAAATGCATTTACCATTCTACTCAGACCTTTTGCAATCAACATGAATAAGAAGGGAGGCATAGGACATCGTTGCATTAGACCCTTAATAGGATAGAAGAAACTAGATGTTGACCCATTAACCAATACAACAAAGAAAGTTGAGAAATTGTACCCCATTATTCAATTTACTACTTGAGACCTCATCCCAATTTGAATAAAATAATCCTATTATTTAACTAGCTCACCTTAGCTAAGTCTAATCTCATCATCAAAGTTGGTTTTTTTTTCTTTTGTTATGCATAGTCCTTCTTGTGCTTTTTTGACTACATGAATTTTCCTATTGTGAAGAAAACCAAACAACTCTCTTGAGATAAACTTAGGGAAAATTATTTTTAAGCCTATTTACGAGAATTATTGTTTAAATTTTTTATTTTCTAGTGCTAATGACACAAGCATAATTTTCTAAAACTAATAATTACTTCCAATGATAACTTTGATACTTTATAACACCATTAAGCAATTATTCTTCAAAAAATTCAACAGATAAATGCAAAGGATCACAATAGAAAAGTCATGCATAGTAGACACCAAAATTTTGCCCCAGGAAACCCAAACTAGGGAGAAACCCCAACAATCTTCTATAGGAGAAATTTGTTTAGTTCAAAGAAAGTACAATCCGATATTCATAAGTTAGGCTTGGTCAACTTAGACCAAAAATCATAGTGCTAGTCAAACGTGGTCAAACAGACCTCAAAACTTCTCAACTTGGGTGATGTATCCATCTTGTTCAATAGATAGGTAATACCCTAGACACCTTCTGTCTACTGCAACTTTCATTTTTCTACCTCGGATGGCCTTCTTAAGGTCTTGGTCCTTTATGCTCTCAACACTGAGGCTCTTGGGTTGGAATTTCTAAGTCTAACTGTTAAAAATCCTTTCTGTAATCTTTGATTTATTTCTTCCTACTTGTTCGATTAATTAACAAGCTTTTTACCATGTAAATATTGAAAACAAATACAAGTACAATCTCAACACATACAGATCATCAACTGAAGGAAAAACAAGCACACAAGTGACACTGTTATTTTTGGACTAATGTCCCCCGGAAAAACCCAATGCGGGAAAACGGGTGCAGCTATCTGAGGGTTTTATTATTAAGCAATTTCATAATACAATATGGGTGTCATAAATGGCTCACCCAACAGAGAATGCCCTCGGTAATAGTACCTCTCAGTCGGAGACAGATATCAGCCCCAATCTGCATCACGAAATCTCCAACCTCTAGGGTCTGCATCAGCCTCTCTGGCCCAGCGTCTTCTCGGCATCAGCCTCTCTGGCCCAGTGCATGCTCGGTGTTAGCCTCTCTGGACTAGCATCAGCTTCCCTGGGCTCAACGTCAGCCTTTGGAGCCTCTGCGTCTCCCACGTTGGCCCTCCTCAGGCTCTGCGCAACTCCTGGTTGCCTCTGCGTGGCCTCTGCCTGCTTCTGCGTGGCCTCTGGTTGGCTCTGTGTCAACCCTCTCCCGGCTTTTGCGCTGATGCTCCCAATACTCTCTCTACCTCTCTGCTACTGCATTCACTGCCCCTCAACTGCAACTCTGATCACTCCTTCAATTTCCTCAGCAAGCCCTGCCCAGAAAATCGAATTCTTGATCAACTCGTTGTGTTCTCCAACTGACCCTCAAGCCTCTTCTTATACTTTTCTTGTTGGTCCATCAACGACCGAGATTAAATCTCTAATCAACGGCTAAGATTATATTTGGCTTGACCCATGACTTTTGGACCCTTCTAACCCAATTTTATATTAATACCCATTAATATTTTAATTTTCCTAAGTTTAGACATAGGAACTCCATTTAAAATATTATTTATTTTAATATCTCCCAAACCGGTTAGAATTTGCCCAAACCATTTCTAGGTCTTGGAGATCTCATGTGCTTTAGCCTCTACACCAATTTTCATGGCTATAACACATGTGATGCTACCTTAAATCAACACTCCCTCTTAGCGAGAACTGTGCTCTAGTAATATTCCTCATTGAGTATCACCCTGATCATCCAGCATCGGTCCCTATGCTGATGCTAAGCCTCCCCGCTCAACATCCTCTACACTACTACATCATGTACTGATGCCCATGGCCCTGCCACTGCCACTGCTGCATCCATACGACAGCTCCTTCTGCATTTGTGTTGTTGTTGGTCCATATACCCACCACTACATCCCCTTCTCCTCATGCTGCATCGTGCTGGCCATAGCACTGCCACTACTAACAGCTGCACTACAACCCAGTTACTGAGAAGGAAGTAACTGATCCACCCAACTTTGACATCCTTGTCAGGGTAGAGACTCTCCCAATGTTGATGCTCCCTCTGCCGCTAACAAGTGCTCCCTCTACTGACCTCTGCGCTGCTGCAACAACTCCATGCATCTCGCACCGTTGCACACCTCTCCATGCCATCCTGCACTGGTGCAACACTCCCTTTCTTCTCGCATTGTTTCAACCTGCTATCCCAGGACTCCTGCACTATAGCACTCTCTGTCACTTTATCCGCATTTGTCTCTACCAACATCTATCAGTGCTACTACTCCTCTTCAGGGCTCTCGTAGCAAGGTATAATCCAAGAGGTTGGGTACCTCAAGGATCCTACCCCTCATCGCCTTTAGTTCGTCAGACTTCAGCTCGATGTCACCCCACTTCCTCTCAAGTGGCGCATGAGCACTCATGGCACAGTCATCATCTGTCTCCACTTCTTTCTCTGCCCTTCCTAGCGTAACCTTGGTCTCAGAAGCCTTTCCCTTGCTCTTCTTCTTTGAACACTGGCTTGCATAGTAACCTAGCTCCCCACAGTGGAAGCATTTGACCTTGGAGAGGTCCTTCTTCCGTTTCTCCTGCTTTCTCTTAGATGCTAGGGCAACATCCTCATTTTCCTCCTTCTTGATTCTGACCCCCTTGCCGCTGCTTCCTGCCTTGGTTAGCCTTCTGATCTCTTCTTGACGAAGAGCCACCCACAGTTCCTCCCAATCTAGAAGGGTTGACCTGCCCAGTATGCTCTAGAAAAATACCTCCCATTCCTCTGAGACTGCGTTCAATGTGGTCCTCACCAACATCTCCTCATTCGGCGTGGCCCCTATGGAAGTCAGCTGATCCTGGATCTCCTTCAATCCATTGAGGAAGGTGTCTATCTCTTCTCCCTTCTGCATCTGGTATGATCGCAACTAATTTTCTAGTAGCATCTTCCTCTACACAGAAGTATGCTGATACAATTTTGTCAAGGCCTCCCACATCGCATTTACCGTTTCCTTTTCGGCAATATGTGGTACTAAATGGTCCTTGACCCCGTCAAGGATGATGCTCTTGGCCCTTGCCATTGCCTCCTCGTACTTTTCGTTCTCAATCGAGTCAACTGGGATCGCTATCATGTTCAAGGCGGAGTGCTTGAGACAATTCTTGTCTAGAACGGATAAGATCCTGGCCTTCGAGACTATCAAGTTTGAGGCTCTGTCCAGTCTGTCTTGATCTCTTACCCCATTCTTTGCCATTTCGCTGCTCCTCTTTCAACTCTTCCGCGCCTCTCTACTTCCCTCCTGGAAGTTCTCGATGTGACTCCCTTTGAACCTTGATTTCCCTCTTGGAAACCCCTCTACCAATGTCGAGATGCCCCCACTCCGATTGTTAGAGCAGTTGCACCATTGATCCAGATTTCTTGGCTAGAAATCCTCAGTAGCAACTCCCTCCTCCTTGGTATTTCCATATTAGGTACTGTTCTGAACACAATACCCCACCAGCTTCACTTCGCAACTTACCCACAACCTCCTATGCCCTAGAAAACTGAAGGTTAGATCCTCTAGGCTCTGTGCAAACTTGACACCAACAAAATTTGCACCTCCTGGCCACGGGCGTCAATCCTTCCTGACGAGAAAGATGACCGGGCACTGCGTAGGTCAGGTCTGCTCCTCTCTGCCATTGTGCTGATCCTCTTCCTGGCTTGAACTAATGACATAGGCACTACGTTCACCCCTTCCTTACTGCTTTTCTGCTAGGAACAACTTTTTTCACTCGGGACAACTGTTTCTGCTACTGCTGCTTTGCTCGGCTGATGCCGTTAGTTATCCTGTGATCTGCAACCTCCCTCTGATACCATGTTGGAATTTCTAAGTCTAACTATTAGAAATCCTTCCTATACTCTCTGATTTATTTCTTCCTACTTGTTCTATTAATTAACAAGTTATTTACCATGTAAATTCTAAAAATAAATACAAGTACAGTCTCAACACATACAGATCATCAACTAAAGGAAAAAAAGCACACAAGTGACACCGTTATTTTTGGACTAATGTCCCTGGAAAAAACCCAATGCGGGAAAACCGGTGCAGCTATCTGAGGGTTTTATTATTAAGCAGTTTCAGAATACAATCTGGGTGCCATAAATGACTCACCCAAGAGAGAATGCCCTTGGAAGTAGTACCTATCAATTGGAGACAGATATCAGCCCCAATCTGCCCCACAAAATCTCCCAACGTCAACCTCTAGGGTCTGCGTCAGCCTCTCTGGGCTCTGCGTCAGCCTCTGGAGCCTTTGTGTCCCCCACGCTAGCCCTCCTCAGGCTCTGCGCAACTCTTGGCTGCCTCTGCATGGCCTCTGGCTGCTTCTGCGTGGCCTCTAGCTGGCTCTGTGTCAACACTCTCTTGACTTCTACGTTGATGCTCCCGATACTATCTCTGCCTCTCTGCCACCGCATTCACTGCCCCTTAGTTGCAATGCTGATCACTCCTTCGATTTCCTCAGCAAGCCCTGCCCCAGAAAATCGAATTCTTGATCAACTTGGTGTGTTCTCCAACTGACCCTCAAGCCTCTTCTTATACTTTTCTTGTTGGTCCATCAAAGACTGAGATTAAATCTCTAATCAATGGCTAAGATTAGATTTGGCTTGATCCATGACTTTTGGACCCTTCTAACCCAATTTTATATTAATACCCATTAATATTTTATCTAAACTTAGGAACTCCATTAAAAATATTAATTATTTTAATATCTCCCAAACCGGTTAGAATCTGCCCAAACCATTTCTAGGTCTTGGAGGTCTCATATGCTTTAGCCTTTCCACCAATTTTCATGGCTAGAGCACATCTGATGCTACCCCTAATCAACATCTTGGCCTCCTCTAGGGCTTCGATCCTTTCACGAAAACCTTCTTCTCACAAAAATTGAGGCTTTTATCCTCTTTTATGGCTTTGGACCTACCACAAAAAGACACAAAGCCTTGGACTCCTTTGTTCCAACAACAAACAAACTTGGCAGCCCCAAGAACCCTTCATTTTAGCCTTCTTTCAACTGTCCAACAAACCAAACCTTAGATTAGCAACTCGACTTCCTTCACTAGGGTATATTCTCTTCCAAATTCAGAAAGATAGACCTCAAATTCGTCCTCCACTTGTGATCTACGACTCCTTGGTTTGACGCTCTCACAAGAAGAGTTGGTTTGATATATTTGAAATGAGAAGGGCTAATGCCCTTTTATAATGACTTTGGGGTGCCCAAGGGGTAGGTCTCTTGGTTGGGATGACTTGGTATTTTTAGGTCGACTTGAAGAATTAATTCAAATTTTAAATTTTAATTTCCCTCCTTGTTCATGGGTTGGTTTATACCTCGGGAATACCGATTGCAACTACCCAAAAGTAAACACTCCCATTAGCTATGGAGGTATTCACCTTGACTTCCTCATATGTCCTCTTTGCTGAACAATTTCTCCATCCCAAGAAAATATTAAAGATATTGCTATGTTAATGTAGCCATCCACTTCATGTTCTATTCCAAAACCATGTGGAAAGCATCCTGTAGCATCATGCAAAGGATCTAGTTACCCACTAGTCAAATCCCCTTTGCAAATGGATCTAGTCACCTACTAGCCAAATAACCTTTGGTGGCCAAATAACCTTTGGCGATATGGTCGGGCACCCCCTGACCGGAGTAAGACTAGTCCTAGGTCACCAATTATCCAAGTCATCACTTGGAACCAGGTTAGTACCCGTGACCAATGGTGAAACTGTGACCTAATTTACCATTTCCTCATGTCGTCACATGCTATTGAATGGTAAAACGCTTGCCTGTTACTTTGAGGAACTCACTCTACTCACTAGCCAAGTAATCCTTGGTAATATGATCAAAACATTCTGATTGAGGGAGCACTCTAGGCCTTGATGATCTCTGGGCCAATCTCCCTAGCCACACTATAGGGCTCTTGGTCAATACCCTTAACCTAGGAAGAATATTTGCCCTTGATGCTACAAGATCAACGCTCCATCTAACCGAGGGAGGCATTCTCAACCATTCCAGGCTTGTCTATGAAATATACAAACTTCATCTTGGGACAAAGGCTTTGCGAAAATGTCAAGCACCTGCTCATTTGTAGAAATGCATCGGAGCCTTACTACTCCCTCTGTATCATGTCTCAGATATAGTGGTACTTGATCTCAATGTGCTTCAACCTGTCATCATAGTTGTCTTCAACACCTAATCAAACAATTCTACGAGCAACATCTGAAGCCACACTACTTCACAACTTTCCAAAACTAGTTGCAATATACTCAACCTTTGCATTGTTGTGCGACAAATGTTTGCTCCTTGCTCATCCAGGATATCATTGCAGAACCCAAAACTGAAGCAACGTCTTGAGGTGCTCTTCTTGCCTTCTACACTCTTTGCCCTATATGAATATGTATATCCCTATAGTTGTACTTCACCATTTGGGACATATCTCAATCCATGTCCAAATGTACCATGTCGATGCCTCAACACGAGTCGCATGCCTCAGCTCAACCATAAATTGATCGATTTCCTTCATTGGATCCATCACCACAGTTGCTCTCCATTCACCCTGGCTGGGTGCTCTCTCTAATACTGAACTAGATCTTGCTGTGGAAATCCTAGTTGCTCCCTCTGCCACTGCTGCTTTCTAGTTACTGAAACATATCTGCTATCAGAAATGGTCCACTCATAGAAGGATCTCAATAGTATACTTCCCTTGACCAAGGAAGTAATGCATCAAATTTAGACTCTTCATCTCAAACTCAGAGGTCAACTTACTATGATACTGAAGCAGGGCCTCCTGTGGTAATCTTGACTGGTTCCTCTATCATGGAAGCAAATGCTACTGCCACTATTGTTCCCTCTGTCACAGAAGTCCTTCTAACAGAAACAAGTCATATAATAACAAGATCACAATCTTCACTTATAACAACCAAGACTCATTATATATCCATCAATTTGAGAATACCAAGCCCGAGGTGCTTTTTTGTACAAAGCCTTCTCCAGTTTGCAAACACGAGATTCCCTCTCATGTACATCAAAGCCCTGAGGTAGCTCTATGTACACTTCTTCCTCAATTACTCCATTGATGAGAGTGTTGGAGAATGTAGTAGGGCAACTATTTAAACGTTTCTCCTTATCCTTAGTTGTTGGTGATCTTAGGTTATCTTCTTATAGTTATTTGTTAGATTCTTTTCATCGATCATAAAAAAATAGTGGACAC
Source organism: Pinus tabuliformis (assembly GCA_031772625.1). Classification (NCBI taxonomy): domain Eukaryota; kingdom Viridiplantae; phylum Streptophyta; class Pinopsida; order Pinales; family Pinaceae; genus Pinus; species Pinus tabuliformis. Next base: position 396,731,800 of record CM062815.1, read on the forward strand.
AAAATATAGGCTTCAAGCTAGGGAAAAACCCCTTCAAGGGGAAAACCCAGAAAGAATCTCTTCTTATTTTTATAAAATTTGGTGCATGGCTCAAGGATTAAAGCTTGTTTTTTATGATCTAACATTTGTTTTACCCATTAAGATGAGAGAACTTTTCATTCATCAAGGTGGGACATGCAAGGGTTCATCTCCATGAGATGGAGCATCAACTGTTGAGGAACTGAGTGATGGATAATGAGGCAGGTTGAGTTCATGCTAGGATTTTTCCCACATGCTAACTTATGTTGTTAATTTTAGGTATGTTCTATGCTTAGAGCAATTTATTTCAATTTTACATTTAGCTCAATATCTTTTCCAGATTAGCAATCACATCAGCATTAAAGTAAATTGCAGATAGAATATAAACATAGATCGCAGAAGACAAGCCAAGACAAGAGGACACAAGATGTGGCGCAGCCAGGGACAAACCCCAATGTGGGGAAACCCTTGATCAATTCTTCTTATATGTTCTTTAATAGTTCAGCGCAGAGAGAGAGATAGTACATTTAAAACATAAGTCAACACTTTGACTTATACTAACTTATAATAGCATAGATCATCTCTAAGAAGATGATACATGAGGTAGTTGAACTCAGTTGAAGACATGATGCTTCAACTGATTCTCCAAGGTGACTCCATCACCTATCATTGTGTTGCACCTCGTCATCATGCTGCACCTCACTGTGTTGCATCATGCTGCACCCAACATCACTATGTTGGACCTCATTACCATACTACACACATCATATTGCTGCACCTTCCGGTACTGAAACATCTTGTTGTACCTTATCATCTTGCTACACTTACCAGTGCTGCCTCATCATGTACCTTATGGTGCCCATCATGTTGCATCTCATTGTAGCATTTAATATCACTGTACTATACTAGCAAGTGCTGCACACAACATGCTACACTTCACTTTGTCATGATTCCCATCATTGTGTTGTAGCATTTCACATCATACTGCCCCTTATCACAATGCTCCACCATAATTGCATTTGTTGTTGTCCTAATGTTTAGCATTGTTGTGCCATGTCATAGCTTGTTGTCCCAAGTACCAAGCTCCAACAAGCACCATGGCCTGCTGTACCACTTACCATGTTGTTGTCCCTTGCAGCACCATGTTGTTGTCCCATTGTTTAGCATTGTTGTGCCATGTCACAATGTGCTTTGGTTGCCATATGTCATTGCTACTCTTATGATTGCTTGTTGTCCCATTTGTGTTTGCATCACCGTGCTTGTTGTTGTCCCATTGTAACCTACAAAAATCCAACAATCATGCCCCAAAAACATGCCTTGAACAACCTTAATGAACTACGCCCTAGTCAAGGTAGATGGTTGCCTCCTCATGCTGTTGTTCTGAGCATATGGCAGCCCCTAACACTTCCACGTTGGCCTGTTTTGGAGTGGCTAGGCTTGTGGCCTACCACAGACCTCTGCTGCACACTAACAACCTTCTGAAACAGTCTTACCTTACCTTTTGTTTCACTCAAACAATCTGTAATTTCTCCTTTCCAAACTCGGGCGTCCCTACAAGTATCAACAGACCTCATTTAGAATAGTGTATGGTAGTGAATGAATGCAGTGAATGAATAGTGTATGTTCATCAAGGTGGGACATGCAAGGGTTCATTTTGATAAGATGGAGCATCAACTGTTGAGGAACCGAGTGATGGATAATGAGGTAGGTAGAGTTCATGCTAGGGTTTTTCCCACATGCTAACTTATGTCCCGACTATTTTTTGCATTTTAACTTTTCATTTTCTTTCATTGTGGCCATCTTAAGATTTTTTATTCTTTTAGCTGCATCAACCACCAGGGCAATGTTTTTTGGCTTGAGTCAAGGATGTGGATAAGATAGTGCCAAATCCGATTGAACTAATGATAATTAACACGGAGAATGGAGATGATATCAAAAGAGATAATGTGACATGGAAAATGTTAAATATGGTAAAGAAGAATGGACATGCTATTTCAATCCATGTTTTGCAAGTAGTGCTCCTCCTATAACCCAAGGCTTTAAGTGGAGGTCCCCTTGGTAAGTTGAGTACAATCAAGATAGGTCAATCATTCTGATCACCCCTGTATCCATACTAAATGCCTAAATTGAAGATTCAATGTGCAAAATTGTTAAAGGTAATTTTGCACCAGGTACATGAGTAACAATACCTAGGGTAAACCCTTGATCCTTTAAGGCACAAGGCTAGGTCAATACCAAGGTTCATTAGAGAACTTTTGAGGTCTAAAATGGGCCTCCTAAGAAAAATGTACAACCAAAATAAACTTTATAAGAACCAATAGGATTCAAGATGATGATGTCAACCATAGGGGATGATTCACCATTTTTGGGGTAAAAAAATAAAAAGATTAAAAAATAATAAAATAATAAAACTACTTTTTCAACTTGTATTCAACTTATCTCCCAAAGGTTTTACTCAAATTTCGAGCGAGAGTACTCGTTCGATGCAAAATTTAATTCCCCGTCCAAGGAGTACCCATGTTGCATACTTTCGATGGACCTTGCTACGTCGAAAATGAGAAATACATGAAAAATGCAACATGGGTACTCCTTGGATGGGGAATTAAATTCTGCATCCAATGAGTACTCCCACTTGAAATTTGAGTAAACCCAAAGAGAGATAAATTGAAAATACAATTTGAAAAAACAGTTTTTTTTTCCCTCTAAAATTTGATGATGTAATCTAATCTTATTTTAATGTTTCCACTATTATTTTATAATTTTCTTGGGAGGCCCATTTTAGACCTCAAAATTCCCCTAATTTAAATACATTACAACAGTATAATTGTTAAGAGCCCAACATGTCACTTGTCAAAATTGATCCTCGGTGGGGAGGTTAACACTCTTGTCAACCACTTGAGCTATACCCAATTGACTGATGTCATGTTCTTATTATTGTCATTTTTATTTTTCTTTTTGTAGCTCTCATGCCACATTTAGCCACTTTTGTTGAGAAATATTATGTCCTTAAGGATTCAAAGATGCCTTAAATTTCTTCCATTATACTAGAATTCTTTGTAGACTTTATATCTTTTACATTATATGCTAGTTTTCTTTTCTTTTTAGGAGCTGCCTTTGTGCACCCATTTTGTATATTACATTATTGTACTACAAGTCCCACTGACCTATTTATAATCATTTATTCGACATTGATAAAATTATCTTATCTTTTCTTATTTTCCAACGACCATTCTTATTTCTTCCAAACCCATCTTATGTTTTATTTAGGGTAGTCTCTCAATAGATGTGTTATTTCATGAAAAGTGGCACACCTAAATGAAATGTTCCCGTTATTAAGGTTTCAAGTAAACTTCTATGGGAAGATAATATTTTCACCAATACATGATGCACATATATTGTTTCTTTTGTAGGATCAAACCTTGGTAAATGAAATGTTCTAGTTATCAAGGTGTCTAATAAATTTTGATGGGAAGATGACATTTTCATAAATACAAGTTGCACATACTTTGTATTTTTGGGGGATCAAACCTTTAGTCTCCACCTCTTGAGTTCAAGTAAGGATAGTCTCTAATACAAAAAATTACCGAAGAATTTGTTCACACATGCCCTAGAATGAAACTCAAATGTAAGCCAAATTTGAATTAGAAAATGAAACATTGGAGTGTACCATAATATTTTGTTTTAACCTCTCTCTATGCATGCATGCAATGTTTCTTGGGAAACTTGTTTCCCCGTGAATTTTTCGTATTAGAGAATTTTCCATTCTGGAAGCGAGTTCTCCCCTTTCCATGTCATCACACAATACTAGTCTTTGGATTTGATGCATTTCTTCTTATGTTTTCTCTCTAGAAAACCTAGTTTTGGTGGAGTTTCATTTTCCTTATTCTCCTCCTCTAGACCACTAATAATAGGGCCACAACTCATGTTTTGAAATTTCCAATGTACAAAAGATTTCTTGGAATGTTCCCTCCCCTCTTTTACCATTGTTAGTAATTAGCACCATTCCTCAAACATGACAGAATTGACATTTTCCCTGAGATTTGTAGGTTTTAACCCTGTACAGAAATTACCTGCATACGAATTCTTAAACAAAGAAAATAAACAATGCGAGAGCATAACCCATAAAACACATATGCACAGAGATTTTTCCCTGGATCCCAAAACCGGGACTACCAGTTTGATTTTTCATTATTTTCCTTTCAATGTTACAATACATATTTATTCATGCTGAAGCATCCAATACCATGGACCGAAAACCATCGCGTCCAATACCATGGACCGAAAACCATCACGTCCAAAAAACATGTGCGAAAATCATGCACAAAACCATAGGTGGGTCCGCCCAACCTAACATATGGTCCAAAACCAAAATTTTCTGGGGCGCTGCCCCGGACCCCATAAAGTGGGGTTACGGGTGCCCTTCAAACCCCCTATTAACTACATGGAAAGAATATAACACAACACAACAAGATTTTGTCCTACTTTTGCAAACTTATAATAGAGTATCTCTTTTCCTTTCTTTGATACCTTTTGATGCATTCCTCCTATTATCACTGGGCTGGGACAGGTTGATGTAGACCAACCTGTCCCAGCCCAGTGATAACACCTCCCGTTCCGTGGTAATTAGTGGATAGCTCCGCATGATACACAACTCAAATATTATACCTTTTGATGTATTCCTCCCCTTTCATGGTAATTAGTGGATAGATTTGCATGATACACAATTCATATATTATTTGTTTGCCAGGTTTTGGATTTGCCTTGAAGCTCTCCTTCACATTTTCTTACCTCGCTAAAGGCTCTAGATCCTTTCCAACTTTCAAAAAGTTTTTCCCTTCTTTTAAAGATGGGCTTTAAAAGGACATATTGGCCTTCCTTTAAACAGTCCACTAGTTTTTCCTCCATTGCAACCTCCCCTTTTTGATATTATTATAGTCTATGTTAATAATTTTTATGAGATTCTTTTATTCCTTTTAAAGATTTCTCATAATATTTTTTTGGTTTTGGTTTTGTAAGTTTAATGGATGGGAAAATTAAAATAGGCCCAAACAAGATCCTAATGAATGTCGATTCCACATTGCAACCTCCCCTTTTTGATATTATTATAGTCTATGTTAATAATTTTTATGAGATTCTTTTATGCCTTTTAAAGATTTCTCATAAGATTTTTTTGGTTTTGTTTTTGTCAAGTTTAATGGATGGGAAAATTAAAGTAGGCCCAAATAAGATCCTAATCAATGCAGATTCCAACACTTGCACTAGGCATAAGTGAAGGTTAAGGCTAAGTTAATTATGGTTAATTTATATCATTTTATGCTACATAATTATATAATTTGTTTTTAAAAATTTAGAAGCAATGCATGTAAAATATGGTGGAGGAGCACTATTGAATATCTATGCATAAGAAGGGCAGAGGGTGAGTCTTTTAGTTGTAAAGCCCATTTAATTCTCCTCATTTCAAATATAATGGTATTACTCCTTCCTTACTTTTGCATAAGATTTTTGGTTGTTATTTAACATTTTTTTTAATATATTATAGTATGTTTAATACTTTTCATGAGATTTTGGCATCTTGTAAAAGCTTTTCATTGGTTGGAGGAATCAAGGTAACCTGTGTTTAACACTCGATATTGTCTTTTTAGGGTTGACAAAGTTTCCAAAGGTGGAGCAAATGAAGGCGAAGACAAAGGATGATAAGATAGGTATTTTTTTTAAATTTATTTTATTTTTTAATATCTATAAGAGAGAGAGATTGTATTACAGTGTAAAGGTAAACACAAAGATAGGTTTTGCATCACAAAGATAGGTTTTTTGGTGCAAAACCTGTGTATGATTTGTTACGAAATTCTTCTCATTTCAAATATAAAAATTCTCCTCCCTCTTAATGATTTAGGTTTGATTTCTAGTGCATAAGATTAATCATAATATTGTTGGTCTCTAATCAATATTTCTCATAAGATTGTTGACATTTTTTACAGGGTGTCCTTCGTTGGCCATCGACCCATATTGGGGTTGTGGATAGGTGTCTCTATCTATTTTTTTTCTTTTCCTATTTTCTTTTTGTTATTTTTATTTTTTTTTGCTATTGATGTGATTTTTTTCTAATCTTATTTTTTCCCTTTCACATTTGTGAGCATGGCCATGCTAATTTGTCATTTGATACTTTATTTTTTTGTTATGCGCCTTTTTTTCTCTTTTCCTAATTTTGTTCTTTTTTGGATTTGGGGTTGAGGGGGAAGTAATGCAACAAGTCATTACAATGCGTTGTGGGATTAGTTACAAGAGTGTAGTGGGCAAAGGAAATGGAGGTATGTATTAAGGAATTTACTTGTTTACTAGTATATAATTTTATCCTTGTTTTAATTTAAGTCATTTGTTGCTTCACAAAACAATTATTCAATCAAAATAGTCAAGAGACATGTGGACAACTCACCCCCATGAGAAGATGTGCAAATCATCTTAACATGCATGGATATATAAGTCACTCAACCCCCAAATGGGCAATCTTCAAGAGAATGCATGGGATCATGTGTAAATAATCCTTTTGTAATGAACATTATACAATATATGATGGGCCATCTCATGTTGTAACTAATTGCAATTTGCCAAATGAAAATGCCAAATTAGGTGCTCTTAATTAGCGTAAACATTGTGCATAAAATTTGTACCGTTAATCAAATTGCCCCAAAAATAGTTGTCAGTTTTCAAATATATGGGTAAAGTATTTGTACCATTAATCAATTTGCCCCTAAAATAGTTGTTGGTTTTCAAATATGTGGGTAAAGTATTTGTACCATTAATCAATTTGCCCCCAAAATAGTTGTTGGTTTTCAAATATGTGGGTAAAGTATGTGAGACGTTTGTCTATTAAAAGCCTTTAATCTCCTCAAATATGTGCCAAAATTAGCTACTAGTTTCCAAATTTTTGGTTAAGTATGCTATAGGTTTGTCTTTTAAACACCTTTAATTTCAAGGGTGTTAAAATTGGCAACCAGGGAAAAACTTCATGTGGGTCATCTTATTCATGGCTAATAATATTTTTATTAGATTCCTCTCGTTGAGAGGTGTAGGATTGATATAAATATCATCCAATTTCGATAAGTATTCATGGAGATATGAATTTATTTTGATTATGGAATTATTATCAAGCCGACCTACAACTCATGTAGGATCGGAAGCCCAACAGTCGCATCTATTCACCCACCAACGTTGTGTATAAATATAAGAGGACTTTTCCTCATTTGGACTCACTCATCTCATCACATCTCTCTCTCTCTCTACTGCGCAGATATGAGTCTCTTCTCTACTACGCTGAAATGGGTCTCTCTCTCTCACACATGTGAAGCTAGAAGCTGTTGAATTTGAAGCTGCAACTGCAGAAGTAAAGATTGACTTGCGTGGCCTAGAAGATCTCCTCTTTGGAACTGCACTGTAGGTTCATCTGAACCTCCTTTGAAAGCCACAATTTTTGGTGGTGGAATGAAGTCAATCCGACGAACGGTTTGCAAGATATCGACTGCCCTAGTTTGAAGCCGGAAACTGCTGAAACTGAAGCTGCAACTACGGAAGTAAAGATTGACTTGTGTGGCCTAGAAGATATCCTCTTTGGAACTGCGTTGTAGGTTCATATGAACCTCCTTTGAAATCCGCAACTTTTGGTGGTGGAATGAAGTCAATCCGACTGTTAGTTTGTGAGATATGGTATGCCCTAGTTTGATAATGAAGCCGCTAATGCTGATGCTACTGATCTAGGGTTTGCTACTGCTGATATGAATCAGATTTATTGTACTATTTATCTTTGTTGAATTATTGAAGATAAAAGAAGATTTGATCAAAGGGTTTCCCCACACTTTGTGGGGTTTGTCCCTGGCTCGCCGCCACATCTTATGTCTCTTGTCTTGGCTTGTTTTTTGTCGATCGTTTAATGTTCTATCTGCACTTTATGTACATGTGATTGCTAATCGGTGGAATATAATAAGAAAAATAAGTAAACGGTTATAAGCATAGAACATACCATAACTTAACATGGTATCAGAGCTGAGGTGAAGACAAAGCCCGAGCAAGAGCAAGAGCAATCATTGAAGAGAAGATTGGCAAGGCTATCGTAAAATAACTATGGGGTCCTCAACACTCTTTCCTGCCGAAGACAAGCTCCGTGAAAAAGCTGACTATCACGGATGGAAGATGTCTATCGATCTAACCCTTGAAGATCAAAGAGTGCTGGACCATGTAAGAGGCAATATTGTTGGGCCTTCATCAAATGCATCTGTTGCTGCCTGGAACAAATGGAAAAATGGAGAAGTCAAAACAAAGAAGATCATCCGGGACTCTATCAACAAGCGCTTGGTGGCCTACATCTCTGAACCTCCAAGGAAATCTACGATAGACTAGTGAGTTTATTTAAAGTTAATGATGAAAATCAAGTTTTGCTTCTTAGAAATAAGCTGAAGGAAATAAATAAGGGTAAAGATGAAAGTATGCAAGCATACTTCTTAAGAATCACCGAGATCAAGAACGATCTCCTATCTATTGGGGAAACTATTACTGACAGAGAAATGGCACCCACAACTCTTGGAGGATTGCCATTTAAATGGTATGTGTTCGGGACTACTTTTTTGAACTATAACGTAATTCTTGGTTTCGAGGAATTAATCGCTAGATGCATTCAAGAAGAAACAAGGGAAGAAGTGCAAGAAATGCCCATGCCTAAAGGTCCTCCTGCTGCCTTTTCTTCTCATGCAAAGAAAAGAAATAATTCCGGGACTAAATCAAAAGGAAAGGCTAGACCTAAGGCTAGAAGAAAATGATGATGTTACATTTGCGATAAAGCAAGTCACTATGTATGAGATCATGAGCATCATGATGGATAAAATCATGGACATGGGCAGCATTATGATAATCATGATTAGAGAAGCATGGTACAGTATGCAGTGGTGCAACTCGAAATCCCTCTGATGGAAATCAAAGGAATGACAAATTCAACAGCAAAGGTAAGAGGAGAGCTGGGAATCAAGGAAGAGGACAAGCATTCAAGAAGGCTAGAAAGTCCAGGATGTATTAAATGCACCTGACCTCAAAAGGAACCTAATGTCCATCTTGGCAATGGAAGACAGAGGCTACAAGGTAACCTTCATCAATGGCAAGGTATGTATATGGAAAAATAATGTTAAAGATGCCTTTACTCTTGGGTTTAGTTATCAGGTTGATGGAAGTCTGCTAGGTGTCATGTCTTGTGACACAAATCTTTAGTCCGAACTTTGGCATCGGAGGTTTTCCCACCTTCATTACAAAGCTCTACTCGATGTAAGACAGATGGTAATAGGGATGTCCGAATTCCAAGTAGAGAAAGAAGGTGTATGTCCGGGATGTGCCAAAGGAAAGCTCAAAAGGGGACCATTCCCCTCAAGCCAAAGCAAGACCTCTGATATATTACAGTTGGTTCACTCAGGCATACCTAAGGTTGGCATTAAGAGGGAGACTAATACACTACATACTCCTGAGCATAATGGTATGGTGGGAAGGAATAACCGCACGATGATGGAAGCTGTCTGGGCCATGCTACATGATCAAAGACTTCCAAAGTTTCTATGGGCTGAAACTACAATCACCGCTGTATATGTACAAAATCGATGCCCTCATCAAGCATTGGGTTCCTAATCTCCTAAAGAAATGTTCACCACCGATCAAAGGGAAGTCGTGATTAGTCATGATGTCACCTTTGACAAAGATATGGCTCTCAGCAAGGTGAACAATCTTCCGACTTTGAGGAGCTCTCAAGAAGCCGACAGCAGGGAACCGAAAGAAAAGGCTGATGAATCAATGCCTGATCTAGAAGAACCCATGGATCTGATTGATCCTCCTCCACATGAGAATTCCTCTTCTAGGAAGAGGACTTCATGGCTTAGGGGCCTAGTTGATGATGCTGAAGGACATGCTACACCCCGAGGAACCTTTTGTGAAAGTAAGAAACCTAATAGGTATCAAGGATACCTGACCATCATGAGCATGATCCTACAAAATGAGCCTTCATCATTCTCAGATGTCGTCAAGAATTAACTATGGAAGGGTGCTATGACCATAGAATATGAGTTTATTTTGGAGAATGATGTCTGGGAAGTAGTTCCCAGAACCCAGGGCAAGACAGTTGTTACTTCCAAATGTATTTACAAGATATAGCATGCAGTAGATGGAAGTATGGAAAAGTATGAGGCTCGTTTTGTTGCTCATGGTTTCTCCCAGAAGGAAGGTATAGACTATGATGTGATATTTGCACCTGTTGCCAGATATACGATCATCTGCTCGATCATAGCCCTTGCCACTTCACAAGGATGGAACCTACATCAGATGGATGTCAAGACTGCGTTCTTGCACGGTTTGATCAAAGAAGAGGTCTATGTGGAGCAACCTGAAGGATTTGAGATTTATGATTGAAAATCTCATGTATGCAGGTTGAAGAAGGCTCTCTATGGGCTGAAGCAAGCACCCCGAGCATGGTATGAGAGGATCGATAGCTACTTGATGAAGTTGGGATTCACTAGGAGTGAAGCTGATCCTAACCTTTACTTTAAGGTTGAAGATGACAAGCCTCTCATAGTGGTGTTGTATGTGGATGACCTCTTTCTAACAGGTGCAAACCTTCTCATTCACAAATGTAAGAGGGAGATGGATTCTGAATTTGAAATGAAGGACCAAGGACTTGAAGTGTGGCAGAAGTCAAGGGAAATTTTCCTATCTCAAGGAAAATATGTGGTAAATATATTGGAAAGATTCGGTATGATGGACTCCAAGCCTGTGACTACCTCGAGGATCTTAACTTTTAGAAGTTATATGGTAGTGATGTCGGAACAAACTTGGTAAATGCCTCTGAGTTCCAAAAACTCATTCGTATTGATGTTCTTGGTGAACCTCTGTCCGAACATATGTTTTGCAGTTAGCATTGTGAGCTCATATTTGGTTGAGCCTCACTGGATTGATGCCAAGAATATTCTGAGATGTCTTCAGGACACAATCTCTCATGGATTAAGATACACTACCGGAGATGTGAGACTACTTGGATATACTGATGTTGATTGGGTAGGCAGTGTGGTGGACCATAAGAGCACTTTCAGGTACTGTTTCACCTTGGGATCTGCTTCGATATCCTGGATGAGCAGGAAGCAGAAGTCAGTGGCTTTGAGCACCGCTGAAGCAGGATATATTCTTGCTAGCATAACCTTGTGTGAGGCAGTCTGGTTGTGAAAGCTCTTTAGTGAGCTGTTTGGATTTACATTGGATACCACTGTGATTCTCTGTAACAACCAGAGGTGGGATTCGATTATTGAGGAATCTCGTATTGCTCCAGCAGATAGACATCATCTCGGATATGGTAAGTCAATGAGCAAGGAAGCTCCATCACATTAAGATGATGTACAGGTTGATACACCTTGTCAAAGCCCCGAGGAAAGATCTAATATGTGATTTTCCCAAACGACTTGGATTCGTCAAGAAACCCTTGTACAAGGGTCTTGCATGTTGCATACATTGAGCTCTGGGAGATCTGAGGGCTTGCGGTTATTACTGGAGAAACATACGACCACAGGGTGACTCACCCTCCCCTAGTGGTGCACACTGGAACAAGATGATTCGCTCTCTTGTGGGACAAGATGATTCGCTCTCTTGTGGAACAGTATGATTCGCTCTCCTGTGTAGCAGGATGATTAGTTCTCCTGTGAGGCCTGGATTGATGTGTTCTCCATGGCAATTGTAGCAGGATTGATGTGTTCTCCTGTGAGGCCTGGATTGATGTGTTCTCCATGGCAATTGTAGTAGGATTGATGTGTTCTCCTGTGAGGACAGGATTGATTAGTTCTCATGTCGAGGCATCCTACCCATGTAGTCTGGGACTCATGGGAAGTACCTCTCATCTGATCAATGAGCAGGGAAATGAATTTAGGGACCATAGTAGTATCGATGGACGCATCATTGTAACTACCGTACTCCCTACGCTATGATGACCTCCATTGATCTGGGATCAATGATACTGGTCTGGGACCAGTGGTAGGAGTTGTACCATACTATGACGCTGACTTCGGGTCGGTTGAGACTGGTCTGGGATCAGTGGTACATACTCTGAGACTGACTTTGAGTCAGTGGAGGATGATATTGGTCTGGGACCATTGGAGTTGTACTCACTATGACGCTGACTTTTGGTTGGTTGAGACTGGTCTGGGATCAGTGGTACATACTCTGAGACTGACTTTGAGTCAGTATGATACATCCTCTATCATTTCTTCTTCTTCATAATTCGGACAAAAGCAGAGTAGAACAGAACAATGCAAGAGCAGAGCAGAACAGAACAAAATAGTACAGATCAGTGCAGGGCAGAACAAGACAAAGCAGAATAGGCAAAATAGAGCAGGACAGGGCAAGGGTCAGGTTGTACAAGGCAGTGCATTTGATGGATGAATAGTAATGACCGATAGACAGATTGCAGATGAAGTTCTCCATGGTTGAGAGGGAGTGTTAAAATTGGCAACTAGGGAAAAACTTCATGTGGGCCATCTTATTCATGGCTAATAATATTTTTATTAGATTCCTCTTTGTCGAGAGGTGTAGGATTGATATAAATATCATCCAATTACGATAAGTATTCATGGAGATATGAATTTATTTTGATTATGGAATTATTATCAAACCGACCTACAACTCATGTAGGCTCAGAAGCCCAACAGTCGCATCTATTCACCCACCAAAGTTGTGTATAAATATAAGAGGAATTTTCCTCATTTGGACTCACTCATCTCATCACATCTCTCTCTCTCTACTGCGCAGATATGAGTCTCTTCTCTACTGCGCTGAAATGGGTCTCTCTCTCTCACACATGTTAAGCCGGAAGCTGTTGAATTTGAAGCTGCAACTGCAGAAGTAAAGATTGACTTGTGTGGCCTAGAATATCTCCTCTTTGGAACTGTGCTATAGGTTCATCTAAACCTCCTTTGAAAGCCGCAACTTTTGGTGGTGGAATGAAGTCAATCCGACAAATGGTTTGCAAGATATCGACTGCCCTAGTTTGAAGCCAGAAACTGCTGAAACTGAAGTTGCAACTGCAGAAGTAAAGATTGACTTGCGTGACCTAGAAGATATCCTCTTTGGAACTGCATTGTAGGTTCATATGAACCTCCTTTGAAAGCCGCAACTTTTGGTGGTGGAATGAAGTCAATCCGACTGTCGGTTTGTGAGATATGGTCTGCCCTAGTTTGATAATGAAGCCGCTAATGCTGATGCTACTGATCTAGGGTTTGCTACTACTGATATGAATCAGATTTATTGTACTATTTCTCTCTGATGAATTATTGAAGATAAAAGAAGATTTGATCAAAGGGTTTCCCCACACTTTGTGGGGTTTGTCCCTGGCTAGCCGCCACATCTTGTGTCTCTTGGCTTGGCTTGTTTTCTGTCGATCGTTTAATGTTCTATCTGCACTTTACTTTATGTACATGTGATTGCTAATCGGTGGAATATAATAAGAAAAATAAGTAAAATGTTATAAGCATAGAACATACCATAACTTAACAGAGGGTGAGTTAATTTTGTTGGAGAACAAGTGTAAATGGGCAAAGGTGAAGGAGGTATCTATGAGGGAATTTACTTGTTCATGCATAAAGGAAAATAAGGTATGTATGGTTCATGTCCTTTTTTATTTAACTCATTTCTTCATCATTAGATCACATGTGTTTGTTGAAATGCAGAAAGGTGAAGGAAAAATGGTGAAATTGCTATTTTCTATCTAAGAGATATGTGAGGCACCAAAGCAAAGGTATAAGCAAAGATAGTGGGTGAGTTATATTTTGTTGCAAGACTCGTGCTTTTAAATAGATGCATATTATATTATTTGAGATTTATGTATATAATGTGTGGTATGCAAACGTGGGTAGAGGAAGGTGGCAAAGTATCAAGGAAACTACTAAAATGTTCCTCTATGGGAGAGACTTACTAATGTGTAGGAGAACAAGGGAAAAATGTGTGTTTTCTTTTGGTTTCGACCGTTATATTTTGTTGCAAGACTCATGCTTAAATAGATGCATATTATATTATTTGAGATTTATGTATATAATGTGTGGTATGCAAACATGGGTAGAGGAAGGTGGCAGAGTATCAAGGAAACTACTAAAATGTTCTTGTATGGGAGAGACGTACTAATGTGTAGGAGAACAAGGGAAAAAGGTGTGTTTTCTTTTGGTTTCGACATGGACATCTTCTTATTTCAATGTAATTCTTTTCCTTCCCCTTCCTTGTTTTGGAATTATGATTTTTGGTTATTACAGAAGATGTACTTTTGCAAAATATCACTTATATGACTTTTTGTTTTGATTTATCATTTTTCATAATATATGTAAGTGTTTGTTTGGTACGTTGTGTGGGAAATTAAAGGAGGTCCTAACAACACATGTTTATGCAAGCATAGTGGGTGAAGAGGAAGATTGAGGTGATATGTATGGTTCCTGTTGGTCAGGTAAATCCCCTCTGCGGACAGAGGTGATCCCACTAGCCTATAACAGAACTAGCCACAATCAAACCACGCTGCTACGCAAGTTCCTAGTTATGCATCAAAGGTGAATCAAGAAGACCAACCTGGAGTCCAACGCTATGATTGAAGCAGAGTTGATATCCCCGCTCCATCGCTCCAACAGATCACAAACGAACACCTGCACATGCAAAGGAAGAGACAAATACCAACATAGAAACTACCAAGGCACAACTATATTTCAGTCAGAAAGGAAATAAATCAACACATCACCATAATAGACAATGAGATTGGAACTATAATAGCAGTCGCTCATCAATTAATAATAAACAGGAAAAGTTACAACCATTGTTCTGACGTTGACCCTTCTCCTGGCTGGGCAAGTAACTATATGTGTCTTGCAATGCATCTCCTCTCCGGCAGCATAACCTCTCTAGCACTCACTACCATTCCTCCAAGAACTCAAGAACTCAACATCTAACACTCCATGACCAATGATTATCACTACTATCACTCAATCACTAAATCACTAGCACTAGCTTGTCCAATGCATAATGACAAGCTTATATAGATGAAGAAGGGAGGAGGATACGATGAACCGGGACACCTTTTGTGGATTAGCATTATCCTCGAAAGCCATTAAAGATGGATATAGGATAAATCTCGACAAAAGACTGATTTTTTATCTTCATAAAAGCTCCATGTAATGAAGGAAACAACAGTCGGACGTGCGTTAAGGCAAAAAGCACGACCAAATTTGGTTGGCGCGACTGCTGCTCTAAGACAGGGCGCCAATGGTCACGCCCTCTTTTGAGGATCTTCATCATTGGCGCGGGTAAGACACTGTGGACTTGCGCCAATGGAAAAAGAGCACTTTTCAGGGATAATCTGCAGAAGGTGTCTTCAGGGAACATGGAGTACATACTCAGGGGAACATAATGTAAGTGTTTTTAGACTTTGTCACTTCATATAACTCCCGGGATGGGTCCTCCAAGGTACGACAAGAGGAGTAACAGGGATGGTGACAAATTACTGTGTAACAGATGCCCCCTAAAGCATGAAGTCCGAGAGGTGGAGAGGGGTGAAATGCTTTACAAGAACACACATAAGAACACATAAGAGCACATATAGTTACTGCCGCCGAGGAGCTGTATTAAGAGACATGACTGATAGTTCAATTACATGATGTATGTGGTATGGTCGCAGCCATCCATAAGAGAGTACATAAATAATCTAAATCCATAGTATGGACGCAGCCATCTGGTTAGGATCAAAGAATTGACTCAGGTATGGTCGCAGCCATCCAGTGAATGAGTCAAGTATCAAGAATCACGCCTAGATTACAACAGACACAATCCAGGGTCTTGCGCTCCATCTCGACCCGAACAAGAGTACAAGTTCAAGCATGTGAATATATGAGCTAAATTCGAACATGCACGAACATCGTCTGATTACCAGTCAATAGTGGAAACTGTTAACAGACGCGAGAGGTACCACCAATAATGACAATGGCCCTCAAGGTACTATAGGTACAATCTACGGCGTGTGAGTCAATGATCTGAAGTCGAACACCCGTAGAATCATTCGATCGGAGGCCAATGATGAAAACCTCACGTCGAACACGAAGAACCTACCATTGAGGCATGCAGGCTCCAAGGCACCGGAAAGGAGTCTCTAGATCAACTCCCTAGATAGTGAGTTGAAGTCGACAGGGAGTGACCTTGATCGAAGGTGGGCCATAATGTTTCCCACATCATCGACACGAGATGGAGAGATAATGTTGTGAATCAAGATTGTGCGAACTATCAGAGGGAGGTTGTTTTGCAGAGGTCAACTTCTCTTGAACATATCGGCGGCACATTAACGGAATTGGCAGTATTTGACATCAATGTATCAAAGGTCATGATGACGAGGCAATGAGTGGATGAGAGGTAAAATAGGGTACCCAAGCCCATGGAAGCAAGTGAAAGATATGAGATGAAATATCCCCACCTCGGACACGAAAGCAAAAAGTGCCATGTTCAAGAGCGACATACTGCCGTTATGGTAATGGTTCAAAAATTTTCTTTTCCCCCGCAATTTCTGGCGAGTACCCCAGTTATTTTTAACAAGCTTGATGGGGATAGCATATGCTTGTGTTGTGACAAAATCCGATGTCATTAAGTTTTAACGAGTCTAACAAAGGAAGAACTCGGTGTCTTTTCATGTTTAGAGAGTTTGAAAAGACAGCAGAAAAGGAAACTCCAGGGATGTCCTTTTTCGTAAAGTTGTGTCTCTCGGGCCCAAAAAAGTATAAAATAATACCCGAAAGAACCGCCCGATCATTACGATCGAGGAGTACTTTTCATAATTAGTGATTTCGACCCGAAAAGGTAAAAAAGCGGTCAAAACCACGTCGTTTTGTAACCATTAACGAGTTCGAAACGACAAAAACCCGGTAACCTTTTTATGTTTTAACGGTCGACAAAAAGAACTTAAAACGACCGCCCCTTATTAACATTTAACGAGTCAAGAGGAGCGACTCGGCAATCTTTTCCTCTTTAAATGGTCAGAAAAGAGCTGAAAGCGGACCTTCATTTTTATTTTCTTTAACGAGTCAAAAAGGCAAAATACTCGGCAATATTTTCATATTTTACGAGTCAGAAAAGAGCGTAAAGGCGACTCGTCCTGAAGGAATGAGTGGTATAAGGGATAGAAACTGGTTCCGGTAATGGTGGAACTTACTCGAAAACATGTAAAGGTTAAGAGGGTGGCTAATCAAACCACTCATCACTGCGGTTCCTCAAGAACGGAAAAACAACCAAGTGAAAGCATATGATCGGCCAAACAGATGGTGGCGATGGAATGAAACAACCAAGGCTCATCTAGCAGAATTTTAGCGGATAAAAGGCAATCACGGGATGTAAATGGGTTCATTTTTTACACAAGCTTGAACCATGGAGAACTTTGCTTGTTAAAAAAAAAAAAATTGTTGCATGCTCCCAGCATGATCATACAAATCGAGGTACATGCCCCCCAAGCTTCATGGCATTCACGGAGTGGATGGAATGAAGGTTTAGTTGGGAAGACTCGATTTTGAAGGAGGATGCATGCCCCCCGAGCTTCAGTCACGCGCCCGGGTGAGCTGCCGTCATCAGAATGACAGGGTGGGTGCTGGGGTATTTCCTGTGGAAATAAGACCATTTAGGAATGGTAGATGACTATATGTGAAGTGCGAACCGGGGAAGGAAAGTTGGTCTACGACTTTTATCGTTCTTCCTTCATGCGGAAAACACATCACTCTGAAGAGTGAGGACACAATAGCACGTATGCGATAAATATAGTCTCGTCCAAGGAGTAAATTGTAATCTAACGGACCTTGGACTACCATGACACCCATTTGAATAGTCTTCCCTTCTAATGTAATAGGTACATTGGGAAGAATTCCTAAAGGTCGAGTAGTTTCTCGATGGAAACCTATAAGGTTTCTCATCTCAGGCAGAAGCAGTGGGGAACCAAGTGCTTCCCAAGCTGTTGAAGAAAGGATACTCACAGGAGATCCCTCATCAATAATTGTACCGGCCATAACCATGCGGTAGACTTGGACTATAATTCGAAATGGTATGGAGGCTGGTAACCGAGGATTAACTAGTTGATCCCAATTGAAGGAAACAACTAGGTTGCTTGGAGGTGGGACTGGATAGACAGCCGAATATGATTCTGATGGACTTTCTTCCTGGTGCGAAGGAATAAGAGGGATGCTCACTTGATCATCTACGTTAATAAATAGAATTTGGGCGGTAGGATCTTCATTCTTTGCAGTGATAACATTATCTGAGGAGGTAACTTCTGAAGGCAAAACCTGGTCACTTGTAATCTGGACCGCTTGACTGTTGTCTGGTTTGGATTCAGATGTAAGATCGTTTAAAGCTGGAATTTCTGAAAGCAAAACCGGGTCGCTTGTAATCTGGACCTCTTGACTTTGGTATGGTTTGGATTCAGGTGTAAGATCATCTAAAGATGGAACCTCTGTAGGCAAAACCGGGTCACTTGTAATCTGGACCTTTTGAAAGACCGGGTCAACTGTAATCTGGAACTGTGGACTTTCGTTTGGTTTGGACTCAGATGGTTCATCTTTGATGGTAGAGTGGTGTGTAGATGATGAATGTAAATCAACACTTGTTCCGACCAGGGACTGGTCTGGAACAGGCGGAGCACAGGTAGGTTCAGGAAGAGAGGTCTGGACCAAAGAGGAATCATGTTTGATCACTTGGTTAGTGGAGAGATGATCTGCTGCTGCAAAAAGACGCTGATATCCAGCGGGTAGTTTGGGTAAGGGAGCTGACAGACTTGCCAAAAGACGAGAGGCTTCATCCATAAGTGGACAAAGGCGAAGGAGATGATTACCTTCACAAAGTCGACAAGGGAAATGAACCTTCCCTTTTCTCTTACCAATTGACAAGGTATCGTCGATTGGCGACGACAAGGAGCGAGTCGGGTCACGGGACCATATATCGAGGATCCTGGGAATACCAGGACAATCAGAAAGAAAGTGGTCCCCCTTGCATAATCGACAAGGAGACTTAACCTTCCGCGGAGGAGCAGAAGGTGGTTCCACTTCAGATATTTTCGTGGTAGATGCGACCTTTCCCTTAGGAGACTTCTTCTTGTTGGTCTTCTTCTTCTTTTTCTTAGCCACCTGATTAGTGAAATCCATAGTTTCACCAGGCGAAATAGAAGATGAGGACGTAGCAATGGGCGAAGAAGGAAAGGGGTCCACCTTAGAATCAACATGGTGTTGTTCGGGTGGAGGAGGTGGTGGCGGAATAGGAGTCACCACACTTGAGACCATCGAGTTTGAAAGCAACCACACGGGTAAACCAATGGTCAACCCAAGCAAAGACAATGTTGCGATATATTGAACACCGACATTTCCAACAGAAGGAAATGGACGAGGGTTCCCATCAGGAGGAACACCTTGGCCGATGGGTGCCGGGAAGGCTGCCATTGAATGAGAAATAATCCTACTCAAGCTAACGCAAACAAAATCTAATTGGGTAGATGTTATCATGGCCAATAAATTTTAAGACACTGAACTTAACCTTTTCATTTTTTAAGAGTCGAGAAAAGGATAAAAGATGACTCTAGTCTCCTTCGAATATTTAATGAGCACGAAGTGACAAGACGCTCACAGGCACCTTTTCGTTTAGGGAGTCCAAAAAGGATCAAAAGTGACTGCTCTGGAATTCTAGGTAGAAGGTGTGCCAAACTTTTCGCAAAACCACAGAATACTTTTTAGGGTACGGGTGGTCAATCTTCGTGAATGCTGTGTTCACTGCATTGGGAATCGTAGGGCGGCTGACACGGCTTCCTATGGATAAAGGCTTTATTCCTATAGGGGTCTCCCAATATATACTCGACGGTACGTGGGAGCACAGTCCGTATTGGCACCTATCGTTTCACCGTGGAGGAATCACCCAACCACTCGACGATAAACTACTAGGTTTAAAGACGCCGGAACACGTCTCTAACCTAGACCTCTAGAGTATTTGCGTTATGTTCCAATGCGTTGTTATGTTCATTGAGTTCATTTTAAAGTTTATCTTTGATTATGTTTCAGTTTTTGGTCCTACCGTATGTGATATCTCAAAAACTTCTTACATGCAGACTATATGCCAAAATTAAATCATTTGATTCGATGAATTCTATCTACAGGAGGGTTGAGATCTTTACACAAACGAAGTGATCACCCAACAAACAACAAAGACCCTAATGCAGCTAATAACAAGAAATGAAATTTTTTCTTTTTCTTTTTAATAGCAACAAATAACAATAAATGCTAACTACTATGATGCAAAAGATTTTTTTTTGTTTTTCTCTCCTTTAAGATGGCATGATGCATGTAAACAAATTTTAAGAGATATGCACAATCCAAGTTCAGTCAATGAAATAGAACCAATTCTGAAACACCAAAATGAACCATGCAAGCAAGGAAAAACACAAAGACTAGTGAACTCCAAAGAGGCTAGAAGTGAAGTATTCAGAGTATAGAAGATCAAGTTTTAACAAAGCACTGGATAAGTGCAGAATACAACCAACAAGCTGACTGGATACTCAAGAGACCGAAACTTCCCACAGAAGGCTAGACATGCAAAGTCACTAGATGTTCTAGGGTTGAGTCGAAAATCAATAGAAATGAGCAAACAGCTGAGGGATAAAGGCTAAAACCAGTCAAGCAGAGGTTCAACACAGTTCCAGAGGCTGTAAGAGATATAAAAAGAGACTGAAAGAGCTTTCCACACACACACAGGTAAAATTTACAGAGCTGGCGCGACTGTCAGACTGCAACTTGCGCTACCACAGGATTGGCGCGAGTTTCCTTTGAGCAACATGCGCCAACTGGCGCGATTGTCAGGGAAATAACCGCGCCAATTAAGCTTGCCAACTAGAAAAATAAATGATACGACCTCAGGTCGGGTTGACAGTGCTCAGATGGGTCAAACAGTAAAGAATAAACTCAAAACTGACTCAGGAAGCTCATTCACTCAAGCAAGCAGAAGAAAATTAACATGCAAGACAAAAATCAAATAGCACCTCCCCAGCGGAGTCGCCAATTTGTTGGTCAGGTAAATACCCTCTGCGGACAGAGGCGATCCCACTAGCCTATAACAGAACTAGCCACAATCAAACCACGCTACTACGCAAGTTCCTAGTTATGCATCAAAGGTGAATCAAGAAGACCAACCTGGAGTCCAACGCTATGATTGAAGCAGAGTTGATATCCCGCTCCCTCACTCCAACAAATCACAAACGAACACCTGCACATGCAAAGGAAGAGACAGATACCAACATAGAAACTACCAAGTCACAACTACATTTCAGTCAGAAAGGAAATAAATCAACACATCACCATAATAGACAATGAGATTGGAACTATAATAGCAGTCACTCATCAATTAATAATAAACAGGAAAAGTTACAACCATTGTTCTGACGTTGACCCTTCTCCTGGCTGGGCAAGTAACTATATGTGTCTTGCAATGCATCTCCTCTCCGGCAGCATAACCTCTCTAGCACTCACTACCATTCCTCCAAGAACTCAAGAACTCAACATCTAACACTCCATGACCAATGATTATCACTACTATCACTCAATCACTAAATCACTAGCACTAGCTTGTCCAATGCATAATGACAAGCTTATATAGATGAAGAAGGGAGGAGGATACGATGAACCGGGACACCTTTTGTGGATTAGCATTATCCTCGAAAGCCATTAAAGATGGATATAGGATTAAGCTCGACAAAAGACTGATTTTTTATCTTCAGAAAAGCTCCATGTAATGAAGGAAACAACAGTCGGACGTGTGTTAAGGCAAAAACCACGACCAAATTTGGTTGGCGCGAATGCTGCTCTAAGACAGGGCGCCAATGGTCGCGCCCTCTTTTGAGGATCTTCATCATTGGCGCGGGTAAGACACTGTGGACTTGCGCCAATGGAAAAAGAGCACTTTTAAGGGATAATCTGCAGAAGGTGTCTTCAGGGAACATGCAGTACATACTCAGGGGAACATAATGTAAGTGTTTTTAGACTTTGTCACTTCTTATAACTCCCGGGATGTGTCCTCCAAGGTACGACAAGAGGAGTAACAGGGATGGTGACAAATTACTGTGTAACAGTTCCATATGCATGTATTTAAATTCAAGGCATCTTACATTATTTTTCATATATCTAATCGTTGACCACACTGTAATGCAGGTAATGTAATGCGGAGAATCACTAACTAAAGTGTTGAATGGTAGGTTTTGCATCACAAAGATAGTTTTTTGGTGAAAGCCTGTGTATGATTTGTTACGAAATCCTTCTCATTTCAAATACAACAATTCTCCTCCCTCTTAATGATTTAGGTTTGATTTCTAGTGCATAAGATTAATCATAATATTGTTGGTCTCTAACCAATATTTCTCATAAGATTGTTGACATTTTGTGCAGGGTGTCCTTCGTTGGCCATCGATCCATATTGGGGTTGTGGATAGGTGTCTCTATCTATTTTTTTTCTTTTCCTATTTTCTTTTTGTTATTTTTCTTTTTTTTTTTGCTATTGATGTGATTTTTTTCTACTCTTATTTTTTCCTTTTCACATTTGTGAGCATGGCCATGCTAATTTGTCATTTGATACTTTCTTTTTTTTGTTATGCGCCTTTTTTTCTATTTTCCTAATTTTGTTCTTTTTTGGATTTGGGGTTGAGGGGGAAGCAATGCAACAAGTCATTACAACGCGTTGTGGGTTTAGTTACAAGAATGTAGTGGGCAAAGGAAATGGAGGTATGTATTAAGGAATTTACTTGTTTATTAGTACATAATTTTATCCTTGTTTTAATTAAACTCATTTGTTGCTTCACAAAACAATTATTCAATCAAAATAGACAAGAGACATGTGGACAATTCACCACCATGAGAAGATGTGCAAATCATCTTCACATGCATGGATATATAAGTCACTCAACCCCCAAATGGGCAAACTTTAAGAGAATGCATGGGATCATGTGTAAATAATCCTTTTGTAGTGAACAATATACAATATATAATGGGCCATATCATGTTGTAACTAATTACAATTTGGCAAATGCAAATGCCAAAATAGGTGCCCTTAATTAGCATAAACATTGTGCATAAAATATGTACCATTAATCAAATTGCCCCCAAAACAGTTGTTGGTTTTCAAATATGTGGGTAAAGTATTTGTACCATTAATCAGTTTGCCCTTAAAATAGTTGTTGGTTTTCAAATATGTGGGTAAAGTATTTGTACCATTAATCAATTTTACCCCAAAATAGTTGTTGGTTTTCAAATATGTGGGTAAAGTATGTGAGACGTTTGTCTATTAAACACCTTTAATCTCCTCAAATATGTGCCAAAATTAGCTACTAGTTTCCAAATTTGTGGGTAAGTATACTATAGGTTTATCATTTAAACACCTTTCATTTTGAGGGTGAGTTAATTTTGTTTCAAAAGAAGTGTAAATGGGCAAAGGCGAAAGGGGTATCTATGAGGGAATTTACTTGTTCATGCATAAAGGCAAACAAGGTATGTATGGTTCATGTCCTTTTTTATTTAACTCGTTGCTTCATCATTAGATCACGTGTGTTTGTTGAAATGTAGAAAGGTGAAGGAACAATGGTGAAATTTCTATTTTCTTTGTGTAAGAGAGATCTGAGGCACCAAAGCAAAGGTATAAGCAAAGATAGTGGGTGAGTTATATTTTGTTGCAAGACTCATGCTTAAATAGATGCATATTATATTATTTGAGATCTATGTATATAATGTGTGGTATGCAAACGTGGGTAGAGGAAGGTGGCAGACTCCAGAGTATCAAGGAAACTACTAAAATGTTCCTCTATGGGAGAGACTTACTAATGTGTAGGAGAACTAGGGAAAAGGTGTGTTTTCTTTTGGTTTCGACAATTATATTTCATTGCAAGACTCATGCTTAAATAGATGCATATTATATTATTTGAGATTTATGTATATAATGTGTGGTATGCAAACGTGGGTAGAGGAAGGTGGCAGAGTATCAAGGAAACTACTAAAATGTTCCTGTATGGGAGAGACTTATATGGGAGAGACTTACTAATGTGTAGGAGAACAAGGGAAAAGGTGTGTTTTCTTTTGGTTTCCACATGGATATCTTCTTGTTTCAATGTAATGCTTCTCCTTCCCCCTTTCTTGTTTTCGAATTATGATTTTTGGTTATTACAAAAGATGTACTTTTGCAAAATATCACTCATATGACTTTTTGTTTTGATTTATCGTTTTCCATAATATATGTAAGTGTTTGTTTGGTACGTTGTGAGGGAAATTAAAGCAAGTCCTAACAACACATGTTTATACAAGCATAGTGGGTGAAGAGGAAGATTGAGGTGATATGTATGGTTCCATATGTGTGTATTTAAATTCAAGGCATCTTACATTATTTGTCATATATCTAATCATTGACCACATTGTAATGCAGGTAATGTAATGCGGAGAATCACTAACTAAAGTGTTGAAATGTATTTACGAGCAAGAGATTGTAGTAGGGTGCAAAATTAGAGGCAAAAGTACATGTGAGCTTTCTTTTGGTGCAAATATCCATATATGATCCACTATTTGCCTATAAATGATCATTCCTCTTTCTTCATTTAGGGTTTATGAGTTTTAGTCTTTACAAAATATGTACTTTTTAGTGCATAATATTATTTGTAATATCTCATAACTCTTGTGTATATTTAGTATTTTTCATAATGTCTTATTTAGTGCAATGCAATGCATACAATGGAATGTGAAAAATCAGTAATGAAACTATTAAAATATCTTTATGAGAGAGAGATTATAGTAGAGTGTAAAGGTAATGACAAAGGTAGAGGTGAGTTATTTTTTGGTTCAAAATCTATGTATGATTTGTTACGAAATCCTTCTCATTTCAAATACAACAATTCTCCTCCCTCTTAACGTTTTATTGTTTGATTTCTAGTGCATAATGTTACTTATTTGTAATATCTCATAACTCTTGTGTATATTTAGTATTTTTCATAATGTCTTATTTAGTGCAATGCAATGCATACAATGGAATGTGAAAAATCAGTAATGAAACTATTAAAATATCTTTATGAGAGAGAGATTATAGTAGAGTGTAAAGGTAATGAAAAAGGTAGAGGTGGGTTATTTTTTGGTTCAAAATCTATGTATGATTTGTTACGAAATCGTTTTCATTTCAAATACAACAATTCTCCTCCCTCTTAACGTTTTATCTTTGATTTCTAGTGCATAATGTTACTTATAATATTGCGAGTCTGCAATTAATAGATCTCATAAGATATGTTAATGTTCATATAAGTTCTCATAAGATATGTTATGTTGATATTGATATTTCGTGTAGGGTGTCCTTGGTTGGCCATCGACGCATTTTGGGGTTGCAGATAGGTGTCTCTATCTATTTTTTCTCATTTCGTGTTTTATTTTTGTTAGTTTTATTGTTTTTTTTGTTATTGTTATGATATACTTTTCCTTCACATTTGTGAGCATGGCCATGCTAATTTGTGGTTTTATTTTTTCCTTTTGTTCTATTTTTCTTAACTTTGTTCATGTTTTTTGGATTTGGTGGTGAGAGGGAAGCAACAAAAGAAAGCGTTACAACCTACATCTTGGTTTTAGTTCCAAGAGTGTAGTGGGAAAAGGCAATGGAGGTATGTATTAAGTAATTTTTATATAATTTGATCCTTGCTTTAATTTAACTCATTTGTTTCTTTATAATTATCTTATTTGTTTAAATTTAAATGCAATGTAGGTTAAGGAAGGTGGAGGAGTATTGACATAACGCCTAAATATCTCTGTGTGAGAGAGTTGTGGGGCACTGTAGCAAATGTGGAGGCAATGTCATAGAGGGTGAGTTTCTTCTTTTGTTTTTTTTCCCGCTACTATTGATCTTTATTTTTGAATTTGGGAACATGTCCTCCTTGGTTTGATGGTAAACCAAGTCAAATATCCCAAATAATAGATCCTTGCTTTAATTTAACTCATTTGTTTCTTTATAATTATCTCAGTTGTTTAAATTTAAATGCAATGTAGGTTAAGGAAGGTGGAGGAGTATTGACATAACGCCTAAATATCTATGTGTGAGAGAGCTATGGGGCACTGTAGCAAATGTGGAGGCAATGTCATAGAGGGTGAGTTTCTTCTTTTGTTTTTTTTCCTGCTACTATTGATCTTTATTTTTGAATTTGGGAACATGTCCTCCTTGGTTTGATGGTAAACCAAGTCAAATATCCCAAATAATAGTGACAACTTCATCTTCGAATGTACTGCTCTAGAACAATTATTTAATGAAAATAGACAAGAGATATGTGGACAATTGACCTCGTGTGAAGATGTACAAGTCATACCTCCTTCACATGCATAGATATGTAAGTTAGGCGACACCCCAAATGGAAAATATTCAAGTGAATGCATGGGATCATGCACAAATAATCTTTTTTTAGTTAGCAATATACAATATATGATTGACCATATCATGTTGTAACTAAATACAATGTGCCAACTACAAATGCCAAAATAGGTTCCCTTAATCAGGATAAACAATGTGCATTTGTACAATTAACCCATCTATCTCGAAAATAGTTGTTGGTTTTCAAATATGTGGGTAAAGTGTGTTAGATGTTTGTCTATTAAACAACTTTAATTTCCTCAAATTTGCGCCAAAACTAGCTATTGGTTTTAAAATCTACGGGTAAGGTTTGCTCTATATTTATCTTTTAAACACCTTTAATCTCCTCAAATAGGTTGATCTTCTTGTTTCTGTGAAGTATTGCCTAGGCTATCACTTATTACGTTGGCTGCTATTGGAAGATTAAACTAATACTATAGGCGCCTAATGTAGATCAGATTTATTGGGGTAGCGGGATAAGAAACATTTTTACAGCCAACGTAAAAGATCTGTGACATTCATGTCAAGTGCTAATGCATGTAGGGTTGGCTTGGAACAAGAAGGTTTGAATCTGGAATCATAAGTAGACCAATTCAAGCTCTAACTATAGCATAAATAATATTGTTGTAGTGTGTTACAATTGCAGATCATTATATAGTGTTGCATCCTCTAGTCTAGTAGCTTTAGATGGTTCATAACTAGAAGAAGGCCATTTTGAAATAATCTTTTGTGCTATGACTATAATAAACTCACGGGTGCTTCCACTGTCCAAAAATCCTCAACATAAGTTCACCACAAAAAATCCCCTATGAACGTTTCATTTATTCTTAGACCTCAAAATAGATTAGGTTTGGCCTTTCAAAGTTATAATACAAGCATGGCCAACATAAATGGATGGATGTCTTTTTGTTGGGAATGGCTTGCTTTTTGGGAATGCCTTATTGAATTTTGCTTTTGTTTTGCAATATTTATAAATTGATGGACGTCTTTTTATTGGGAATGGCTTGCTTTTTGGGAATGCCTTATTGAATTTTGCTTTCGTTTTGCAATATTTCTTTGTTCTTGCCTTGAATTTTGATCATTTAAGATGATGCATGATTTGGGGTAACACATTTAGAATTTTTGAAAGTTCGTTACAACATTTCTCTTCGACTGTCAATCGTTGTAACCGTGTTTTTTTTTTTAATGTTATTTTTGTAGATTCCAATTCCATAAATAACAAAACTTGCACTAACATGATGCATGAAAAAATACTATTTTTATTTTTATTATCTTTCTAGAAAACATGGTTGAACTGTAGGCCTATAGAAATATTTTAGACCCACAAAGATAGTCTACAACCCTAAAATAGTGGCAGATTGGTGTTGGAAAGTATTCCAAATTATTACCCTAGCTACTAAAACGAACTTTCTTGAACTCCGTGTAATTTGGCACATGCTTTCATCCTTTCCATTCGTTATTTGAAGGTGAGACAACTTGGAAGTTTGTGCACAATAAGGATGACACCCAAAACAATTCTAAAATTCTAACTAGGAACCATAAAATGTTCTTTATTATCTTGTATAAATTGATTTACTAATCCAATACCCTTTCCAAACTCAGAGTTAAGCGAACCTACATGAATGTATTTGTAATTGGACCTTTCCTCCTTTTTATACTAATTTTTCTAACATCACTTTAGGGCCAACCCCCTAAAATTATGACTATATAAATAGGGTCAATCTGCTTATGCATATATTTCTCCTACATAGGTTGGCTTTCCTACACTTTTTTTTTTTGTATTTAATTGGAGTTCACTTTTGATTTAAGCTTTCAAATAAGCTACCATGCATGTTGTCCCTGTCCCATTTATAACTACCATTATAACTACCATTGATATCAAATTTTGCTTGGAATTGTTCTCATCAGTGTTGTGAAAAGCGCGATTAAATCGTGCTTTTTTCCCCGAGCTGATTTAATCGCGTTTTTTACACGAAAAAAATCGGCTATTTTTTGCCAATTTTTTCCGAAAAAAGCGCAGGGTTGCCGGGACAACACGATTTTATAATTTTTTTTTGGTTTTTCATTTGGTCATTTGGGTTTTTTCATGCAATTTTTTCTGAAAGAAACAAATAATTTTTTAGTGGGGCAGCTTAATGATCAAGTCTAGGCCCTAGTATGGATATGCTATTCATGGTAATGTTAAATTCTTAAAGTAAAAGTGACATTCTCCTTAATCTTCATTTTCATCCTTTTACTTAAATTTTTAACATTACCATGAAATGACTCAGGATGTTTGAGAGTGGTTCCAGCATCATTGGATTTCATATGGAGAAAGTAGAATTTTAGATTTCATTTAAAATCCAGCAGACTTATCAGTTTTTCAGGATTTCAGGATTGGGAGATTGTAATGTTTCTAGGTGACACCACCTGCTCGGGCTACCCCTGCCACCACTAGAGGACGTGGTCTACCTCCTATAGCTCCTACTTCTAGTTCTTCAGCTTCTAGAGCACATCAGACTCCACTGCCATCTCCACCAGCACAGGCACCAACATCTACATCTAGAGGGAAAGGGAAAGCTGTGGCATTTTCTTGCAAGAGGGGTAGAGGAAATCAATAGGATGAGATACATTATCATATTTTTTGTTGATATTTTGAGGCTGAGTTGGGACTCAGGAGTTAGGACTTACTATTCAGGACATGATTCAATGTTATGTGTGATTTTAGCGCTAGAAATGATATTAAACATCTTATATATTAGTTTTTTTATCATATTTATGTGTCAATGTATTTATTTTATGTTGTAGATGGTTTAGATATTAAAAAAATTGAAAAAAAAAATGAAAAAAATGAATATTTTTGTACCAAACGATTTTTTCCCGCTTTTTTCCGATTCGTTCCCCGCACCGATTTAATTCCGCTCGCGCTTTTTACAACATTGATTCTCATAATAGTGTTGGTCTTTAAATAATTTTTTTCATAAATGCTTTCATATTTGTTTCATGTTTCTTAGAACATTTAATGTGTATTTAATATTTACTAACAATTTTTTTTGGTGTGTAGGGTGCTCCTTGCTAGCCAACAACGCATTTTGGAGTTGTAGACGAGTGTCTCTATCTATTGTTTCTCTTTACATGTTTTTTTGGTTAGTTTTGTTGTTTTTTGCTATTGTTGATTTGTATTTGGTGTAAAACCAATGAATGCTTTGGTATGGAAACCTATGTTGCAGTGGTATATATGTATGGTCCCATATGTTTTTTTGTTTAGCACTGAGCCATCTTAATTATTAATGATTTGTTTAATTTTTGAAGCAAGGCAATGTAGGTAAAGGAACGTGGAGGATTCGTCATGAAACCACTGATATATTTTCATGAGAGAGACATTGTAGTAGAGTGTAGATGCAAAGGTTGAGGTACATTCTTTTGATGCAAAATCCATGTATGATTTGCTGTGTAATTTCCCCTTCTTGCTTATTTAGTGTTTGTGATTTTTGGTGTTTGCATAAGATGTATTTAACAGTGAATAAGATTACACATAAGATTTTCAGTGTCCATTAAGATTTGTCACAAGATATTTTGATCTTTGTTTCATATTTCTCACAATATTTGATATGTGTTTAATATTTTTCAGAATATTTTCTAATCTCTCAATAATACTTATCTATTTTTTGATGTTCAGGATGCACTTGGTTGGCCATGGATGCTTTTTACAGTTATAGTGTAGATTCTATTTCGTATTTGTCTTTTTATGTCTTTGTTTTGTTATTTTTGTGTGTAGATTCTATTTATTATTTGAAATTTTATGTCCTTTTTTGTTATTTTTGTATTATTGGTTATATTTTTTGTTTTGTTTTTGTTGTTCTATTTTGTTTTTTTTAATGTTGTGGTTGTTATATCTTTGTACTTATGAGCATGGCCATGCTAATTTATGGTTTGATATTTTTATCTTGTTTGTTTTTTTAATCTGTTTTTTTGCCCTTGGTTGGCCATGGATGCTTTTTGCAATTATAGCGTAGATTCTATTTCTTATTTGTATTTTTATGTCTTTGTTTTGTTAATTTTGTGTGTAGATTTTATTTCTTATTTGAAATTTTATGTCTTTTTTTTGTTATTTTTGTATTATTGGTTATATTTTTTGTTTTGTTTTTGTTGTTCTATTTTGTTTTTTTTTAATGTTGTGGTTGTTATATCTTTGTACTTATGAGCATGGCCATGCTAATTTATGGTTTGATATTTTTATCATGTTTGTTTTTTAATCTTTTTTTTTTGGGGTTCATATTTTCTTTTGGTTTGAGTAGTGTGGCTTTAGGGATGATCCAAAGTCTACAATTGTAATGGGAAAAGGAGGCGAAGGAGGTATGTATGAGGCAATTTGCTTGTTCACACATAAATACAAACAAGGTATGTATGGGGGGCGAACATGTTTTTTACTACATAATTATATGATTCTATGTCCATTTTTATTTAACTCATTTGTTGCTTCATCATTATATCATGTGTTTTATGAAATGTAGATGTAGTGAAGATAAAGAAAGGTGAAGGAACACTGGTGAAATTAGTATTTTCTTTGTGTGAAAGAGATATGATGCACCATAAGAAAGGTATAAACAAAGATAAAGGGTCAGTTTATTTTGTTGCAGGACAAGTGTAATGGGCAAAGGCCAAGGATGTATGTATGGGGATGGACTTGTTTGTTACAACTTACTACATAATTATATGATTCTATGTCCATTTTTGTTTAACTCATTTGTTACTTCATCGTTATATCATGTGTGTTTATTGAAATCTAGGTGCAAATTAAGAAAGGTGAAGGAACACTGGCGAAATTACTATTTTGTTTGTGTGAGAGAGATGTGAGAAACAATAGCAAATGTATAAGGAAAGATAGAGGGTGAGTTGTATTTTTTTTTAAGATTCATGTTTAAATAAATGCATATTATATTATTTGAGATTTATGTATGTAATGTGTGGTATGCAAATGTGGGTAGAGGAAGGTAATGGGTATCGAGGAAACTACGAAAATATTTTTATATGGGAGAGACTTGATAATGTGTTGGAGAACAAGGGAAAAATGTGTGTTCTCTTTTGGTTTCGACATGGATATCTTCTTGTTTTAGTACAATGCTTCTCCTTCCCCCTTGTTGAGGAATTATGATTTTTGTCATTACATAAGATGTACTTTTGCAAAATTTTACTCAAGATTTTTTTATTTTGATTTATCATTTTTCATAATGTAAGTGTTTGTTTGGTACATTGTGTGCGAAGTTAAGGCAGGTCCTAACAACCCATGTTTATACAAGCATAGTAGGAGAAGGCGAAGATTGAGGTGATATGTATGGGTTCCATCTGTTTGTATTTAAATTCCAAGCATCTTACATTATTTGTCATCTATCTAATCATTGACCACATTGTGATCCAGGTAATGTAATGTGGAGAATCACTAGCTAAAGTGTTGAAATGTGTTTGTGAAGCAGAGATTGTAGTAGAGTGCAAAGGCAAAGTAAAAAGTAAATGTGAGTTTTCTTTCTGTGCAAATCTCTGTATATGATCCACTATTTACCTATTTACCTATAAATGATCATCCATGCTTATCTATTTAGGGTTTATGATTTTTAGTCTTTGCCATAGATGTACTTTTTAGTGCATGAGGCTATTCATAACATCTCACAGCATTTTGTGTGTATTTAGTATTTTTCATAATCACTCACTGAGCAAACAATGGAATATTTTTTGAGAGATTGTAGTAGTGTAAAGGTAAAGACAAAGGTATAGGTGAGTTGTTTTTTGGTGCAAAATCTATGTATGGTTTGTTACAAATTCCTTCTCATTTCAAATACAACAATTCCCCTCCATCTTAACATTTTAGATTTGATTTCTAGTGCATAATGCTACTCATAATCATAGTTTTAAAACTCCGACTCGGCCGAGGATCAAATCCGACTCCGAAATGGTAATTACTCGGCCGGCTCGATTTCAATGACTCGGTCATTGTAAAAAATACATTAAATATTTATTTTTTTTATAAAAAAACATAATTTTAAAGCTTTTAAACATAATTTTAAAGATTTTCATTCATGTTTCCAAACACACAACATTATAATATAGATGAAAGACAACATATGATCAAAGTAGGCTCGTGAACCAATCCATTATATCAAAATGGTACCCAATGGCAATACATAGTCAACTATCATACATGATCAAAGACTCAAAACAAAATACACATAACCAAGGAGGCTAGAAATGGCCTCTACAACAAAATTAAACCGTGACGGTGACCAGACTCCAATACTAGTACTATTGGCTAGTAGCTACTGCTAGAGGAGCCAATATCATGTCGATCAATCTCTGGATCATCATCATCAGAGTCAGACAGGGGGGCCCATGGCTCCTCCTCATCATCATCATCTCCAACTACAACTGTAGAAGTGGTACCAGTACCACTAGAAGGCTGTGCAACTGCAGCAGATGCAAGCTGAGATAGAGTAGATATGCGGTTGCGCTTCTGTCGTGGCTGAGCAGAGGAAGCACCTACAACTGGAGTCCTTGCTGGATGTGAGACTGGGCTGGTGGATTGGGATCTGCATTCAACTGAACCAGAACAGCTTGTTCAAGTTCAATTGATGTCTCAATATCTAAATCTAAATCAAGATCTTCATCAGGATCAAACTCTGTTGGACAACTCTCCACTACCCAATTTGACGTTGGATCAATGTCTTCCAACACAATGGGATCTGAATCAGGTCTTTTGTTTAGAAAATGGTTTCGTCTGAGCCGGAGGTTGTATTGGACCTAAACAAGATCATTTAACCATTTTTGATCCAAACGGTTTCTCTTCTTTGTGTGAATCCTCTCAAAGACATACCAATTGCACTCACACCCAGATGCACTGCAAGTTTGACTCAAAATACAAATTGTAAACCTTTGCAATTCAGGACAATGGCCACCAAAGGCCTCCCACCATTGTGCTGCAAAAAACATAGGAGTGTAATGAGTTAGCTCAACAAAATTACAAATTATATCTAACTTTCAAATTATAAACGATTTAACAAAATTTTAAAAAAAAGTAAAACTATTAAAACTTTGAAAATTGAAATTTTTGTTTACCTGGCTCATCTGATTCTCTTGCAATCTTTGCTAGGTTCTTCCCAAAGGTACCTGATGCATTGCTGAAGGTATTGGCTTGTCGGTGTATCTCCAGCTGATCAGACTCTAATGGGATCATGCGATCAATGCAATCAATGAGTCCATCTCTGACCTCCCCCCTCAAAGCTCCTGACTCCTTAGCTTTATAATGATATCGTGGGTTCAAAAAATACCCAGTTGCATGTATAGGGCGATGGAGTTGATTGTTCCATCTTTCATCAATGATTGCCCAAATGGGCCCATACTTTGCCACTCTATCCTTGCATACTGTCTTTATTTGCTCCTTTTCTTGATCCATAGCCTCATAAATGAAGCCCATAGCCAACCTTTCCCCATCCACCAACCGCAACACCTTAACTAGTGGCTCAGCAAGCTTCACAATCTCTACTGCCTTTCTCCAAAAAGTTTCTTCATAGACTTTCCTTTTCAATTCTTTGCCTTCCGGTTTCTTAGACCAATTTCTTTGATTCCATTCATCACTAGAAAACATCTTTTGCAAGTTTCTATGTTGGGAAAGCATAGATTGCAATGTCAAAAAATGTGTAGCAAATCTAGTGATGGCAGGCCTAATAATATCCTTGCCCCCAGTGTGTTTCCTCATGAGGCTCAAAATCAATGTATGATTGTAGATAAATTTTGTGATGCTTTTGGCATGATATATAGTGTTTTTGACCCACTCTATTTTTCCAATATCCTCAAGCATGAGGTCTATGCAATGTGCAGCACATGGGGTCCAAAAGATGGTCTTGTGTTTTTCCTCTAACATTTTACTAGCAAGAACATAGTTAGAGGCATTATCTGTGATGACTTGAACAACATTAGCCACCCCACCTCCTCAACAACCTGATCCAATAGCTGAAACAACAATTGCCCATATTTTACCTTATCAGATGCATCAACTAATTTTAAAAACATGGTTCCCCGTGGGCAGAAGACAAGAAAGTTTATGATGGTGCGGTTGCTTTGATCAGTCCATCCATCTGACATGATGGTACATCCTGTTCTTGCCCATGAGTCCTTGAACTCTTTCAAATACTAATTAATGGATTCAATTTCTCTCTGCAAACGATTCCCCCTTAGCTCATGCATAGTGGGGCGTTTGAAGCCTTTTCCAGCAACATGTATGGCATCAAACATAGGCTCATAATATGGTGAACGAGCAGCATTAAAGGGGATATCAGCATCATACCACCATCTAGCTATGTACTCACAAGCGGTCTCCCTCAATTCTTTCTTCCAGTGGTCATCTAAAGTGGGCTGCATTTGACTTTTACTAACTTCAGGACCATGTGCATCTGATGGAGAGGAGGGAGTGAAATAACTTTTGATAGTCACATCACCCTTTGTCATTCTACCCTTTCCCTTATCTTGAACAGAACCAAAAGAAGGAGGAACATATCAGAAATGGTTGGATGTATCAGTTTGAGGGATAGAGGAAGAACCCTCAAAATCATAATGAAGGTTGGTAGCCATCATTTTTTGTATCTCCCTCTTCCTCCCAATTTCAGCCTGTATGTCTTTTTGCCTAGCCTTATCTTCTTAAAATTTATCAAAGTTGGCCAACAAATTCTTCCTAATCTCCCCAATTTCTGGTGAGGTACATGGTCTAATTTGGCCTCTAATCCCTGCCAAGTGTTGTTTCAGTCTATTAATGCCCCCAGGACCTTCCTTAATTTTCCTATGGCAAAATTTGCAGTGCATTTGACTATCAACCATTTCAACATATGTCCAAGCAGGATCTCTTGCTCTAGGTGCCATTTTTTGACTAGGAAATGAAACCAAACAATCTGAAAATGAAAAAAAAAACATTGATTCAATGTTCATTTCTTGGACAAAAAACACTCTCTAAGCTTTCTAAATATGCACCTAAAATTTACTAAGCAAAAACAGATTTATAGAGGTGAAAAAAAATACCTCCAGGCACAAACTGCCTCCTCAAGCTTGCTCCAAGAATCAGCTCCTCAATGTTGCTCCAAATGGCTGCCCAAGAAGCTCCTCACTCCAGCTACAATGCTCCTCCAAGACTCCTCACTGCTGCTCCAAAAACAAGCTCAAGAACTGCTCACCAACTCTCAAAGAAGATTCTCACTCAAATGCACAAGATTGTTGTGAGAGAATGAGAGCACTTGAGTGTGTTAAGTAGGGTTTGGGAGGGGGAATGGACCCCAAATTACATTTAACTTATTCACACAACAGCTTGGAGTCCAAACCAATCAGCATTCACCCAAAAAAATCATTAAAAAAACTAGAAATCGATGTTTTTTATGTGGTTACGGGCCGCTGTTATGACTCGGCAGAGTCAATACGGAAACGGTCGAGTTGGCTGAGTCATTCAATGACTCGGCCGAGTCAGTCCGAATGCCTCCAACTCGGATCAACTCGGTCGTTTCGGTTTCGAAACGGCCGTGTTTTAAAACTATGCTCATAATATTGTTGGTCTCTAATTAATATTTCTCATAAAATATGTTGATATTTTGTGTAAGGTGTCCTTGGTTGGTCATCGATGCATCTTGGGGTCGCAGATAGGTGTCTTTGTTTGTTGTTTGTCTTTTTGTTAGCTTTGTTGTTTTTTGTTATTGTTGTGATTGTTTTTCTACTCTTAATTTTTTTTCCCTTCACATTTGTGAACATGGCCATGCTAGTTTGTGGTTTGATTTTTTTTTCCTTTTTCCTTTTGTTACGTGCCCTCTTTTTTATTTTTCGTTTTTTTTTTTTGGATTTGGGGGTGAGGGGAAAACAATGAAACAAGTCATTACAATCTATGTTGTGGGTTTAATTCTAAGAGTGTATTAGGAAAAGGAAATGGAAGTATGTATTAAAGAATTTACTTGTTTGCTAGTATAGAATTTTATCCCTGTTTTAATTTAACTCATTTGTTGCTTCATAATTATCTCATTTGTTTAAATTCAAATGTAGTGTAGTTTAAGGAAGGTGGGGGAGCACTGGTGAAATGGTTGAAATGGTTGAATATCTCTGTGGGAGAGATATGTGGTACATTATAGAAAATGTAGAGGCAATGACATAGAGGGTGAGTTTCTTTTCTTTTCTTTTGTTTTTCCACTATTGTTGATCTTTCTTTTTGCAGGGTGAGTTTCTTTTCTTTCTTTTTGTTTTTCCACTATTGTTGATCTTTCTTTTTGCATTTGGGAGCATGGCCTCCTTGGTTTGATGGTAAAGCATGTCCAATATCCCAAAAAATAGTAACAACTTCATCCTCAAATGTGCCGTCTAGAAGAGTTATTGAATCCAAATAGACAAAAGATATGTGGACAACTCATCCCCATGAGAAGATGTGCAAGTCAAAACTTTCTTCACATGCATGGATATGTAAGTTACTCAATCCCCCAAATGGACAATCTTCAAGTGAATGCATGGGGTCATGTGCAAATAATCCTTTTCTAGTGAACAATATATAATATATGATGGACTATATCATGTTGTAACTAAATACAATGTGCCAACTCCAAATGCCAAAATATTTTCAAGTGAATGTGATGCAAGTGCATTAGGTCGAGCACATAAAAATGATAAGTTATTAAAGTCATACCAAGAGCCCAGCAATGTGATGGATTGATCACATGTCAAGGCTAGAACATTTTAAAGTTTATTTATGAAAAGTTTTTGGTATTCAATTAAGATTAGTTAGGAATATCTAGTTAAAAGAAATGATTTTATAGTTAGTAGGTAGTTAGGACTAAGGGAAATTGGTTCACATCCGTGAACTCATTTCTTGGACAATGGCTTTTAGTTTTTGGGGAGAGGATTTTTGGGCTGGAAGTTTTAGTGTGGGAGAGAGGTACACTGATTTTTTTCTCTATGTAAGATTGAAGTTAACTTAACAACATTTCTTAATCCAGTGGTTTTTATCAGCAAATTGAATTTGTAAGTGTGTGTGAGACAGTTATTTTCATATGCAATTGTGAGGTTTGTGAACCATAATATCAAATTGAATTTGTAAGTGTGTGTGAGACAGTTATTTGCATATGCACTTGTGAGGTTTGTGAACCATAATATTAATATCTAGAGATTGAAATTGATTTGGTCTTTAAATTGTTGTGTTGAATGAGGAATTCATGCACTGTATTTTCTCTGTTATTTACATTTAAATGAGAACCTGGAGAATCACATTTCAGTTAATCTTCTAATCCAGTGCTTTTGCATCCAATATTGTGTATTGGAAAGAGTCATTTACATTACAGATTTGAGAATACAGAGCATTATGTATCAAGCCAACAGAAGAAAGAAAATTCGTAAGGGAAAACCGTCATCAAATTTGCGGGTCAATTTTTGATCAAAGGAAGACGAAATTCGAAATTCTGGCATCTGGGTTTTGTGCAAAGTAGGGTGTATTTGGTAACTCGTGAGCAATTTTTCAAAAGGATCATTGGCTGGAGAGTTACGAAGGGATCTTTGAACTCTATTTTTACATACTGTGGCTGGGAAAAACGATTTGTTGTTCCCCTTGTATCAGCACTGTGGTTTGCTGAGATAGCAACGATTTGTTGTTCTCCATGTATCAACATTATGGTTTGCTGAGATAGCAATGATTTGTTGTTCCCCCTGTATCAACACTGTATCAACATTGTGGTTTGCTGAGATAGCAACGATTTGATGTTCTCCCTGTATCAATGTTATGCGTGGTTGAGATAGCAGCCATCCATTTGTGGTATCAAAGCCTTAACGTTATTGGTCTCTATAGTATAGAGAGATGAATAGGCGAGCAGGAAGGGCACGAGGTCACGGAGGTAGACCCGTGGGTAATGCAGAACTCTGGGAAGAGATAAGGAGACTGCAAGTTCGGTTAGAAGCCATGGAATTAGGGAGACAACGAGATCCTGAAGGTGGAGATGTTAGTGAGGCCGAAGAGTAACTTGAAGAAGAAGCAGCAACACCTGTTGAAGAAGCTACTGAGATTAAGTTGTTGAGAGCAGTATTGGGCTCAAGTTCAAGGCCAAAGCCTAAAATCTCTATTTATGATGGCAGTTTGAAAGATGAGAATCTACTAGATTGGATCAGTGAGATGGAAAAGTATTTTGAGTACGAGGAAATTGATGAGGATAAGAGAGTCAAGTTTGTTGTGACAAGGTTGAAAGGCCATGCTGCACTATGGTGGGACAATGTACAGGTTGAAAGAAGGAAGAAGGACAAACCATTGATCAAGAGTTGGGATAGAATGGTGGCAAAGATGAAGAGTAAGTTCTTGCCAAAGGATTACCAGCGAACTCTTTAAAAGCAGATGCAAAATCTTAAACAAAAGATAATGACAGTGAGGGACTACACCGAAGAGTTTTACAAGGTGAATTTGAGAGCAGGCTATGTAGAAGATACCCAAGAGAAGACAACAAGTTATATCAATGGTTTGAAGTTGGATATCCAAGATGAAATCGGCATACTTTCTCCAAGGACAATAGAGGAAGCATACCAGTGTGCCTTGAAGGCATAAGAAAAGATAGCTAAGAAGCAAAGCTCTAGCAGAGGACGTGGCTTTTCCAAAGGGAAAGAACAGACAAATGGAAGAGGAAAGTTTCGTGCCCAAAATAATGATGAATGCAACTCAAATCAGCAAGGGCAGTCAGAGAAAGAAGGTGGAAACAAAGGAGGAAGACCTTACCAAAGAGATAGAGGTAGAGGAAGAGGCAGGGAGATTGTCTACCGGTGTTACAAATGTAACAAATTGGGTCACCGATCTTTTGAATGTCCTAAGAATAACAATACGGGACATCGAGGTGCATACATAGATCAAACTGAAGCAGTAGAGGCACAAGTACCTGAGGTAGAGAATGTGCCAGATAGTGGAGAGGTGTTGATGATGCACAAAGTCTTGTTAAAACTAGCAAAGGAGACTGCTGAACCAATCCAAAGGAAATCCTTATTCAAGACAATGTGTAGAGCAAAAGGCAAATGCTACAAATTGGTGATTGACAGCAGAAGTATGGACAATCTAGTCTCCCAAGAAATGGTGGAAAAATTGGGATTGAAAAAGATTAAGCACCCCACACCTTATAAGGTATCGTGGTTGCAAAATGGACACCAATTGTTGGTGCATGAACAAAGTGAAGTTGAGTTTCAGATAGGCAGGTATAAAGATAAGGTGCTCTGTGACGTAATGCCAATGGATGCTTGTCACATTCTTTTGGGTTGCCCATGGCAGTTTGATAGGAAGGTGACATGATGGAGATAGCAATTGTTATAAGTTCAAAAAGGATGGCATCAAGCACACTCTTGTACCATTGAAAGAGGAAGGTACAACTGAAACAAGCAGCCCAAAAGAATTGTTGCTTAGTGGAAAAGAATTTCTACAACATATGGAAGAAGAAGAGGTAATCTATCTAGTGGTTTGCAAGCCAAAGGTAGTACTTCTGCACACTGAAATTGTAGATTTACCCATTGAAGTTCAGGAGTTGTTGCATGAGTTTCATGATATTGTAGTTGATGAATTGCCACCCAAAAGAAGCATCAGTCATCACATAGACTTGATACTATGAGCAAGTCTTTCGAACAAGGCTGCATATCGAATGACACCCAAAGAGAATGAGGAAGTGAGGAAGCAAGTCCAAGAATTGTTGGACAAAGGACTAATAAGAGAAAGTTTGAGTCTGTGTGTTGTACCTACAATACTAAGTCCAAAGAAGGGTGGAGAATGGAGAATGTGCACTGACTCTAGAGCAATCAACAAGATCACCATTCGTTACAGGTTTCCATTGCCACGAATGGATGATATGATGGATTGCTTGGGTGGAGCAACTTACTTCTCAAAGATTGACCTGAAAAGTGGTTATCATCAAATTCGGATCAGAGAAGGAGATGAGTGGAAGACAACTTTCAAGACCAATGAAGGCTTGTACGAGTGGATGGTCATGCCATTTGGCTTGTCAAATGCACCCAGTACCTTTATGCGGCTGATGAATGAAGTCTTGAAGGAGTTCATTGGTAAGTTTTTCATTGTTTACTTGGATGACATTTTAATTTTCAGTCAAACTAAAGAAGAGCACTTAAGACATTTGAAGTATGTTTTAGAGAGATTGCAGCAAGAAAAGCTATTGATTAACATGAAGAAGTGTTCTTTTA
Source organism: Pinus tabuliformis (assembly GCA_031772625.1). NCBI lineage: Eukaryota > Viridiplantae > Streptophyta > Pinopsida > Pinales > Pinaceae > Pinus > Pinus tabuliformis. Next base: position 396,772,456 of record CM062815.1, read on the forward strand.
TGAAGAGTGAGCTTGTATACTTGGGTTTTGTCATTTCTAAGGATGGATTGAAAATGGATCTGGAGAAGATAGAGGCAATTGTAAATTGGCCCTCACCTAAGAACATTTTTTAGGTGAGAAGTTTTCATGGCTTAACCAGTTTCTATAGAAAATTTATCGGGAATTTACGTGGCATTTGTGCACCTATCATTGACACCATCAAGAAGAATAGGCAACCATTTTATTGGACAACAACATTAGAAAAAAAATAAAAATTTCAACTATTGAAGAAGAAGATCACTAAGAAGTCGGTGTTGAAGTTGCCAGACTTCAATCAGCCCTTTCAAGTGAGATGTGATGCTAGTGGGACAACCATTGGAGTTGTACTAAGCCAAGAAGATAAGTCGTTGCATATTTCAACGAGAAGTTAAATGAGTCAAAACAGAAATACTCTTCCTACGACAAAGAATTTTATGTGGTGGTTCAAGCTTTGAAGCATTGGAGGCATTACTTGATTCCTACCAAGTTTGTTCTATACACAGATAATTCTGCCTTACAATACATTATGCAGAAACATAAGTTAAATCATAAACATGCAAAGTGGGTGGAGTTCCTTCAAAATTTCACTTTTGTTTTGAAGCATGTTAGTGGGAAGGAAAATAAGGTTACCGATGCCTTGAGTAGGAGATGCTTAATCATGCAGGAAAGTCAAACACTCTTTTGGACAAATATGCCCAACAAATTTCGGTTCCCCAGATGTCACAAGAGTTGTTGCTTTGTAGCTATAAGAGGCCTGCGTACATTATGGTTGTTGCTTGTTAGCTTCAGTTTACAGTAGTAAGTTTTGTGTCTTGTGACTTTGAGGATTTGGCACCTCAGCTTTGACATTTATAGGGGTATACTTGCTCTCATCTAACTTGGAGTTGTGATCCCCTTTTTGTGTAGGGGTTTTCCATTCACAATGCAATGCCCCAATCTTTGATCAAGGAAGACTAGTTTAGCACAATGATGTCTTCAAGAGCATAGTCACTCTAGCCCATCACAACCATTGTTGCATTCTATTCATGTACTTGAAGGTCCATGAATAGAATAAATGACCAGATATTCTTGCTGTAAAATCAGATTGACATTTCTTTGGGTAGATGCTTGTAGCTCATTTTGATTTAGTTTTTTGATCTATTGTTGTAGAGTGTTAATTTCTTCTAGAAAAAAATCAGTATCATCTTGTTTGGATACCATGGGAGTTAATGAACTTAGAAAATATGAACATTGTACTAATAATGTATGTTCTTATGCCGGCCTGTTGGATCTACCGTGTTTCTCCACCGCTACCGAGCAAGTTTCCCACATGCCAAAATGGTGGGTAACATTTGGCTTCAAGTAGGGTACAAGTGTTCTTGGAACCACTTGGGAACCCTTGAATCCCATCGAAATGAAAGATGTGCAAGAAACCAATGAGCCAATGAAACCATGTAATGTTTTTGTCGGCACAATGAACTTGCTTGTGTTTGATTATGATTCATGATAAAATAGAGACACATTGAAGCTTGAATGGTCATGTTCTTTAATCTTTTTCATAAGTGTATTAAACCATTGGTGTTCGCTTATTTTTCTTTTATGAAAACAGTTCATAATAGAAAATTGCATCCTTCGTGAAAATTCCTAAATCTAACACATCAGAAACCCCCACTGCAATTACTGGTTTACAATCTCCTACTTCTTGTTTACATTAACAAGTTATTTAATTGCATAAACATCGAAGTAAACACTATTACAACCTTCATAGATATATAGATCATGCACTGAAATAAACAGAAACAATAACACAAGGGACACCATTATTTTTGGACAATCATCCTAAAAAAACCCAATTCGGGAAAAGTGGTGCAGCATATAGAGGGTTTGTATTATTAAGCAGATTTCGCGAATACAACTAGGGTGCCAGAAATGGCTCACTCAACAGAGAATATCCTCGGCAGTAGTACATCTCTCCAAAGATAGATATTTCGACAAATCAGCAACCGGATGATCAAACCCCATAGCGACTCCGGCTGTTCCCTATGTTGGACAGTGAAAGCTGCTCCAAGCACTGCTTAAGAACTGTGTCATTCCTCTAGGAACTATGTCACCCTATCCTAGCTCAGAATTTGCTAATCTGCTACCAGTCTGCCCCACAAAATCTCCCCACCGCTTCCTCTGAAGCCCTCTACGACTTCTACGTTAGCCTCTACGTCTTCTACGTCAGCCTCTACGACTCTTTGCGTCCTCTGCATCAAATCCTACGGCCTCTGTGTTAGCCCTTCTAGGGCCTGTGTTGTCTCTCTCGACACTTCACTAACTCTTTGCTATGTATTCTTCAACCTCAGATGGGAATCCCTTGTTGAACTGCCCCTCACTGCAACTGATCACTAACTCGATTTCATCAACAAACCTTGCCCCAGAAAATTGAATTCTTGATCTCTCTTGGTGTATCTCTAACTGACCCTCAAGCCTCCTCTTATACTTTTCCCGTTGATGAATCAACGACTAAGATTAAGTCCCTAATCAACGGCTAAGATGAGAACTGGCTTGATCCTCATCACTTAGAACTTTCTCACCCATATTTTATTAATACACATTAATATTTTTATTTTCCTAAGTTTAGACTTAGGAACCCATTAAAAATATTAATTATTTTAATAACTCCTCATCCGGGATCTCATGTGTCTTAGCCTCTCCACCTATTTTCAAGGATAGAGCACATATGATGCTACCCAAAATCAACACTCCCTCTTAGTGACGAATGCGTTGCTCTAGCAATGCTTCACCATAGAAGCATCACATTGATCCTTGGCATCGGTCCTCTGTGCTAATGCTTGGCCTGTTGCCTCACATCCACTACATTGTTACTTCCTGTACTGCTGCCCATGACACTGTCACTACCACTGCTACATCTGTACTGCAGCTCCCTCTCAAAATGTTGCATCATGTTTCCCATAGCACTGCCACTGCTAACTGTTGCACTGCAACTCATTTATCAAGAAGTAAGTAACTGACTTCACCCAAACACTGACATCCTGGTCAGTCTAGAAGCCTTGTGATGTTGAAGCTACCTCTGCTGCTAACATGTGCTCCCTATGCTGCCACTACGTTGTTGCAACCTCTTCTGTGCCTCTCGCACTGCTGCAACCTCCACTACGCTGCTACAGACTTCTGCACTCTAGCACTGCCTTGTTGCTCCATCACACCTTGCTCCACCCGACACTTGTCATCATGCTACTATCGTTAAGGGCTCCTGCAGTCGTATGTGATCCAAGAGTTTGGGCACCTCAAGGATCCTGCCCCTCAGTTCTGTAGTCCCTTTGACTACAGCTCTATGTCTCCCCAACTCTTCTCTAGAGGCGCGTGAGCACTCATGGCACAATCGTCATCAGTCTCGACATCCTTCTCCGCCTTTGCTAGAGCAGCCTTTGAGTCAGAAGCTTCTCCCTTGCCTTTCTTCCTAGGGCACTGAGAGGCATAATGTCCCAGCTCCCCACAGTTGAAGCACTTGACCTTGGGGATGTCTTTCTTCTTCCTCTTCTGTACCCCTTGTTGTCCTGCTGATGCGAGAGTTGGATCCTCCTCCTCCTCCTCCTTGATTCAAACTCCCTTACCACTACTCCCCGCCTTGGTCAATCTCTTGAGCTCTCCCTGTCGAAGAGCTGCCCACATCTCCTCCCAACTAGGGAGAGTCGCTCTGCCCAAAACTCTTTGGGCAAATGTCTCCCACTCCTTGGAGACTAGATTCAGGGCAGTGTTGACCATGAACTCTAGATTCGGTGTAGACCCCACGAAAGTAAGTTGGTCGCAAATTCCTTGCAACCTGAGAAGGAATGGTTCTATCTCCTCTCCTTTCTGCATCTGATATGAACTCAGCTGATTCTCTAATAACATTGTCTGTTGCATGGAAGAGCCCTGGTATAAGGTGGTTAACATCTTGCCACATTTCCATTGTTGTGTTCATCTCAACAATATGTAGAATTACATAATCCTTGACCCCGTCTAGGATCATGCATTTCGCCTTCGCTTGGGCCTCCTCATACATCTCATTTGCATCTGGTCAACTGGGACAGCTACTATTTTCAAGGCATAGTCCTTGATGCGATGTTTATCCTGAAAGGCTAGGATTCCAGATGACAAAATTGGAAGCATCGTCCAATCTATCCTGATCCCTCAATCCGTTCACTACCACCTCTGCTCCTCTTCTCTAGACTCCCTCTGAGTCCTGATTTCCCTCTCAAAAATCCTTCGACCAACAGTCGAATCACTCCTCTGCAATCCTCCTTTGTCGTTGCAACCCAGATCTAGATTTCTGGGCTAGAAATCTGTTGAGATAGTGCTTCCCTCTACCTTGGTTCAGTTTCCTTAGACATTGTTCTGCACCAACAAAAACAACTTCCCACCAGCTCCACAAATCAAAATTTGCACATCTTCCTTAGCTCCGACAACTCGAAGAATAGGATGGCGTGGCTTTGTGTGAACCTATTCTTCCCTCCCCTGCCTCTGCACTGGCCCTGATGGCTGACGCAGCTATTGCGTGGGCTCCTCCTAGCTACTGCGTCTTCCTCTTCCAGCTTAAAATGCTGACGCAAACTCTGCATGAGCCTCTACGTCACACTCTCTGCACTACGTCTCTCTTCCTCTTGCCTCTTCATCTTCAGAACAACGCTGTCTCTCGGGACAACTGCTTCTCTACTATAATTCTCAGATTTCTCAGCTGGTGTCTTCAGTCGCCTATGATCTACAATCACTATGATACCATGTGAAAATTCCTGAATCTAACACATTAGAAACCCCTACTGCAATTATTGGTTTACAATCTCCTACTTGCTCTTTACATTAACAAGTTATTTAATTGCATAAACATCGAAGTAAGCACTATTGCAGCCTTCACAGATATATAGATCATGCACTGAAATAAACAAAAACAACAACACAAGGGACACCATTATTTTTGGACACTCATCCACGGAAAAACCCAATTCGGGAAAATCGGTGCAACATATAGAGGGTTTGTAGTACTTAGCAGATTTCGTGAATACAATTAGAGTGCCAGAAATAGCTCACCTAATAGAGAATACCCTCGACAGTAGTACATATATCTAGAGACAGATATTTTTGCAAATCAGCAACCGGATGATCAAACCCCATAGCGACTTTGGTTGTTCCCTATGCTAGACAACGAAAGTTTCTCCAAGCATTGCTCACGAATTGCGTCACTCCTCCAGGAGTTGTGTCCCCCTATCCCAACTTAGAATCTGTTAATCTGCTCCCAGTCTGCCCCACAAAATCTCCCCAGCGCTGCCTCTGAAGCCCTCTACGACTTTTGTGTCAGCCTCTATGGCACTCTACGTCCTCTGCGTCAGCTCCTACGACATCTGCGTCAGCGCTTCTAGGGCCTACGTTGCCTTTCCTGGCACTTCATTGCCTCTCTGCTATGTATTCTTCAACCTCGGATGGAAATCCCTTACTGAACTGCCCCTCGCTGCAACTGATCACTAACTCGATTTCCTTAATAAACCTCTCCCCAGAAAATCGAATTCTTGATCTCTCTTGGTGTATCTCCAACTGACTCTCAAGCCTCCTCTTATACTTTTCCTGTTGACAAATCAATGATCGAGATTAAGTCCCTAATCAACGGCTAAAATTAGAACTGGCTTGATCCTCATCACTTAGAACTTTCTCACCCATATTTTATTAATACACATTAATATTTTTATTTTCATAAGTTTAGACTTAAGAACCCATTAAAATTATTAATTATTTTAATAATGCCTCATCTGGGTGGAATTTCTCCAAACAATTTCTGGGTCTTGGAGATCTCATGTGTGTTACCCTCTCCATCAATTTTCAAGGCTAGAGCACATCTGATGCTATCCAAAATCAACATCCTTCACATCAGGTCACAAATTCTCTACATCAACCTTCTCTTCATTTTCCCTAAATTTACCAAATTTATATGCAGTCCAAAACTTTGTTTCTCCATTCTTATGATCGTCAAAAGTGATTTTGTTCTTAGAATAATGCAAAGTGAAACAATTGATATTTCATTCCTCAAACTTGTTTTTGAACATTTGCTTGATTCCATAGGCACAACCAAAGTCTTGATGAGCCCACCCGATTGTACATAATGCATTAAAATTTTGAAATAATCTTTGCTGAAAATTTCAGAAATACTTACCAACGTCATCTTGGAACAGAGATCTGGTCTATCAAAACCGCAGTGATCCATGGCTTCAACTTTTGTTAACCTTGGGAGAGGAGTGGGAATTTCAATTCCGTTATACACCATGTCACATCCAAAACTTCAACTATGGAGAGGTCACACAAAGTTTTGTTCACAACTGAAAGATCATACCCGGTCTTGTTCAAATCCCATATTTGAGGTGTCCTTATTCAACACTTGCGATATGCAGTAAGATTAAGCCCACCTTCATACTTGCCTGAGAAAATAATCCCATATTTGAGGTGTCCTTATTCAACACTTTGATATGCAGTACGATCAAGCCCGCCTTCATACTTGCTTGAGAAAAGACTATTATTTGCCTACAAACAATCATATACTGGATGTTGAAAATCGTTCAAATCTTTGATGGGATTTTTAACAATACAGTCCTCATCATTAAAAAATTGAAAATTCATTAAATGCTCTGTTTACTGGCAGTATTCATCCTCCTCATCATTTGGAGCAACAATTTGAAAAACCTTGAGATTTTCTTTCTGATTAGTTGTGCCATCTTCATCAACACTAGGCTTATCAGATTTTATTCTTCTTATGAGAATGGAAGTGCCCTCCTTGATTATCTGCTATTTTGCCTTCATCCCACCCACCATATCCCGTAACAAACCTGTGATAGGGTCAAAGTCAGAGTTCCCTCTTCGTGGTCATCATCAAACACTGGTGGCCCTTCAAGGACAATATATATATATATGATATGATCTGCCTCTATTTTGTACCAACTATAAGGTCTGATGCAGGTCGATGAGAAAATTATTATGAGTGTCAAGGCTACTGTTCAATATGATCCCGTGATAGGGTCAAAGTCAGAGTTCCCTCTTGGTGGTCATCATCAAACATTGGTGGCCCTTCAAGCACAATATATATATATGATATTTTCTGCCTCTATTATGTCCCAACTATAAGGTCTGATCCAGATTGATGAGAAAATTATTACAAGTGTCAAGGCTACTGTTAAATATGATCGCATGTTGTTACCTCAACCCCAACAAATCGATCAGCTCCAAGTTTTCTTCATGCTTAATTACAAGTCCCCTTTTTAACTACCACTAAGTGTACCTAGCTTCTTCTACGCAGAAGTAGATCATCATGCTTCAGAGGGACTTCAAAACTTACTTTTCTTTAAATCTAGATTGCCATTATCTTCAAGGGAGTTAGAAGGATCTTCTTCAACCAATACTTCATCTTTTTCTTAGCAATGCCTTTGTTACCTTCAAAAAGACCAAGGCAGCCTTCTTTGGGCTGCATGAACACCTGATGCAATACCTTCTCTTTACTTCTAAAGACTCGAGAGTAAGTGAATAGCATCATCAACATGTCCCCATGTTCTTTTACAATATGGAAAACTAAAAAGGATCACCAACATGTTTTGGATTTTCTTCCAACCAACCAACTTTGTAGCGAATATGGGACCCAGGGATCATCAACATGTCCTCATGTTCTTTTACAATATGGAGAACTAAAAAGGATCACCAACATGTTTTGGATTTTCTTCCAACCAACCAACTTTGTAGCGAATATGGGACCCAGGGATGCTCTTGGCATCAATAACCTTATACATTTCATGAAATTTCCATGGAGCCATCTTTCACTACATGCTAATTTTCCATCATGAGACAATGTAATTTCATACCTATGATACATAATTCAAATAGATTCCTCTCCAATGTAATATACAATTCCATGTGTAACAGATTTCCTCCTTGAGTTCTGTTACAGAGAATTTTGTGATTATAGGGGTTCCTTCGGTATATGTTGCTTAAAAATGAGTAGCAATACATGGCAGAAATGGGATCCTCTTCCCAGGCTTTCTTATATGGTGCAAATGTCCTTGCATGAAGGAAACATAAGATCTTTGCTTATTGGGAGTTTAGTAGTTTTTCTTTCCTGCAAATAGAACTTCTCCTCTAAGTTGAACCCTCTTCTCAGAATTTATTATATGGTGCAAATGTCCTTGCATGATGGGTCTCATAACAACAGTGAAGGAAACATAAGATCTTTGCTTATCAAGAGCTTAGTAGTTTTTCTTCCCTGCAAATAGAACTTCTCCTCTAAGTTGAACCCTCTTCCCAGACTTTATTATATGGTGCAAATGTTCTTGCATGATGGGTTTCATAACAACAGTGAAGGAAACATAAGATCTTTTCTTATCAAGAGCTTAGTAGTTTTTCTTTCCTGTAAATAGGACTTCTCTTCTAAGTTGAACCATTTTTCCGAATTCTCTTATTGCATGTAAAGTGAGTTACATTGATTTTGGGATAATCAGAAGTTAGAACCCTTAGGGAGGCAGGTAACTTCAGTGTTGCAAACTTTCATTGGAATTTGAGCAGATATAGAGCTAGTCTTGACTTTGTCAGCTTCTTGCTCTTTTTCTTTTCCATTGATATATAGTTGTAAACAAAGTTTATCTCTGGTTTAGGAATTCCACTAGTATCTACTCAAAGACGTCCATAATAGATGTTGTATTCACAAAGAAACTCCTAGCCATTAGCGGAGCAGGAACAATTGCTCAGTGGAGTACACAACTGCGACAACTGCGACATTTTTACACTCTATTAGAGGTGGAGATCAGTGACCATATTTTTTTCCTCTACTTTCATTAATTCTATGAGCATTTCAAACATCCACCAAGGTAGAGAGATCACCATCAGTTTGGGGATACAAAGAACCCTCCCAGGGAGGAAGTGAGGGGACCATCAAACTCGAGCCAACTCTGAGGTGATATTATTAATAAAAGCTTTCTTTTGGGTATTGGAGTTACTTATATCATTGCTTGTCTTTTATATTTCTATTTCTTTTGCTACATTTCTTCATTACAGATCTATAAGTAATACAGGAACATATGTATTGTGAGTTGGTCTGGAGAGAAATTTTGCAGGGAATATTAACACCGCAGGAGCATGGGAGACCAGAGACATCAACTGAATTAACTTTGGGTAATTGGGAATAGACACTCTTCAGGCAACTGCACACTGCCCTCCTTCCAAGGGTGGTGGAAGCCAGACCTGCCAACTTCTTCACTCCTCTGTAGCAACTAGGGGTTGGTTTCCCCTTCATGTCAAAAATCCAACACACTGTGTCAGATCTGAGGTGACCATCTGACAACTTATGCCTTATGTCGTTAATATTGTAGGTGTTTTGTCAATTTTGAGTTTTGTTCCACTGTGCCTCTGACTGTATGTGGTTATTGACAGACATATTTATTTTTTGTAACTTATATTTCTTGATGTGTAAGCTCTTAGGGTTTCTGCCTTTCTGGGTTTTTATTTATAGGTTCTTCTGTTTAAGCCCTCAAATCTTAAAAATTATTTTACTAATTTGTGTATTTTATTTAGAATGGAAATATGGATATCAATGCTATACTGTGTTCTACATTTTATTGTCTTTGTAGCTATTGTATAAAATTGTATGCAACCTTGTTAAAGTTCCTATTCTTCGTTGTTTTATGTGAAGAGTTATTTTTTGGCAACTGCTTAAAGTTTTGGCTTTGGAAAGTTTTTCCTTTTAGTTTATGAATTGCATTTGTCATCATTGGGAGGAAACGGTTTCTCATTTTCTTAAGGAATTTGGTATTGTTTTTTCATATTATGTTGATAAATAAACAATTTTGACCAAAACAATTTTGCCTGTGATGATTTACAGGTATATCTGTTGGTTATATTCCAATTTCAAGATGCAGATGTTTGTCAAAACTCTTATTAAGACCATCACTCTCGAGGTTGAGAGGTGTTACAGGTATATTTGTTGGTTATATTCCAGTTTCAAGATGCAGATGTTTGTCAAAACTCTTATTAAGATCATCACTCTCGAGGTTTAGAGCTTTAACACTATTAAAGATGTAAAAGATAAGATCCAGACCAAAGAAGGAACTCTTATTAAAAGATAACATCCAGACCAAAGAAGGAACTCTTATTAAAACCATCACTCTCGAGGTTGAGAGCTTTAACATTGTTAAAGATGTAAAAGATAAGATCCAGACCAAAGAAGGAGAGCTTTGACACTGTTAAAGATGTAAAAGATAGGATCCAGACCAAAGAAGGGATTCCCTCCGACCAACATCGTCTGATCTTCGCAGGAAACCATCTTGATGACGAACGAACCCTTGCTTATTACAATAATAATAATGTATCTATCCTCCACCTTTTTCTTTGTTTGAAGGACGGTATTGAGGTCAAGCTTAAAAAACTCAGACACTCTAAAATGAGTGCCAGAGCTTCAGCAAGATAGTTGAAGAAATGTATCCTCCTTTTTACTGGAATATGCATAATACTAAGGGTTTATAGGAATTTCCCCTTTATCATGTATCATTGTCTACCCAAACCCCTTCAACGACTCAGTATACTGCGCAACCACCACATCTATCCCCTGTAAGAGGTGCAGATTGGTGCTCATAGCCATTGGTTCCTCCAGTGCTTCTACCGGGAATATTTTGGATAATGAAAATAGGACGTGGGTGGTTCACACCCCACTTTGAGAAGACTGCACAACCACAACATCGATCTCCTGTAAGAGGTGCAGATCGTTGCTCATATCCATTGGTTCCTCCGGGGATTATACCAGGAATATTTTGGATAATGAAAATAGGACGTGGGTGCCTCACAACCCACTTTGAGCCCTCTGGATATCTGATGATTGCACTAATTATATCCTTGAAAGAGTTTAAATGTTTTTCAAAATTAATTTTTTAGAAAGTCAGACAGACAACATAGAAAATGATAAAAGGGAGAGTGCACCAAGTCACACAGGTAGTGATTATCTTCTATCATACGGGAATGGCATTTCAACCACCAGCTGTCATCAATTCCACGAGTCTTTCAGCCTTTCATCCAGTAGTTAATACAGGATTCGAACTATGACAGAAGAGGCATGCTGATCATCGATTTCAACAATAATAGCTGAAGGTCAGATGAGCGTTCCACTGCAAATCCAGAGCATGTCATGTCAGTGTTTATCCCAGTACTATTTTCCATACTTTATCTTCGCCAGACTCAATCTCAAATGTCTTTTATTCCCAGCTTTATCCTGCCCACGGGGATGAAGATATTGGAGAAGTTGTCAGCAGTTCTTTTATAGCCAGCTTTCTTATTCTGCCAAGGAGGATGAAGATATTGTAGTTGTTAGCAGTGTTATCCAGCTTGTTTTCTGGTGTTGGCTCTTGGGCGACATTGCAGAACAGCCTGCTTCGGTGAGAAGGTCATTGGAGATGACAACTTGGGTCCAATGCAGTTATTCCGTTTGTGTCCACAAGACATAATTCGTTCTAAGGAGGTTGGTTTTAGTCCATAATACAAGCTTCTAGGGAAACTAAAACATTAAGGAGGTGCTTTTTGCAATCTGCTCTAATGGCTATTTATGTGGTGAAGTTCTTGTAAGTTATTTATTCTGATTTTTAATTGTTGAATGAGTTTTCCTCTTGTTTCTTATTCGCAACTCTTTTCTCTTTCCTGTTGTGTCTGCAGATTGGTTTCTCGAAGGCCAACTTAATACTCCTTTTATTTTTGCTGCAAAAGCTCATTCCCCCTTTCTATTCATTCACTCTTTTTTGTATCATCCTTCCAATGATTATGTTTTTGCCAGAAGCTGAATTATATACTATGTGCCTGCTATCTTGTCGTTTTTTAATATACTTTCTGCACCAAGGTCGTTCCCTTTCATTGTTCCATATCTTCTCTTTGAAAACACAATGTCTGTAACAAAATTCAATGCCATGATCTCTGGGCTCTTTCAACTTGGCAGTGCTTATGAATGGGTGGTGACAAAAAAGTTGGGCAGATCATCTGAAGCTGATTTCGTTACTTTTATGGAGAAGGAATCACGTCCTCAATTAGAACACCCGGACACCCAAAGTATCATCGGGTTGTTTCAGAGTCAGCCGTTGATGTCCTCAACAAATTGAGCAAACAGCAGCAGAAACAACCCTTTTAAAAGAAAGACAATCGGCTTTATTAGAAAGAATTGGCTTTAGCTTTTCTTCATTTCTACTAGGAGTTTATTGTCTGCTCAAGGAATTCATTTTTACTTTTTACTGTTTCAAGGGATCTCTTTCCTCCTTGTTGGCCTTGATATGATCGGGGAGCTGGTTAGTTGAATTCCGTAGCATAAAGCTTGGGTACCTCTTTACAAATTGCCTTTCCTTGTAATGTCTTTGACACTAACTGGAGACCTTATTTTAGGCCAATATTCAAGCGCTCACAACTTTGAATAAATATCGCTGCAGGCCTAGTAATTTCAGGGTATGGTTTTGCAGATGTATTAAGTTGGAGATATGAATACAGCACTTGATGGCGCTGGGTAATATGGTGTTGATGGGCTGCTGAAAAGTGGCTAAGTTTAAGCCATCACCCTTTTGGGGAGTAGAGTAACAGATATTTCACCAAATATTTGTATGCTTTTTAATGAAAGCGCAGACTTGTCATTCCAACGTGCAAGCGTCGCATTTTCATGGCTGATTATGCTTACGACATATGATTGTGCAGCAAGATAATATTATTCTGGGGTGTATTTATGACTATGAATCACAATGGGAGTCTGCTTTCGAGAATTGGTAACGCCCATAGATTGTTGGGCAGATCATCTTAAGCTGATTTTGTTGCTTTGATGGAGAAGGAATCCAGTCCTCAATTAGGACACCCAAAGTAGCATCGGGTTGTTTCAGAGTCAGCCCTTGACGCCCTCAACAAATTGAGCAAACAGCGGCAGAAACAACCTCTTTAAAAAGAAAGCCAACCAGCTATATTAGAAAGAATTGGCTTTAGATTTTCTTCTTTAGATTTTCTTTTAATAGCCTCTGCTAGGAGTTTATTGTCTGCTCAAGGAATTCATTTTTACTTTTTACTGTTTCAAGGGATCTCTTTCCTCCTTGTTGGCCTTGATTTGATTGATTGGGGAGCAGGTTAGTTGAATTCCACAGCATAAAGCTTGGGCAACCTCTTTACAAATTGCCTAATGCCTTTGACACTAACTGGAGACCTGATTTTAGGCCAAGATTCAAGCGAGCTCAACTTTGAATAAATATCGCTGCAGGCCTAGTAATTTCAGGGTATGGTTTTGCAGCTGTATTAAGAAGTTGGAGATATGAATATAACACTTGATCATGCTGGGTAATATGGTGATGATGGGCTGCTGAAAAGTAGTTGAGTCCCCGCCATCACCCTTTTGGGAGTCAGAGTAACAGATATTTCACCAAATATTTGTATGCTTTCTTGTGAAAGCAGCAGCCTTGTCATTCCAACGGAGTCAGAGTAACAGATATTTCACCAAATATTTGTATTTTTCTTATAAAAGCAGCAGCCTTGTCATTCCAACGCCCAAGTAATAGCTGATTATACTTATGAGAAATGATTGTCATTCCAACGTCCAAGTAATAGCTGATTATGCTTACGAGAAATGATTGTGCGGCAAGATAATATTATTCTGGGGGTGTATTTATGACTTTGAATGACAATGGGAGTCTGCTTTCGAGAATTGGTAACACCGATAGATTGTTGCCTACGCATGACTCTGATGTATCGTAGATTTCAGTGATCCAGCATAATTCTTTATTGTCTTCCCTATTCTTATGATTCTGGGTCAATTTTTTTATTGGAAACATTTTTTTATTAGGTATGAGCCTGCTTAAGAGAGGTTTAGGGTGAATTGTCTACATTACGAAGTTCTTTTCTGGCCTATTTGGCAGATTTATGTAAAGATTATTTATTCCTAAACATGAGAAGATGTACTCCATATTTGTATATCCAATTACACAGATTGAACAAAGCAGAAAAATTGCTGACCTCTCTTTTGCGTAACCAACCTCACCTTTTTTCCTTTGATTATCTTTGTGTGTTAATTATATTTGATTATCTTTGTGTGTTAATGTTCCACTGCTCATCCAGATTGTAATACGTTAGCATATCAACATCAATAATATGTCTCATGATTAGCTTGTTATATCACTTCCTAATGCCTTGTTATATCACTTCCTAATGCCTTGAATGTTCTATCACTTCCTAATGCCTTGAATGGGATCCTTGAAGTTGTCTTTTGTGAGCGGATCTCATGAACTGTTGGTTCAGAAAATTGGAAAAATAAGTTTAGTGATATTTATTTGCCCCGTTCCATGGGCATTGACCACATGGTTGAGAGTGCATCCCTGGTGCTTCCCATGTCCTTGGGATGCAGGGGCATGTGATGAAACGTTTTGCCAAACCCCCAATTTTGTGAAACTTGGCAAAGTGCACCGTGAAATGTTTCACAATATTTTCCATGAATTTCTTAAAATTTTGGAGATGTCTCCACACGCACCCCATGAATTTCTCTGAAATTGGGGTGTCTCTAGAACTGCCCATTTGCTATGTCCAGATTCATGATTGTTCTGAGGTTCTTCAGTGCTTAGGTACTGCTTAATTATGATGTCAATCTCTTTGACAGTACTCTTAATGCATGACCGAAATATTTGAATAAACATTTAAATATTGGTATGCTTCACTCGCAGAGTCACACTTCTGTTTACCGTTTATTGTTCATTTGTTGCTGCTCATATTTGATTTGTAGATGGTGATAATCTACCCTAAATATATGGTATATTTGAGGATTGTTACACTTTGCTTGTGGATCAAACAACTGTTTATTAGCATAGTTCATATGGATCTATTCTGAGAACACTGGTATCATGCTATGAATATAGTTATATGATCACTGCCCTTGTTGGTTATAATTTACCTCGAATATATGTTTTCAAATGCATCTTGAAGGTATTTCAGGAGCATTGTACACTGCTGTTGGTTATAATTTACCTCGAATATATGTTTTCAAATGCATCTTGAAGGTATTTCTGGAGTATATGTTTTCAAATGCATCTTGAAGGTATTTCTGGAGCATTGTACACTGCTGGTTATAATTTACATTGAATATATGATAACAAATACATTGTGAATGTTGTCGAATATATGTTTTCAAATGCATCTTAAAGGTATTTCTGAGCATTGTAGACTGTTGGTTATAATTTACTTTGAATATGTGAATGTTGTCGTATGTATGTTTTCAAATGCATCTTGAAGGTATTTCTGAGTCTACAGGAGCATTGTAGACTGTTGGTTATAATTTACTTTGAATATATGATAGCAAATACATTCACAATACATTGTGAATATCGTCGAATATATGTTTTCAAATGCATCTTGAAAGTATTTCTGAGGATTGTAGACTGTTGGTTGTAATTTACTTGGAATATATGATGGCAAATACATTGTGAATGCTGTCTTTTTTATGGTTGTGTTTTTTATGATGTTTATGTGTTGTAGAGAGTTGAATCTTACATCGCGAACATTGGATTTGGACATTGGTTGACATTATTTTTCTGTCCTGAAAGTTGACGTCTTTATTATCACTATGGACACTTGGTCAAGCAACATAATATGGCATAATACATTACTAATTTTGTGCCTTACACTTGGTTTGCAGTTAATTGCAGTTACAATCGGCATTGAAGTACACTGATAATAGGTCTTTGAAGCACAAATAACAAGTGTTTTAATATTCACCACCCAAGACTTGATAAAAAGTGTTTTGATATTCAATGCTTTGCAGTTAAAATCTGCGCTTTGTTCCTTACACTTTGTTTGCAGTTAATTGCAGTTACAATCGGCATTGAAGCACACTGATAATAGGTCTTTGAAGCACAAATAACAAGTCTTTTAATATTCACCAAAAACTTGATAAAAATATTCACCAAAGACTTGATAAAAAGTGTTTTGATATTCAATGCTGTGTAGTTAAAATCTGCGCTGAAGCACATTGATAACCAGTGTTTTAATATTTTTGTGTGTATTAAGCCTTTTGTGATCACTATTAACTTTGGAGTGTTGGAGTGTTAGTGTATTGATAACAAGTGTTTTGATAATATGATAAGTTTTACCTTCTCCGAACAAGATTTCTGAAGTCACTCCGAGCTAGATTTACTGGGGTTTTTCCTTTAGTCCCCATCCTTTCCAACTAATAAGATACATAATAGAAAGGAGACGTAACGAAATGTAAAAACAGTGGGTTTACCAGTGAATTCGATTCATGGGATACACGCTTTGTAGCTTTCAAGGTGAAATTATCTAAAATCTTCAATTATTTGAAATCCCACTATTTACTTGATAGCCGTATTAAGGAATTTAATTTCAATGGAATGTCAATCTCTGAGAAATAAATTTCATAGAAAGTCGAATTTTAAGTTTGAATAACAATGAAAAAGAACAAGCCATATGGCAAACAAAATAGAACAAAAAACACATGTATAGCAAAAACCTGAAACCGTTCAGATGGATGATTATCCATGGAGGCCTTGACGTTAAAGAGGCCATTACTTGTTAAATACTACATATATGATTTTGTAGTGGAAAAGCTAAGCATTTAAAGACAAAAGTATCCTTCAACAAATCGATTACAATGAACACAGATGATGAAGATACAGACGTCACAGTGCAACAACTCCTTATTTCGGAACCGAACCGTAAACCTGTAATGGCTTGCCAAGAGGGATATAGGGTATCCAGAATTGCCAAAGCCAGGCCGGTTGCAGAGATTAAACCATTCCGCAAAAGAAGAGGTTGGGCAAGGGTATTGCTGGCTTTCTTTCTCACATAATAATTCCTTCAAACGTTAAGGCCGTGACTGGCACTGCCGGACCTCCTCGAGTGGCAGGGAAAAATGGTCGTATTTCAGCCTTCGTATATAATCCCACATCTATCCATGGACACACTAAATATCAATATTTGACTTCAAACAGACAAAGTTCTAGCGACCTGCCACGTTCGAGATTTAAACGGTCCAGATTTGACGGCTACCTGGCGTAATATGGAACGCTGAGATCTGGCCGTCAGATGCCTGCCACGTGGAGAAATATACACGCCAAGATCTGGCCGTGGCGCGATATGGACAGCCAAGATTTAACTGTTGGATGCCCGCCACCTGGTGCAATATGGATGGTCGAGATATAACTGTTGGAAGACCGCCACTTGTCCCGCTTACAACGGCCCAGATGAGCGATTATGCGCCACTTGTCCCGACTGTTGGATGCCCGCCACCTGGTGCAATATGGATGGTCGAGATATAACTGTGGGAAGACCGCCACTTGTCCCGCTTACAACGGCCCAGATCAGCGATTATGCGCCACTTGTCCCGCTTACAACGGCCCAGATCAGCGATTATGCGCCACTTGTCCCGCTTACAACGGCCCAGATCTAGCCACCGGATGGATGCCACTTGTCCCGCTTACAACGGCCCAGGTCTAGCCACCGGATGGATGCCACTTGTCCCACTTACAACGGCCCAGATCTAGCCACCGGATGGGTGCCACTTGTCCCGCCTACAACGGCCCAGATCTAGCCACCGGATGGATGCCACTTGTCCCGCCTACAACGGTCCAGATCTAGCCACCGGATGGGCGCCACTTGTCGCGCCTACAACGGCCCAGATCTAGCCACCGGATGGTTGCCACTTGTCGTGCCTACGACGGCCCAGATCTAGCCACCGGATGGTTGCCACTTGTCGTGCCTACGACGGCCCAGATCTAGCCACCGGATGGGTGCCACTTGTCGTGCCTACAACGGCCCAGATCTAGCCACCGGATGGGCGCCACTTGTCACGCTAACAATGGCCCAGATCTAGCCACCGGATGGGTGCCACTTGTCGTGCCTACAACGGCCCAGATCTAGCCACCGGATGGGCGCCATTTGTCACGCTAACAATGGCCTAGATCTAACCATCGGATGGGTGCCACTTGTCGCTCTTACAACGGCCCAGATCTGGCCACCGGATGGCCGCCACTTGTCGCGCCTACAATGGCCGCGATCTAGCCATCGGATGGGCGCCACTTGTCGCTCTTACAACGGCCCAGATCTGGCCACCGGATGGGCGCCACTTGTCGCGCCTACAATGGCCGCGATCTAGCCATCGGATGGGCGCCACTTGTCGCGCCTACAACGGCCCAGATCTTCCCATCGGATGGGCGCCACTTGTCACACCTTCAACGGCCCAGATCTGGCCATCGGATGGGCGCCACTTGTCACGCCTACAACGGCCCAGATCTGCCCATCGGATGGGCGCCACTTGTCACACCTTCAACGGCCCAGATCTGGCCATCGGATGGGCGCCACTTGTCGCACCATCAACAGCCCAGTTTTGGCCACGGATGAGCGCCACTTGTCACACCGTCAACGGCCCAATTCTGGCCATCGGATGGGCGCCACTTGTCGCTCTTACAACGGCCCAGATCTGGCCACCGGATGGGCGCCACTTGTCGCGCCTACAATGGCCGCGATCTAGCCATCGGATGGGCGCCACTTGTCGCGCCTACAACGGCCCAGATCTTCCCATCGGATGGGCGCCACTTGTCACACCTTCAACGGCCCAGATCTGGCCATCGGATGGGCGCCACTTGTCGCGCCTACAACGGCCCAGATCTTCCCATCGGATGGGCGCCACTTGTCACACCTTCAACGGCCCAGATCTGGCCATCGGATGGGCGCCACTTGTCGCACCATCAACAGCCCAGTTTTGGCCACGGATGAGCGCCACTTGTCACACCGTCAACGGCCCAATTCTGGCCATCGGATGAGCGCCACGTATCACATCTTCAACGGCCCAGAACTGGCCAATGGATGGGCGCCACGTTTCACACTTTCAACGGCCCAGATCTGGCCACCGGATGGGCGCCACGTGTCACACTTTCAACGGCCCAGATCTGGCCACCGATTGGCGCCACGTGTCACACCTGCAACGGCCCAGATCCGGCCATCGGATGGGCGCCACGTGTCACACCTGCAACAGCCCAGATCCAGCCACCGGATGGGTGCCACGTGTCATCCCTGCAACGGCCCAGATCTGGCCACCGGATAACCGCCACTTGTCGCGCCTACAATGGTCCAGATCAACGGCCCAGTTCTGGCCAACGGATGAGCGCCACGTATCACATCGTCAACGGCCCAGATCTGGCCACCGGATGGGCGCCACGTGTCACACTTTCAACGGCCCAGATCCGGCCACCGGATGGGCGCCACGTGTCACACCTGCAACGGCCCAGATCCGGCCACCGGATGGGTGCCACGTGTCTTCCCTGCAACGGCCCAGATCTGGCCACCGGATAAGCGCCACTTGTCGCACCTACAATGGTCCAGATCTGGCCACCGGATAAGCGCCACTTGTCGCGGTTACAATGGTCCAGATCTGGCCACCGGATAAAGCGCCACTTGTCGCGTCTACAACGGCCCAGATCTATGACAAGTGGCGACCTCTCAAGCGCCCGATCTATGACAAGTGGGATAAGCGCCACTTGTCGCACCTACAATGGTCCAGATCTGGCCACCGGATAAAGCGCCACTTGTCGCGTCTACAACGGCCCAGATCTATGACAAGTGGCGACCTCTCAAGCGCCCGATCTATGACAAGTGGCGATCTATGACAAGTGGGATAAGCGCCACTTGTCGCACCTACAATGGTCCAGATCTGGCCACCGGATAAAGCGCCACTTGTCGCGTCTACAACGACCCAGATCTATGACAAGTGGCGACCTCTCAAGCGCCCGATCTATGACAAGTGGGATAAGCGCCACTTGTCGCACCTACAATGGTCCAGATCTGGCCACCGGATAAAGCGCCACTTGTCGCGTCTACAACGGCCCAGATCTATGACAAGTGGCGACCTCTCAAGCGCCCGATCTATGACAAGTGGCAGCCTGTGAGGCGTCGGATCTGGTTATCAGATCTGTCGCAAGTGGCGGCCTCTCTGGCTCCGGATCTGGCCAAACGATTTGTGACAAGCGGCGATCTGGAGTCACTTGATTTGGCCAACAGATCTTTGACAAGTGTTAGCCTTTCCGACAAATTAACACAAAACACTATACTTTCATTGCACCGACGATTTATAAAGAGTCATTAATCATTTAGTACTTCTCATGTGGGATATATCGTCTGCATTGTTAATTTCATTTTTCTCCTGCAACAACGTAACATATATAGACGTATTTATTTGTTGATTTGTTGTTCCAATAGGTCCATCAGGAGATGAATCCACTGGGGTTTTGGAATGACAAGGATGTAGATATGCTACTCTACAACTACCTTCATACAGCATTGGTAGTTGTTGATCGTTGTCGCGGTTAACTTGTAGCGCATACGCAATTCATCCGCAGGAGTGTGAAAATAAAAATTGGGAAAATATAGAGTACAATTTGAGTCCCAATCCTGAGCAAAACTGGGTGACCACAACTCAAGTCTGTCGACTTACCCTCAATCGAAGGATCCAGAGTTTAGCGCCTTAACCGTTTGGAGAAAATAATGCACGAGAAATCAACTTTGGCCACTCGACCATATTAACTGAAAATTAAATTATAACTCAACTCTGGCAACATAGAGCACTGAGGTGGATGTGTAGTAAAATGGAATTGTTTTATATCTGTAAATTTAATAATCTCTTGTAAATGTAATTGCTTTATGTTTGAAAATGTAATAAAAACCATGGCTATATATTATTTAGTATTTGCAGCTTTTTAATGGAAAAAAATAATAAAAATAAATATTTCATTTTATTAAAAAAATATATATATATATATATTTTATTTTATTAATATATATAATGGTATATAATTAAATTTATTAAAATATGTTTTTAATATAATAATAAATCACATTAAATGAAAATATGGTGAAAAAAATAATAATTCATGAAAATAAAAAAAAATAGAAAATAAATAAATAGATAAAACTAAAAATAATTTGTCTTCACGATGAACGACATTTATAGGTTCAAAACGCGTTGACAAATGTTTTATTATGTGATTTCCACCAAAGGCTCAACCAATCACTTTACAAATACATAAATTTCAATAATAATAAAATTTGAATTTCTAATGTTAAACTATGGATAAACGTCTTAATTTTTTGGTCAAAGACAAACTAATACCTAGTCGAATGTGTTATACTAAGAAAAAACAATGCTGAATATCGAACAATGTTGAACTTGTGCCCTCCATCTAGGAATATCGGACGCCTGAGAGGCCAACACTTGTCAGCGATCTCATGGTTAGATCTGGCTCCTGAGATGCCATCACTTGGCACAAATCTGATGGTTTGATTCGGAGCTTGAGAGGCCACCACTTGTCACACATCTGATGGCCAAACTGGCCACCTCAAAAGCCGCCACTTGTCACACATCTGATGGCCAGATTGGGTCCCTGAGAGGCTGCCACTTGTCATAGATTTGATGGCCAAATCCAATGCCTAATAGGCCACCACTTGTCATTGATCGGATGTCCAAATCGGGTCACTGAGACGCTGCCACTTGTCACAAATATGATGCCCAGATCAAGGGGCCTGAGAGGCCAACACTTGCCATAGATCGGCCCCTGAGAGACCAACACTTGTCACAGATCGGGCCCCTGAGACGTCGCCACTTGTCAGCGATCAGTCAACCAAATCAAGGGGCTGAGAGGCCACCACTTGTCACAAATCTAATGGCTAGTTCAAACAGTTGAGAGGTCCCCACTTGTCAGCGATTAGTGGGCTAAATCAGGTCAGGTCGTTGAGTGGTCGCCACTAGTCATAAATCTGATGGCCATATCTGACAGTTGAGTGTCAACAATCGGTCATCCAAATCGAGTGCCTGCTGGATCGGGCGCCCGAGAGGTCGCCACTTGTCACAAATTCGACAGTGAGGTCAAGCCTCTAAGAGGCCACCACTTGTCATAGATCTGTTAGTGAAATCCGACACCTAATAGTCTGCCACTTGTCATAGATCCATCGTACATATCTGGCTACTCTGAGCGTGCCACTTGTCACAAATCCGTCAGCCAAATCAGGGGCCTCTTAGAGCGCCACTTGTCACAGATTTATCAGCTAGATCGGGCGCCACTTGTCACAAATCTAATGGCCAAATTAGGCGCCTCTTAGAGCACCACTTGTCACAAATCTAATGGCCAAATATAGCGCCTCTTAGAGCGCCACTTGTCACAAATCTGATGGCCAAATATGGCACTTCTCATACCGCCACTTGTCACAAATCTGATGGCCAACTCTGGCACCTCAAAGCGCCACTTGTTACAAATCTGATGGCCAAATCTAGCGCATAGGAGGCCGCCACTTGTCATGCATCAGACATTTAGATCCGTTCCCTGAGAGGTCGCCACTTGTCATGCATCGGGTGTTTAGATCAATTGCCTGAGAAGCTGCCACTTGTCACCGACTCGTTGGTTGAAACTTGTCGTTGAGAGGTCACCACTAGATCCATTGGCACTGAAAAGCGGCCACTTGGTACGATTCTGATGGCCATATCTTACGACAAAGAGACCGCCACATGGACAAAGTTGTAGTGTCGTCAATGAGAAGGGGGATTCCAAAGGACAATACTTTGCTTCGTAAGCGAGGCCTTTTCCATCATCTCCTCAATCATCCTCAACTCATTATTACAACACTCAAATGGTCAATTGGCCAATGTAATACTTGATCTATAATAATAAAATAATAGTAATAATAATAATAATTATTTAATAAATTTTATTTTATTATATAATATCATTTTTATATGATTTTTCTACATGTTTTATTCGTTTAGGGCTTAAACCTGTGTCAAAAAATTCAAACCTCAAAAGCTTGACCAATCCTGTTTACCCTAAAAACCATTATTCCAATTTATCCCTAGTAAAAAATAAATAAATATATTAAAAATCAATAAAATTAAATTAAATTACATTATATTACATACATTTCACACTGAAAAATAAATAAATCTATTAAAAATCAATAAAATTACATATTGATTCAATATATTGAATAATTTGAAATTTAATATATTTAAAACTATATTTCTAATCATTTTGATTATTCCATATTTTTTACATACAACATTGGATTTTCTTATAATTTTGATATGATGAATTTTCTATAATTTTAATATGATTATTCCATTATTTTCTAAATACAACATTAGATTTTTTTTTATAATTTTGATATCATAATTTTTTCTATAATTTTGATACGTAGATAATTAAATGTGTGTAAATTTAATGACTAGAACATATCTATTTCAAGTTTAAAGTTAAATGAATTTGAAAAAGTAATTATTCCCGAGCGAAAATCTACTTTTTATACATCTTTTCTTATAATTATGAAATCATGAATTTTTTATAATTTTGAAACCTAGATATCAATTCTACTTTTTACACATCTTTTCTTATAATTTTGACATCATTAATTTTTCTATAATTTCGAAACCTAGATATCATTTAAATGTGTGTAAATTTAATGACTAGAACAGATCCATCGATTTTAAATTTAATGAATTTGACATCATGAATTTTTCTAAAACCTAGATATCAATTAAATGTGTGTAAATTTAATGACTAGAACAGATCAATTTTAAATTTAATGAATTTGAAAAAATAATTAATCATTAGCAAAATTCTACTCTTTACACATCCCCAAACCTAAAAAATATAACAAAGTTTCGAAGATTTATTTTTACATATAGATACATATAAAAAATAAACCACCAATCATCAATACAAATAATTTTTTACATGAGAAGAAAAAAAATAATATAACAAAGTTTCGAAGATTTATATTTATTTTTACATATAGATATATATATAAAAAATAAACCACCAATCCTGAATACAAATCAAATCATTTTTTATATGATTTTATTTCCATAATAATGTGTCTTTCATTAAAGAAAAATGTGTCTTTCATTAAAGAAAAAAACACCAATCCTGAATACAAATCATTTTTTGCATGATTTTCTTTCCATAATAATATGTCTTTCATTAAAGAAAAAAACAGACCAAATGCTCCGCGCTTCCAAGTGCCCAGGTCACCTAACCACACGTTACATATATCAAAGTTTCAAAATTTTTACCTAACCACATGTTACATATATCAAAGTTTCAAAATTTTTATAAATAAAGAAGTGTGCAGACAAACCAATTCAAATCATTTTTTACATAATTTTATTTCCATAATAATATGCCTTCCATAAAGAAAAACATACAGACCAAATGCTCTGCTCTTCCAAGTGCCCAGGTCACCTTCAAAGTTTCAAAATTTTTACCTAACCACATGTTACATATATCAAAGTTTCAAAAATTTTATAACCACATGTTACATATATCAAAGTTTCAAAAATTTTATAAATTAAAAAGTGTGCAGACAAAACAAACAATACACATACACTATCTTCTTCTAAACTAGATAGTCTTCTTCTGAACTAGGTAGACAGAAAAAAACACACTTTAAATCATTCAAATTTAGGAGACTATAACACGGTGCTGAAAAGAATCTGCAGAATAATAATTTACTGTTTGCAGACGCTACAATACTTGACCATAAAATCAAAAGAATGAACGAATGACTGTGTACCCAAAAGCAACATACAGTAATATATATTGTATGACCATAAAAAAATCAAAAGAATGAACGAATGACTGTGTACCCAAAAGCAGCATACAGTAATAGTAATATATTGTATTTTGGGTTTTATACATGTCGGTCACAAAACCAAAAATTAAAACCAAAAAAATCTAAAATTTAAAACTATTAAACCCGAGATTAAATAATAATAAACCCAGAAATAAACCCAGAAAGCAGCATACAGTAATAGTAATATATTGTAATATATTGTATTGTATAGTTATTATATGATATCATGTATGAGGATTTTATACATGTGAGTCACAAAACCAAAAATTAAAACCAAAAAAATCTAACATTATCAAATGATAAAATTTAAAACTATTAAACCCGAGATTAAACAATAATAAACCCAGAATTCAATTTAAGTTGAAGATAGTACCAAATCTGATCAACTAGAAGTGGAACCTCTCTTTCCTCCAATTTAGTTCATTCATAATACAATTTTAAACGAATATGAAGTTGAGTTCAGGAAAGACTCATTGGTAGGCATGGTAATTGATCACCCCATAGCATTCATCTGTGATCTTTTTGAAATCACAGTTTTTATAGCCTCCAATTTAGTTCATACAATTTTAAACGAATATGAAGTTGAGTTCAAGAGGAAAGATCCATTGGTAGGCATGGCAATTGATCACCTCATAGCATTCATCTTTGATCTTTTTGAAATCACAGTTTTTATAGCAAATAAGGGGAAAATATCAGTATCTTTTATAGCAAATAAGGAAAAAACTACTCAGCTAAACCAATTGCATTATTACATGTTACATTTCTTGCTGTTAATCAATCCCTTTGTTAATACTTTGAATGTAGCGATGGTAAAGCATAATCCATTTTTTCTAATTATTGTTGCTATGATATCATACGTATGAGTCCTATATCTACTGCTGTGGAGTGACAAAATTCAGGTTTTATTTCCTCCAGCTGATGCACAACCTCCTCCATATCTGGCCTTGGCCTTGCAAAAGGTGCAGGGTCCACACAATGCATAGCCAGTTGCAAAGTGTTAACTATCTCCATAATTAGAAAAAAAATTTCATCAATTCCAGGTCAAAAGCTTCATTAGTCCACTCTTCTTTCACAATGGAAGCAACCCAATCAGGAAGGTCCATCTCACTGTCTGCGGTCATGGGTTCTCGTGGTGCCTCGCCAGCCAGAAGCTCCAGCAAGACAATCCTAAAGCTGTATACATCTGTCTTGGTGGTGGCTTTCTTCAGTTTTGTGAGTTCAGGAGCCCCTTCTGTGGCAATCACATTAGAATTGGCATCGCAGTTGTCATCAACCTAGACAAGCCAAAATCTGCAATCTTGGCATTCAAGTTTGCATCAAACAGGATGTTGCTGGAAGTGACATTTCCATGAATGATGTTCTCATTGATGTGTAGATAAGCAAGTCCTTGCGCTGCACGAATTGCAATTTCCATTCTGGTGTGCCAATTCAAAGGTGTCTCTGTGCCTCTTGCTGCCAAGGAGAAGAAATCATTATTTCTGAGTAATTTTGAGTGATATAAGACCCAAATCGTTTAGGGTGCATTTCCTCAGTATTGGGCCATATACCGATAAAAGGTGAACTGATTTCATTTACATAAACCACATTTTAATGTAAACCTAAGTTTATCAAACTGTGCTCTTATTTGGGTAAGAAAAATACCATGAAGGAATGCTGCAAGGTTTCCACTAGGCATGAAGTCAAATTAAGATGCCTGATCTTCCCAAGAGCATTAGCTTCTGTCTCAAATTTTCTTTGATTCTTTGCTATTCGCTCCCTCAGCTTCTTCACTGCCACTTGATTCCCGTCCTCCAAAGTAGCCTTTTACACAGTTCCATAAGTGCTCTTGCCCATTTCTTCTGCAGTTGCACAAAGTTGGTCATCCGCTGTGGTATTGCTGTGAATATAAGACAACCATCTGTTGTGGCAACTACATTGGAATTGGCAGCAGTTGTCATCAACTTAGACGAGCCAAAATCTGCAATCTTGTCATTCATGATTGCATCAAGCAGGATGTTGCTGGAAGTGAGATTTCCATGAATGATGTTCTCATTGCTGCGTAGATAAGCAAGTCCTTGCCATGCACCAATTGCAATTTCCATGAATGATGTTCTCATTGCGGCATAGATAAGCAAGTCCTCGCCATGCACCATTTGCAATTTCTATGAATAATTTTCTCATTGCTGCGTAGATAAGCAAGTCCTTGCCATGCACCAATTGCAATTTCCATGAATGATGTTCTCATTGCTGCGTAGATAAGCAAGTCCTTACCATGCACCAATTGCAATTTCCATCCTGGTGTGCCAATTCAAAGGTGTCTTGTCTGTGAGCCTCTTGCTGCCAAGGAGAAGAAAACAGTATCAATCAGAGATTTCTGAGTAATTTTGAGTGATATAATACCAAATTCGTTTGGGGTGCATTTCTCTGGATTGGGCCATATACCAATAAAAAGTGAACTAATTTCATTTACATAAACCACATTTTAATGCAAGCCTAAGTTTATCAAACTGTGCTCTTATTTGGGTAAGAAAAATACCATGAAGGAATGCTGCAATATTTTCACCAGACATGAAGTCAAGGACCAAGAGTTTTTCATCTTTAGGTCCCCAGTTATAAGCTCTCAGAAGCAAGCAAATTAAGATGCCTGATCTTCCCAAGAGCATTAGCTTCTGTCTCAAATTCTCTTTGACTCTTTGTTATTCGCTCCCTCGGCTTCTTCACTGCAACTTGATTTCCCGTCCTCCAAAGTAGCCTTATACATAGTTCCATAAGTGCTCTTGCCCATTACTTCTGCAGTTGCACAAAGTAGGTCATCTGCTGTGAATACCAGACAACCATCTGCTGTGGCAATCACATTGGAATTGGAAGCAATTGTCATCAACCTAGACAAGCCAAAATCTGCAATCTTGGCATTCAATGCAATCACATTGGAATTAGCAGCAATTTTCATCAACCTAGACAAGCCAAAATCTGCAATCTTGGCATTCATGTTTGCACCAAGCAGGATGTTGCTGGAAGTGACATTTCCATGAATGATGTTCTCATTGCTGCGTAGATAAGCTAACCCTCGCCCTGCACCAAATGCAATTTCCATCCTTGTGTGCCAATTCAAAGGTGTCTCTGAGCCTCTTGCTGCCAAGGAGAAGAAAACAAGAAAACAGTATCCATCAGAGATTCCCAAATAATTTTGAGTGATATAAAACACAATTCGTTCGGGGTGCATTTCCTCAGGATTGGGCCATATATCAATAAAAAGTGAACTAATTTCATTTACATAAACCACATTTTAATATAAACCTAAGTTTATCAAACTGTGCTCTTATTTGAGTAAGAAAAGTACCATGAAGGAATGTTGCAAGGCTTCCACCAGGCATGAAGTCAAAGACCAAGAGATTTTCATCTTTAGGTCTCCAGTAATAAGCTCCCAGAAGCAAGCAAATTAAGATGCGCTATTCGCTCCCTCAGCTTCTTCACTGCAACTTGATTCCTGTCCTCCAAAGCAGCCTTTTACACAGTTCCATAAGTGCTCTTGCCCATTACATATGCAGTTGCACAAAGAAGGTCATCTGCTGTGAATACCAGACAACCATCAAAGTGTATAAGCTTTCCTCCTTCGACCACAGCAGCAGTGCCCTTCTCTCCCGCAGCTTTGCCAATAGATTTCCGACCCAAGAAACAGAAGAGGAGAACTAAACCAATGATCATCATCAAGCCAAGAATGCTCCCAGTAATAATTAAAATGAGCCATATAGTTTTAAGTATTCTTCCCTTCTTTCACAGTTAGTTCGATTGAGATACTGCTGGAGACCCACTTGGTGATAAGGACTGATTACACAGTTCCATAAGTGCTCTTGCCCATTACATATGCAGTTGCACAAAGAAGGTCATCTGCTGTGAATACCAGACAACCATCAAAGTGTATAAGCTTTCCTCCTTCGACCACACCAGCAGTGCCCTTCTCTCCCGCAGCTTTGCCAATAGATTTCCGACCCAAGAAACAGAAGAGGAGAACTAAACCAGTGATCATCATCAAGCCAAGAATGCTCCCAGTAATAATTAAAATGAGCCATATAGTTTTAAGTATTCTTCCCTTCTTTCACGGTTAGTTCGATTGAGATACTGCTGGAGACCCACTTGGTGATAAGGACTGATTACAAGGGGTTGTAATATCGTATCCACACAGACCCAAATTCCCTGCAAAAGAGGTAGCATTGGATTTTCTTGCCAAGTACGACGGGGCAGGACCACGAAGCCGGTTGTCAGAGACATTGAAGCTCTTAAGATTGCTATGCCTTACTAGAGTAGATGGAATGACACCATTCAGTTTGTTAATTGATAAATCAAGTAATGACAGGCCAGTGATATCTCCAATGGACAGTGGAATCTGTCCAGTCGAATTGTTGTGTCTCAGACACAGGGGTTACCATTTTCTGAAGATTTCCTATTTGGCTGGGAATGGTATCGCTAATTATATTGTGACCTAAATCTAATTGGTTAAGAGAAGTAGGATTGCTGAGGTGTTCACTGAAACTTCCATTCAATCTATTATAGGATAGGTCAAGGGCTTGGAACTGTTTAAGATTGCCAAGCTCATTCGGAGTGTGTCCTTGAAGTTGATTGTGACTCAGGTTAAGTTGCTGAAGCTTTCTCAGATTTGCCGGTGAGGGGGAACGCTTCCAGCAAATGCATTGTTCTCGATATTCAAGTACTGGAGCTGGTACTCCTGCTTTCCTTCACCCTGTGTATTAGGCAATGAGCTCTGGAGATCGTTATTCTGGAGGTTTCTAAATGTCAGAAGGATTCTGAGCCAGGTCTGCAGGAAATGATACAGTGAGGTTGTTGATGCTCAAGTTAACTCTATATAGGTTGCTTGAACTTCCAATCCCAAGAGGAATAGCCCCACTGAATAAATTGTTACTCAGATCCAGATCTTGAAGGGAAGGAGAATTACCAATCCCTTGTGGAATGGTACCAGAGAGCTTGTTGTTAAAGAGTTACACCCGCTTAGGTTCCTCATAACAGCCAGGGAACTTGGCACTGCACCGGCTAAGACATTGTCATGCAGATTCAGCTTTCTTTGTGTAGTGAGCTAACCCACTTGCTCAGTAATACAACCTCCCAAACCCATAGTGAGCTAACCCACTTGCTCAGTAATACGACCTCCCAAACCCCTCCATGGAATCTGTATAGAGATCACTTGGCCATTAACACATTTGATTCCAAGCCATCCTTCAGAGCATGCTCCAATCCCACTGTCACTCCAGCTCTTCAAAACACCTCGAGGATCATCAAGGGCACACTTGAAGGCCCCAAGAGCCTGATGATCCTGTTGTGTGACAATCATCCCATCATCAGATTTCCCGGTGAGGGGGAACGCTTCCAGCAAATGCATTGTTCTCGACATTCAAGTACTGGAGCTGGTACTCCTGCTTTCCTTCACCCCATGTATTAGGCAATGAGCCCTGGAGATCGTTATTCTGGAGGTTTAGAAATGTCAGAGAAGGATTCTGAGCCAGGTCTGCAGGAAATGATCCAGTGAGGTTGTTGATGCTCAAGTTAACTCTATATAGGTTGCCTGAACTTCCAATCCCAAGAGGAATAGCCCCACTAAATAAATTGTTACTCAGATCCAAAGCTTGAAGGGGAGGAGAATTACCAATCCCTCGTGGAATGGTACCAGAGAGCTTGTTGTTAAAGAGTTACACGCCCCTTAGGTTCCTCGGAACAGCCATGGAACTTGACACTGCACCGGCTAAGACATTGTCATCAAGATTCAGCTTTCTCAGTGTAGTGAGCTAACCCACTTGCTCAGTAATACGACCTCCCAAACCCCTCCATGGAATCTGTATAGAGATCAGTTGGCCATTAACACATTTGATTCCAAGTCATCCTTCAGAGCATGCTCCAATCCCACTGTCATTCCAGCTCTTCTAAACACCTTGAGGATCATCAAGGGCACGCTTGAAGGCCCGAAATGCCTGATTATCCTGCTGTGTGACAATCATCCCATTATAATGCCCTGAAACACTCAGCAAGCCTGATTATCCTGCTGTGTGACAATCATCCCATCATAATGCCCTGAAACACTCGGCAAAAGTGCGAGGAACCAACATCACCAGCCTACTACCGCTAGTTTCTTCCTCTCTTTTCCCATAGTCTTCCCAAAAGAGCTTCAAGCACTATAGCTCCACTAGACCCTTCAGGGACAATATGCAAACCTACAAGCACAGATTAAGAAATTCACAGCTCCAACCTGCTTTACAAAAACAATTCAAAACAAGAGATCAGCTTTACAGCAACACCAACAATAACAGCTAATATAGTAATATGTTGTCTCTGTTAATCCCTCCATATCCAAAATAAATCAAAATGAGCAATGCATTTTCCTGTCTTCAGAAAGATATTGCTTGAGCATTAAATACATATACATTGCTTCTGCAATACATTGATCACAAAAACTAAATCATGTACTGCTTCTGCAATACCAATCTAGTCATTCTATACCAAAAATCAAAACACCATTTCTTTTAACCGAAGATTTGAAACTTCTTGGGCATGTGGATTAGGTGATTCTCAGGTTAACCCCCAAACCCATATAGCAATTGGCTAAGGATAGAACCTGGGCCAGTTGTGATAAACTCCCATGCTCTCAAATTTGGACTAGATGTGGTAAACTACAGATCTAGCCATTGATTGGTGGGTGAACGATCTTGGAATAATGTACGTTGAAAGTATTTGTCGTGTTTACATTCTTGAGATTGCCTAGAAATAGTATTGGGCAGATTTCAAGTTTCTTGAAAGATCATTGAACAAATTATTTTCAGCAACAAGAATTAAAAAATCTACGAAGTAGAACCATGACCTCATAGAGGTGAGGTGTACATTTTAGATTGGTAAAATTCAATAAATTTCAACATATTTGAAAACAAACACTGCTTTAACAACTTTACATATTGCGCACAAGCCGAATTTTTAGATTTGATACTCTGGAAAGCTTCTCTAACTAGTATAATACTGATGCTCCTCTAAGTTTCCACAAGTTTAGTAACTATTTCAGAGTGAGATTGTTACTCCTATTAGTGATCCTGCAACCCTAGGCATTTATGATCTTGGTGAACAACTTTCAAAAGCATTAGGCACTGTTTATATTCTTTAAAGTTGCAGCAATTTGGCATTATCTGAGATATATGTTCATAAGTTCACTTTACATTCTAAGCAAGTGCATTTGTAGTTGAAGCATTATTGTCAAATGGATTGAATTGATGATGCATTAAAGTTATTGAATACTCTAATTTATTCCACTGTTGATGGGATGGTAAAAGTCAATTAGGGAACTCTTTTTGACATCAAAATTTGTCTACAAAATGCACAAGAAAACATTGATTTTTTGCAGCTGGAGTCTCAGCTTCAGCTTCAGCGAGATGAGTTACAGTAGAAAAGGCATCCTTCTGAACTTGTTTTTGTTCAGAACAATCCCCTATTTGACTTTGAAACAGGATACTATCAGCAGCAACAAAGTCATCAAGTCAATAAAGTTGAGGTTGATTTAGATCAAGTGCCCATTTTAGAAGCAGATTTGCATACAGGTGTGGAAATTCAACGTTCACTTCCCGAGCCAATCATCAGTGCTTGGAAAGAGCTTGTGCATAACAAGCACAAAATTGGTCTTGGGTATCACAAGGATGTGTCCTCTCATATTCCAGATTACTCAAAGTCCATCCAGTTCCATAGTGCTGGGTTTATTCATGACAGTTCACCTTCAGTTGTTCCAGGTTCTGGTCCTCTTCCAGAGTAGCCACAACAGATTAAATGTCAACATTGTGACAGAGTTGGTCATATGAAAGATCATTGTTTTGATCTTCATCCATGTGAGCACTATCATAAAACCACTTATTCTTCAAACAAATGCTTCAAAAACAAGCCTCCTGCAAGAACAAATATTCATCTTGGATGGATCGCTTCTTGGCAATGGGCTTCAACAACCAAGAAGATATTTCAATCATATGTCAGAACTTGTTCTAGAGTATTGAACAGTCTTGCAGTTGAGTTTTCTCTATCTTCTCACCTTGTCTCTGACAGGGAGGGAGTGATGGTCATATACAAGCTTCAAAGCCACATCAAGCGAGCATGAGCCACAACTTTCCATACCATATTCAAAGTTGTTGCCAGAGACAGAGATGCCCTTGAGCATACCTTTGGTTGGTGGTTAGCCTTAAACCATCTATGCGGGGTTGAGACCTCCCTTCTTCCAAGTTGAAGGTCTCCCTCTCCAAAGCATTAGGGACACTTCCTCTAGTAGAACACTTCAGCTCTAAGTTGCATGAAGCGCCAAAATGTTTCGAAGTTTCCGAAACGGGTATGTTTAGAAACGTCACCTCCCAAAATAGGAAACATTGGCTGAAACGTCATATATATATATATATATATATATATATATATATATATATATATATATATATATATATAAGTGAATAACATAATATTTTGCAAGAAAAAAGGGAATAAGACCCATGGAATATTGACTCTCATATATGATTACATTATGGTCAAGTTTCGGAGCTTCAAGTACGGGTATGTCTCAAAACGTCGGGTTCCTAGAAGTTTTGTGCAACATAGCTTCAGCTTCTTGCTAGATTTGGAAGAGTTCCAGGAACTACACTAAGTTTTCCAATGTTGGTGGTCATCTTTAAACCATCACCTTATGCCAACATTTCAAAAAGCACATTCAGCCTAATGTTGCCATACATTTTTGCACATTTTGTATTACAGATCTCTTCTTGGACTCATACATATCCCTTCAGATTAAGGGGGGGAAATGTTGGACACGTAATCCTCTAAGGGGTGGTGTGGAAGTTGAACAGTTAACGGGAGTCCAAGAGACCACTTGGAATGTGAAATCAAGGGTCACTAGACTTGTATAAATATGTATCATTGTGAATAATAATGCATTCAAAGCTGATCCTTCATATCTTTTGTCTTCGCCACTGTTGTGTTTAACAAGATCAGGTGGAGGGAAAGGGAAAATGGAGGGAGTCAGTATTTTGTTGAGTCTTATACGAGTTTTATATGGGTTGTTCCCAATTCTTATATGAGTCGTTGTGTCAATAGCCAGACGAGTCTTATACAAGTACATGCAACATTGGATAATACCATGAAACCATGAGATTGTGTGAACAACAAATATTTCAACGGGTTCAAGGAAAAGATTATTTATGAGAAAAGCATGACTTACCCATCCTATCCACTACCTTTACACAATGTATAAAGTATCTTCACCACCTAACCTTATCACACTGTACAACTATAGTCGCTCACTATACAAAGTGAACAAATATATTTTAGTATGAGACCAAAAATAAAAGATATAATACACTAAATCACAAACAAATGGAATGACGAATTAACCATGCATGCGTCCCTTCTCATGACCATTGCCCACGCCCATGGAATCATTAGCCATAGAGAAAAGTAAGTGAATCATTAGCACACTAATTGATTGGTTAAAGCATTAGTATGGTTACTTGCTCCACATTTATGTTCTCATTCATGCGACAAGTTGTGTGGCTGTGTGTGTAATGAAAGTTGGATAAGTCTATCTTGTCTTGTCACGCCTTGCAATGTAGGTGGCATATCATTGTTGTATTATATTTGTCATCATTGGTCTAACTTTTTGATTCATGAGCTATAATTGTCATCATTGGTCTGATTTTTCTCATGAATCGAGGAACTTTAAAGGTTGTTCTAATACGCTAATTTATTGGGACAGCGAAGTTGATCCCTATGTTGTTGTAGCCATAGTTTTAGAACCGGTCGGCACGAATAAGAAACTGGCCAAACTAACCAATTCATTAGGCAATCAGGTCAAACTAGGAAAAAAACTCGGTTTAAGGGCTAACTTCGCCAAAAAATCACAAAAACCAAACCAAACCGACCGGTTTTTGGCGGAACCAATCGATTTATGTTCAAACCAGATGGTTCTGTCATAAACCGGATAGCTCATTACCAAGGTCGCGACGGACAGTGACAGACCCACACAGACTCTTTTTGGAAGCTTCCTGGGTGTTTTGGAAGGAAAGTAAGGGTTGTTTCCCTCCAAAAACACACATTCCAAGCCTTTAAAAGGAGATCACCCCCCTCATTTGTCTCACACATCTCATTTGGAGTTTTTGTGAGTTTCATTGGGAGCTTGGAGAGTGTTGAGTTTTTGCTAGAGTAGTGGAACAACAAAGATTTTGAGCTAAGTGCTAGCCACCATGCCTCCAAAAGCCAAGGATATTGTATGGGCTCATTGTGATATGATTGATGGAAAAATGACCTACAAATATTGCCATGATAGGAAGGGGTATTAACAAGTTCAAGCAACACTTGGCTAGGATAGGAGGCCATGTAAAGCCATGTGGAGCACCAAATGAAGTAATAAGGCATAATACCTTCAGAAGTTTGAGACTCAAGTCACTGAACTAGCAGAGAAGTTTGTGACTCAAGCAATTGCAAAGTTTGGGAGTAGAAACTCAACCAATTGATTTTGATCATGATGAGAAGTTTCAACTTTCAAGTGATAATGTTGATCACTAATATCATATATGTAGACTTGTAGTAGACTGTAGGCCAATGGTCCCATAGCTTGCAGCATTGATTTTGGACTTTATAGGCCATTTAGAGCCTCATTGCTTATGTATTTTGTCGATGATATGCATTGCACTGGGTGTCATTTTGATATATTCACGTTTACATGGTATATAGATGAGAAAATTTTGCATATTTTGTCTCTATTGGTTTAGAATCATGGTTTTAATTTTTAAATCTTAAGTTTTTTCATTAAAAATTAATTATTTCATGTTTTTTTTTTAAATCCGGTTCATTGAGATCTGACCAGTCCCGGTTTGACCAGTTCTGGTTTGAAACCTAGTTTATTAGGTGGGCCGGTCTGGTCACCGGTTCCGGTTTTTAAAACTATGGTTTTCAAAGATCTGAATTGTCAATATTATATTTCCGTTGTAATAAAAGTAATTTTCAGATCTGTGTATTAAGATAGAACTTTCCCTAAGGGGCTCCGGAATAGTGTACATGTAAAGTCTTTGGTGTGCTTACATTCTTGAGATTTCCTAGAAATAGTATTGGGCAGATTTCAAATTTCTTGAAAGTCCATTGAACAGAGATTTCCTAGAAATCGTATTGGGCAGATTCCAAGTTTCTTGAAGTCCATTGAACAAATTTGTTTCAGCGCCAAGGATTAAAAATTTTAGGCATTTTTGAAAATGAACACTGTTTTAACAAGTTTACATGGTAATTTTCAACCTCAAACAATTAACCAAATGATAATACTCACGGATCATCATGGATTTATCAACATTATAGCAATGACAACGATGAATAATAGACCCTGGAAATGTGAACCCCAATTAATTTTTTTTTTTTTAATCAAAGTTCTAGGAGAAGCAATAATATCACATCCACTAACAAGATGATATACCATGAAACCATGACAAAAGGATAAGTCATTGTGCGAAAAACAGATATTTCAATGGGTTGAAGAAAAAGATTAATTATTAATAGGAAAGCATGACTTACCCATCCTCTCTACTACATTTGCAAAGTGTATAAACTATCTTCACCACCTAACCACCTTACATTGTACAGCTGTAATCACACACTATACAAAGTAAACAAGTATATTTTAGTATAAGACCAAAAATAAAAGATATAATAAACTAAATAACAAATAGATGGATTGAAAAATTAACAATGCATGCTTCCTTTCCCCTGACCATTGCCCACTCCCATCGAATCATTAGCCATAGAGAAAAGTGAATTGCATGGCACATAGGATAAATCACCTTCATGTATGAACAATAACACCCATCTCACCTTGTTCATCTCTTTCAGCTTCTCCACATACCACTTTCCTTTCTCACCCAACAAACCAAACTAATACCAAACAACCACAAATTATAAAAATAAAAATAAAAAATATTTGCAAAACCAAAAAAAACAGGTATAACACAACAAATAAAGCAAAGCATGGCCATGCTCAAATTCAACAAAGAAAAACAACAAACGATAACAAAAAATGAACTGCAAACATCATCTCTCTGTACATCATTCTTCTTGCAATATGGTCCCCTCCTGTGGAAAAAAAAATAGGCAGAAACAGGTTTAAATAAATAGAGGAATAGCAATGGTAAGCATATTTCCAAACGAAAAATTATTTATAATATGAAACATTCGTCCACTGGATGTTTTTTAAAGATGGGCAATGCATCTTCTATTTCACTTACTCATGCTCACATAGGTGGGACATCTGTAATAGACACAAAATAAAATATTAGAATTGCAATACAAGTTAAATTAAAAAGTTGAAGGTAATAATTATTCATGATATAAAACATACCTCCATTAGAATTGGTTTTATAAAAAAATGAGAGTACATTTTGTCTTTCACTTAATTCTGCTCATCAGAATAGGCCATCTGCAATAGATACATAGTAAAATATCAAAATTGTAATACAAGATGAACTAGGGGGTTGGAGGCATGAACTTCTAATCAACTTGCTTCGAGTCACATTTATATTCTTTGCTATATTTGAGATGATAAATTTTTTCTAAAATCAATCTACTATTTTCAGAGTCAATACAACCAATGTTTTCATATAAAGAAGAAAAAAAAATTGTTCATTTATTAACTTGAAATGTGTGGGGCGCTAGGGAATGTTGCCACCTGCCACACGAAGAGGTTGCAATCCATCATTTTCGAAATGCATTCAGGTAAATTGAATGATGCTTTGTTCACCTTTCTACTGATTTGCATTGTCTAAGGGGCCTTCTCCTCTCAAACTTTCTTAGACTCTACAACTATCACTCACTGCACAAAGCAAATTTATATATGAGACCATGAATAAATCACAGTAGCAATTAAATAACAGAAAAAAAAGACAGATGAATTAATGACAAATACCTCCTTGCTCTTGGTCATTGCCAGCTCCTATAGAATAACTTCATTTCCTTGGTCATTGCCAACTCTTATAGAATCATCATACACTGATAAGATTATTGCAGCAACAACCATGAGCACTAATCTATGAAGAAAAAAGGTGGACAGAATTGGGTTATAATACACAGGAATAATAATGGCAAAAATATCTCAAAACTAGCAATCATTCATAATAGAAAACATACCTCCCTTAGAGTTTGTTTTACACAGATGCATAGCCCATTTTGTATTTCATTTACTCAGATTCACCAAAATACGCCATCTACAATAGATACATAACAAAACATTAGAATTTTAATACAAGTTAAACTCGACAATCCAAGGCAATAATTATTTATAACAGAAAACATACTTCCCTCAAGGATAAAAATGGAGATTGCATTTCAAATTTCATTTACACTTGAAGTGGTAGTCAGCACATTTGTGATGGTTTGACATCTTTTTCCGAGGCACACTTGTTGAAGAGGATATGTTCTTATTATCAATGTTGCGAACATTGGCATCGGGATAAAATTGGCAAGGGTCTTGAAAACCAAAAAATCGTAAAAATTGGGAAAATATCGGTAAAAATCAGCAAACATTGGCAAAATTAAGTTACCATAAAAATATCTGTAAAAATCGGCCAGCCAACATCGGCTAGGCCAAAAAATCGTGATTACGAGATAAAATCGGGATGTCATCGAGATGTTCGCAACATTGCTTATTACACATGCATTAACCCCCTTGGACGAGGGATTTATGCTCTTAGAGCTTGCAGACAAAGGCACTAATTGCATCGGAGCCATCTAGCACATCCGTCAAGAAGGACTGCTTGAAGTGAGGAGCCATTGATTGGTTGGTGCACCATCTTGGAGGACCAACACACATGGACAACAAGACAACTTGAGAAGTGCTCCATTGGGGGTTCCGATAGTTGAATTAGCCTACTTAGTTCCATGTTTTGGTGTCGGGGGTTTCGATAGTTGAATTAGCCTACTTAGTTCCATGTTTTGGTGTTGGGGGTTTCGATAGTTGAATTAGCCTACTTAGTTCCATGTTTTGGGTTGGGGGGTTTCGATAGTTGAATTAGCCTATTTAGTTCCATGTTTTGGTGTTGGCATTCCTCCACTTACTGCTTACTCCATATAAAAATAGGGCTATCTCTTTACAAAGCCCAACTACTTTGCATCTTAACGATGGATGGTTAAGGAAATGCTAACTACTTGGGGAATTTAGAAGATTATATTACTTTTTTTTAAGCAAGAATACAACTGCAAGGGTCCTTGGCTTGTGAGATGCAAGCGGGGAGTATTATAGCTTGTGGGATGCAAGTGTGTAAATCTTATTTAAAGGTTTGTGTGATACTAGTGGAAGATCTTGGGATTTCACAATTTATGTGATGTTGGATTGTTGGAAGCTCCAAAGATTGGTTTCTAGATTTCTATCACTCAATAAGGCTTCCAGTGATTGTGGACACCCCAACATGGGTTTGCTATGTGGATCAAAGAATGCTTGCTTCGGATAAGGCATGTAAGAAATTTATGTGCCATCTATAGGGTATTACTATTGTGTTTACTTTTCATTACAATGATAATATAAGGCTTATCAGTTTTGTGCTATCCTCGTCATCATTGATCTGATTTTTTTCATGAATCGAGCAACTTTCATGATTCTTTTAGTATGTTGATTTATTATGACAGGGAAGTTGATTGCTATGTTGTTGTAGCATGCTTAATGATGCCTTGAAAGATCTGAATCGTTGATATTATATTTTCATGGTAATAAAAATTTTCAGATCTGTATATTCTTATCAATGTTATCATGACGGGACCAAATCCGTCTAAACTGGTTGGTCCGACCATTTTGAAGCAAAAATCTGTTTGGACCAGTAACTTGAATTGTTTTTGGCCGGTTCAGTATGGTAAAGTCGCGTAGAATGCAACAAGTGGAGCTTGTTTTGCATTTTGTCATTTTTGTCTTAGTTGGGCACTAGCCCACAATAGGTGTCCAATATTCAAGCCTATGGCTTTACTATTGATATGCAATTCATGGTAATGTTAAATTCTTAAAGTAAAAGGATGAAAATGAGAGACTTCAAAATTTGAATACTATGTGTTGGTCTAGTTTTTTTACCGGTTTCGGTCCAATTCTGACTAGTTCCCGATCCTAGGGGTTTACCGATTCAATAATCGGTCTGGTTCTAATAACATTGATTCAGATAAGATTTACTTAAGGGCCTCTAAAATAATGTATGTGGAAAGTCTTTGTCGTGTTTGCATTTTTGAGTTTGCCTAGAAATAGTGTTGGGTAGATTTCAAGCTTCTTGAAAGTCCATTGAACAAATTAGTTTCAGCACTAGATAAAAGAATCTACAAAGTAGATTCATGACCTCGTAGAGGTGAAGCGTATATTTCAAATTGGGAAAATTCAAGAAATTTCGACATATTTGAAAAGGAACACTACTTTAACATGGTAATTTTCAACATCAACGAATTAACCAGATCATAATACTTGGAATCATCATGGATCCAACAACGTTATAGCAATGATAACCATGCACAATAAGCCCTAAAGATGTGAACCCCAATATAATTTTTTTTAATCAAAGTTTCGGGAGAAACTCAAATATCATCAAAATCTTTGCCTATATTGGGATCTTTGTCATCAATATCACCCTTTGAGCATTTAACATCAGAAATAACAAAAGAAAAAAAACTTAGCATGTCAGTTCAAGATTTTGCTTGAGTAATGGGTACATTTTTAGTAGGATCACGATCGAGAAGTTCAATAATCAATGCCTCTAACATCAAGGTACATAGAGAGATTGGTGCTCTTGATTAAATGCTATGTCAATACCCTCATACATGATAGAATTCAATGGAAACGATGCAATCCCCACACTCCTGAAATCCTGAAAAACTGTTAATTCCACTGGATTTTGAGTGAGATCTAAAATTCCACTTTCTCCATGTAAAATCCAATGAGGTCAAAACCACTATCAAACATCCTGAGTCATTTCATGGTTATGTTTAGAATTTAAGTAAAAGGATGAAAATGACAGATAAAGGGGCCATAGGCTTGAATATTGGGCACCTATTGTGGGCTAGTGCCCAGCTAAGATAAAAAGTAAAAGAAAAAAAAAAGCAAAACAGGCCCCACTTGTTGCGTTCTACATGGCTTTACTGTACCAAACCAGCCAAAAATGGATCAAGTCACGGTTCAAACCAGTTTTTGCCGAAAAAACGGTCAGACCGGTCTGAACTGGCTGGTGCAGTCCTAATAACACTGGTACTAGCACATATTTCAAGGGCAGTAATTGCAGACTGAAGATGCACAATTTTTTGAGTGATTCAAGCACAAAATCGAGAAGTTGCAGCGCTGGTATTGTGTTGTCAGAGCAGCAAATTTCAAGCACAAAATCGAGAAATTGTAGAGCTGGTATTGTGTTGTCAGAGCAGCAAATTTCAAGCACAAAAATCGAGGTACTGCTTCACAAATTTTGAGAAGTTATGGGCATCATTTTGAGGGTTTAATAGAGCTGTTAGAGCTGCTACAACAGCACATAAATAAAGTTTGGGCAGAAAATTGAGTGGTTATCTGGCACTAGATTTGAGGGGACTGATAGCAGCATTTATTGTTGCCAAACTATACCGAAGTTGGCTAAACTTTCTTAGCAAGATGGCACAAAAATCGAGGGGCATCTTTAACACAATTTCCAAGAAATTTTGGGCAAGAATTTAGGGAGATAAGTCCACTATGCTTACTGTCATTAAATGTTGTAATAATTTCCTTGAAAGTAATAAAAATCTCTCTCTACTCACTTGTTTTCCCTTCAGGGTTTTTCCAGTCTTTGGACCAAAAATCACTCTGTTAAATTGTGGGTTAGCTTGTGTTATTCTCAACAAATATTTTAAGCAGAGTGGGCTTATGTGTTTCATGTTTTTTTGAATATATTCATGTTTAAAAACAGCAGCATAAAACCATGAAGGGTTGGGCATTAAACTTATGTGATTTCTAAAACCTGAAACCAGGTTAGGCCTACAAATTTCTACAATTTGCAGATGGCACATTGTATTTAGTTACAAACTTACAACATGATATGGCCCATCATATATTGTATATTGTTCACTAGAAAATGATCATTTGCAGATGATCCCATGCATTCACTTGAAGATTGTCCATTTGGGGGGTTGAGAGACTTACACATCCATGCATGTGAAGGAGGTTTAAAATGCACATCTTCTCATGGGGTGAGTTGTCCACATATCTCTTGTCCATTTTGATTAAATAACTCTTATAGAGGGGCACATTTGAAGATGAAGTTGTTAATACTATTTAGGATATTTGACTTGGTTTATAGCATCAAACCAAGGAGGCCATGCTCCGAAATGAAAAACAAAAATCGATAGTAATGGAAAAACAAAAACAAAAGAATAAACTCACCCAATATCACAAAAGATAACTCACCCTCTATGTCATTGTCTCCACATTTGCTATAGTGCCCCCACATCTCTCTCACACAATGATATTCAGCCATTTCATCAGTGCTCCTCCACCTTCTTTAACCTACATTGCATTTAAATTTAAACAAATGAGATAATTATGAAGCAACAAATGAGTTAAATTAAAACAAAGATAAAATTATATAATAGTAAACAAATAAATTCCGTAGTACATACCTCCATTGCCTTTGCCCAACACACTCTTGGAACTAAACCCACAACATAAGTTGTAATGACTTGTTTCACCGTATCCCCCTCACCCCAATTCCAAAAGAAAAGAATGAATTTAAGAAAAATAGAAAAGAGGGCACATAAAAAGAATATATATATATATATATAACAAAAAATTAGCATGGCCATGCTCACAAATGTGAAAGGAAAAAAAATTAAGAGTAGAAAAAAAATCACAACTATCGCAAAAAACAACAAAACTAATAAAAAGAAAACACGAAAAAGAGAAACAACAAATAGAGACACCTATCCGCAACCCGAAAATGCGTCGATGGCCAGCCAAGGACACCCTGCACAAAATATCAACATA
The DNA here is from genome assembly GCA_031772625.1 of Pinus tabuliformis. NCBI lineage: Eukaryota > Viridiplantae > Streptophyta > Pinopsida > Pinales > Pinaceae > Pinus > Pinus tabuliformis. The sequence goes on from CM062815.1 coordinate 396,815,120, forward strand.
TCTTATGAGAAATATTAATTAGAGACCAACAATATTATGAGTAACCTTATGCACAAGAAATCAAACCTAAAGCGTTAAGAGAGAGGAGGATTGTTGTATTTGAAATGAGAAGGCTTTTGTAACAAGTCGTACAAAAAATTTGCACAAAAAAGGGACTCACCTCTACCTTTGTCTTTACCTTTACACTCTACTACAATCTCTTTCTCGGAAAGATATTTTAATAGTTTCATTAGTGATCCTTCATATTCCATTGTCTGCATTGCATTGCACTCAATAAGACATTATGAAAAATACTAGATACACACAAAATGTTGTGAGATCTTATGAATAACCTCATGCACTAAAAAGTACATCTTTTGCAAAGACTAAAAATCATAAACCCTAAGAAGATAAAGAGGGGTGATCATTTATAGGTAAATAGTGGATCATATATGGGTATTTGCACCAAAAGGAAACTCACATGTACTTGTGCCTCTACTTTCACAGTTTACTACAGCGTCTTGCTCATAAATACATTTCAACACTTTAGTTAGTGATTCTCCACATTACATTACCTACATTACAATGTGGTCAATGATTAGATATATGACAAATAATGTAAGATGCCTTGAATTTAAATACACAAAGATGGAACCATACATATGACCTCAATCTTCCTCTTCACCCACTATGCTTGTATAGACATGGGTTGTTAGCACCTGCTTTAATTTCCTGGACAATGTACCAAACAAACACTTACATATATTATGAGCAATGATAAATCAAAACAAAAAGTCTTATGAGTAATATTTTCCAAAAGTACATCTTATGTAATTTGACCAAAAAATCATAACTCCTCAACAAGGAAGAGGAAAGAAAGGCATTGTGAAATGAGAAGATATCCATGTCAAAACCAAAAAAGAATGCACCTTTTTCCTTTGTTCTCCTACACATTAGCGACTCTCTCCCATACAAAAACATACATTTTTGTAGTTTCTTCGATACTCCACCACCTTCCTCTACCCACATTTGCATACCACACATTATATACATAAAACTCAAATAATATAATAAGCATCTATTTAATCATGAGTCTTGCAACAAAATATAATTTACCCTTTATCTTTTCTTATACCTTTTCTATAGTTATCACATCTCTCTCACACAAAGAAAATAATAATTCTACCAGTGTTCCTTCACCCTTGTTAATTTGCACTGCATCTACATTTCAACAAACACACATGATATAATGATGAAGCAACAAATTACTTAAATAAAAATGGACATAGAGCCATATAATTATGTAGTAACAAACAAGTCCATCCCCATACATACCTTGTTTGCCTTTATGCATAAAGAAACAAATTATCCCATACATACCTCCTTTGCCTTTGCCCATTACACTTGTTTTGCAACAAAATAAACTCACCCTCTATCTTTGCTTATACCTTTGCTATGGTGCCTCACATCTCTCTCGAGCAAAGATAATAGTAATTTCTCTAGTGTTCCTTCACCTTTTTTTAATGTGCACTGCATCTACATTTGAAAAAACCCACATGATATAGTGATGAAGCAACGAACGAGTTAAAAGTGGACATAAAACCATATAATTATGTAGAAACAAACAAGGTCGTCCCCATACATGCTTTGCTTTTCATTATGCATTAAGAAGCAAATTCCACCATACATACCTCCTTCACCTTGCCCATTACATTTGTGCACTCTAGATTATCCCTAAACCCACACCATTGAACCCAAAAGAAGATGTGAACAAAAGAAAAATAGATTAAAAAAACACACACAAGATAAAAAGATCAAACCATAAATTAGCATGGCCATGCTCATAAGTACAAAAAATTAGGAGCCACAAAAACAAAATAGAACAAAAAGAATAGAAAAAAATACAACCAACAATACAAAGAAAAGGCAAAGAAAAAGGACAAATACAAAGAAAAGGCAAGAAAGAGGACAAATAAGAAATAGACTTTGCACTATAGCTACAAAAAGCACCCATGGCCAACCAAAGCCACCCTGCACATCAAAAAATAAACAAGCATTAAATAGAGATTAGAAAATATTATGAGAAATATGAAACATATCAAATATTATGGGAAATAAGAAAGAAATATCAAAATATCTTATGAGTAATCTTAATGGAGACTAAAAATCTTATGAGTAATCATATTTAATAGAAAATAAATCATATGCAAACACCAAAAACCATAAACGTTAAGTAAATAAGAAGGGAGGAGATCTAGAATATTTGCAACAAGAAAGATTACATACCAGATCATACAAGGATTCTGCATCAAAAGAAAACTGACCTCAACGTTTGCCTCTACACTCTGCTACAATGTCTCTCTCATAAAAATATTTAAGTAGTTTCATCATGAATCCTCCACATTCATTTACCTACATTACATTGCATTCAATAATTAAACAAATGATTAATAATGTAGGATGGCCCAAATTTAAACAAAAACAGATATGGGTTTTACACCAAATAGGAATCAACCATAGCAAAAAAAACTACAAAACTAACAAAAAGAAATCATGTAAAGAGAAACAATAGATAGAGACACTCATCTCCAACCCCAACCCCAAAATGTGTGATGGCCAACCAACGACACTCTACACACCCAAAAAGGAATCATTAGTAATATTAAAAATATACAAGAAGTTCTAAGAAATGTGAAACAAATATCAAAGCATTTTATGAAAAATATTGCATAGAAACCAACAATATTATGAGAACATTTCCAAGCAGAATTTGACACCAATGACAATTATGAATGGGACAGCAGGCATAGCAGTTTCTTTAAAAGGTTAATTCAAAATTGAACTCTGATCTAAAACAAGACAAAAGAAACGAAAAACAACAGAGTTCAGGTTTCTACCTGCAACCATATTCTGCACAGGCCGAATTTTTAGATTTGATACTCTGGAAAGCTTCTCTAACTAGTATAATATTGATGCTCCTCTAAGTTTCCACAAGTTTAGTAAGTATTTTAGAGTGAGATTGTTACTCCTATTAGTGATCCTGGAACCCCAGGCGTTAATGATCTTGGTGCACAACTTTCATAAGCATTAGGCATTGTTTATATTCTTTAAAGTTGCAGCAATTTGGCATTATCTGAGATATATGTTCATAAGTTCACTTTACATTCTAAGCAAGTGCATTTGTAGTTGAAGCATTATTGTCAAATGGATTGAATTGATGATGCATTAAAGTTATTGAATACTCTAATTTATTCCATTTTTGATGGGATGGTAAAAGTCAATAAGGAAACTCTTTTTGACATCAAAATTTGTCTACAAAATGCACAAGAAAACATTGATTTTTTGCAGTTGGAGTCTCAGCTTCAGCGAGATGAGTTACAGTAGAAAAGGCATCCTTTTGAACTTGTTTTTGTTCAGAACAATCCCCTATTTGACTTCGAAACAGGATACTATCAGCAGCAACCAAGTCATCAAATCAATAAAATTGAGGTTGATTTAGATCAAGTGCCCATTTTAGAAGCAGATTTGCATGCAGGTGTGGAAATTCAACGTTCACTTCCCAAGCCAATCATCAGTCCTTCGAAATAGCTTGTGCATAACAAGCACAAAATTGGTCTTGGGTATCACAAGGATGTGTCCTCTCATATTCCAGATTACTCAAAGCCCATCCAGTTCCATAGTGCTGGGTTTATTCATGACAGTTCACCTTCAGTTGTTCCAGGTTCTGGTCCTCTTCCAGAGTAGCCACAACAGATTGTTAAATGTCAACATTGTGATAGAGTTGGCCATATGAAAGATCATTGTTTTGATCTTCATCCATGTGAGCACTATCATAAAACCACTCATTCTTCATTCAGATGCTTCAAAAACAAGCCTCCTGCAAGAACAAAAATTCATCTTGGATGGATCACTTCTTGGCAATGGGCTTCAATAACCAAGAAGATATTTCAGTCATATGTCAGAACTTGTTCTAGAGTATTGAACAATCTTGCAGTTGAGTTTTCTCCATCTTCTCACCTTGTCTCTGACGGGGGGGAGTGATGTCATATACAAGCTTCAAAGCCACATCAAGCGAGCATGAGCCACAACTTTCCATACCTATGTTGCGGGGGAGGCCCCCCCCCTCGAACCCGCTACCGAATCGTGCTCCAGGCAGGAGCGGCTCGGGAGCGCGCTCCCTCAAAAAAAATTTCGCTCCCTGGTCTGTTAGGAATCGATTTGGGGAGCAATCGCTTCGGCGCTCCCGGAGCGATTTTTAATGCCCGGGAGTGATCGGGGAGCGATCGCTCCCCGATCACACCCGGGCATTAAAAATTGCTCCAGGAGCGATTTGCGTGGGGCCGAGAGCGGGTTGGCGGAAAAAAATTCCGCGAACCCGAAAAAAAAATAATAATAATAAATAAATAAATAAAATAAATAAATAAATAATAATAATAATAATAATAATAAAATTAAAAAAAAAAATATATATATATATATATATATGGTTTTAAAAGGCCAATGGGCCAAAAAAATATTCATTGTTACTTCATTGAGCTTGAGTTTGGAGCTGGAGCAAGAGCAAAGGAGCGAGGAGCAAGAGCTGAGGAACGAAGAGCAAGTGTTGAGGAACGAGGAGCAAGTGCCAAGGAGCGAGGAGCAAGCCTGCAGAGGTAAGTAACTTAGTAATTTAGTTAGTTTAGCTGGTTAGGTAGTAATTTAGTTAATTTAATTTAGCTTATTGAGTTTAAAAATCATGTATTTAAATTAAATTAATTAATCCCAATAAATTAAATTAATTTGCAGATTCAAGAATCAAAACCCTACAAACATCAAACACCATGGACCTGGCTATATTTCTTGGCATTTTCCTCTTCCTGGTCCCTTTTATGGTTATTATGGTGCTGGAGAGTAGGAAATGGAGGGGCCAGCCCCAAACTGAAGAGGGGGATGAAGAAGCCGGAGAAAGTCAAATGGGTGAAAACCCCGGTGAGGAGGAGCTGGAGGAGGGTGAACATGACCCTCAAAAAACTAAACAAGACCAAACTCCATTGTGGAAATATGTTAACAGGGCTGAAACAGGGAGAGGGGGTCGAACCACTAAATTTCATTGCCCCCATTGCAACACTGATTACACAGGTTCATACACCCGTGCTAGAAGACACCTCTGCGGGAAAAGGCCATGGGATGGAGAGAAACAAATAGGAATCAAAACTTGTACAGCAGTGTCAGCAGCGGAGAGAGCCAAATACATAAGGGAAGAGGAGGAAGCCCAATACAGAACAAAAAAATCAAGGGGTTTCTTTGAACCAAGCTCACAATCACAAAGAACTCCTTCAGCATCCTCCCAAGGCAGTGGATATGGACATGGAGGCATAGGGTCATCATCTTTAAGGCGTAGAACCATATCAGATTTCCTTGATGAGGGGTGTAGGAATGATGTGGATTTAAAAAGTTTACAGGTTTCTCTATGCATGTGGGATACCATTCAATGTTCTTCGCTCACCTTATTGGCACGAAATGGTTTCTGCCATAAATGATGCCCCTAAAGGATACAAGAGCCCTGGGTATGACAAGGCAAGAACCGTTGGCCTTGATCATGAAAAAGCAAAAATATCACATTCTTTGAATAAAATGACAAGTTCTTGGACTGACCATGGGGTGTCCATTGTATCTTATGGATGGACAAATGTAAAAGGCAAGCCATTGATAAGTGTTCTTGCTGTGTCTGTTAGTGGTCCCATCTTTCTAGCTGCACATGATTACTCAGACAAGTTCAAGACCGCCATCAACATTGCAGAAGCATTACTTGAAACAATTGAGCGTATTGGCCCATACAACGTCATCCAAGTCATCACTGATAATGCTCCTAATTGTAAGGCAGCGGGAGCAATTATTGAGGATAAGAACCGTTGGCCTTGATCATGAAAAAGAAAAAATATCACATTCTTTGAATAAAATGACAAGTTCTTGGACTGACCATGGGGTGTCCATTGTATCTGATGGATGGACAAATGTAAAAGGCAAGCCATTGATAAGTGTTCTTGCTGTGTCTGTTAGTGGTCCCATCTTTCTAGTTGCACATGATTACTCAGACAAGTTCAAGACCGCCATCAACATTGCAGAAGCATTACTTGAAACAATTGAGCGTATTGGCCCATACAACGTCATCCAAGTCATCACTGATAATGCTCCTAATTGTAAGGCAGCGGGAGCAATTATTGAGGATAAATACCCCAACATATTTTGGTCTGGATGTTTGGTTCACACATTGAACCTTCTGTTGCATGATATTGTCAAAAACAAAAATGAACAATACCAATGGATTGGTAATTTGTACAAGAAAGGCAAACAAATGACAAAATTTATTACAAATCATAGCAATACCCATGGCCTTTTCCGCAGTCACTCGAGATTGGAGTTGCTGAAGATTGCGAAGACTAGATTTGGTAGCTATTACCTCACCTTCAGGCACCTTTTGAAGGTAAGAGAGGCATTAGCTAGCATGGTATCAAGTCCACATTGGCAGGTGTTAAAGGAAAGGGCTACAAATGTAGCTCACATGGCAGGTTTTGAAATGGTGGAGGAGGCCGCTCTTGATGGGCAGTTTTGGACAAGTGTGAGGCAGGTATTGGATTTCACCAAGCCAATTTATCACATGATTCGGTTTGCAGATACAGACAAACCAGTGATTGGCGAGGTGTATGAGCAAATGGATACCATGTTGGGGGAAATAAAAGACATTGTTCATAACAGAGATCCCAACTTGTACAAACTGATTCATGATTGTGTGTGTGAACGGTGGAATAGGCTTGACCTTCCACTACATTGCTTGGCGTATATCCTTACGCCAAAATACTACTCTACATCTTGGTTGGGCCAACCTGCAGCAGGGGGTGGGGTTAGGACCAAACCCCATTTAGATCCAGAGGTAACTAAAGGATATTTGGAAGCATTAGAAAAGTTGGTACCTGACAGGGAGGAATGTGCAGCTGTGCGCCTTGAAATAGGCAGATACTTCAGTGGCACTGGTTTGTATGGTAACTTCCATGCAATGGACGACAAAGATAAATTTAAATCTCTCACATGGTGGGAAACATATGGCGGCCACGGACTTTTGCCAAAATTGGCAAAAAAGTTCTTTCACAGGTTGTAAATTCTTCTTCTGCAGAGAGGTGTTGGAGCACCTACAGTTATATACATAATGTGAAAAGAAACAGACTCAATGAAAACCGAGCAGAAAGCTTGGTTTATGTGCACTACAACTTGAGGTTGTTGAGTCATTACTGTGATCGGGCTAATGAGGATCCCACATATAAAATTTGGGACAATCACCCAGAGGATGACAATTTGGAGGATGGCATTGTACATATTGAAGAACTAGAAGAGGAACTTGTAAGGGATGAAAATGAAGCAGCAGCCATGCCACCTCCACCTCCACTTCCACCATCCAGTAGCAGTGCTCGAGGTCCGAGTCTTGTTCCTTTGCTGTCGCGACCTCCATCTACACCCTTGCGTGGAGGTTCTAGTTCTGGTCGTCGGACTGTGCGGGAGACTCCTAGAAGACCACCACGACCTGCTTATACTCCTGGAGACTCTCGTGGCAAGGGCCACATGTAGATTTACAGTTTACTTGTCTTTTTTAGTTTCTATTAGACTTTAGTTTTCATAACTGTTGAGTTTTGAGTCCTTGACTCTTGACTCTTGACTCTTTCATATCATAATGATATTTTTTGTAAACATTATATCACTGTGACAATGAAAATTTGAAGTTTGAAGTTGGGCCTTGGCAATTATAACTCATTGGTAATGATTGTGAATTATGAATATGATGCTTTGTGAAAGACTAAAGTTGTTTCATTTCATCTCATTATTCATGTTTCATTTTATAAATTTTTAACATTTCATATCATGTTAACAGTTAGAAGTTAGGACTTAATAATATCTTCGATATTACTTCTTGTAATGGTTAAACTTAGCTTACAAGTACAACTTTGGTGATCAATGATGATAAATGTTATTGAATTTTCAATTTTGAAAGCTTGAAGTTGAAACTTTAAGATTGAATTTGATGAATCATGATTTATAAGACTCAATATGTTGCAGTTGTAATATGTATTTTACTAACTTGTGGACATGGTTGATGACGATTATAATTTCTAGATGATTGATGTGATATGGTTCAATGATCAATCTATGTTTTTTTATGTTTTTTATGTCTAATTCATCATTCTACATGTTTTTGTTGACATATATGTATCAAAAATTAAAAAATATATATATTTTTAAAAAATCGCTCCCGGATTCGCTCCCAAACCGGGAGCTTCTGAAAATGGTCGCTCCCGCTCCCGCTCTCAAATAACATTGTTCCATACCATATTCAAAGTTGTAGCCAGAGACAGAGATGCCCTTGAGCATACCTTTGTTTGGTGGTCAGGCTTAAACCATCTAAGCGGGGTTGAACCTCCCTTTTCAAGTTGAGCTTCTCCCTCTTCAAATAATTGGGGACACTTCCTCTAGCATAAGACTTCAGCTTCTTGCCATTTCTGGAAGAGTTTCAGGAATTGCATTAAGCATTCTAGAGTTGGTGATCATCCTTAAACCACCGCGGGTTGTAGACCTCCCTTCTTCCAAGTTGAAGGTCTCCCTCTCCAAAGCATTAGGGACACTTCCTCTAGTAGAACACTTCAGCTCTAAGTTGCATGAAGCGCCAAAATGTTTCGAAGTTTCCGAAATGGGTAATTTTAGAAACGTCACCTCCCAAAAATGGAAACATTGGCTGAAACGTTATATATATATATATATATATATATATATATATATATAAGTGAATAACATAATATTTTGCAAGAAAAAAGGGAATAAGACCCATATATGACAATCTAGAAGGAAAACCAAGTCTATATTGACTCTCATATATGATTACATTATGGTCGAGTTTCGGAGCTTCAAGTACGGGTATGTCTCAAAACGTCGGGTTCCTAGAAGTTTTGTGCAACATAGCTTCAGCTTGCCAGATTTGGAAGAGTTCCGGGAACTGCACCAAGTGTTCCAATGTTGGTGGTCATCTTTAAACCATCACCTTATACCAACATTTCAGAGAGCACATTCAGCCTAATGTTGCCATACATTTTTGCACATTTTGTATTATAGCTCTCTTCTTGGACTCATACATACCCCTTCAGATTAAGGGGGGGAAATGTTGGACACATAATCCTCTAAGGAGTGGTGTGGAAATTGACAGTTAACAAGAGTCGAAGAGACCACTTGGAATGTGAAATCAAAGGTCACTAGACTTGTATAAATATGTATCATTATGAATAATAATGCATCCAAGGCTCATCCTTCATATCTTTTGTCTTCGCCACTGTTGCGTTTAACAAGATCAGGTGGAGGGAAAGGGAAAATGGAGGGAGTCTGTATTTTGTCGAGTCTTATACGAGTTTTATACGGGTTGTTCCCAATTCTTATACATGTCGTTGTGTCAATAGCCAAACGAGTCTTATACGAACACATGCAACATTGGATAATACCATGAAACCATGACATTGTGTAAACAACAAATATTTCAACGGGTTGAAGGAAAAGATTATTTATGAGAAAAGCATGACTTACCCATCCTATCCACTACATTTACACAACGTATAAAGTATCTTCACCACCTATCCTTCTCACACTGTACAACTATAGTCGCTCACTATACAAAGTGAACAAATATATTTTAGTATGAGACCAAAAAAAAAGAGATATAATACACTAAATCACAAACAAATGGAATGACGAATTAACCATGCATGCCTCCCTTCTCATGACCATTGCCCACGCCCATGGAATCACTAGCCATAGAGAAAAGTAAGTGAATCATTAACATACTAATTGATTGGTTAAAGCATTACTATGGTTACTTGCTCCACATTTATGTTCTCATTCATGCGACAAGTTGTGTGGCCGTGTGTGTAATGAAAGTTGGATAAGTCTATCTTGTCTTGTCACGCCTTGAAATGTAGGTGGCATATCATTGTTGTATTATATTTGTCATCATTGGACTAATTTTTTGATTCATGTGCTATAATTGTCATCATTGGCCTGATTTTTCTCATGAATCGAGGAGGAACTTTAAAGGTTGTTTTAGTATGCTAATTTATTGGGACAACGAAGTTGATCCCTATGTTGTTGTAGCCATAGCTTTAAAACCAGCCGGCACTAATAAGAAACCGGCCAAACTGACCAATTCATTAGGCAACCAGGTCGAACCACGCAAAAAACTTGGTTTAAGGGCTAACTTCACCAAAAAATCACAAAAACCAGACCAAACCGGCCGGTTTTTGACGAAACTAGTCGATTTATGTTCAAAACGGATGGTTCTGTCATAAACTGAATAGCTCATTACCAAGGTCACGACGGACAGTGACAGACCCACAGAGACAGGGAAAGTAACGGTTGTTTCCCAAATTCCCTCCAAAACCACCCTCTCCAAGCCTTTAAAAGGAGATCACCCTCCTCATTTGTCTCACACATCTCATTTGGAGTTTTTGTGAGTTTCATTGGGTGGTGTTGAGTTTTTGCTAGAGTAGTGGAACAACAAAGATTTTGAGCTAAGTACTAGCCACCATGCCTCCAAAAGCCAAGGATATTGTATGGGCTCATTGTGATATGATTGATGGAAAAATGACCTACAAATATTGCCAAAAATCTATTGAAGGAGGGGGTATTAACAGGTTCAAGCAACACTTGGCTAGGATAGGAGGCCATGTAAAGCCATGTGGAGCACCAAATGAAGTAATAAGGCAGAATACCTTCAGAAGTTTGAGACTCAAGTCACTGAACTAGCAGAGAAGTTTGTGACTCAAGCAATTGCAAAGTTTGGGAGTAGAAACTCAACCAATTGATTTTGATCATGATGAGAAGTTTCAACTTTCAAGTGATAATGTTGATCACTGATATCATATATGTAGACTTGTAGTAGACTGTAGGCCAATGGTCCCATAGCTTGTAGCATTGATTTTGGACTTTATAGGCCATTTAGAGCCTCATTTCTTATGTATTTTGTCGATGATATGCATTGCACTGGGTGTCATTTTTATATATTCACGTTTACATGGTATATAGATGAGAAAATTTTGCATATTTTGTCTCTATTGATTTAGAATCATGGTTTCAATTTTTAAATCTTATGTTTTTTCATTAAAAATAATTATTTCATGTTTTTTTTAAAATCCGGTTCATTGAGATCTGACCAGTCCTGGTTTGACCAGTCCTGGTTTGACCAGTTCTGGTTTGAAACCTAGTTTATTAGGTGGACTGGTCTAGTCACCGGTTCCGTTTTTAAAACTATGGTTTTCAAGGATCTGAATTGTCAATATTATATTTCCGTTGTAATAAAAGTAATTTTCAGATCTGTGTATTAAGATAGAACTTTCCCTAAGGGGATCCAGAATAGTGTACGTGTAAAGTCTTTGGCGTGCTTACATTCTTGAGTTTTCCTAGAAATAGTATTGGGCAGATTTCAAATTTTTTGAAAGTCCATTGAATAGAGATTTCCTAGAAATAGTATTGGGCAGATTCCAAGTTTCTTGAAAGGCCAATGAACAAATTTGTTTCAGCACCAAGAATTGAAAATTTTAGACATATCTGAAAATGAACACTGCTTTAACAAGTTTACATGGTAATTTTCAACCTCAAACAATTAACCAAATGATAATACTCACGGATCATCATGGATTTATCAACATTATAGCAATGACAACGATGAATAATAGACCCTGGAAATGTGAACCCCAATTAATTTTTTTTTTAATCAAAGTTCTAGGAGAAGCAATAATATCACACCCACTAAGAATATGATATACCATAAAACCATGACAAAAGGATAAATCATTCTGTGAAAAACAGATATTTCAATGGGTTGAAGAAAAAGATTAATTATTAAGAGGAAAGCATGACTTACCCATCCCCTCTACTACATTTGCAAAGTGTACAAACTATCTTCACCACCTGACCACCTTACATTGTACAGCTGTAATCACACACTATACAAAGTAAACAAATATATTTTTAGTATGAGACCAAAAATAAAAGATATAATAAACTAAATAACAAATAAATGGAATGAAAAATTAACAATGCATGCTTCCTTTCCCCTGACCATTGCCCACTCCCAACGAATCATTAGCCATAGAGAAAAGTGAATTGCATGGCACATAGGATAAATCACCTACATGTATGAAGTTATGAACAATAACACCCATCTCACCTTGTTCATCTCTTTCAGCTTCTCCACTTACCACTTTCCTTTCTCACCCAACAAACCAAACAAATACCAAACAACCACAAATTAATAAAAAAAAAAATTAAACAAGAAGAAACTTTAAAAAAAAAATAAAAAATTGCAAAACCAAAAAACCACAAATTATTAAAAAAATAAAAATAAACAAGAAGAAACTTTAAAAAAAAATTTAAAAAAAAATTGCAAAACCAAAAAAAACAGGTAAAACACAACAAATAAAACAAAGCATGGCCATGCTCAGATTCAACAAAGAAAAACAACAAACGATAACAAAAAAATGAAAATGCAAACATCATCTCTCTGTACATCATTCTTCTTGCAATATGGTCCCCTCCTGTGGAAAAAAAAATAGGCAGAAACAGGTTAAAATAAATAGAGGAATAGCAATGATAAGCATATTTCCAAACGAAAAATTATTTATAATATGAAACATTCGTCCACTGGATGTTTTTTAAAGATGGGCAATGCATCTTCTATTTCACTTACTCATGCTCACATAGGTGGGACATCTGTAGTAGACACATAATAAAATATTAGAATTGTAATACAAGTTAAATTAAAAAGTTGAAGGTAATAATTATTCATGAAATAAAACATACCTCCATTAGAATTGGTTTTATAAAAAAATGAGAGTCCATTTTGTCTTTCACTTAATTCTGCTCATCAGAATAGGCCATCTGCAATAGATACATAGTAAAATATCAAAATTGTAATACAAGATGAACTAGGGGGTTGAAGGCATGAACTTCTAATCAACTTGCTTCGAGTCACATTTATATTCTTTGCTATATTTGAGATGATAAAATAGTCAATACAACCAATGTTTTCATTAAAAAAAAAAATGTTCATTTATTAACTTGGAATGTGTGGGGCGCTAGGGAATGCTGCCACCTGCCACACGAAGAGGTTGCAATCCATCATTTTCGAAATGCATTCAGGTAAATGGATGATGCTTTGTTTGCCTTTCTACTGATTTGCATTGTCTAAGGGGCCTTCTCCTCTCAAACTTCTTAGACTCTACAACTATCACTCACTGCACAAAGCAAATTTATACATGAGACCACGAATAAACCACAGTAGCAATTAAATAACAGAAAAAAAAGACAGATGAATTAATGAGACATACCTCCTTGCTCTTGGTCATTGCCAGCTCCCATAGAATAACTTCATTTCCTTGGTCACTGCCAACTCTTATAGAATCATCATACACTGATAAGATTATTGCAACAACAACCATGAGCACTAATCTATGGAGAAAAGAAGTGGACAGAATTGGGTTATAATACACAGGAATAATAATGGCAAAAATATCTCAAAACTAGCAATCATTCATAATAGGAAACATACCTCCCTTAGAGTTTGTTTTACGCAGATGCATAGTCCATTTTGTATTTCATTTACTCAGGTTCACCAAAATAGGCCATTTACAATAGATACATAACAAAACATTAGAATTTTAATACAAGTTAAACTCGACAATCCAAGGCAATAATTATTTATAACAGAAAACATACTTCCCACAAGGATAAAAATGGAGATTGCATTTCTAATTAGTAATTTCATTTAGACTTGAAGTGGTAATCAGCACATTTGTGATGGTTTGACATCTTTTTCCGAGGCACACTTGTTGAAGAGGATGTGTTCTTATTATCAATGTTGCGAACATTGGCATCGGGATAAAACCGGCAAGGGTCTTGAAAACCAAAAAATCGTAAAAATTGGGAAAATATCGGTAAAAATCGGCAAACATTGGCAAAATTAAGTTACCATAAAAATATTTGTGACGATCTGGTCCTTCCTTCCCTTCCTCCTCCAACCCCTTCGAAACCTTGTCTGCAGAGGAACCCCCATCCCCCCCCCTTCCCTGAGAGGCCCCATGGTAACCCCTTCCCATATCTCTCCCCCCCAGCCCTCCCCTCCCCCAACAGTGGAAAGAATCTTAACCAGGAACAAATCAAAGGAAAACAACCTCTCTACCGACCCTCCCAGAAAAGTTGGAAGGAAATCTAACAAAGAGATAAGGGATGAGAACGCTGCAAAAGAAATGGCCACCGGGACCCAACAGCCAATGGACACATATCTAGATAAGACTAAAGGAAGTGGAGAAAAGATGAAAGAGAAAAGCGAGGCTCACAATAAACAAGGTAAATGATGATTTTGGTCTCCTAGAACTGTAGGGGGATGGGCTCCTCCCTAAAAGCAAATGCAGTCCGAGATCTTCTCAAATCTGAACATCCAGACTTTCTCCTTCTCCAGGAAACCAAAATCACGGAACAGGAATTTCAAAATAGCATGAAAAGAAGCAAAAGTTATGTAGGAATCAGTGTTTTACAACCAGGCCGAGTTGACTCGGAAACGGCCTGGTCATACCGAGTCGGAAAAAAAAAATGCGACCAGGCCAAGTAACCGGCCAGTTTGGCCGAGTCAGCTATGACTCGGCCTAGTCATCTAATGACCAGGCCGAGTCATAGCTGACTCGGTCAACCAGGCCGAGTCCGCATTGACCAGGCCGGGTCAATAAAAAGCGGCTGGGCAGCGTTAAACATGTGAATTTAATTCAACACTTTATAATTGGAGGCATGTGAATTTAATTCAATGACATGTATTTGATTGTGAATACAAAATCTCAACTGTAATTTACAGAGAGGACACAGTGGGTTGATCTGATTGTTTGTTGTTTCTTGTACAGGTATTAATCACTGTATTTGAAGTCAGTAAAAATAAACTGCAGAAATTCTACCTTATGTATGCTGATCTCACTTCTGATGCTTCAGTGCAATCGATGAATTTTGATTTTCAGCTGTAGCCAGTACAAAAATTTAGGACCTTGTGAAAGAGATGAATGCTGATATTGGATTGTCTTGTTCTTGATGATGTCAATGTCAAAAAATTGGCATAATGCTGAAAATGGCTCACCATTCAGTGATGATAGAACTCTGATGTAGTTACTGTGCAAGTTGTCCTGGCTAGCAGTGATTTTTTGGCTGTGTGCATGTCTGGAAGGGCAGATAAGTGTTACTACTAAATTTATGGTATCCGTGCTGGGCTGGATAATTTTGTGCACAGAACATGAGGTTTAGTTTATCCAATTTGTCCTTTGCCATTTTTATTATGCTAATTGATGTTATGGATAACTCTAATAGATTAAACATAGTTATAACTTATAAGTTGTCTAATGGGGTTCAGCTAATTTACGCTAGAAATGCATAGAGAAAGAGAGAAGGAAAACACAGATTTAACTAATCAGATAGTGTTGATCTAATTGACAGCCCTTGGGGTAACTGCCAATCCTCCTCTTAGTTGTTTAACTTATTAGTATTGTCCCTGTTATCACCCAAACTTGCAGCCCTTAGTGCAAAGCCTTCACATGGTACCACGTTCAAGTTTAACTCACAGGAGTTGTCATTGTCACCTCAACAACTACCTACCCTTACTTTAGGTTGGGTAATCCAACACAAGGGGTTACTAATCTCAAGTGTAACTCATAGGAGTTGTCATTGTCACCTCAACAGCTACTTCCCCTCACTTTAGGTTGGGTAATCCAACACAAGGGGGTACTAAGCTCAAGTGTAACTCACAGGAGTTGTCATTGTCACCTCAATAACTATTGCCCCTCACTTTAGGTTGGGGAATCCAACACAAAGGGACCTTCTCTAACAGCAACCAGGTTCCCTAAGTCTAGAATACAAGGTTTCATAAGTTACTACCCACTTGCATCGACTTCATATATTAGTGATTAGCACTTGAGTTGATTCTTTAAGTATAAGCTCAGATCATGAGCCTACTTTGATCATATGTTGTCTTCCATCTATATTATAATGCTATGTGTTTGGAAACATGAATGAAAATCTTTAAAATTATGTTTAAAATATTTAAAATTATGTTTTTTTATAAAAAAATAAATATTTAATGTATTTTTTACAACGACCGAGTCATTGAAATCGACTAGGCCGAGTCATTACCGAATCCTGGTCGGAGTCGGAGTCGATCCTCGGCCTGGTCGGAGTCCTGATCCTGGTTGTAAAACACTGGTAGGAATAGCATCGAGCGCAGTTGGTGCCTCAGGAGGCATAGGGACAATATGGAACAAAAACAAATGGAAACTTAAAGACCAAAGGCAGAACAGATGGTGGATAAGATCAGACATGCAAAATATAGCCACGACAGAAGAATACTCAATATACAACGTCTACGCACCCAACCACTACAGAGATAAAGCCTCATGTTGGGATTCTATCACCTCAGATCTAATGACTGCTCAGGGAAGGAACATCTTCCTGGGAGGCGACCTGAATCTAATAAGGAACGCTGATGAGAAGCTGGGAGGAAACTTCTTTGCAGACCCCTCAAGAGACTCATTAGAAGAAATTATTCAAGCTCATAATTTAGTGGACATACCTCCGCAAAATGGCCGTTTCACTTGGTCGAATAAAAGAACAGGCAGTAATAACATAAAGGAGAGGCTAGACCGTATCCTGGCTCAAGAGAGAATAGTGGCAAATTACCCAAGTATCCAAAGCAAAATTATTCAAGGTTACATTTCAGATCATAAACCAGTGGCTTTGACACTGGAAAAAGGGAAAAACATGGGACCGCTTCCTTTTAAATACAACAAGGCCTGGGACAGCAGCGAAGATTTCAGAAGCCTGATAAAGGAACAATGGGCAAAAGAAATTTCGGGCTCTCCTCACTTCATCTGGGAAGCTAAGCTCAAATTTCTCAGGATCGCCATCAAACAATGGGCAAGAAATCATGCAACAGAGGAAGGCAAAAAAAGAATCGACCTCCAAGCGAAGTTGGAACAATGGAACCAAGAAAAAGAAAGAGGCCAGGATACAGAAGAAGATCAGGCCAAAGAAAATGAATTATATAAAGAGCTGTATAAACAGAACAGAAGGGAGGAGGAAGAGCAAAGGCAAAAGTCTCGTTGTCTTTGGCTCAAATCTGGAGATAAAAATACCTCTTTTTTTCACAACAGCCTTAAACTTAGGCGAGCAGGGAATCATATAGAGAGAATAATGATGGAAGGAAGAGAACTTAGAGAGCAAGAGGAAATAAAGGATGCAGCATCTCGACATTTCCAAGCTCTCCTAACAGCTGATCCTCAATATACGGAAAACCCGGATTTCCTTAACATAATTGAAAATAAAATCTCAGAAGCTCAAAATGCCGAGTTGGATAAGGAGATCACGACTGAGGAAATAGAGTGGTCAATCTTCAGCATGGCTTTGGACAAGGCTCCGGGCCCTGATGGGTTCACAGTGGCCTTTTACAGAAACCATTGGGAAATTATCAAAAAGGATTACATCAGAATGGCAAAGAATTTCTTTACGAAATGCAAAATGGGCAGCAACATCAAATCTTCCCACCTAGCCCTCATTCCCAAAGACCCCATTCCCCAATCCTTTGATAGATTCCGACCTATATCCTTGTGCAACGTCTCCTATAAAATCATCACTAAGATTTTAGCTAACAGGTTAAAAAAACTTCTCCCTTCCCTCATCTCTGAGAACCAAGGAGGCTTCGTCCCTAGAAGACAAATAACGGACAATGTCATTCTTATTCAGGAGGCAATCCACAGCAGCATAAATAGAAAGGAAAGGGGCATGATCATCAAGCTAGATATGGCGAATGCCTTTGACCGAGTTAATCATAAATTTCTCCAGGCAGTACTAAAGAAATTTGGCATCTCTGAGCTCTTCATCAGCAGGGTCATGGAATGCATTTCATCCACCTGGACAGCCCCCCTCATTAATGGCAGGCCCAGCAATTCCTTCAAAAGCTCAAGGGGATTGAGGCAAGGATGCCCGCTATCCCCCTTCCTCTACATCATCATGGCCGAAACTCTAAGTATACACCTGGAGAATCTGCGCAAGCTAAAAGAAATAACAGGGGTAGACATAGTTCGGGGAACCAAGGGGATAAACCACTCCCTCTTCGCTGATGATACTCTTCTAATTGGAGGCGCTTCCAGTCTCATGGCTCGGAGGTTCAAGAAAACATTGGAACTCTTTCTTCAAGCCTCTGGAGGTAGGCTAAATAATAACAAGTGCATGATTTACACATGGAATGTCCCCAGACACATCATTCAGAGAATCTCCACAATCTTGGACATCCCTGCTCAAAGGAACTGGACACATTTCATGTACCTGGGGTTACCCTTAGCCAAGGAAACGATCAAAACTGAAATCTGGGTCAAGCTAATTGAGAAGCTGAGAGGGAAGCTTCAGAGCTGGGGAGTGTCTTGGCTCAACTTGGCGGGCAGAACAATTCTTATCAAGGCCATCCTTTCAGCTCTTCCAATCTATCAGTTTGCAACTACTCTCGCCCCGGCCAGCATTCATAAACACATGGAACTAATTATCAGAAGCTTCTTGTGGCAGGGAGGAAGGCAAGACTCAAAAAAGTTCAGCCTGGTAAAATGGGACCAGGTCATCCTTCCCTTCGAGAAAGGAGGGCTTGGAATAAGAATCCCAAGATTAGCTAATATGGCCATGGGCTTTAAATTGATCTGGAGAATCCTCAATGAGAAAGGAGCTTGGTGGACAGAGGTCATCAAAAAGAAATACCTGAACGGGGCCAACTCCAATATCCTTTCAGAAATCATTATTGACAGGCAGTGCACCCCAGTATGGAAGCTTATCAAAAAAACTCTTCCTCAATTCAAAGCCTGTATCTCAAGAGTCCCGGGCAATGGCAGAAACATCAACATTTGGGTGGACAGAATAATGGGCTCAGAAGCAAGGGAAGCTCTTCCTAATTTCAGGCCCTTGCAACGGTGGATGATAGAGGAAAACCTCAAGACACTTTATGACATCTCTTCCTGGGACCATAACAGTTGGATAGGCTGGAAGTCTATCCCCCTTCCTAACGACCTTAAGAATCTTTGGGCTGATCTCAAGATATCACTCATAGGCTCAGCTCCCATTAACAGAATGTCAGAAGATAAATATGTTTGGGACTCCAACGGTGGCAGCTACACGGTCAAAGAGGGTTATAAAATTCTTCAAAATGTTTTAGCAATAAACAACTGGCCTCTCCACAAAGTGGCTTGGAAAACTGAATGCCTTCCAAAGGTAAAATTCTTCAATTGGACCCTCCTCAACAGCAAAATTCTCACTGCGGAAAATCTAAGGAAGAAGGGTATCCATGGCCCATCAATCTGCTACATGTGTAGGGCAGCGGAAGAAAGCAGTAACCATCTTTTTATAGAGTGCTCCTTTGCGAGAACTTGCTGGAAACTCATCACTAGCCCGCTGACCATAGGCGATCTCCCCAACCAGATCACACTCCTTCAGAAAAATTGGGGAAAAAGCTACCCTCATCCCAAAAAAGGCAAGATCCTGGCTAAAAGGTTGTGGAACAGCATACCCCCAAACCTCTGCTGGCAGATATGGAACGCCAGAAACAAATGTATTTTCAATAATAAGAATCCCAGCATCTCCAGCACCTTGGCAAAAGCAATTGTGCTCATCTCAGAGACCATTGGAGCTAATGGAATAACCCATGTTGACTCGGAACCGGGAGACCCAAGAGAAAAAGAGTGGATGAGCAAATTCAGCTATGAAGCAAGAATCCAAAAAACAGTAAGCACAGGAAAAGGAAATTCTGATTGGAAGTTGAGAGGGACCAAAGAGGAAATCAGAGATTGGATACAAAACCAAAGGAGGCCCTCCCTTCAATTCGACGGGGCCTCAAAAAACAACCCGGGTCAAGCTGGAGCTGGAGGAATCATCAGAGACCCCCAAGGAAAAACCATAGTGACCTATGAATGGGGATTGGGATCTATGTCCAAATGGGGATTGGGATCTATGTCCAATAACAAGGCTGAGGCCTATAGTCTCCTCCTGGGAACCTCTATAGCAAGAAAACTCGGCCTCCAAAACCTGCTAATTATGGGAGACTCTGCTATTATCATAGCCGCCATGATCTCTGGGAAGGATTTCAAGCAAATGGCCCTGAACAGCATCAAATGCAGGATTTTGGAAAATACCAGGGGAATAAGCGGGGTCATCTTCAAGCATGTTCTAAGAGGAAGCAATACAGAGGCAGACGAACAGGCCAAAAAGGCAACAAGAAGACAGACAAGCCAGGTTAAAGAAAATGATGAAGTCTATGACAAAGCCATACCTTAAGCAACCCCACCCCATCCCCTCATCTCAGAATCCGAGTCACCTCAGGCATCATTCCCCTCGAAATTGGCTCTTCATCAAATCTCCTTATCTCCTCCAAAATCTCCTCGACTGCGCAAAACTGTACCTCAAAAGCCAAATCCGCCCCCCTGACTTGGTTCACATCATTTCACTCTGCCTCATCATAGAATATCATATGTTTACAGCAGACATTTTCTGGCTTTGCGTTCGGGACCATCCCCTTTGTACGCTCTCCGCTCGCAGCAAAATCTTCTCAGGGGATCTCAATCCTTTCAAGAGCCGACCCTTTCAGCATTGGTTCAAGCATCTGAGGAACCTCCCTCTCCCTATATATAGCAGCTCGGGCCTCAGCGATCCCTCATTCTGCAGCGCTGCAAGGCCTCTCCATTGCGCTCTCATCAAGCATAGGCTTCCTCCTGAAGCAGCTCGCAATCATTGGGAACCTGACCCTCGTTCCTCGACTGTGGTAATCGCTGGTTTATTTAATGTTGTTTTAGATTTTGCTAACGAGTGGTTTCTTGGTTGTAGCAGCGCTCCCCGAATCCCCCTGCTCCCTAGTTTTCTCATTCCTCCCCGTGTCTCTCCGCCCCTTCCTTCTCTGAACTATCTACTCCCCCATACCGCCTCCCTTCCTGGTACCTCCTTCCTCCCCGGATTTTGTCTGTCTCCCCTTTTTGCAGACTTTTTTACCCAGTTCACCAAGATGGCGGATCAGCAAGACCAGCCGAATGCTCAGGAGCCCGCAAATAATCCTTTAGACAGGATCTTCAACAACGAGTGCACTATGTGCAAAACGCATACATTCATGATCAATAGATTTGTCAAGCATTTCAATGAACTAAAGGACGATTATCAGGCAGATAGCAGATCGAAACGGAAGAAGCTGGAGAAGCGAAAAGCAGAAATTGAAGCCTTGAAGGAGAGGTGCAGCCATCTGGAGGAAGCCATAGAGCATATCAGAACTCTCACTCAGAGTTTTCAAGCGGAGGCCTCAACTAAAGCCAGCGCCAGGAAAGATCCCCTCCCCGATGACTCGGTCACTCAGAAACTTCCCTAGGAGCTATGGATTGTAAATTTTGTTGGTTAGGTGGTTCTTTTGTTCGGCAATATAGCCGTTACTTCTTTACTTTCAGTTATCATAGAGGTAGCAATGAGGAAAAAGGGTCTGCGCACCCGGTTTTGATCCTCATCGCCCAAATTTATCATGTCTATGTACTAGAACTCTGTATCTGAGGTTTTTATAATACACAAGTAGCCGATTCTGTTAAAAAAAAATATCTGTGAAAATCGGCCAGCCAACATCGACTAGGCCAAAAAATCGTGATTACGAGATAGAATCGGGATGTCATCGAGATGTTCGCAACACTGCTTATTACACATGCATTAACCCCCTTGGACAAGGGATTTATGCTCTTAGAGCTTGCAGACAAAGGCACTAATTGCATCGGAGCCATCTAGCACATCCGTTAAGAAGGACTGCTTGAAGTGAGGAGCCATTGATTGGTGGGTGCACCATCTTGGAGGACCAACACACATGGACAACAAGACAACTTGAGAAGTGATCCATTGGGGGTTTCGATAGTTGAATTGTTCCATGTTTTGGTGTCAGTGGTTTCAATAGTTGAATTAGACTACTTAGCTCCATGTTTTGGTGTCGAGGGTTTCGATAGTTGAATTAGCCTACTTAGTTCCATGTTTTGGCGTTGGGGGGTTTCGATGGTTCAATTAGCCTATTTAGTTCCATGTTTTGGTGTTGGCATTCCTCCCCTTACTGCTTACTCCATATAAAAATAGGGCTATCTCTTTACGAAGCCCAACTACTTTGCATCTTAAAGATTGATGGTCAGGGAAATGCTAACTACTTGGGGAATTTAGAAGATTATATTACTTTTTTTTAAGCAAGAATACTACTGCAAGGGTCCTTGGCTTGTGCGATGCAAGCAGGGAGTATTATAGCTTGTGGGATGCAAGTGTGTAAATCTTATTTAGAGGTTTGTGTGATACTAGTGGAAGATCTTGGGATTTCACAATTTATGTGATGTTGGATTGTTGGAAGCTCCAAAGATTGGTTTCTAGATTTCTATCACTCAATAAGGCTTGCATTGATTGTGGACACCCTAACAAGGGTTTGCTATGGATCAAAGAATGCTTGCTTCGGATAAGGCATGTAAGAAATTGATGTGCCATCTATAGGGTATTGTGTTTACTTTTCATTACAATGATAATATAAGGCTTATAATTTTTGTGCTATCCTCGTCATCATTGATCTGATTTTTTTCATGAATCGAGCAACTTTCATGATTCTTTTAGTACGTTGATTTATTATGACATGGAAGTTGATTGCTATGTTGTTTGTAGCATGCTTAATGATGCCTTGAAAGATCTGAATCGTTGATATTATATTTTCATGGTAATAAAAAATTTGAAATCTGTGTATTTTTATCAATGTTATCATGACTGGACCAAATCAGTCTAAACTGGTTGGTCCAACCATTTTGAAACAAAAATCTGTTTGGACCAGTAACTTGCATTGTTTTTGGCTGGTTCAGTACGGTAAAGTCACGTAGAACGCAACAAGTGGAGCTTGTTTTGCATTTTGTCATTTTTGTCTTAGTTGAGCACCAGCCCACAATAGGTGTCCAATATTCAAGCCTATGGCTCTACTATTGATATGCAATTCATGGTAATGTTAAATTCTTAAAGTAAAAGGATGAAAATGAGAGACTTCAAAATTTGCATACTATGTGTTTTTGGTTGACCGATTTTTTGGTCTAGTTTTTTTACCGGTTTCGGTCCAATTCTGACTAGTTCCCGATCTTGGGGGTTTACCGATTCAATAATCGGTCTAGTTCTAATAACATTGATTCAGATAATATTTACTTAAGGGCATCTAAAATAATGTATGTGGAAAGTCTTTGTCGTGTTTGCATTTTTTACTTTGCCTAGAAATAGTGTTGGGTAGATTTCAAGCTTCCTGAAAGTCCATTGAACAAATTAGTTTCAGCGCCAGATAAAAGAATCTACAAAGTAGATTCATGACCTCACAAAGGTGAAGCGTATATTTCAAATTGGGAAAATTCAAGAAATTTCGACATATTTGAAAATGAACACTACTTTAACATGGTAATTTTCAACCTCAACGAATTAACCAGATCATAATACTTGGAATCGTCATGGATCCAACAACGTTATAGCAATGACAACCATGCACAATAAGCCCTAAAGATGTGAACCCCAATATAATTTTTTTTTAATCAAAGTTTCGGGAGAAACTCAAATATCACACCCATTAACAAGATAGAAACCAAAAAAAAAAAACCATGAAACCACCGACGAGGATAAACCCTTTCGTGAACAACAAATATTTCAACAAGGTAGAATGAAAATATAATTTATTGAAAGAAAAAAATTACTTATCCATCCTCTCTACTACATTTTTAGAGTGTATAAATATCTTCACCACATGACCTTTTTACACTTTACAACTATATTCGCTCACTATACAAATGTTATCAGAATTGGACTGATCACTGAACCGGTAAACCCCTCAGACCAGGAACCGGTCAAAACCGGACCAGAACTAGTAAAAAAACTGGACCAAAAAATCGATCAACCAAAAACACAAAATATTCAAATTTTAAAGAAAACCACATGTATTCATGTGCATCCATATTAATTCAAACCATTTATACACAAATAAGCCAAATTTCTCATTTATAGAGCATGTAAAAGTTCTCATTTATAGAGCATGTAAGGGTGCACATAACCAAAATATGACCGAGTGCAATCCATCTTGAACTGAAAATACATCAAAAAACAAGACCTAGATGGCCTCTAGCATCCAAAAAAATCATGCTACAACAAATACCTACATATCATCAAAATCTTTGCCTATATTGGGATCTTCGTCATCAATATCACCCTTTGAGCATTTAACATGAGAAATAACAAACAAACAAAAAAACTTAGCATGTCAGTTCAATATTTTGCTTGAGTAATGGGTACATTTTTAGTAGGATCACGATCAAGAAGCTCAATAATCAATGCCTCTAACATCAAGGTACATAGAGAGATTGGTGCTCTTGATTAAATGCTATGTCAATACCCTCATACATGATAGAATTCAATGGAAACGATGCAATCCCCACACTCCTGAAATCCTGAAAAACTGTTAATTCCACTGGATTTTGAGTGAGATCTAAAATTCTACTTTCTCCATGTAAAATCCAATGAGGTCAAAACCACTCTCAAACATCCTGAGTCATTTCATGGTAATGTTTAAAATTTAAGTAAAAGGATGAAAATGACAGATAAAGGGGCCATAGGCTTGAATATTGGGCACCTATTGTGGGCTAGTGCCTAGCTAAGATAAAAAGTAAAAGAAAAAAAAAAGCAAAACAGGCCCCACTTGTTGCGTTCTACATGGCTTTACTGTACCAAACCAGCCAAAAATGGATCAAGTCACCGGTTCAAACCAGTTTTTGCCGAAAAAACGGTCAGACCGGTCTGAACTGGCTGGTGCAGTCCTAATAACACTGGTACTAGCACATATTTCAAGGGCAGTAATTGCAGACTGAAGATGCACAATTTTTTGAGTGATTCAAGCACAAGATCGAGAAGTTGCAACGCTGGTATTGTCTTGTCAGAGCAGCAAATTTCAAGCACAAAAATCGAGAAACTGTAGAGCTGGTATTGTGTTGTCAGAGCAGCAAATTTCAAGCACAAAAATCGAGGTACTGCTTCACAAATTTTGAGAAGTTATGGGCATCATTTTGGGTGTTTAATAGAGCTGTTACAGATGCTACAACAGCACATAAATAAAGTTTGGGCTGAAAATTAAGTGGTTATCTGGCACTAGATTTGAGGGGACTGATAGCAGCATTTATTGTTGCCAAACTATACCGAAGTTGGCTAAACTTTCATAGCAAGATGGCACAAAGATCGAGGGGCATCTTTAACACAATTTCCAAGAAATTTTGGGCAAGAATTTAGGGAGATAAGTCCACTATGCTTACTGTCATTAAATGTTGTAATAATTTCCTTGAAAGTAATAAAAATCTCTCTCTACTCACTTGTTTTCCCTTCAGGGTTTTTCCAGTCTTTGGACCAAAAATCACTCTGTTCAATTGTGGGATAGCTTGTGGTATTCTCAACAAATATTTTAAGCAGAGTGGGCTTATGTGTTTCATGTTTTTTTTAATATATTCATGTTTAAAAACAGCAGCATAAAACCATGAAGGGTTGGGCATTAAACTTATGTGATTTCTAAAATCTGAAACCAGGTTAGGCCTACAAATTTCTATAATTTGCAGATGGCACATTGTATTTAGTTACAAAATTACAACATGATATGGTCCATCATATATTGTATATTGTTCACTATAAAATGATCATTTGCAGATGATCCCATGCATTCACTTGAAGATTGTCCATTTGGGGGGTTGAGAGACTTACACATCCATGCATGTGAAGGAGGTTTAAAATGCACATCTTCTCATGGGGTGAGTTGTCCACATATCTCTTGTCCATTTTGATTAAATAACTCTTATAGAGGGGCACCTTTGAAGATGAAGTTGTTAATACTATTTAGGATATTTGACTTGGTTTGTAGCATCAAACCAAGGAGGCCATGCTCCGAAATGGAAAAACAAAAATCGATAGTAATGGAAAAACAAAAACAAAAGAATAAACTCACCCAGTGTCACAAAGAATAACTCACCCTCTATGTCATTGTCTCCACATTTGTTATAGTGCCCCCACATCTCTCACACAATGATATTCGGCCATTTCATCAGTGCTCCTCCACCGTCTTTAACCTACATTGCATTTAAATTTAAACAAATGAGATAATTATGAAGCAACAAATGAGTTAAATTAAAACAAAGAAAAAATCATATAATAGTAAACAAATAAATTCTGTAGTACATACCTCCATTGCCTTTGCTCAATACACTCTTGGAACTAAACCCACAACATAAGTTTTAATGACTTGTTTCACCGTATCCCCCTCACCCCAATTCCAAAAGAAAAGAATGAAATTAAGAAAAATAGAAAAGAGGGTACATAAAAAGAATATATATATATATATATATATATATATATATATATATATATAACAAAAAATAAGCATGGCCATGCTCGCAAATGTGAAAGGAAAAAAATTAAGAGTAGAAAAAAAATACAACTATCGCAAAAAACAACAAAACTAACAAAAAGAAAACACGAAAAGAGAAACAACAAATAGAGACACCTATCCACAACCCGAAAATGTGTCGATGGCCAGCCAAGGACACCCTGCGACACCCTGCACAAAATATCAACATATCTTATGAGAAATATTGATTAGAGACCAACAATATTATGAGTAACCTTATGCACAAGAAATCAAACCTAAAGTGTTAAGAGGGAGGAGGACTGTTGTATTTGAAATGAGAAGGCTTTTGTAACAAGTCGTACAAAAAATTTGCACAAAAAAGGGACTCACCTCTACCTTTGTCTTTACCTTTACACTCTACTACAATCTCTTTCTCAGAAAGATATTTTAATAGTTTCATTAGTGATCCTTCATATTCCATTGTCTGCATTGCATTGCACTCAATAAGACATTATCAAAAATACTAGATACACACAAAATGTTGTGAGATCTTATGAATAACCACATGCACTAAAAAGTACATCTTTTGCAAAGACTAAAAATCATAAACCCTAAGAAAATAAAGAGGGGTGATAATTTATAGGTAAATAGTGGATCATATATGGGTATTTGCACCAAAAGGAAACTCACATGTACTTGTGCCTTTGCTTTCACAGTTTATTACAGCCTCGTGCTCATAAATACATTTCAACACTTTAGTTAGTGATTCTCCACATTACATTACCTACATTACAATGTGGTCAATGATTAGATATATGACAAATAATGTAAGATGCCTTGAATTTAAATACACAAAGATGGAACCATACATATGACCTCAATCTTCCTCTTCACCCACTATGCTTGTATAGACATGGGTTGTTAGCACCTGCTTTAATTTCCTGGACAACGTACCAAACGAACACTTACATATATTATGAGCAATGATAAATCAAAACAAAAAGTCTTATGAGTAATATTTTCCGAAAGTACATCTTATATAGTTTGACCAAAAAATCATAACTCTTCAACGAGGAAGAGGAAAGAGAGGCATGGTGAAATAAGAAGATATCCATGTCAAAACCAAAAAAGAATGCGCCTATTTCCTTTGTTCTCCTACACATTAGCAACTCTCTCCCATACAAAAACATACATTTTTGTAGTTTCTTCGATACTCCACCACCTTCCTCTACCCACATTTGCATACCACACATTATATACATAAAACTCAAATAATATAATAAGCATCTATTCAATCATGAGTCTTGCAACAAAATATAATTTACACTTTATCTTTTCTTATACCTTTTCTATAGTTATCACATCTCGCTCACACAAAGAAAATAATAATTCCACCAGTGTTCCTTCACCCTTGTTAATTTGCACTGCATCCACATTTCAACAAACACACATGATATAATGATGAAGCAACAAATTACTTAAATAAAAATGGACATAGAGCCATATAATTATGTAGTAACAAACAAGTCCATCCCCATACATACCTTGTTTGCCTTTATGCATAAGGAAACAAATTATCCCATACATACCTCCTTTGCCTTTGCCTTTGCCCATTACACTTGTTTTGCCTTTGCCTTTGCCTTTGCCCATACATACCTCCTTTGCCTTTGCCCATTACACTTGTTTTGCAACAAAATAAACTCACCCTCTATCTTTGCTTATACCTTTGCTATGGTGCCTCACATCTCTCTCGAGCAAAGATAATAGTAATTTCTCTAGTGTTCCTTCACCTTTTTTTAATGTGCACTGCATCTACATTTCAAAAAACCCACATGATATAGTGATGAAGCAACAAACGAGTTAAATAAAAGTGGACATAAAACCATATAATTATGTCGAACAAACAAGTTCGTCCCCATACATGCCTTGCTTTTCATTATGCATCAAGAAGCAAATTCGACCATACATACGTCCTTCATCTTGCCCATTACATTCGAGCACTCTAGATTATCCCTAAACCCACACCGTTGAACCCAAAAGAAGATGTGAACAAAAGAAAAATAGATTAAAAAAAACACACACAAGATAAAAAGATCAAACCATAAATTAGCATGGCCATGCTCATAAGTACAAAAAATTAGTAGCCACAAAAACAAAATAGAACAAAAAGAATAGAAAAAAATACAACCAACAATACAAAGAAAAGGCAAAGAAAAAGGACAAATACAAAGAAAAGGCAATAAAAAGGACAAATAAGAAATAGACTTTGCACTATAGCTACAAAAAACACCCATGGCCAACCAAAGCCACCCTGCACATCAAAAAATAAACAAGCATTAAATAGAGATTAGAAACTATTATGAGAAATATGAAACATATCAAATATTATGGGAAATAAGAAAGAAATATCAAAATATCTTATGAGTAATCTTAATGGAGACTAAAAATCTTATGAGTAATCATATTTAATAGAAAATACATCATATGCAAACACCAAAAACCATAAACGTTAAATAAATAAGGAGGGAGGAGATCTAGAATATTTGCAACAAGAGAGATTACATACCAGATCATACAAGGATTCTGCATCAAAAGAAAATTGACCTCAACGTTTGCCTCTACACTCTGCTACAATGTCTCTCTCATGAAAATATTTAAGTAGTTTCATCATGAATCCTCCACATTCATTTACCTACATTACATTGAATTCAATAATTAAACAAATGATTAATAATGTAGGATGGCCCAAATTTAAACAAAAACAGATATGGGTTTTACACCAAATAAGAATCAACCATAGCAAAAAAAACTACAAAACTAACAAAAAGAAATCATGTAAAGAGAAACAATAGATAGAGACACTCATCTGCAACCCCAACCCCAAAATGTGTGAACGCCAACCAACGACACCCTAAACACCCAAAAAGGAATCATTAGTAATATTAAATATATACAAAAATTTCTAAGAAAAGTGAAACAAATATCAAAGCATTTTATGAAAAATATTGCATAGAAACCAACAATATTATGAGAACATTTCCAAGCAGAATTTGAGACCAATGACAATTATGAATGGGACAACAGGCATAGCAATTTCTTTAAAATGTTAATTCAAAATGAACTCTGATCTAAAACAAGACAAAAGAAACAAAAAAACAACAAAATTCAGGTTTGTACCTGCAACCATATTGCGCACAGGCCGAATTTTCAGATTTGATACTCTGAAAAGCTTCTCTAACTAGTATAATATTGATGCTCCTCTAAGTTTCCACAAGTTTAGTAAGTATTTCAGAGTGAGATTGTTACTCCTATTAGTGATCCTGGAACCCCAGGCGTTAATGATCTTGGTTCACAACTTTCATAAGCATTAGGCACTGTTTATATTCTTTAAAGTTGCAGCAATTTGGCATTATCTGAGATATATGTTCATAAGTTCTCTTTACATTCTAAGCAAGTGCATTTGTAGTTGAAGCATTATTGTCAAATGGATTGAATTGATGATGCATTAAAGTTATTGAATACTCTAATTTATTCCACTGTGGATGGGATGGTAAAAGTCAGTAAGGAAACTCTTTTTGACATCAAAATTTGTCTACAAAATGCACAAGAAAACATTGATTTTTTGCAGCTGGAGTCTCAGCTTCAGCAAGATGAGTTACAGTAGAAAATGCATCCTTTTGAACTTGTTTTTTTCAGAACAATCCCCTATTTGACTTCAAAACAGGATACTATTAGCAGCAACCAAGTCATCAAGTCAGTAAAGTTGAGGTTGATTTAGATCAAGTGCCCATTCTAGAAGCAGATTTGCATACAAGTGTGGAAATTCAACGTTCACTTCCCAAGCCAATCATCAGTCCTTGGAAAGAGCTTGTGCACAACAAGCACAGAATTGGTCTTGGGTATCACAAGGATGTGTCATTTCATATTCCAAATTACTCAAAGCCCATCCAGTTCCATAGTGCTGGGTTTATTCATGACAGTTCACCTTCAGTTGTTCCAGGTTCTGGTCCACTTCCACAACAGCCACAACAGATTGTTAAATGTCAACATTGTGACAGAGTTGGCATATGAAAGATCATTGTTTTGATCTTCATCCATGTGAGCACTATCATAAAACCACTCATTCTTCAAACAAATGCTTCAAAAACAAGCCTTCTGCAAGAACAAAAATTCATCTTGGATGGATCGCTTCTTGGCAATGGGCTTCAACAACCAAGAAGATATTTCAGTCATATGTCAGAACTTGTTCTAGAATATTGAACAATCTTGCAGTTGAGTTTTCTCCATCTTCTCACCTTGTCTCTGACGGGGGGAGTGATGGTCATATACAAGCTTCAAAGCCACATCAAGCGAGCATGAGCCACAACTTTCCATACCATATTCAGAGTTGTAGCCAGGACAGAGATGTCCTTAAGCATACCTTTGGTTGGTGGTTAGCCTTAAACCATCTATGCGGGTTTGAGACCTCCCTTTTCAAGTTGAGCTTCTCCCTCTTCAAATAATTGGGGACACTTCCTCTAGCATAAGACTTCAGCTTCTTGCCATTTCTAGAAGAGTTTCAGGAATTGCATTAAGCATTCTAGAGTTGGTGGTCATCCTTAAACCACCGCGGGATGAAGACCTCCCTTCTTCCAAGTTGAAGGTCTCCCTCTCCAAAGCATTAGGGATACTTCCTCTAGTAGAACACTTCAGCTCTAGGTTGCATGAACCGCCAAAATGTTTCGAAGTTTCCGAAACGGGTATGTTTAGAAACGTCACCTCCCAAAAATGGAAACATTGGCTGAAACCTCATATCTACCTATCTATATATATATATATATAAGTGAATAACATACTATTTTGCAAGAAAAAAGGGAATAAGACCCATAGATGACAATCTAGAAGGAAAACCAAGTCTATATTGACTCTCATATATGATTACATTATGGTCGGTTTCAAAGCTTCAAGTACGGGTATGTCTCAAAACGTCGCATTCCTAGAAGTTTTGTACAACATAGCTTCAACTTCTTGCCAGATTTGGAAGAGTTCCAGGAACTGCACTAAGTGTTCCAATGTTGGTGGTCATCTTTAAACCATCACCTTATACCAACATTTCAGAGAGCACATTCAGCCTAATGTTGCCATACATTTTTGCACATTTTGTATTACAACTCTCTTCTTGGACTCATACATACCCCTTCAGATTAAGGGGGGCAAATGTTGGACACGTAATCCTCTTAGGGGTTGTGTGGAAATTGAACAGTTAACAGGGGTCCAAGAGACCACTTGGAATGTGAAATCAAAGGTCACTAGACTTGTATAAATATGTATCATTGTGAATAATAATGCATTCAAGGTTGATCCTTCATATCTTTTGTCTTCGCCACTGTTGTGTTTAACAAGATCAGGTGGAGGGAAAGGGAAAATGGAGGGAGTCTGTATTTTGTTGAGTCTTATACGAGTTTTAAACGGGTTGTTCCCAATTCTTATACGAGTCGTTGTGTCAATAGCCAGACGAGTCTTATACGAGTACATGCAACATTGGATAATACCATGAAACCATGAGATTGTGTGAACAACAAATATTTCAACGGGTTGAAGGAAAAGATTATTTATGAGAAAAACATGACTTACCCATCCTATCCACTACATTTACACAATGTATAAAGTATCTTCACCACCTAACTTTCTCACATTGTACAACTATAGTCGCTCACCATACAAAGTGAACAAATATATTTTATTATGAGACCAAAGATAAAAGATATAATACACTAAATCACAAACAAATGGAACGAAAGAATTAACCATGCATGCCTCCCTTCTCATGACCATTACCCACGCCCATGGAATCATTAGCCATAGACAAAAGTAAGTGAATCATTAGCATACTAGTTGGTTAAAGCATTAGTATGGTTACTTGCTCCACATCTATGTTCTCATTCATGCGACAAGTTGTGTGGTCGTGTGTGTAATGAAAGTTGGATAAGTGTATCTTGTCTTGTCACGCCTTGCAATGTAGGTGGCATATCATTGTTGTATTATATTTGTCATCATTGGTATAATTTTTTGATTCATGTGCTATAATTATCATCATTGGTCTGATTTTTCTCATGAATCGAGGAGGAACTTTAAAGGTTGCTTTAGTATGCTAATTTACTGGGACAACGAAGTTGATCCCTATGTTGTTGTAGCCATAGTTTTAAAACCGTCGGCACGAATCAGAAACCGGCCAAACTGACCAATTCATTAAGCAACTAGGTCAAACCAGGCAATAAACTCGGTTTAAGGGCTAACTTCGCCAAAAAATCACAAAAACCAGACCAAACCAGCCGGTTTATGACAAAACCAGTCGATTTATGTTCAAACCGAAAGGTTCTGTCATGAACTGGATAGCTCATTACCAAGGTCGCGATAGACAGTGACAGACCCACACACAAACTCTTTTTGGAAGCTTCCTGGGTGTTTTGGAGGGAAAGTAAGGGTTGTTTCCCTCCAAAAACACCCTCTCCAAGCCGTTAAAAGGAGATGACTCCCCTCATTGGTCTCACACATCTCATTTGTAGTTTTTGTGAGTTTCATTGGGAGCTTGGAGAGTGTTGAGTTTTTATTAGAATAGTGGAACAACAAAGATTTTGAGCTCAGTACTAGCCACCATGCCTCCAAAAGCCAAGGATATTGTATGGGCTCATTGTGATATGATTGATGGAAAAATGACCTACAAATATTGCCAAAAATCTATTGAAGGAGGGGATATTAACAGGTTCAAGCAACACTTGGCTAGGATAGGAGGCCATGTAAAGCCATGTGGAGCACCAAATGAGGTAATAAGGCAGAATACCTTCAAAAGTTTGAGACTCAAGTCACTGAACTAGCAGAGAAGTTTGTGACTCAAGCAATTGCAAAGTTTGGGAGTAGAAACTCAACCAATTGATTTTGATCATGATGAGAAGTTTCATCTTTCAAGTGATAATATTGATCACTAATATCATATACGTAGACTTGTAGTAGACTGTAGGACAATGGTCCCATAGCTTGTAGCATTGATTTTGGACTTTATAGGCCATTTAGAGCCTCATTGCTTATGTATTTTGTCAATGATATGCATTGCACTAGGTGTCATTTTTATATATTCACGTTTACATGGTATATAGATGAGAAAATTTTACATATTTTGTCTCTATTGGTTTTAATTTTTAAATCTTAAGTTTTTTCATTAAAAATTAATTATTTCATGGTTTTTTTAAATCCGGTTCATTGAGATATGACCAGTCCCAGTTTGACCAGTTCCGGTTTGAAACCCGGTTTATTAGGTGGGCCTGTCTGGTCACCGGTTCCGGTTTTTAAAACTATGGTTTTCAAAGATCTGAATTGTCAATATTATATTTCCGTTGTAATAAAAGTAATTTTCAGATCTGTGTATTAATATAGAACTTTCCCTAAGGGGCTCCAAAATAGTGTACGTGTAAAGTCTTTGGCGTGCTCACATTCTTGAGTTTTCCTACAAACAATATTGGGCAGATTTCAAATTTCTTGAAAGTCCATTGAACAGAGATTTCTTCGAAATAGTATCGGGCAGATTCCAAGTTTCTTGAAATTCCATTGAACAAATTTGTTTCAGCACCAAGGATTAAAAATTTTAGACATATTTGAAAATGAACACTGCTTTAACAAGTTTACATGGTAATTTTCAACCTCAAACAATTAACCAAATGATAACACTCACGGATCATCATGGATTTATCAACATTATAGCAATGACAACGATGAATAATAGACCCTGGAAATGTGAACCCCAATTAATTTTTTTTTTAATCAAAGTTCTAGGAGAAGCAATAATATCACCCCCACTAACAAGATGACATACCATGAAACCATGACAAAAGGATAAATCATTGTGCGAAAAACAGATATTTCAATGGGTTGAAGAAAAAGATTAATTATTAAGAGGAAAGCATGACTTACCCATCCTCTCTACTACATTTGCAAAGTGTATAAACTATCTTCACCACCTTACCACCTTACATTGTACAGCTGTAATCACACACTATACAAAGTAAACAAATATATTTTAGTATGAGACCAAAAATAAAAGATATAATAAACTAAATAACAAATAGATGGAATGAAAAATTAACAATGCATGCTTCCTTTCCCCTGACCATTGCCCACTCCCATTGAATCATTAGCCATAGAGAAAAGTGAATTGCATGGCACATAGGATAAATCACCTTCATGTATGAAGTTATGAACAATAACACCCATCTCACCTTGTTCATCTCTTTCAGCTTCTCCACGTACCACTTTCCTTTCTCACCCAACAAACCAAACCACCACAAATTATTAAAAAAATATATATATATATATATATTAAAGAAACAAAATTAAATAAATAAATAAATAATAAAAATAAAAATATTTGCAAAACCAAAAAAAACAGGTATAACACAACAAATAAAACAAAGCATGGCCATGCTCAAATTCAACAAAGAAAAACAACAAACGATAACAAAAAAATGAAAATGCAAACATCATCTCTCTGTACAACATTCTTCTTGCAATATGGTCCCCCCTCCTGTGGAAAAAAAAATAGGCAGAAACAGGTTAAAATAAATAGAGGAATAGCAATGGTAAGCATATTTCCAAACGAAAAGTTATTTATAATATGAAACATACGTCCACTGGATGTTTTTTAAAGATGGGCAATGCATCTTTTATTTCACTTACTCATGCTCACATCGGTGGGACATCTGTAGTAGACACATAATAAAATATTAGAATTGTAATACAAGTTAAATTAAAAAGTTGAAGGTAATAATTATTCATGATATAAAACATACCTCCATTAGAATTTGTTTTATAAAAAAATGCGAGTCCATTTTGTCTTTCACTTAATTCTGCTTATCAGAATAGACCATCTGCAATAGATACAGTAAAATATCAAAATTGTAATACAAGATGAACTAGGGGGTTGAAGGCATGAACGTCTAATCAACTTGCTTCGAGTCACATTTATATTCTTTGCTATATTTGAGATGATAAAAATTTTCTAAAATCAACCTACTATTTTTAGAGTCAATACAACCAATGTTTTCATAAAAAATATTTGTTCATTTATTAACTTGGAATGTGTGGGGCGCTAGGTAATGTTGCCACCTGCCACACGAAGAGGTTGCAATCCATCATTTTCGAAATGCATTCAGGTAAATTGAATGATGCTTTGTTCGCCTTTCTACTGATTTGCATTGTCTAAGGGGCCTTCTCCTCTCAAACTTGTTAGACTCTACAACTATCACTCACTGCACAAAGCAAATTTATATATGAGACCACGAATAAACCACAGTGGCAATTAAATAACAGAAAAAAAAGACAGATGAATTAATGACACATACCTCCTTGCTCTTGGTCATTGCCAGCTCCTATAGAATAACTTCATTTCCTTGGTCATTGCCAACTCTTATAGAATCACCATACACTGATAAGATTATTGCAACAACAACCATGAGCACTAATCTATGAAGAAAAAGGTGGACAGAATTGGGTTATAATACACAGGAATAATAATGGCAAAAATATCTCAAAACTAGCAATCATTCATAATAGGAAACATACCTCCCTTAGATTTTGTTTTACACAGATGCATAGTCCATTTTGTATTTCATTTACTCAGGCTCACCAAAATAGGTCATCTACAATAGATACATAACAAAACATTAGAATTTTAATACAAGTTAAACTCGACAATCCAAGGCAATAATTATTTACAACAGAAAACATACTTCCCACAAGGATAAAAATGGAGATTGCATTTCTAATTTCATTTACACTTGAAGTGGTATCCAGCACATTTATGATGGTTTGACATCTTTTTCCGAGGCACACTTGTTGAAGAGGATGTGTTCTTATTATCAATGTTGCGAACATTGGCATCGGGATAAAATCGGCAAGGGTCTTGAAAACCAAAAAATCGTAAAAATTGGGAAAATATCACTAAAAATAGGCAAACATCGGCAAAATTAAGTTGCCATAAAAATATATGTAAAAATCGGCCAGCCAACATCGGCTAGTCCAAAAAATCGTGATAACGAGATAAAATCAAGATGTCATCAAGATGTTCACAACACTACTTATTACACATGCATTAACCCCTTTGGACGAGGGATTTATGCTCTTAGAGCTTGCAGACAAAGGCACTAATTGCATCGGAGCCATCTAGCACATCCGTCAAGGACTGCTTGAAGTGAGGAGCCATTGATTGGTGGGTGCACCATCTTGGAGGACCAACACACATGGACAACAAGACAACTTGAGAAGTGCTCCATTGGGGGTTTCGATAGTTGAATTAGCCTACTTAGTTCCATGTTTTGGTGTCGGGGGTTTCGATAGTTGAATTAGCCTACTTAGTTCCATGTTTTGGTGTCGGGGGTTTCAATAGTTGAATTAGCCTACTTAGTTCCATGTTTTGGCGTTGGGGGGTTTCGATAGTTGAATTAGCCTATTTAGTTCCATGTTTTGGTGTTGGCATTCCTCCCCTTACTGCTTACTCCATATAAAAATAGGGCTATCTCTTTACGAAGCCCAACTACTTTGCATCTTAAAGATGGATGGTTAGGGAAATGCTAACTACTTGGGGAATTTAGAAGATTATATTACTTTTTTTTAAGCAAGAATACTACTGCAAGGGTCCTTGGCTTGTGCGATGCAAGCGGTGAGTATTATAGCTTGTGGGATGCAAGTGTGTAAATCTTATTTAAAGGTTTGTGTGATGCTAGTGGAAGATCTTGGGATTTCACAATTTATGTGATGTTGGATTGTTGGAAGCTCCAAAGATTGGTTTCTAGATTTCTATCACTCAATAAGGCTTGCAGTGATTGTGGACACCCCAACAAGGGTTTGCTATGGATCAAAGAATGTTTGCTTCGGATAAGGCACGTAAGAAATTGATGTGCCATCTATAGGGTATTGTGTTTACTTTTCATTACAATGATAATATAAGGCTTATCATCTTTGTGCTATCCTCGTCATCATTGATCTGATTTTTTTCATGAATCGAGCAACTTTCATGATTCTTTTAGTACATTGATTTATTACAATAGGGAAGTTGATTGCTATGTTGTTGTAGCATGCTTAATGATGCCTTCAAAGATCTAAGTCGTTGATATTATATTTTCATGATAATAAAAATTTTGAAATCTATGTATTCTTATCAATGTTATCATCCGGACCAAATCAGTCTAAACTGGTTGGTCCAACCATTTTGAAGCAAAAATCTGTTTGGACCAGTAACTTGAATTGTTTTTGGTCGGTTCAGTACGGTAAAGTCGCGTAGAACGCAACAAGTGGAGCTTGTTTTGCATTTTTTCATTTTTTTCTTAGTTGGGCACTAGCCCACAATACAAGATGCTATGAATGGGACAACATGCACGACAGCTTATTTGAAAGCTTAATCCAAAATTGAACTCCAATTAAAAACAAGTCTAAAGAAAAAGAAAAGAAAAACAACTGTAGGAAAGCCAACAAATGTAGGAGAAATACATGACTAAGCCGATCGACCCTATTTATATAGTCATAATTTTAGGGGGTTGGTCCTAAAGTGATATTAGGAAAAATAGTATTAAAAGGAGGAAAAGTTCACTTATAAATTCATTCATGTGGGGTTCGCCCGACTCTAAGTTTGAAAGGGGCACTAGATTAGTAAATCATTTATACAAGAGAACCTGATGGAATTATTATTCTTCTTGATAGAGGCCTTTTTATGGTTCCTAGTTCAAATTTTAGAGTTGCTTTGAGTGTCATCCTTACTGTGCACAAACTTGCAAGTTGTCTTTGTTGTAAAATGTAACTATTGTAAAATGTAACTAGGTTCAGTCTTCATAATGACATTGTAATTATGGTTTTGTAAACAAGAAAATGAATTTACTATTATGCTTACTTCATGGGTTTCATGAGCAAGAGTTTTTATAGATGGCTCCCATTGAGAACCTTAGGATTTGTCCTTAAAGTCAAAAAGTCAATGTCATGTATGAAGAGCTCTTCTTGAGCATATGTAAAATGTATATGAGTCAATCTAGTGTCTAGATAGCCCTCCAAAAGACAAGCACAGATCTCCTCTTGAAGTTAGCCTGCAAGATGAATTAAATAACTCATGTCGGCTCATATAATGAAGACACAACAATTCTCTCTCTCATGTCAGCTTATATGCATGACTAACCACTATATATAGGTGTGTAAGGATCCGCATTATAGTAAGACAGAATTCGGATATCTCTAAAGTTTTCGGTGGGTAATTACAGTCAACCAAGTTCGGACAGCCCTAAGATTTTCGGTACTAGTTATAGTCAACAATTCGTGGATCTCTCTTTGAAGTTCGAATAAACAATGGCAGTCATCAAGCTCGGATCCACAAAAGAACAAGGATGATTTCTCTTAAATTTAGGTCACAGTCACAGTGACAAGAAAGGAGCCTAGTTCGGATGTCAAGATACATAATGAACTCAGAATAGTGATGAA
The DNA here is from genome assembly GCA_031772625.1 of Pinus tabuliformis. Lineage (NCBI taxonomy): Eukaryota > Viridiplantae > Streptophyta > Pinopsida > Pinales > Pinaceae > Pinus > Pinus tabuliformis. The sequence continues at coordinate 396,854,100 of CM062815.1, forward strand.
GGAATAGCGAAGATCTTTCATGATGAAGGGACAACAAAGATACAAGCAAGGAGGATCTATAGTTGACAGTTCAGATGCCTCTTTGATGGACAGTGTTATAAAGTAGACAACTCGGATGATGAAGGCTAGAAGGAACTCAAATCTGTCATGAAGGAACAACGAAGACATTATAGAGACTTCGGATGATGCAAGGTACAATTCAACGCTATAATGGAGACAATACTTTGATGAGCTATGTGCTATGATTCGGTTCAGATCTATTATAGTCTCGGTACAACTACAGTAAGAAGATCTCGGTGCTATGATGAAGTCATGATGACAAGAAGGATCAAAGGAAAGAGGAAGGAAGAAGAGGAGACAGTGTCTTGGTCTTGGAGTGGCTATTAGGTCAAGGGTCTTGGTCTTGGTATTCATCAATTGGAATCTCTATAAGAAGAATTTGTGCAAGTTTTCCTCTCAAAGAGTGAGAGGTTTTGGCCCTGGCAGAAAGCCAACATCTTGTGTTAATAAGAAAAAGCAAAAGGTACCTCACATATAGTTATCATCGTGAGAAGAATCTTATTAACCTAATTGCCCTAGATTCTTCAACATGGAATCAGAGCTAAAGTGTTGAAGTCAAAGGAAGGGCATCAAAGAGACATTCAAGGATCAAGTTTTAAGAAGGGCATCAAAGCAAAGATATCATCTTGGAGAAAGTCGAAACCCTAGAAGCAGTTCTGATCTACACTACAAAAGAAGGCAAAGCATATTGAAGGTAAGAAGGCATTGTCATCATCTTCAAGGTTATAAAACAAGCAAGGATCATCTCCTTGCCCTAGAAGAAGATCTTCCAAGGAAGCAACAAATCATCCTCATCAAAAGGAGTAACCTTTTCTATTGGAGAAAGGCTTTTTCATTTGAAAGAAGATCATCCAAGAGGAAGCTCTAATACATCTTCTTCAACCATCATCAAAGTGATCAAGTAGAAGAGTTCATCTTCACTTGTCAAGTAAGTATCTTTCATTCATTAATTTATTTGGTAAAATGACTTCATGGTTGCAAGGAGATCTATAAGTTGGATAGGTCATCAAAGGTCCTTGCATGGAATAAGGAGGATTGTCATAGTCCTCATAGATAAGTGAAGTCATGAAACATATCTATGAAAAAGGTCTCCTTTGAATTCATCGGAACGAACTCTTAAATTCCTCTCACATAAACAATATTGGAGACATCAAAGAAGCAGGAAGAAGAATTATAAACTTTACCAGAAAAGAAAGTTCATATCACTGAAAGGATAGGCGGAGTTGAGGAAAAAAATTCCATGGTAAGAGGGAGCGAGAAATCATTAAGATTGTCTCCCTCACTAGCTCCTAGATCCTGCATAACTTATGTCTACAATAAGATGTGGTATGACATCTTAGAAGCATTAGAAATAAAGACTCGTGAAATCATCACCATGGTAACAAAATTCATGGAATAAGTTCAAATTATGATTTCTATGCAAGATAGAAAAGGACGAGTTGAGGGCAAAAGTGTTGAGGACTCAAACATTTGCTGGAAGGAAAGGAAGTTTGGAAAATTCTGGTACTCAGAAAAAGGGAAAAAGAGCATAGCTGAAATTCAATGCTATGGAAGGTTATGTACTTTACAGGAAAGATTGTCCTTAGCTTAAGAAGGACAATAACAAGAAGAATAGAGAAGAATCCCATTTCACCAAAGAAATGGAGGAAACTGAAAGAAGAAAGAACAAGGAAGGAGAAGCATTAGAAGCAAGAGCTCGTGACATCACCATAGGGAAATATGAAGGACCGTTGGAACAAAATCTATGGTAGTCAATATAGCTCTTGGTGACCTCATTGAAAGATCAAAGGAAAAAGTCATCCAGGACAAGTCTCATCATACATCAGTCAAAAGGGAAACATCTATTGAATAAGTACATGCAAGATCCTCAAGATTCTCTGATGGAATCCTCATCGAAGGATTCACAGATCTTGAGTGGAGGCAAGTGTTTCATCAAGAACTCCAACTTATCGAATTCATGGGATGATGGTATGATGACATGAGAAATGGAGCAGATCAAGAGGTTGAAGATATTTTCAATCAAGGAAGCTGTTGGAAGAAGCCTAGATGACCTAAAGGTAAAATGAGGTATGTATGCTTGTATTTAATATTATAAAGTCATGTCGAATGGTTGCAGGTAACATGGATCACTATTACTATCTTGAGAAGCACGATCAAGGGAAAAGGATCTCCTCCTTTGAAAGGATGCAAGAAGGCATATGTCATACTAGATGAAAGCAACATAATATGTCCTTATATGAAGTATGAGGCGGTTGACTACAATTAAGGAACTTTGATTGGAAGCTCATGGGAATGGAATGTGTGAGGAAGGAAGAGATAGTGAGATATGCAACTATAATGAAGGTGAGAAACATCCAAGAGACCAAGAAGATTTGACTAGAAAATCTCCCGAAAAGATATGAAGACTCTGATGAAACTCTGAAAAAAATGGAGACCCTTGACAATGGATATCTTTGGGAGATATCTATCTTGAGAAGCATGATCAAGGGAAAAGGATCTCCTCCTTTAAAAGGATGCAGGAAGGCATATGTCAAACTAGATGAAATCAACATAATATGTCCTCATATGAAGTATGAGATGGTTGTGTAGGTTTTAACCCCGTACAGAAATTACTTGCATACGAATTCTAAGAACAAAAAATAAACAATGTGAGAGCATAACACATAAAACACATACAGATTTTCCCCTGGATCCCAAAACCGGGACTTACAACTTGATTTTTCATTATGCTCCTTTCAATGTTATAATACATATATATACATGCTGAAGCATCCAATACCATGGACCGAAAACCATCGCGTCCAAATCCATGTGCGAAAACCATGCACAAAACCATAGGTAGGTCCGCCCAACCTAATATAGGGTCCAAAAAAAACGGACCCCCTTGTGACCCCCGGCCCCCCACTGCGCAATCGGCGCAACGAAGGGGGGGCTCCACCACCCCTCTAACCCCCCGATTAACTAGGGGAGCTAGTCGTGGAAAGAATATAACACAACCCAACATTCTCCCACTTGTTGCTTTCTTTCCACAGGAGAGCTTAATCATTTATCCAACCCTGCAACACCCATTGTTTCTCTAAACCAAGAGAACTTCTCAGAGCTCGTAGATTTTGTCAATGCATCTACAGTATTCTTCAAAGCGTCCACCTTTACCAGCAACACCTTTTTGTCTTCTATCATATCCCTCACAAAGTGATATTGAACATCAATGTACTTTGTCTTTGAATGATAAGCACAGTTCTTTGCCAAGAAAATTGCACTTTGGTTGTCACAATGTATCCTTATAGCTCTCCGTACTAACCCCATACTTGAACACAATCTCTACAACCAAACTGCTACCTTACTTGCATGCGGTTGCCATGTATTCTGCCTCTGTAGTTGATAGTGCCACTACAAATTGTTTCTTACTCATCAAATTGACTGCACCTCCAAATAGGTTAAACACATACCCACTTGTAGATCTTCTTTGATCCAGATCTCCAGCCTAGTCTGCATCAACAAAGCCACGAATATCCAAAACTCTATCAAATCCTGATCTTTTCTTGGTAGCACAAACCATAATCACTAGTGCCACGTAAATACCTTAAAACCCGCTTCATTGTTGTCCAATGCTCCTTCCTTGGTTTTGATATAAACCTGCTCAATACTCACACTGCATGTGTAATGTCTGGTCTAGAACAGACCATCGCATACATCATACTACCAACTGCACTTGCATATGGAACACGGGACATGTCCTCTTCCTCTTCTTGTGTCTTTGGACACTGTTCAGCAGATAACTTTACAACTACAGGAATAGGAACCTTCACTGGTTTACTATCCTGCATATTAAACCTCTGCAATATTGACTCGACATACTTCCTTTGGTTTAACCATAGCTTCTTCTTTGCCCAATCTCTTTTAATTTCCATGTCCAAAATATAGTTCGCAGCACCAAGATCTTTCATGTCGAATTTGGAGGACAATTGGGTCTTCAAATCCTGGATAATTTATTTGTCATTTCCAACTAGCAACATATCATCCACATACAATACCAAATAAGTAACACGGTCACCAATTAATTTAAAATACACACAATGATCTGCTTTGCTTCTGGTGAAGCCAAGTCACCGTATAAATGTATCAAATTTCTGATACCACATCCTTGGTGGCTATTTTAACCCATGCAGAGACTTCTTTAACTTCCATACTAGTTCTTTCTTACCCTTCACCACAAAACCTTCAAGTTGCTTCATGTAGATCTCTTCTTCCAGATCCCCGTGAAGAAATGTTGTCTTCACATCCATCTGTTCTACCTCAAAATCAAAAGCAGCAGCAACAGATAAAAGTAATCTAATAGAAGCTATCTTGGCAAAAAAAGAAAAAATATCACCAAAATCAATTCCTGACACCTGGGAATAACCTTTTGCTACCAACCGAGCTTTTATTTCTCCACCTTTCCTTCTGCATTTGTCTTCTTCTTGAACACCCATTTGTTGCCAATGGGTTTCCTTCTAGCTGACAACTCCACCAGATCCCAAGCCTCATTTTTGTGCAAAGATGCCATTTCATCAACCATGGCCTCTTTCCAGAGTTTGCCATCCTCTGAATCTACTGCTTCCTTCACAGTTCTAGGATCATCATCAGTAATAGATAAAGCAAAATTTGAACAAAAAGTAGATGGACTATACCTTTCTAGCTGCCTTCTTTCTCGAACTGATCTTCTCACAACCGGAGTTTGTGGCTCTTCATCTTCTGATTCCTCTTCTGTTGTAGAGTCTAATTCTTCCTCCTTTAGCTCAAACTCTATCTTCTCAGGTTCCTTTGATGGGACCTCATGTTTAATAACATCTTTCACTTCTCTGAACACCACATCTCGATTGTACACAACCTTCCCTATTACTGGGTTCCAAAGCTTATAACCCTTTAAACCATCCTTATACCCAATAAAGATGCACTTTTCAGATTTACTATCCAACTTGGTTCTTTACCCCTTTGGAACATGTACATATGCATCACATCCAAATACCCTCAGATGTGAAAGAGAGGGTTTCTTACCAGTCCATACCTCTTATGGAGTCTTATCCTCCAACACTGATGAAGGTGATCTGTTGACCAGGTAACATGATGTCTCCATTGCCTCTGCCTAGAATTCCTATCCTAACCCAGCACCACTGAGCATGCTTCTTGCCCTTTCCATCAACGTCTTGTTCATTCTTTCTGCAACTCCATTTTGCTCAACTGTGTATGGAGTAGTCTTCTGTGTAGTCTTTTGTCGTGCTATACCACACTTCTTACAGAATTCTTCAAATTTCGTGTTGCAAAACTCTCCACCGTTATCTGTCCTCAACACCTTTATCTTCTTCTCTGTCTGATTTTCCACCAACCTTAAATTCTTTAAACCTGTCAAAGACTTCAAATTTCTTCTTGAGGAAATATATCCATGTATTCCTTGAGAAGTCATTTATAAATTATACATAGTACACAAACTTACCCAGTGATGGAACCTTCATAGGTCCAAACACATCACTGTGCACAAGCTCTAATATTTGTTTCGCCCTCTTACCACCAGAGGGGAAACTCACCCGATTCTGCTTCCCATATACACAATTTTCACAGAAATCAAAATCCGGAGAGCTATTAGTCATAACTTCTACCATACCTTTACCATGAAGTATTTGAAGGCCCTTTTCTTCAATATGTCCAAGCCTTTGATGCCATAGCATGGTCTTTTCTCTAAAGACCACTAGATTTTCTGCTTCACTTTTAGGAACCACAATAATAGTGCTACCTTGCAGCTTGTACAGAGTTCCAATTTGAACTCCCTGCATCAATACTAGTGCTCCCTAAACCATCTTGCAAGTATCTTTCTTGAACACTGTTTTTCCACCTGCATCATCCAACGTGCTTACCAAAATCAGATTTCTGGCCAATGCAAGAATATGCAAAACTCCCGGAAGCGTTCTAACCCTTCCACCTTGCAACTTCAACTTTACTTTTCCGCGACCAGTGATTCTAGTCTTCCTGTCATCCCCCAAGAAGACATCACCACCATCATATTTCTCATACTCACAGAACCACTCTCTATGGGGAGTGAAGTTAAAGAATGCACCTGAGTCAATCAACCATGCCTCATGATCTACATGTGTACTTGAAGAAGCCAAGTACACATCCCCACCTTCATCTGAAGTGGTTTTCGCCTCTACAGAAGGAGCATCATCAGATCCCTTTCCTTTGTCAGGAGCTTTATATTTACATTCCATTTTGTAGTGGCCTTCCTTTCCGCATAGATTTACAGTCCCTTTTGTAGTGCCCTTCTTTTCCGCATTTCCAGCACACCACATTTACAAGTTTTCTTGGAGATTTAGATCTCTCTCTAGATTTAGATCTCCCACTCGATGACTTATTTTTGTTTCTGTTCTGGGACCGTCCTCGCACAAACAAGGCATCACCATTCTGGCTCTCCATATTTTTCCGTCTCATCTTCTCCGTCAGCAAGGATGAGACTATTTCATCAAACTGCAAGGCAGTTGCATTGCTACCTATTGCGATAACCAGATTATCCCACGAATTTGGTAGAGAACACAACAAACTAATGCACTTATCTTCATCTGAAATTTTAATATCAACGGACAATAACTGACTTACCACAGTATTAAATGTGTTCAGATGCTCTGTCACCAAGTCTCCATCTTTCATCCTCAGGATATACAACTTTTTCCGTAGGAACAATTTATTCACCAGAGACTTAGATTGGTACAAAGTCCCTAACTTATCCCACAAAGCCTTCGTCATAGCTTTCCTTAATACATTCAGCAATACTGAATCTGAGACACAAAATCATATTGTGTTATTTGCCTTCGGATCCAACTTCTTCCATTCTTCATCGAACACTACCGTTGGTTTAGTACCCGGATCTACTGCGATCCACTGATCTTTATCCACCCACAAATCCTCCATCTTGAGTTTCCACAACTAACCATTAAATTTCTCGATCTCTATTTTTCCACTACTTGCCATCTTCTTTCAACACCAGAATCGATTCCACAGATCTCCCACTAAACAGGGTCTACCACAGGCCAAAGCGAAACCCCTCAGCAACAAAGGTGTCCCCTTGAAGCCAAAACAGCTCTGATACCAAATGTAGGCTTTAACCCCGTACAGAAATTACCTGCATACGAATTCTAAGAACAAAAAATAAACAATGCGAGAGCATAACACATATACACAGAAATTTTCCCCTGGATCCCAAAACCGGGACTACCAACTTGATTTTTCATTATGTTCCTTTCAATGTTACAATACCTATATATACATGCCGAAGCATCCAATACCATGGACCGAAAACCATCGCGTCCAAAACCATGTGCAAAAACCATGCACAAAACCATAGGTAGGTCCACCCAACCTAATATAGGGTCCAAAAAAAAAATCCCCGGGGCATTGCCCCAGACCCCGTACAGGGGGGCTACCCGCCCCCCTCAAACCCCCCCATTGCACAATCAACGCAACGAAGGGGCAGTTCTGCCACCCCTCTAAGCCCCGATTAACTAGGGTAGCTAGTCGTGGAAAGAATATAACACAACCCAACAGGTTGACTACAATTAAGGAACTCTGATTGGAAGCTCCTCGGAATGGAATGTGCAAGGAAGGAAGAGATCGTGAGATATGCAACCATGATGAAGACAATCAACATCCAAAAGACCAAGAAGATTTGAGTAGGAAATATCCCGAAAAGATATGAAGACTGTGATGAAAGTTTGAAAAAGATGGAGACCCTTGACAATGGATATCTTTGGGAGATGTGTCAACATGTATGCAAGATGTTGGTACCGACAGGAAGATGTCATGATGAAGAGCCATCTCGTAAGGTACTATTTAACTTAATGTTATGTTTTGATTTCTTGAATAATATCTGGATGAATTCATACAGGGCTATTGGAACAAGAGTTGTAAGCGCAAGTACAACTAGCATTCATGTGGTGAATGGAAATTCCTGAAAGAAGCATGATGAGAAAGAAGTAGCCATATGAAGAAGGTTCTAGATATGTACCAAGAAGGCCACTTTCCATGAAGAAAGGAATGACATGACGAACCAAGGAGGAAAGTGATCGATGGCTAATGCCCTACAAGGAAGAAGCTCGACTGAATTTCATGACATCAAGGAAAGAAATTGATCAAGCAGTTGAAGGACCCACGAAGAAGAAGTTGTTGATGAAAAGGAGAGTCCCTAGTTAAGAGGGAGCTCTGACAAGTCCCTAATTAAGAGGGAGCTTGGGCAAGTTCCTGGTCAGAAGGAGCTTGGGTACATTCCTTTATAGGAATAGGCATATCTTCCCTAGTTGAGAGGGAGAGATAGACACAACATTCTTGTCTTCACTTGGGAAGAAAGAATGGAGGATTGGGTAATCATCTGGCATTTGATGCTCTTTGAGGATGTGTAGGGCATCCAAGATAAGAGTAGGCAAGAGGACCAATATTCTTTGAGGGTTGGGAACCCAAGATAAGAATAGTCCTAGAAGGTCATACTCAGTGAACACCCAGGTGGGTATGTACCTTGAGAGACAATGATGAGTCATTGGTCTCGCCAACATTGTGCTTTGATCTGATGAGAGATAGAGTTGTCAGTCAAGGCCTTGTTGTGGAAACAATGTTGGTTACTATGATGCTATACAGATGGATTACCAATTTGATTCTTCTTATGAGAAATTCTTCAGATTGAGAATGACCAAGTACCATTATGAATACCTCCCTAGTTAAGAGGGAGTGTTGTAAAATGTAACTAGGTTCGGTCTTCATAATGACATTGTAATTATGATTTTGAAAACAAGAAAATGAATTTATTATTATGCTTGCTTCATGGTTTCATAAGCAAGAGTTTTTATATAGATGGCTCCCATTGAGAGCCTTAGGATTTGTCTTTAAAGTCAAAAATTCAATCCCATGTAGGAAGAGCTCTTCTTGAGCATAAATAAAATGTATATGAGTCCATTCTAGTGTCTAGATAGCCCTCAAAAAGAAAAGCAAGGATCTCCTCTTGAAGTCGGCATGCAAGATGAATTAAATAAATCATGTCAGCTCATATAATGAAGACACAATTATTCTCTCTCTCATGCCGGCTTATATGCATGACTAACCATTATATATAGGTGTGTAAGGATCCGCATTACACAAAGACACAATTCGGATATCTCAGAAGTTTTCGATGGGTAATTGCAATCAACCAAGTTCAGACAGCCCTGCGATTTCTGTACTAGTTACAGTCAATAGTTCGTGGATCTCTCTCTGAAGTTCGGATATATAATGGCAGTCATCAAGCTTGGATCTCCACAGAAGAACAAGGATGATTTCTCTGAAATCTGGGTCATAGTCATAGTGACAAGACAGGAGCCTAGTTCGGATGTCGAGATACATAATGAACTCGGAATAGTGATGAAGGAATAGCGAAGATCTTTCATGATGAAGGGACGGAAAAGATACAAGCAAGGAGGATCTATAGTTGACAGTTCAGATGCCTCTTTGATGGACAGTGTTATAAAGTAGACAGCTCGGATGATGAAGGCTAGAAGGAACTCAGATCTGTCATGAAGGAACAGTGAAGACATTATAGAGACTTTGGATGATGTAAGATACAGTTCACCGCTATAATGGAGACAATACTTAGATGATCTATGTGCTACGATTCAGTTTAGATCAATGTTGTGAAAAGCGCGAGCGGGATTAAATCGGCGCGGGGAACGAATCAGAAAAAATCGGAAAAATCGGGAAAATAGCGGAAAAAAGCGGGAAAAAATCGTTTGGTACAAAAATATTCATTTTTTTTCATTTTTTTAATTTTTTTAATATCTAAACCATCTACAACATAAAATAAATACATTGACACATAAATATGATAGAAAAACTAATATATAAGATGTTTAATATCATTTCTAGTGCTAAAATCACACATAACATTGAATCATGTCCTGAATAGTAAGTCCTGACTCCTGAGTCCCAACTCAGCCTCAAAATATCAAAAAAAAAATATGATAATGTATCTCATCATGTCATAATGTCATATACAATAAAATGAGGTCTAATCCTATTGATTTCCTCTGCCCCTCTTGCGAGAAAATGCCACAGCTTTCCCTTTCCCTCTAGATGTAGATGCTAGTGCCTGTGCTGGTGGAGATGGCAGTGGAGTTTGATGTGCTCTAGAAGCTGAAGAACTAGAAGTAGGAGCTATAGGAGGTAGACCACGTCCTCTACTGGTGGCAGGGGTAGCCCGAGCAGGTGGTGTCACCTGGAAACATTACAATCTCCCAATCCTGAAATTCTGAAAAACCGATAAGTCTGCTGGATTTTAAATGAATCTAAAATTCTACTTTCTCCACATGAAATCCAATGAGGTTGGAACCACTCTCAAACATCCTGAGTCATTTCATGGTAATGTTAAAAATTTAAGTAAAAGGATGAAAATGAAGATTAAGGAGAATGTCACTTTTACTTTAAGAATTTCACATTACCATGAATAGCATATCCATACTAGGGCCTAGACTTGATCATTAAGCTGCCCCACTCAAACATTATTTGTTTCTTTCAAAAAAAATTGCATGAAAAAACCCAAATGACCAAATGAAAAACCAAAAAAAAAATTATAAAATCGTGCTGTCCCAGCAACCCCAAGCTTTTTTCGGAAAAAAACACGCCTTTTTCGAAAAAAGCGCACTTTTTTCGGAAAAAGCGCGCTTTTTTTCGGAAAAAAGCGGCAAAAAATAGCCGCTTTTTCGTGTAAAAAGTGCGATAAATCGGCACGGGAAAAAAGCACGATTTTTTCAAAAAAGCGCGATTTAATCGCGCTTTTCACAACACTGATTTCAAACCAATAAGTACCTCCCATGAACTTTGTTTTATAAAGGCAAATTGTCCACTTTCTTTTCTACATATCAGTGTTCAATGCAACAAGCCATCTACAACAGATACATAACAAAATATAAAGTCATTAAGGAAGTTAAAACTTAGAGTTAAATGCAATAACTATTCATAATAGCAAACATACCTTTACGTTGCATCTATATTACCTAAGGTATCTTCTCAATTCAACTTTCTTATGCTCTACAATTAGAGTCACTCTACACAAAATAAACTTATATTTGAGATCATGAATAAACAATGGAAAAAACTAAATAACAAATAAAATAATTAGCTATACACATACCTGCTCGCCCTCTCCCAGTGCCAACTCCTATGGAATCATCATATGTTGATCAACACTATAACAAGGAATTAAAGGAAACATCATATGTTGGGAATTAAAGGACAACAATATTTTGTAGGAGAAAGCATTGCTCACCTATCCCATGTTCCACATTTCTAGTGTTTATAGTATAGATAATAAAACATTAGAATCATTATAAAAGTTAAACTTCAGAATTAAACATAATAATTATTCATAATAGCAAACATACCTATACATTGCATCTACATTTCTTGAGGTATCTTCTTCACTCAATCAACCTTTTACATTTGTAGTCACTCATTGCACAAAATAAAATTTTATATGAGATCATGAATAAACCATGGAAAAAACTAAATAACAAATAAACAAAGCAATGAATTAACCATACACATACCTGCCCGCACTTACCAAGTGCCAACTCCTATGGAATTGTCATATCTACATCAACATTATAACAAAGAATTAAAGGACAACACTATTTTGTAGGAGAAAAGTATTGCTTACCCATCCCTTGTTGCATGTTTGTAGTGTCTAGAGTATCTTCACCATTTGACCTTCCTATATTGTTGAGTTATAGAGTTGCAGTTCGTGACTACACAAAGCAGATCTATATCACAAATAAAACATATAATAAATTAAATAGTAAGCAAATTGAGTCACAAATTAGCAATAGGTAATTTTAAATAAAATGTATTGCATATAGGTAAAGTGAATTACCTTCATTTATGAATAATAACCTTCATCTCATCTCTTTCATTTTCTCTACATGCTATCTCCATTTCCTCTCCCACACCCAACAATCCAAACCAATACCAAACTAGAAAAATAAATAAAAATAAAAATAAACAAAACAATGGAAAACAATAAAAAAAGAGAGAAAAATAATAATAATAATAAATTAAAAAAGAGAGAAAAAAAGAAAACAAGTATGAAACACGACAAAGCATGGCCATGCTCAAACTCAACCAAACGAAAATATGTAGACAACAAAAAATTGAAAAAGCCCACTCCACAAATCATCTTTATTGCAATGTGTTCTCCTTCTTGTTACTCTCCTTTGCTGCAAGAAAAATAAATTGGGGAGAATTAGGTTGAAATACACATAGATAGTGATAGTAATCATGAACATATTTCAAAACCAATAAATACTTCCCATGAACTTTGTTTTATAAAGACAAATTGTCCACTTTCTTTTCTACTTATCGGTGCTCAATGCAACAAGCCATTGCAGCAGATACATAACAAAACATAGAATCATTAAGGAAGTCAAACTTTAGATTTAAATGCAATAACTATCCATAATAGCAAACATACCTCTGTGTTGCATCTACATTGCCTAAGGTATCTTCTCAACTCAACTTTCTTGGACTCTAAATTTATAGTCACTCTGCACAAAATAAACTTATATGTGAGATTATGAATAAACAATGGAAGAAACTAAATAACAAATAAACAAAGCAATGAATTAGCTATACACATACATGCTCGCCCTCTCTCAGTGCCAACTCCTATGGAATCATCATATGTTGATCAATAATATAACAGGGAATTAAAGGAAACATCATATGTTGATCAACAATATAACAGGGAATTAAAGGACAACAATATTTTGTAGGAGAAAAGCATTGCTCACCTATCCCATGTTCCACATTTCTAGTGTTTAGGGTATAGATAATAAAATATTAGAATCATTATAGAAGTTAAACTTTAGAATTAAACACAATAATTATTCATAATAGCAAACATACCTGTGTTGCATCTACATTTCCTGAGGTATCTTCTTCACTCAATCAACCTTCTACATTCATAGTCATTCACTACACAAAATAAAATTTTAAACAAGAACATGAATAGACCATGGAAAAAACTAAATAACAAATAAACAAAGCAATGAATTAACCATACACATACCTACCCGCACTTACCAAGTGCCAACTCCTATGGAATCATCATATGTAGATCAACATATAACAAAGAATTAAAGGACAACATTATTTTGTAGGAGAAAAGCATTCTTTACCCATCCCTTGTTGCATGTTTGTAGTGTCTATAGTATCTTCACCATTTGACCTTCCTATATTGTTGAGTTATAGAGTTGCAGTTCATGACTCCAAAAAGCAGATCTATATCACAAAAAAACCATATAATAAATTAAATAGTAAGCAAATTGAGTCACAAATTAGCCATAAGTAATTTTAAATAAAGTGTATATAGGTAAAGTGAATTACCTTCATTTATGAACAATAACCTTTATCTCATCTCAATACAGGTAAAGTGAATTACCTTCATTTATGAAGAATAACCTTTATCTCATCTCTTTCATATTTTCTACATGCTACCTTCCTTTCCTCTCCCACACCAAACAATCCAAACCAATACCAAACTATTAAAAAAAAATGGAAAACAAGTATGATAGGTTATTTTGATCAAAAGAGGGATGCATGCGACTTGCGATATTTCTTAGAGGACTTGCTTGACAAGTAATTTCCACGTTTATTTATTCTTGGGTGGTGCACTCAACGTGGGTGGTTCACTTTCCTTGCACTCCAAGTTTTCTCCAAAGTGACCTGCACACCATGCAAGTTATTTTAGGTTGGCTTATGTTGCAAGCAACTTTCTATTCTAGGGTTGTGCACATTACTTGTGGATGCATGCCACTCGTGATATTTCTTGGAGGACTTGCTTTACAAGTAATTCCATGTTTATCTATTCTTAGTTAGTTCACTCAACTTGAGTGGTTCACTTTCCTTGCACTCCAAGTTTTTTCCAAAGTGACCTGCACACCATGCAAGTTGCTTAAGGAATTGTTGAAATTTCTAAGTCTATCTGTTAGAAATTTAGTTTATATTCTTCTAGTTTATTTCTTCTACTTGTTAAATTCGAACAAGTTATTTAAAACATATAAATAACGAAATAAACACAATACAATCTCAACATCTACAGATCATCAGCTGAAAGAAAACAAACACACAAGTGACACCGTTATTTTTGGACAAATGTCCCCGGAAAAACCCAATGCGGGAAAATTGGTGCAGCTATTCTGAGGGTTTATTATTATGCAGTATTTCCTTGAGTACAATTGGGTGCCAAACTGGCTCACCCGACAGAGAAAAATAACTGGCAGCAATACCTCTCTATTCGGAAACAGGTATTCAGAAAACCTATCCCACGAAACCCTCTCCAACAACTCTAAAGCACTGTGTTGGCCCTTTTGGTCTCTGCATCAACCCCAAACCCCTCTGCGCCAGCCCTCTGAGGCACTGCGCAACCTCTGGGACCCTCTGCGTCAGTCCAGCAACTCTCTGCATGGATGACGCAGTCCCTCTAGCCTCTGCGCTATCTTTGTTGGGCTCTGCATGGCCAGATCTAGCTGCTACTTCCCGCTCTCTACTTCTACGTTGGTCTCTTGGCACTGTCTCTGCCTAGTACTCACTGCCCCTCGTTGTTGATCACTGATTCGACTTTGCTTAGCAACCCCACTCTAGCAAATCGAATGACTCATCACTCTGGTGTGTTCTCCCACTAACCCTCAAACCTCCTCTTATACTTTTCCTGTTGGTCCTTCAACAGCCGAGATTAAATCCCTAATCAACAACTAAGATTAGATTTGGCTTGATCCATGACTTTTGGAACCTTCAACCTAGTTTTATATTAATACCCATTAATATTTTATTTTTCCTAAGTTTAGACTTAGGAACTCTATTAAAAATATTAATTATTTTAATATCTCCCAAACCAGGTACAATCTGTCCAAACCATTTCTGGACCTTGGAGATCTCATGTGCTTTAGCCTCTCCACCAATTTTCATGGCTAGAGCACATCCGATGCTACCCCAAATCAACACTCCCTCTTAGCAAGGACTGTGCTCTAGTAATACTCCAGATTGAGCATCACTTTAATTATACAGCACCGATACCTGTGTTGATGCTAGGCCTCTCCGCCCAACATCCTCTGCATTGCTGCCTCCTATACTGCTACCCATGGCCCTGCCACTGCCACTGTTGCATCCGTACAGCAGCTCCCTCTGCATCCGTGCTACTACTGGTCCATCCTCCTAACACTGCATCTGCATTGCATCCCCCTCTCATCATGCTGCATCGTGCTACTGCTTACTGGTACTACAGTACAACTCAGTTACTGAGAAGTAAGTAACTGATCCACCCAACTTCTAACATCCTTGTCAGGCTAGAAACACTCCCGATGTTGAAGCTCCCTCTGCCGCTAACAAGTGCTCCTTGTACTAACCTCTGCGATGCTGCAACAACTCCCTACATCTCGCACCGCTGCAAACCTCACTGTGCCATCTCGCGTCATTGCAACACTCCCGTGCCTCTTGCACTGTTGCAGCCTGCTAGCCTCGCACTACCCAAGGACTCCTGCACTATAGCACTCTCTACCACTTCATCCGCATCCGTCTCTACTGACATCCGCCAATCCTGCTACTCTCTTCAGGGCTCCAGTAGCAAAGTATAATCCAAGAGGTTGGGTACCTCAAGGATCCTGCCCCTCATCGCCTGTAGTCTTCCTGACTACAGCTCAATGTCTCCCCACCTCTTTTCTAGAGGTACGTGAGCACTCATGGCACAATTGTCATCCTCCTCGACTTCCTTCTCGACCTTCGTTGACACTGCCTTAGAGTCAGACGCCTCTCCCTTATTCTTCTTCCTCGAACACTGGTTCGCATAATGAACCAGTTCCTCACAGTGGAAGCACTTGACATTGGAGAGGTCCGTCTTCCTCTTCTCCTGCTTTCCCGCAGATGCCAGAGCTGCATCCTCTTCCTCTTCCTTCTTGATCCAGACTCCTTTGCTACTACTTCCCGTCTTGCTCAACCACCTGATCTCCTCTTGATGAAGAGCCACCCACAATTCTTCCCAATCTGGAAGATCCGCCCTGCCCAGTATGCTCTGGATAAATGTCTCCCACTCCTCGGAGACTGCGTTAAGTGCGGTCCTTACCATCATCTCTTCATCTGGCGTGGCCCCTATGGAAGTCAGTTGGTCCCGGATCTCCTTCAATCGACTGAGGAAGAGATCTATCTGCTCCCCCTTCTGCATCTGGTATGACCATAGTTGATTCTCAAGTAACATCTTCCTCTGCACGAAAGTATGATGTTACAACGTCTTCAAGGTGTCCCACATTTCCTTTGTCGTCTCCTTCTTAGCAATATGTTGGGGTCAAGGATAATGCATTTTGCCTTGGCCTTTGCCTCCTCGTACTTCTCATTAGCTACCGGGTCAACTGGGATAGCCATTGTTCTCAAGGCGAAGCCCTTGATGCAATGTCTATCTAGAATGGACAGGACCCTGGCCTTCCAAACCACAAAGTTGGACGCCCCATCCAGCTTGTCCTGATCCCTCAGCCCATTCACGACCATCTCGCTGCTCTTCTTTCGACTTCTCTGTAATGTTCCTAAACAGGAATTTAAGTGATAAACCAATTAAACAAACAATGTAACAGTGGAAAATTAAAAACATTTAGCAAACACCCATGAAATACTATAACACTGGAACTGTTGAGCCATATATTATGAAATATGAGAGCATGAGTACAATATATAAATGTAGTGCACCTGGGCTTGTCTCAAGGACAAGATGGACGAAACCTAGGTGGTGGAATAACTGGAAAGATGGTTGTTCAACTGCTGCTCTACTATGCTCTTCATTGTCCTAGTAAACTACGGATCTGTCGACTTCAGCCTGCTGGAAAGTACCAAAAAACTGCCCAGAAAATTCTGCCATTTTACCTTAGACTCCTTGGACAAAACCCAAAAAAACCCAGAAGGGAATTTCTTTGATTTTGACTTTGGATTTTTGACCTCTTGGGAGCTGCTCTACGGCTACATCTGCTGACTTTCGGTCTGCTGAAAAGTGCCCAGAAAATTCAGTCTTTTTAACCTTAGACTCCTTGGGCAAAACTCAGAAAAACCCATTAAGGAATTTCTTTGATTTTGACTTTGGATTTTCGGTCTTTTGGGAGTTGCTCTCTAGCTACATCTACTGACTTTCGTCTTGATGAAAAGTGCCCAAAAACTACCCAGAAAATTCTATCCATTTGGCCTTAGACTCCTTGGACAAAACCCAGAAAAACCCATAAAGGAATTTCTCCGATTTTGAATTTGGATTTTCGGCGTTTTGAGAACTGCTCTCTGACTACATCTGTTGACTTTCAGCCTGCTGGAAAGTGCCCAAAAACTGCCTAGAAAATTCTTCCCTTTTAGCCTTAGACTCCTTGGACAAAACCCAGAAAAACCCAGAAGGGAATTTCTCTGATTTTGACTTTGGATTTTCAGCCTCTTGGGTGGCTAAATCAACCTCTGTGTATTTCTGGCTGCCTAAAAAACACACAGTCCCTTCCTCTGCGTGGCTGGCTAAGCTATGAATTGCTACTGGAAACTCCTGCAATCTCTGTGGAACAGCCTCCCTAGGGCGGGCACGGATGGTCCCCCGAAGTAGAGGTTGAATCTTCCCTGCGGAAGACTCGTGGCTAAACAGCCGGTAGACTCGCTAAGCAACAGAGCGTACAAGAGTGAGTTTGTTTGTCAAATATTCAGAATGAATACAAAATGAGAGTTGTTCTCTCTTTATAACTCCTTGGGCCCCTTTAGCCTCATGTGGGCCCCTCCATCCACCCATTCGATTTTCCCTCCAAGCATATTGAATGGCTAATTCAAACTCCTAGGTAGGTGGCCCCCACATTCTACTAGCAGCTAAATAAAGTCGATTTGGCCCCTAAGTCCCTAAGTTGAAAGTGTGGGGCCCTCTTCCTTAGTCAAAAATGTATAAAATTGTGTAGTAGCGCCCTGTTACTAATGTGTTTGAGAAGGGACATGACAGTCCTCCCCTCTCAAATGTTGTTTGCCCTCAAGCAACCTCAAAGTTGGGTGCTCCAAAATATGTTCACCCTCCCAGGTGGCATGTTGGGTCCTTATAATACTAGTGATTACCCCATTACTATTGTAGTTATACCCATTATTTATATTGTTGTGCCCCTATTGCCCCCATATTGTTATTTTTGTGCCCCATAGAATCTCTCTATTGTTA
The DNA here is from genome assembly GCA_031772625.1 of Pinus tabuliformis. Classification (NCBI taxonomy): domain Eukaryota; kingdom Viridiplantae; phylum Streptophyta; class Pinopsida; order Pinales; family Pinaceae; genus Pinus; species Pinus tabuliformis. Next base: position 396,872,401 of record CM062815.1, read on the forward strand.
TTTTTGTGGCTTTATATTATTATTGTTAGGTCGGCTGGATTATATTGTGACTCCTTAGACTCCTATATATAGAAAGGAGGTTTTGTCATTTGTAATATGGAATAATTGTTCATTTATGTAATGTAAAAGAGGTTGCCCCCTCGAAGAGGCTGAATTCTAAGGCGTTGATCTATCTTTTCTATCTTTTCTTGAGCTGGTTTCATAACATTTGGTATCAAAGCTTTGGATTCTAGGGTTTCACTACTCCAAACAGGTCATCGTGGCATTTTCGCTATAACTTTTTTTCTGTGACGTTTCAGAAGTCGCAAAAAAAACCCATTTGAGAATAAATCGCGTTGAACCTTGGGTCCGAATTTCAGAGTTTTTCGCGCGATATTTGCGGAGATATGATCTGAGAAAGTTGGTCTTTTTGCAAACTCCTGAATTATATTCAAAGCTGGTGACCTGGGGAAAATCGTCATAACTTTCTCTTTGGGAATCAGATTGAAATTTCGTAAGAAAGTACAGAAAGAGGACGGACTGTAGTTTCTTGTATATCTTTTTTAGAACCAAAGGTCGAAAATTGTACACTTGGCACTTCATACAAGTTCGCTCTTCTGGAAAGGTCTATAATCAGGTCATCTTGGGAGATTGTGCATAACTCTTTCTTGGAGAATCCAATTTGGATCAGACTGGTGGCATTGGAAAGAGGACACAGAGAGCTACTACAGGTCACAAATTCAGAACTAGATGATTGGAAACTACAGAGATACATCAGAGGCAATATCAAACTCCTACAAAGTGAAAAAAGGTGTGTAGATTTTTTTAAATTTTTGCTTAAGCTTGGTTTGAAAATTTATTTTGAAGAAATTCAAAAGGCATAGTAGAGCATTATTATCAGTAACTGATGCCCCGAGGAAAGAAAATGCAAACACCTAGTAAGGAACCTGAAAGCTCTAGCATGACTCATGAAGAAGAGGAAGAAATGCTACATGATATATCAAAATTACAAGAACAAGTGCAACAAATGTCACGCTCACAAAAGTTAACAGAAGCTAAGATAAATGGCGTGGAAGCTAAGATGAATGGCATGGAAGCTAAGATGGACAATTTGAAGATAGATTTGAACACAAATTTGAAGACAGACATGGCAGATTTGAAGACAGATTTGACAAATTTTCTACAAGAAATACTTACTAATGGTGAAAAGGTAGTAAAGGAAACTCATGATGAGAACAAAAGAAATGTTAATCATGATTCCATAGATGCTAATGTTGGATCGAAGAATCACCATATTCCAAAAATCGATATGAGGAAGTTTGATGGCAAGGATCCTGCCACATGGATATTACAGATGGAGCAATTCTTCGATCTCAATAATGTGCAAAACGCACAAAAGGTACGTATGGCAACTGTATATTTGGAACCAAATCAGTTTGTATGGTATCAATGGCTTTGTTCTCGTAAACAATTTATCACTTGGGCAATTTTTACGGAAGAATTGATAGCACATTATGAGGATACAAAAAGCAACACTTTTTTTAGCCAATTGATAAGTCTCAAACAAAAGGGTTCAATAATGGAGCACATTGAGGAGTTCCAAAAATTGAACATAAGGGTAAAAGATATTCCAGAGGAGCATAGGATTGATGTGTTCATAGGGTCTTTAAAGGATAATATCCAACATGATGTTCGCCTTTGGAAACCTGATTCATTAGAGAAGGCATTCAGGTTAGCAAGAAAAATGGAAAGCAAAATTATGGCAACTAGGAAGCATACCACTCACAACTATAAAGACAGAAGTGTTGTTGCCCCTAGTCTTCCACAACCTACAAGGTTGACACCACAACAATTGGAAGAAAAAAGAGCAAAAAGGCTTTGTTACAGTTGTGATAGCAAATACACAAAAGGTCATAAGTGTGCTGAGAAGAAATTATTCTACATAGATTGTGAAGAGGAAGAAGAAAAGGAGCAAGAAAGGTCAAAAGAAGAGGATATACTCCAGGAACAAAGCCTAGATGAAGAACAAATAAATCCGACCATATCTTGTAATGCATTGGCGGGAATTACCACTCCTCAAACCATCAAGATAGAAGGACAAATCAAGAAGAAAAAGGTAATAGTGTTGATTGATTCAGGAAGCACCCACAATTTTATTCATTGTAGGGTAGCAAAAGAATTGAATTGCTTCCTATATCCAGCACCAGAGTGTCAAGTGATGATTGCAAATGGAGGAACAATAAATTGCTCTGGAAAGTGCCATAATATCAAGCTATCCATGGGAGAATATGTATTGACTAGCCCAATGCTTTCCATTCCAATGGGAGGTGTTGATGTTGTACTAGGAGTCCAATGGCTACAATCCTTGGGTACAATAGCTTTTAATTTTCAAGAACTTTTCATCAAATTTTCTACGGAAGGAAAGGAAGTTGAATTAAGGGGTATTGCAGGGAACCAGGAAAGATAATCAGCTCTAATGGCATGACAAAGCTTCTAAAAAAGGAGCAAAGAGGTGTAATTGCACAATTATGTTCGCTAGATGTTTCCACATTGGAATCATCTATTTCTCCAGATCTCCAAAAAGTCCTGGACAATCATTCCAAGGTATTTGAGACTCCCAAAGGTCTCCCACCTATGCGTGATCATGATCATGCTATTCATCTGATTCCAGGAAGTGTTCCTCCAAACATCAGGCCGTACAGATATCCCTATGTCCAAAAAAGTGAAATTGAACGTATGGTTGCAGAAATGCTAGAGGCTGGTATAATTCAACCGAGTCAAAGTTCTTTCTCAGCTCCAGTAGTATTGGTGCACAAGAAGGATGGATCATGGCGCATGTGTCCGGATTATAGGGAGCTCAACAAGCTCACTATTAAAGATAAGTTCCCCATTCCTGTCATTGATGAATTACTGGATGAATTGCATGGATCAATTTACTTCACCAAGTTGGATCTTCGTTCGGGATATCATCAAATCAGAATGAAGATTGAAGACATTCCCAAAACGGCATTTAAAACTCATGAGGGTCATGCCTTTTGGCCTTACCAATGCACCTTCAACATTTCAAGGTTTGATGAATTCAATTTTCAAACCATTCCTTAGAAAATTTGTGTTAGTATTTTTTGATGATATACTAATCTACAACAAGTCTTGGAAGGATCATGTTGAACATGTTGACAAGGTGCTACAACTATTGGAGGAGAAACAATTATATGCAAAAAGATCCAAATGTTTCTTTGGAGTCCAGGAGGTGGAATATTTGGGTCATATTGTATCTCATGAAGGAGTTAAGGTAGACCCTAGCAAAATTAAAGCCATTAAGGAATGGAAAATCCCCACATCCATAAAGCATCTGCGAGGATTTCTTGGGTTGACAGGGTATTATCGCAAGTTTGTTAAGAATTATGGGAGAATAGCAGCACCTCTAACAACATTATTGAAGAAAGATTCATTTTCATGGACTTCGGAAGCAACAAAGGCCTTTGAACATCTTAAAGAGGCAATGTGCCAAGCACCGGTCTTAGCTACACCGGACTTCACAAAAACCTTTATTGTGGAATGTGATGCTTCAGGAAATGGAATTGGTGCTGTTCTAATGCAAGATGAAAGACCCATTGCTTTTGAAAGTCGTCCAATCAAGGGAAAGTTTTTAAGCAAAGCTATTTATGAGAAGGAAATGTTGGCAATACTCCATGCACTTAAGAAATGGCGACCCTACCTAATGGGAAGACACTTCAAGGTAAAAACGGATCATGATAGCCTTAAATACTTTTTAGAACAAAGATTATCCTCTGAAGAGCAACAAAAGTGGGTCACAAAGATGTTGGGTTATGACTTTGAAATCATCTACAAAAAAGGGAAGCAAAATGTGGTGGCAGATGCACTCTCAAGAAAGGATGAGGATGTGGAAGCATTGTTGTGTGCCATTTCTATTATCCAACCAGATTGGATAAACGAAGCAAGGGAGGAATGGAAGAATGACGAAGAAGTGTGGGCACTTATTCGAAAGCTACAACAAGATTCCAGTACTTCTGATACATTTAGCTGGCAAAATGATTCGTTATGGTACAAAGATCGCTTATACCTCTGTAAGAATTCCCAGCTAAAACAAAAGATTCTTATGGAATTGCACACTTCTCCCTTAGGAGGGCACTCAGGATTTTTAAAAACTTACCACAGGGTTAAGAAGGAATTTTTTTGGGATGGCCTTAAATCAGATATTCAAAAGTTTGTGGCGGAATGTTTGGTTTGCCAACAAAATAAAGTTGAAACAATTAAGACACCAGGTCTATTACAACCTTTATCCATTCCAAGCCAACGTTGGGAGGAGGTTTCAATGGATTTTATCACAGGTTTACCCAAGTCTGAGGGAAAGAGTGTCATCATGGTGGTAGTTGACAGACTTACCAAGTATGCACACTTTTGTGCATTATCACATCCATTTAAAGCCAGTACAGTTTCTACTGCATTTATGGAAACAGTTCAAAAGCTACATGGAAACCCAAAGATTATTGTAAGTGACAGAGATCCCATTTTCACTGGAAATTTTTGGACAAAATTATTTTCTTGTCTTGGTACTCAGTTAGCTCATAGCTCATCTTATCATCCTCAATCTGATGGGCAAACTGAGATAGTAAACAAATGTTTGGAAGGATATCTTCGTTGCTTTGTATCTGATAAACAGACACAATGGGTCAAATGGTTGCCTCTGGCTGAATGGTGGTATAACACTTCCTTCCATACAGCAACAAAAATGACCCCATTTATGGCACTTTATGGGTATCAACCACCATCCATCACATCATATTTAAGAGAAAATTCTAAGGTTCAGGCAGTGGAACATCACATCGAACATCAACAACAAGTCCTCCAACTCTTAAAGGATAACCTCGTGTTGGCACAAAATAGAATGAAACAACAGGCAGATCAACATCGCAGTGAAAGAAGTTTTGATGTAGGTGATTGGGTATTCCTACGGCTACAACCATATAAGCAAATGTCCCTAAAGCAAGCTAAGAAGGATAATAAATTATCACCAAAGTATTATGGTCCGTACAAGGTGTTGCAAAAGATTGGTACTATGGCATACAAATTGGAGCTTCCTGCAGCTTCTCGATTGCACCCAGTTTTCCATGTTTCATGTTTAAAGAAGGTTATAGGCGACAAGCTCCCAATTCAAACAATATTGCCAGAACTTGATGAGGAAGGAAAAATTATATTGGAACCGGAAGCAGTCACAGAAACAAGAACTCGACAGCTACGAAATCGATCAATTTCAGAGTATCTTATCAAGTGGAAGAACTTATCCGCTGAAGATTCCACATGGGAGGATGAGAATTTTATGCAGAAGTATCCAAAACTACTCAAGCGTTGAGGACAACACTTTTTTGAAGGAGAGGGGCATGTTGGGTCCCTATAATACTAGTGATTACCCCATTACTATTGTAGTTATACCCCTTATTTATATTGTTGTGCCCCTATTACCCCCATATTGTTATTTCTATGCCCCATAGAATCCCTCTATTGTTATTTTTGTGACTTTATATTATTATTGTTAGGTCGGCTGGATTATATTGTGACTCCTTAGACTCCTATATATAGAAAGGAGGTTTTGTCATTTGTAACATGGAATAATTGTTCATTTATGTAATGTAAAGGAGGTTGCCCCCTCGAAGAGGCTGAATTGTAAGGCGTTGATCTATCTTTTCTATCTTTTCTTGAGATGGTTTCATAATCATCATCTGGCAAGTTCTTCCAATGCACCAAACATCACTTGTCCTCAAACAATGCTTGAACAAACACCCTCTCTGACTGTGGACCCCCACTATCACTGCAAACTTCACCAGGGTCCCAAATGTGCCATTGGATCATCCCTGATCGTTGTACTATCCTATAGTGAAGGAGTCCCTCGATACCAGGATCCCAAGCCAACCTGATCAACGTGAAGCCCCCCTTGCTCCACTCACTATCCTGCCAGATATGGGCATTAGAACCCCTATGTCTATCACCAATAAGTAGAGCATCCTGACGATGTAAAACTTTGCCCAAATCCTCATGAAGTTGCTCTACCGAATAGTCCATCTCATGCACTACAAGAGTAAACTCCTGAAGATGCAATCCAATCCTGGTGAAATTGAACCCTCGTCTACCCGAGCCTCCCCTGATCTCCTCTTGTCGATCACCCTGCCACACCAGTGAAGTTCCCCACACCATCAATGAATCACTAAAACCAAATGGAAGATCTGCATGACCCTCCCCTGTAGAAACCAGCTCACCTCTACAAGTAGTTGAACTGATCAGCCTTGTTATGCCAGAATCCCCTGCTCATCGTAGAAGGAACCTATCCTGCTGACATCGTGACACTCTGATCATGAATGACTACCTAGCATGCTCGTACCAGAACCTCATTTCCCATAACTCTCGGCCATAATCTATCCAATGATCAAGGCTAAGCCAATCTTGCCAAAGTGACTCAACAGTGCCAGTGCCTTTCACTCCATGGCTAGCCCAAACCCTGAGCAATAATCTGCCTTGTCCTATAGTGAGGACTTCGGTGATCGCCCATGTGTCCGCCTGTGAACAAATCAGTCCGCTTGTTATCCCAACCATGCTCACTAAGGAGTGGAGTATCCCACCAATCCATTGGATCCCTGGATCCCATAACCATACTGGAGGTCCACAAATCCCAATCCTCTCTATTTGTCGTTGTGATATGCTGCTAGTTGTTGGGACCCCTTTGTGCCCCGTCTCTGCCTCCTGTAGGTATCTACTAGGTAGGCACTAAGCATCAAGAACCCATGTTGCAAATATCTAGCTATCCCAGCTCGTAATGATGTGCTCGAGTACTGCCAGAAACCTAGGTATCATCCTGCCAACAAGGACTACTGTCCTCCGCACCTCATGCTCCCCTCAACGCCTCAAGCTCTCCAACTGAAAAAGCACCATGTAACTCCTCTCGGTCACCTGCCCATGTGTGAACCTAGGGGTGGAACATATGCTACCTTGACAATCAACCATGCCAACCCTAAGTCTGTAACCGTCAACTCGCACCTACCAAGTGTCTCAACTGGAGAGTCTCCTCTTGACCCATGACACGTGGTGTCTCATCCAAGTGCCTAGGGTGAGTCCCCCATGCGGTTGCCTAGATGGAGAGTATCAAAGTGAAACAACCAAACTCTCTGCGACTGTAAGCAACACTAGAGGATGATGGGTGGGTATGTCCCAAAGAGTATGATCAAGAGTCTGCCGAAATGCTCAAGAGTAATCCTACGGACGACCCTCTCTCTGCCTCGAATCTGCTGATAACTCCCTCGAGGCCCTGCCTCCACTAAACACGGTGTCCCCAAATGCTTGGCATTGTCCTCACCGATCCCAAGTGAGTTGCGTCCAATGGTACACCTACTATCCCTGTCCATAAGTCTCCCTGGAGGCAAAGCTCCAAGAGCCTGTTGCACCGCATCATGTGTCACTGCATACCACCAAGTACCACCGCACTCCATGAAATGCCACTGTATGCCGCAACCTATCCCTGTACACCACTGGATACCCCCAACTACGGCTATACCATCCTGTGTCTTGCCTGTGTCACTGCACCTGTCACTCCCCGCACGTCCTCAATGTGATGTGAGTCACTCCTCCTACCCCATAGTGTAAACCAACATGCTATGGTATACCACCATGTATCTCCATGCTCCTCTGCAGACCACTGCTCCTCGCTGCATAGCCCTGCACACCACTAGGTGTTATGGCCTAGAATTGGGTCTGTATGCATCAGGCCACATCCCTCTATATAACACTGAACGCTACGACCTAACTCTGTGTAGTCTTGTGTACCACTGCCTACTATCATACCACCCTGTAACATATGGTATCCTGCATGTGCCAAAGTGTCTGCCACTCTGATAGTGACCCCACCATGACACGCGTCATGTCCCCTCGTCCATCCTGGTAGACCTGAGCACCCTAACTCCACTCCTGCTAGGGGGGATATCTCTGCTGTGCCGATCGTCTATGACCCCTGAGTCCTAAACCTCAATGGGAGAACATCGTCTCCATACAATATTCGGTCTGGTGGCCTACCCATGCCACCTCCTTGAACCAGCTCCTGCCAGAGAATGTTAATCATCCTGCGCCCCCATGCGCAACCAACATGCCAAAACAACCAATGGATTCTGCTCACAAACCACCTGGCCACTAGCGTCAACTGGAGCTCCCCTAAGGAATGCATGCGCTCAGGCATGGGGTTGACTACCTCATCAATGCCATAGCCATCTTGCATGTCTGATATCGGATAGGAAGCCCCGCCTGGATCCCAATGCCAACTTGGGCCTCCAACACCCTCAATGTCTGAGAGCTCCCATTGAGCTTTACTCCGAACTACAACCATCTCCATGAGTCTAGCCCACTCCACTGGGTACCAACTCAGAATCTCTCGCCATCCAACCCCAAGAGAGGGATCAAATGCACAAACTCTAGCACATAGAACAAGCCCAACATGCGGATGTTGCATCTTGTGCAACTCTGACCGTCTCATCCCACTACCCAAGTCAACACATGAGATCTGACTAGGTAGCTCTGTCTCTCTCTCTCCAATGGGCAAAGGTGACCCAACAGTGTTGCTAACCTGGTCATCCCCTTTGGTATGTCTAGACAACTCCGCCTCTCTCAATCCAATGCGTAGGGATGGGCTAATAACGTTGTAGATCCTGTCAGTGTGCCTCTGAAGCGAACTGTGTTGAAATCCCAACGTGTGGTCTCTATGTTGCCCCTCATCAATGGCTAGCCCAAGGGATGGTTGCACATCCTCCTCCATCACGGCTCGACATGAGCCTTCAACTACTCCTCCATAGACAACCCAATATGCACGATATGCTCACTAGTTAGCGATAGGCAACTGTTATCTGGCAACTCCATCATAGATCTGGAGGCCTCTATACCTATTGGCTCCTCAACAACAATGGAGTTGTCTTCTAGCACCTCACCAACCTATGGTGCATTGTTATCATGTGAGAACTCGGTCACAACCCCGAATACCTCGTCAATGGATGACACCTCATCAATGGGTGTATGCTCAACTATCTCTTTGCCAACCATGGCCCCTTCAACTACTCTTTCATCTTTTTTCTTAATACTTTTCATCATCCCTGCAAAATCCCATTGATTCTCCATTGGTTTGTGCATACCCCTTAGTTCACAGAATTCCCAAAAAGAGAGGGACGTCTGAATGCCATGACCCAATGATTGGTATGCCCTCTAGTTTTCCCCAATAACTCCATGTCAATTGCAATCATGTCCAGATTCCCAACTAAGGAATGAATCAACTTCTTCCCCACATCAATCATCATTTGTTGTATCCTCACCACCTCATTCCAGGTGACTGCCATGTTGTTTGATTCTAATCTTTGCCACAGGCTGAGCCAAAATTATGGCTCTGATACCACTGTAATGTTCCTAAACATGAATTTAAGTAATAAACCAATTAAACAAACAATGCAATACTGGAAAATTACAAACATTTAGCAAACACCCATGAAACACTATAATACTGGAATTGTTGAGCCATATACTATGAAATATGAGAGCATGAGTACAATATATAAATGTAGTGCACCTAGGATTGTCTCAAGGATAAGCTGGACCAAACACAGATGATAGAATAGCTAGAAAGATGGTTGTTCAGCTGCTGCTCTACTATGCTCTTCGTTGTCCTAATAAACTGTTAATCTGCTGATTTTGGCCTACTAGAAAGTGCCAAGAAAATTTTGCTCTTTTAGCCATAGACTCCTCGGACAAAACCCAGAAAAACACAAAAGGGAATTTCTCTTATTTTGACTTTGGATTTTCAATCTTTTGGGAGTTGTTCTCCAACTACATCTGCTGACTTTCAGCCTGATGGAAAGTGCCCAAAAACTGCCCAAAAAAATTGTCCTTTTGGCCTTAGACTCCTTCGACAAAACCCAGAAGGGAATTTCTCTGATTTTGACTTTTGATTTTCGGCCTTTTGGGCGCTGCTCTCCGACTACACTACTGAACTACTGGAAAGTGCCAAAAAACTGCCCAGAAAATTTTGCGCTTTTAGCCTTAGACTCCTTGGACAAAACCCAAAAAAACCCAGAAGGGAATTTCTCTAATTTTGACTTTGGATTTTCGGCCTCTTGGGTGGCTAAATCAACCTCTGCGTATTTCTGGCTGCCCAGAAAACACACAGTCCCTTCCTCTGCGTGGCTGGCTGAGTTATGAATCATTGCTGGAAACTCCTGCAATCTCTGTGGAACAACCTCCCTAGGGCGGGCATGGATGGTCCCCCGAAGTAGAGGTTGAATCTTCCCTGCGGAAGACTCGTGGCTAAACAGCCGGTAGACTCGCTAAGCAGCAGAGCGTACAAGAGTGAGTTTGTTTGTCAAATATTCAGAATGAATACAAAATGAGAGTTGATCTCTCTTTATAACTCCTTGGGTCCCTCCATCCACCCATTCAATTTACCCTCCAAGCATATCGAATGGCTAATTCGATCTCCTATGTGGGTGGCCCCCACATTCTACTAGCAACTAAGTAAAATCGATTTGGCCCCTAAGTCCCTAAGTCGAAAGTGTGGAGCCCTCTTCCTTAGTCAAAAATGTGCAAAATTGTGTAGCAGCACCCTGGTACAAATGTGTTTGAGAAGGGACATGACATCCTCCAAGTCTCTCTACTTCCCGCCTGGAAGTTCTCTGCTGGACTCCCTTTGAGTCCCGATTTCCCTCCTAGAAATCCTTCTGCCAATCGTCAAGTAGCCCCTCTCTGATCGTCTATACACCCGCAACACTGATCCAAATTCCTTGGCTAGAAATCCGCCTCGATAGCAACTCCCTCTACCTTTGTTTTGCCCTGTTAGGTATTGTTCTGACCACAGTACCCCACCAGCTTCGCTCCCGCAAACTGCCTATAGATTCCTATGCCCCAACAACTGAAGGACTAAGCCTCTAGGCTCTGCGCAATCCTGGCACTAGCAAAAACAGCTCCCTCAACCACTGTGTCAACCCTCCTGGTCTCTGAGTGGCTCTGCGTGAGCCTCTCTCTGCCTCTTCAGCCTCTACGTTGGCCTCTCTCTGGCCCGGACTGATGACATAGTCCCTCTGCGTCAATCCTTCCTCTGTCGCTTTTGCAAGGATCGGCTTTTGTCACTCGAGACAACTGATTCTGCTGCAAATGCTTTGCTTAGCTGATGCCTTCAGCGTTCCTGTGATCTGCAACCACACTTAGATACCATGTTGAAATTTCTAAGTCCATCTGTTAGAAATTTATTATGTATTCCTCTGGTTTATTTCTTCTACTTGTTAAATTCGAACAAGTTATTTAAAACACATAAATAACGAAAGTTTAAGGACTTCCACCATCAATAACCATCCTGATACTTGTTCATCAATGCCAAGGATTGCCATGCTAGTCTCATTGGTATCTAAGACATTCTTCTGCATGTTCCATTAATGCATTTTTTTGTATCAGCATTGTGTGATAAAGGTGTCTAGTGGAAGGGCCCTAGTTTAAAGATATACCTTTATCTAGTGGAAGGGCCCTAGTCTGAAGATATAGTTGGAGTCAACTATCATCTCTGGTTATTCATTTATCAATCTTTGAATCTAGCATTTGAGGGTGATTGAAAGAGTTTTTTTGAGGTGATTCTGAATAGCTATCTTTGTGATAATTTGAGGATTACCCCATGGTCCAAGAGACAGTTTGACACCAAAACTAGGAAGGTTTTCCAAAGCCTCCATAGGATGCTTTGGTATTGTTTCCATGCTAGGAACAATTGTAATGATCCAAGGTAATTTTGCCCTAGTTTTGCCCTAGTGTTTTTAACAAATATACCATTTAGAGGCACAGATCAATGACTGCAATTTTGCTTGGGATGAAACTTGCAATCCCTCAATTTCATTCATAAATGACATTACTGAGAGGACAACATTCCATCATAAAAAAAATCAGTTCACCAATTGCAATACTTCAATCAATTACAGTTTAGCCCAAATACAATCTCCACAAAATCTTGATAAACTTCTATTTGTTATAAATTCAAGGTCTAAAAATATTCCAAAACTCCTACTGTTCAGTTCGAGTTACTGTCTATTCTGGAAGTCGACTCTACAAACTACAAACAGAAAACAAACCCTAATCGACCTATATAAACCCTCTCTTCCAACGCAGAGGGAGCGAGCTCTGTGCAACCCAAAATCTGACTTCTGCCACCACTTCAGACCCCAATTTAGGTCTCAATATGCCTCAGGAACCTTCGCAGGTCAAACTTGGCTTCAAGGCTAGGATTTGAGCGTATGGTGGCACTTTCGGAGATCCTCCGGAATCTGAGATCTTCAAAGAGGAACCTGCTCCCACATGTCTGTATATGATCACACAACTGCAAAGAATTCAAGATAAGATAGTTTCGTCCCAAGATGATGCAGCAACACGATCACGATTAGAGTGCCATTGTGTCACCTGTCATGTAAAAAACTGAGCCTCGATTATGTCCAGATCTGTGCTATGCCGCATCTGAAAATTTATTCTTTAGAGTCCCTTGGTAATGTGCCCAAGGACTACCCAGTTAGTGTCGTTATTATGCTATTGCAGGTCCTGCACCTTTCGTCAAGACTTTAGATGCTACGCAACGATCAACAGATATGCTTCGGGACCCACGTCATGGCATTCTCTCAGCCAAAGAAAAACAAATGATTTCCGCTCAAAAGAGTCCACTGTGGATCCGCAACAAATTACCACGAATCCCTTGCCTCACGATATTCCAAACCCAAGGTAGAAGTCATTTGTTACAGGTCTCGCTACTTATGTGGCCCAGACAAGAAATCAGAGATAGGGAATTTCGTTGCCTCTAAGATAATGTTTTATGTGTCAAAACAAATCCTCGTTGTATCTCCAATGGTTTCCTTATGCTAGAACAAGATTTAGTTGTCTTTCACTGATAATTCCTGTGCCAGAACCTTATCAAAGGGCAAACAAAGACTTCGGTGTCTTTCAAGGGATAATTCTTGTGCCCAAAACAAAGCCTAATTCAATAAAGAATTTCGCTCCTCCTTCAGAAAATTAGTCCTATGCCAAAATAGAGAGAAAAGGAGATTGGTGTCAACTAGGGTGGAACCTTTCACCACCAAAATTGACAACGGTAAAGGGGTCTTAAAACCCTCAAAGCCTTGGGCTCAAGAAAAACAGAGATAAATTGATCAAAAATGATGATTCCAAATGACTTCAATCCATCTTTATTTATAGACTTCTAGCTTCATCTTTCTTGAGTGATTGAGTAATCCTTACTCCAAACCCCAACTTTTGGGTTTTTTAAAGCATAGCTACCCCAAAACTTGCGCAGTGATGGCTATTTTGGGGTTTTCCCGTTTGGTGCACTATAGCCTACGGGGATAGATAGGCTAATGAGTCCCTTTTGACCTCAATTTGTAAAGGACATTACAACAATACTAGGTAGGGGCGGAGCTCTGATGGCCGCACCCATGGAGTTTCAGGGGCCCAACAGCCCTAGACAAGATGGTCTGGACATCCCTCCCGGCTCGCCTGACCTCTAACTACCTACCCCTCCCAACCCCCTGCGACCCTCAACCTTTCACCTCGCGGTTACCTGATCCACTGCGGCTCTTCATCTAGCGATTACCTGGTTTCCACACCGTCCTGTTTTTTCTTACCTCGACAACAGTTTTTCCACCGACCATTTATTGTTGGTTACTATGGAGCTAGACAAGGTAGACTATGAGGAGGACCCTCATCCCCAGGAGGTCATATGGACTCACCAGCGCTCCGTGTCGAGCTCTAGTTCTTTTGCTGCGTAGGTCATGAGTTCAATACCGAGTCTGCAGTCACTTCCTATGGAAGGGACACAAAGAAGGGAAGCCCTTTGCATGGGTCAAATGGAGCAGGATCACAACTCCTAAAAAATGGGGTGGCTGGGGCTTAAAACATCTCCCCGCTTTCACTCAGGCACTGGCAGCAAAACTTGGCTGGCTTCTCCTGAAGCACAAGAGCCTTTGGTCGGAGGTGGTCACCCACAAATACATATGGCCGAGCACTGTCTTGGACTGGCTAAGAAGACCCTCATGGAACAGGAAGGGTATATCAGTAATCTGGAGGGCTATACTAAACACTCTTCCCATCATTAGAAGGGGCCTCATCTGGAGGATTGGAAATGGTGGGTCTGTTCGAATAGGGATCGATCCATGGATAGGCAGTGGAAATGCCTATCAGCTTCCACCAGATTTGATCTCCCTGCTAAACCACAATGGAGTACACTATATCACACATCTCGGGGACCCTCACAACACAACCTTTTCACAGCAAGCATGGCAAATAGGGGAGGCATGGGACATTCCAGACCAATAGCAAAGACAGTGGAGAAACTACATCCCACGTTCGTCTGAGAGGTGAGGAGGATGAATCGATATAGGGTTTTTCAAAGAAAGGGCACTACTCCCCTAAGGAAGGGTATGATATCATACATGCTGATCACAAACCGGATAGATTGAAGAGTTGGTGGAGTAATCTATGGAAGCTAAAAGCCCCTCCGCGCACCAAACTCCTGATGTGGAACATTATAATGGACAAAACACCTTCAGGTGCAAACCTCATGAAAAGGGCATTTCCAGGCCCGACTTGGTGTGTATTATGCCATGCAGAGGAGGAATCGAACCACCATCTATTCCTCTCATGTACCACAACTCAACATACCTGGGCGCAAGTCATTCATACACTAAGAATCCCTCAATCCTAGAGCGGTGACGACATCCCCAGCGCCTGGGAAAGATGGTGGGAATCATCATCTGAGCAGAGAACTCGGAATCTGCCGCTTTTGGTCTACTGGCACATATGGATGTGCCGGAACAGCATAATATTTAGGGGCCGAAATATAGTCTGGCCTTTGATCCCCCCAAAAATCTGTATGAGCTTCAAGGAAATCCCGGTTGAGGAACCTGCATTTAGGACCCGGAACATCACACAGGAACAGATAGACAAAGAACACCCCTGGGCATACTTCGATGGTGCAGCACAAGCTCAGGGTTGTGGTGGAGGCTTAATCCTTCATCTGTCTGATTCACATTTCTTTCATATCTGCATGGGATTGGGAGAGGGCACAAATAATTTCGCAGAGTTGCTTACTCTCCGACACCTCCTATACTTCGCAATACAAAAACAATGCAGACACCTTCAAATATTTGGAGATTCCAAAATAGTTATAAACTGGTTCAACAACTCTACAACATGCCATGCATATACACTCAGAACTATTTTGGATGATATTATTTTTCTCAAAACACATTTTGATCATGTCTCATGCACTCATATTTACAGGGAGCACAATGAGGGTGCGGACAAGCTATCGAAAGAGGCAACGCATCGTCCTCGAGGAGAATGGATGATTACAGAGCACTCACCAGAGCGGACCTATCGCTTTTTCCACAGACCATATATGGACCAGGCACTTCAGAGGGCTGACAGGCCTTAATTTCATCAGTCTTATTTTGTTTATATCTCTTTTTTGGCAACAGAACCAATGATCAATGGTGAATTTTTGAATATGTAATTAATATGTATATGAACAGCAGCCATCAGTACACCCAATACAGGGTAATTTTGTTGAAATTTACAGTTTTTGTTTCTTACAAACTCTTTACAGTTGACTACAGTCACGGTACTTGCATATGCCTATGGCATTTACAGCATGTAATTTTCACAAAATAATGGAAATTACGATATTTTCTCCCCGGGAAAAAAAATACTAGGTAGGATCATTTCCTATATATTGCTCTTGAAATGTGTGGTAGATGCCTTTCTTCCATGTCTCTCTACTAAAAAAATTGAGTCAACAACATCTAGCATCTTCTACAATTAAAGCCCTTAGATTTGGGATGGATCTCCTATTCATTTCTACAACCTCTCCTCAAAGTTTCACGGATTTGCATGTGTCACATTCAATATCTATGGGTTCTGACCTCAAAGTTTCAAGGGTCTTCATGTCATGGTTTACCTGATTGCTCAATAGCTACTCTCATTTAGCAATATCATAGTGTGATGACCAAATCTAACATAGCAACATCTGCAATAATAATTCCTCAATCCTTGTTCAACAGGTTGTATATGATAAGGAAAGGGTGCACTAGAGGATCCTTTAGGGATACAACAATAATTACTAGGCATCCAAGAGTGAGTGAGGCACATCCATGGAGATTACATGCATGCATCATCATTAAACTTTCTATTTATAGATATGTAAGCACCAACCTCAATGCTTGAGGTGAGGGTGTGTGCAAGAACTATTATAGGAAGGCACAAATCCCTAGGAGGCACATGAATGCTTTGTATCCAATTTGGAGGTGCAGTGTATGCATTCACACATTCAATCTTCTCCAGTAGGGTGCACTATTACAAGGAGAGTTATCCATTCAGTGGGTGCACTTATCCTTGAACACATTATGGTAAGGGTTGCCTCTATCAACTCGATCGCATCACTAGATGTCTAGATTGTTGGACATTGGATAAACCAACGCTCCCTGTGTGTTTTGCGACATGGACTAACCGCCTCTCGTGGATCCTCATCTTTGGCGTGCGATCGTTGAACAATTGCGGGTTTTGGTCTAACGACAATTGTGATTCCTAACAAGTGGTATCAGAGCGTAGGTCACGAGTTTAATACGCACCCAGCTCACATTGGGGGGGAGATTGTTGGACATTGGATAAACCAACGCTCCCCGTGTGTTTTGCAACATGGACTAACCGCGTCTCGTGGATCCTCATTTCTGGGGATGTGATCGTTGACTAACACATGCGGGTTTTGGTCTAATGGCAATCGTGATTCCCAACATCACCCAATTTGGGGTAAGTCCCTAGAGCGATCTTTCTTTCCTTTATTTTTTTAAACCTTGACCCGACCTTCCGAAGGCGGGTTTATCAAAGAAATTTGAAGATTATCTTTGCATGCTAAAGGAGAATCCTCGTTAGAATCTGAAGAAGCTGAGTCATGAGATCGCTTCAATGCGCCAAAAGAAGCACTAATATTTACTATCTTTGTGCTTACCGAGGGAGCATGGTTCACAATACGATCCTTAGGAGATTATTGAACCTTTTCCATCAAATGCATTTCATCATTAGATCCTTCATCATCCTTGTTTGAATCAAAGGAAACCTTGCTCTCCATAGGAGGCAGGTCACAAGGCTTCAAGATTTTAGCTCTGTAATTACAAATGTTCCGCTTCTGGTGAAACTGGAGCGGAGAGCAAGAATTTTGTAAGTGACCTATTTGATGACAGAGGTGGCAATGAAAAGCAATATTCTCATAGTCCAAACCCTGGGTCCAATTAAAATCTCCTATTTTTAAATTGATCTAATTTGGAAGCCCTTTATTGATATTGATTTCAACGAAGATTCTGCCAAAGGTGTAGATGTCAAGCTTCCCACGAGAAGCATCAATTGTAAGGAAGCTCCCAAGGAGTTTCCAATGCCCTCAAAGACTGAGAAGTGCCACAAGTGAGCAGACAGATTAGGAAGTCGGACCCAAATTGGCAGCTTGGTAACGACTGCTATAGAAGGGTCAAAATATAGAAACCAAGGAGTTAGGAAAAGTCCAGCATTGCCCCAGAACCAAGGCACTTTAAATACAGGTAGTCTTTTGATTCAGCAAACAACACAATGAAGAAGCCTTTGGAGCATAAAATAACCTTGCAATTCTTGATCCATGAAGAATGGATCCATTAGGGGAGGTAGGAACGAGAGGCGTTATTCTTCACCTCGATGAAAAAATCAAGTCTCAATATGCTTGGGGATTGGTCATTGCGACCAACAATCAAGCTGAGTATTTAGCACTTTGAAAGGGTTTGGAATTAGCACTTGCCAAGAACATTCGTAAACTCACCATGTTTGGAGACTCAATGTTAGTCATTAATCAATTGGTAAGGGCTAAGGTAAAGAAAAGCTCAAATCACCCACCTATTCTCCAAAGGATTATTCTGCTCTCACAACAGTTTGATCAGATTGAATTTTTTCATATATATAGGCATTTGAATTCAATGGCAGATGTAAAGGCAAAAAAAATGGGCAACACTGGAACAAGGGGAAATAGAACTTGATTCTAGGACAATTAGCCATACATTCATACCTTAGTCATGAAGGAGAATCAAAAGTATTTTAATATGGCCTTTGTTGGCCTAGGAAAAAAGCGAATGACCAAAATAGTATGGCAAACCCAACTCGCACTCCACTTCTCTCTTGGATTTCAGCTCGCAAATTGGAGCACATGCATGCCGATATGAAGTGTGCATTTAATCTTCAGTTACAAAGACTCCAAGCATTAATGCATAGCATTAAACACTGCGACAAATGGCAATCTCATGTAGCTAACACTTCCAACAGGTAGAAATTGGCATCATGTTGTCAGGATCGGGTGATAATACAAAGGACCTTGATTATGAAATTTTATTCTTTGTAGGTTGATGGGGTTAATTCTGGGATCCCATCATACTCCTCGATTGTCCCTACGTTGTCGCCAACAAGATCTTGGCTTGGATACGGTGAATTCGCATCACTTGAGTATTATGCGATGGCCATGGTGTATTTATATAAGGAACGGTCTTTGCATTCCATGCCACAGTGCACAGTTGGCTCAAGAAAATTCTGGAGAACTGTGGTGGATTGTTCTCTTGACTAATCATGGCGAAGCGAGGATCACATCTTCAATGGCAGAATCTTCGTCCGATTCGGAGTGCACTAAAACAAATATTCTGTTGGAAAGACTTTTGGAATCTGTTGAAGGGCTCATGATGGTAATACAACAATAAGGTGAGACAGTGGAGCAGCAACGACAATCCTTCCAGTTGCTAATGGAAACAAAGGTGGCATTGCAGCAGAGCAATTTGGAGCACTTCAAGGTCTAAACTCGATCAAAGATTACAGCGTTGGACTTAAGGGTCTTGGAATTAGAAGAACAAAATACTAGAGATGATCTACAGAATGTGGCAATGGCGGGGACCTAGGAGAAAGAGACCCGTCAAACTCATGCTAGTGGTAATTCTAGATAGTTGAGTCCTCAGCCTGGTATTTTGTCTAAAACGGTTAACTGGTTGTAGTAGCATTGCCCTTTGGTATAGAATTATGTTATGTAAATACAACCTAATCTTAGGGGTCTTTTATCGAGTCTATAGTATGCATGTTTTTAGAACAGGAAGGAAAAGTTGTCATAAGATCAGACTCCATTTTGTGGATCAATGAAAACATTGAATATTTGGTCAGTGAAGAATATTGTAAGGGTTCTGGCCCAAATTCCAACATATTTAATAGATAAAGCTCAATACCCATTCCTTTAAGGAAAAAAAGGATCCATTGGTAAAGATTGACCAAATGACGCCATAAACTGTTGAAATTACAGATAAGGGTCAACTCTACAAAGAGCTAATGGAGATCCTCAAGACTAGGGTGAGAGATTTCTGAGGAGGGAACTTCCTCTGATTTTTTGACCAGAAACGACCCAGGAACCACTTGGGACTGAGCTGCCTTTGGTGAGGATTGAGCATGGGCAACATCTTTTAAGAAAAATCCCGAGAGGAGGAAGGCTTTCCCACAGCCCCACTCCCTCCCCCATAAACGAAGGGCCATAAAAACAATGGCATCTTTACCAATATTATAGACAGAAAGAGGGGAAGAATCATCCAATTGCTTACCTTTGAAAAGTAGGTGTTGCATGGCAGAGGGAATATGCACCAAGGAAATCTTGAGATCCCATACCACATCTATGGAACAAACCCCAAGGAGCAACTAATGTTGGCAAAGGGTCTCCTAGCTGTGCATGAGCAAGGAGAGATATGGAGATTCCTCGACCTGCCACTACCCAAGCTAGGGCCTGCCTAAGCAGCAACAACTCTCTCTTCTAAACTCTAGTGCATAGTTGCCAAACCAGGCCCATAACAGCTTCTAGATTGCACAAGATCAAGATTATTGTGAGGGCACTTAGCAGCAAAGGCAAGAGCCACAGCGCAGCTATCCCTCCCAATTGTGGATCTGAACCAGCAGGTTTTTTTGACAGTGACAATATGAAAACCTAGCGGCCACCCTCAATGAGATGATCAAACTTATGAAAAGCATCTCCAAAGTCCTGCCAGATGTGTTCCACGACAAGCCTCCAACGAAACAACGATATTTTGGGGCATCTGACATGGCTCAAAATTCTTCAAAACCCTAAGAGCGAACAAACTTGCAGAACACAAAATTAAAAATATATTCGTGTTAAAAAATTTAATAAATTAAAAAAAATCATATTAATATAATCAAATAAATTATACAAATTAAACCTATAAAAAATAAACAAAAAAAATATTAATATAATCAAATAAATTATACAAATTAAACCTAATATATTGTAAAATTAAGCTAAAAATAAAGAACTGTAAATATCAAAAAATCAATTATTAAAAACTAATCATAAAATTAAAAAACACAAAATATAAAAAAATAAATGAAAAAAATATAAATTTAAGTTAAAATTTGGAAAGGGGTAAAAATATTATCAAATCCTCAATAAACATTTAACATTAAATTTTGGTTGCCCCCGGGGTAGGTCACTTGGCAAACCCGTGAAAAATATAAAGTAAATGTGAGTGAAATGTCTCATGTTCAATCACCCGGAGCATTAAACCATGTGCCAGTTGCTTGGAGGTAGGGATAATGCATCTAGGTGGTTATAGTGCTAGCAGTGGCAGCGGCCGGAATCGACCTGTTTCATGCGAGTATGAATTGGGGGTAGGGACAGTGCATCTAGGTGGTTATAGTGCTAGCAGTGGTAGCGGCCAGAATCGACCTGTTTCATGCAAGTATGAAGCCTGCAAATTCCCTTATAGCATAAATAAATAAATTTTGGTTAAAAACAATAAATAAGTATTAAATTTAAATTTTGATTAAAAATAATAGATAAATATTAAATAAAATAAAATATAAAAATAGACAATATTTATTCAATTTAGGAGGAGTACAACTTTTTTCTTTCTGAAACTGGAGCCCTAGCCGAGTGCTTTCTTCGCTCGCTTCGTAAAACCAAGGAGATAAGAACTTGGGCCAGTGTAGTATTCTAATCTGTTAACCCCACCCTTGGCTCATTGGAGTTTATGGGATCGAGCTTTGCCAGGCGCTCTCATATTGGGTAGACCTCCCCTGGTATAACGTAGTTGAGAAAGGAGGATGGTGGGAAGATTTGACCGGATTTGATAGGAGGAGAAGAATGATATTCATGGAGGACAAGCTCCAGGAAACAATCAAAGACTATCACAGACTGAGCCCTGTTTCACTCTGCTCTACGCAGTCATCTGTTTTTAGTTGTATATATGGTTGTTGTTATGGCCTTTGGGCTTCGAATTTGTCATTGTTACCATCGCTAGATGCTGGATTTGGTACATGGATGTAAAAAATGTTTTATGTATGTAACCTATACGTAGAAAGCGAGGTTCAGCACAAAATTAAAGTATCAATTATGATGGATTGTCTGAGGTTTTCCCTAATATAATATATTGTCTAATAATCTATATATGGCATTACATGAGGGAAGGGAATGACATGCCACAATTCCAGGGCAGCGAAGGTGCACAGTTTTGATCTCAAGGTAGCAACAAGTATTAACAGCTAGGTGTCTAACGTGGTCAAGGCAAAGGTCTGAGGGATGGTGGATGACTGACGCAATGGGCTTTGCGTTGGTCATCCATTTTAGTTTGGATTCAACTCTATGATATATTCGCTAACAATAAATTTATTCACATTATTTTATAACAAAAAAGAAAATGGAGGAATGAACCCTAAATTACTCATCAACTACAGTGACTAATTCTTTTACCAGTATTGAATTATCAAAAATCGATATATAAAAGCATGAGTACCTGAATGTTGTCGCCTGATATGTAAAAGCATGAGTACCTGAATGTTGTGGCCTATCACAAATTGAGAACTGGAACGAAGTTCAACATTGCAAAAGTAAATGCAGAGGACGTATATCCTAGGCTTACAAAGTAGAATTTCTGAAACAGAGTTGTCCTGCAATTGTATTTAAGACAATGGGTATCCCATAATTAGTGAGATAATTAAGCAATAGTCTGCAGCAGTTGTAGAGGGCTTCACTCCCCACTTATCAACAAAGTGCAAGCGAAAAAATCCACCAGAAGATGGTACAACTACTGTGACTAATTCTTTTACCAGTATGGAATGATCAAAAATTGATATATATATATATATATAAGCATGAGTACCTGAATGTTGTGGCCATCACAAATTGAGAACTAGAACGAGGTAAATATGGAGGAGGAAGTATATTGAGGCTTGCAAAGTCGAATTTCTTCTAAAACAGAGAGGTGTCCTGCAATTGCATTTAACGTAATGGGTATCCCACGATTAGTGAGATGATCAAGCAATAGAGAATGCAGAAGTTGTAGAGGGCTTCCCGCCCCACTTAACCACAATGTGCAAGCACAACAGTATGACAGAAGATGGTAGAAGTCATTACCTGGATGTTGTGGCCATCACAAATTGAGAACTAGAACGGGGTAAATGTGAAGGAGGAAGTATATCGGAGGCTTGCAGAGTCGAATTTCTTCTAAAACAGAGAGGTGTCCTGCAATTGCATTTGCATTTAACATAATGGGTATCCCACAATTAGTGAAATGATCAAGCAACAGACTCTGCAGAAGTTGTAGAGGATTTCACTCCCCACTTAACCACAAGAGTATGCCAGAAGATGGCAGAAGTCATTACCTGAATGTTGTGGCCATCACAAATTGAGAACTAGAAGGAGGTAAATGTGGAGGAAGTATATATGAGGCTTGCAAAATCGAATTTCTTCTAAAACAGAGTGGTGTCCTGCAAATGCATTTAACGTAATGGGTATACCATGATTAGTGAGATGCTCGAGCAACAACAGAGTCTGTAGAAGTTGTAGAGGGCTTCACTCCCCACTTAACCACAAAGTGCAAGCACAACAATCTGCCAGAAGATGGCAGAAGCCATCAGTTTCTGTAAAAATATATATGAAACACTAAAAATATATGAATTAAAATTGCAGAAATTCAAATCTATAATGCAAACCAAGCCAGTCACCAGAATCGTAAAAGAGCCCAAGGAATTCGTTGAGCAAGGAATTGTAAAAGAGCCCAAGGAATTCATTGAGCAAGAAATTTACCTGTCGTATCGAGAGCCCGTCGGTGCAAGCAGAACCTTCAGAATTTTGTTTCAGAATTTCTTGCAACGAATTTTGATTTCAGGGAGATTTCGAATCCCAACCCTGCAGATCCTTTCCTTTCGTCCTCTTCTTTCCCGCGCTGCTACTTTTCTTGGCACAGTGACAACGACCTCTCCTCTCCCACTCCCAAAGGTGCATGCATAAAAATCTGCGGAAAAAATATACAAGCCATTGCGAGTCATTTGTTTCTGCAAGACATTGAAAAAAACGAATCACATTGGCAGAAATTCAAAGTCGAATTCCTTCTAAGACAAAAAGGTGTCCTGCAATTGCATTTAACGTATTGGGTTATCTCATAATTAGTGAGATGATCAAGCAACAGAGTCTCAAGAAGTTGTGAGAAGTTGTGAGAAGTTGTGAGGGCTTTACTCCCCACTTAACCACAAAGTGCAAGCACAACAGTCTCCCAGAAGATGGTAGAAGTCATTACCTGAATGTTGTGGCCGTCACAAATTAAGAACTAGAACGAGGTAAATGTGGAGGAAGTATATCTGAGGCGTGCAAAGTCAAATTTCTTCTAAAACAAAGAGGTGTCCTGAAATTGCATTTAATGTAATGGGCATCCCATGATTAGTGAGATGATCAAGTAACTATAGTCTGCAGCAGTTGTAGAGAGCTTCACTCCCCACTTAACCACAAAGTGCAAGCACAACAGTCTGCCAGAAGATGGTAGAAGTCATTACCTGAATGTTGTGGCATTGCAAATTGAGAACTAGAACGAGGTAAATGTGGAGTATATCTGAGGCTTGCAAAGTCGAAATTCTTCTAAAACAGACGAGCCCTGCACATGCATTTAACCTAATGGGTATCCCATGATTAGTGAGATGATCAAGCAACAGAGTCTACTGAAGTTGTAGAGGGCTTCACATCCCACTTAACCACAAAGTGCAAGCACAACAGTGTCTGCCAGAAGATGGTAGAAGTCATTACTTGAATGTTATGGCCATCACAAATTGAGAACTATTACAAGATAAATGTGGTGGAAGTATATCTGAGGCTTGCAAAATCGATTTTCTTCTAAAACAGAGGGGTGTCCTGCAGTTGCATTTAATGTTATGGGTATCCCATGATTAGTGAGATGATCAAGCAACAGAATCTGCAGAAGTTGTAGAGGGCTTCACTCCCCACTTAACCACAAAGTGCAATCACAACAATTTGCCAGAAGATGTTATAAGTCATTACGGGTCGTCCGTTTCTGTGAAATTAAAATTGCAGAAATTCAAATCTATAATCCAAGTCTTATTAGGGATGACAATGGACAGGTAAAATGTGAGTGAATGCAAAACCAAGCTAGTCACCAAAATCGTAAAAGAACCCAAGGAATTCAGTCATGAGAATCGTAAAAGAACCTAAGGAATTCATTGAGCAAGGAATTTACCTGTCATTATAGAGAGCCCAGCCCATCGATGCAAGCAGAAACTTCAGAATTTCTTGTATGAATTTGGATTTCAAAGAGATTTCGACTCCCAGACCTGTAGATCATTTCCTTTCGTCCTCTTCTCTCCCGCGCTGCTGCTTTTCTTGGCACAGTAACAGCAACCTCTCCTCTCCCACTCCCCACGAGGTGCTAGCACTAAAATCTACCGAAATAATGTACAAGTCATTGCGAGTCATTTGTTTCTGCAAGACATTGAAAAATACCAAATACGAATCACATTGGCAGAAATTCAAATTTATGTTATGTTACCTGTCAGTACCTGTATATTATGTTACATATTAGTACAGAACGCCCACCAGCTCAAGCAAAACCTTAACAATCATACAAACGTTTAGCTCCAGGACTCTACAGGGTAGCTTGGCTCAGGACCATGCCTGGAACATAATTGCATTTAAAGTTTGAATGGGTTCTCTTCTCTCCCACTCCGCTGCTTTTCTTGGCACGGTGCACATCCTCTCCCAAGCTGCTTTTCCCACTCCCACGTCCGCCTTCTACGCTGACACCGGTGCTTTTTTATGGCACAGTGCCCAATGACATCCCGCTCCCACGTTCTATCTTTTGATACATTAACAAACAATCATAACGCCGTTGTATAAGGAGGCGACTTTTTCATGGAAATTTGCCAGAAAAATTGGAAATTGGAGTTATAGTTGTTAAATTTTAGGATTTTTGGTGTTTAAAAGGTTTTTAAATGTGATGAGTATTTTTATCATCTAAAAAATAATCGGAAGATTAGATCATAACATGTTAGCTAACAATTTCTTGCCCATGCTCTATTTTTTGAGATTTTGGGATTCTGTTTTGAGATAACACTTGTCTCTATGTAGAGGTTATATGTCATTCATTAGATTGTGGATAACATTTTGAATCACAATCATATGTGATTCTAACTTACAAAAAAAAAAATCTGAAGATTAGATCATAACACGTTAGCGAACAATTTCTTGCCTGTGTTCCATTCTTTGAGATTTTGGGATTCTCAAGTGTCTTGAGACAACACTTGTCACTATGTAGAGGTCATATGGCATTCATTAGATTGTGGATAACATTTTGAATCACAATCGTATGTGCTTCTAACTTACAAAAGATAGAAAGAGGAAACTTTTGAACTTGTTATCCAACATTTATAAATGTTATGAGAACACTCTTGACTTCAAGCATTAGAGATTCAAGATCAAATTGTACATGTAGTGTTTGGTGACATGGATTGAAACACATGAATTTGAATGATGGTTAAGCATTTAATATAAGGCTAATTGATTGAAAATTATGAAGGTTATATTTGGTTTTTTTAATTTGTTTCCAAATAAGTTTGATCCAAATGAAAGGTTGATTGGATCATTTGATAATACAAATTCTCATAAAACTTGAGCAAAATTGCCAAAGGCATCAGGTGAAGAAGCATATTGGAAATGGAGTTGAGCCCAAAGATGACCTAATTGCATCAAATTTTTTCAGCACGAAAAAAAGCTATATAGTTATATTATATTCATCCAAAACAGAAATGTACAGCAATGTAGATATGGGGATCATCTGATATGAAAAGTGGAATGTGGCTCAAAACCACGTGGAGAGAAAGGATATATGTATCCTTATCAGATCTGTTACATAGAGGGCATGAGGAAAATATTGCATAATGCACATATATTCATATATGATTCCAAAAAATCAATCCCTTGAGCCAAGTTTATGTATGAAAAAAAGACAATATTATGAGTCAAAAGTTGGGAAACAGAAAATCATACCAGATTTGACTTCACAAAGTAGAGAAATATGTACCCGGCATGGAAAAGTCTTGGATCTGGCAGGAGATGTTGTCCACTGTAATCTGCAACCTCCATATGCCCTGTGGCGATGTTAGCCCCTGCTTTGACAAAGCATCTGCTCTCTGATTTTTATCCCTGGCGATATGGGAGATTGTGTAGTCCTTCCTGTTGTGCCACAAAGCCTCAAGCCTGTTCAACCAGCCAGAGAGATGTATATTTTTTATGTTGTTTTTAGACAGTACATGGTCGATGGTGACTTTCGAGTCTCCAAAAATATGAAGGTTTTTGAGGCCAAGGAAGTCAGAGAAACAAATGAGACTAGCCAGGGCCATAATTTCTGCTTTGTTGTTAGTTCCAGGTCCTTCGTTCCAATGTATGTCAAAAGCTTGTCCTTCTTCTGGAATTATATAAACTCCACAGGCGCATGAGTCATGCTGAGCAGCGCCATCAAAAAAAGCACAGGGATATTCATAGACATCGATGGGTTGTTGGTCCTTTCCTTGTCTGACTTTGGGATGTCGAGGCCGAGCTAGCGCTTCATATAAA
The DNA here is from genome assembly GCA_031772625.1 of Pinus tabuliformis. NCBI lineage: Eukaryota > Viridiplantae > Streptophyta > Pinopsida > Pinales > Pinaceae > Pinus > Pinus tabuliformis. Next base: position 396,899,375 of record CM062815.1, read on the forward strand.
CAAAGGATAGATTCAAAGACTTTATAAAACGGTTCCCTTTTGGAATCAAAAATCATTCGATTTCGCCATTTCCAAATGGCCCAGATTGCTAACAAAGGGATCGGCCTCCACTTGCAGCACATGTTGCTCCATGTTTTGAAAGCCTCATAGATGGAAGGAGCATTGACAATGGCGAAGCCAAAGTGTGCAGATAAGTGCTGCCAAATCAACAGGGATTGAGGACACTGTAGGAAAATATGCAAATTATTCTCAGTATTCGATCTGCAGAGGTAGCATATAGCAGGCCCACACCATTTGCGCTTCTGGAGATTCTCCCAAGTGAGATTCCTGTCATGAAAAACTAGCCAGGAAAAAATAGTTGGGAACACATGATGAACCTTTTCCGACGATGGGCTTTTTCACAAATTGATGTATGGTGGTATGAATTATATCCAAAAGCAACAATCTAAACAATGTACTAATTACCAAGAGAGCATGAAAGTTGATGGTGTTATCACTTAGAACTAAAAATTGATACATGTAATTTTCTATCCTAGCCCGATGACAAAGGTCTGTGCTAGTTTAATTTCAAATTTTCATTTTTAATTTTCTTCCCGTAGGATTTGGAGTTTTTAAAGGAGTTTTTTTAACTCAAGTTGTTCTAAACTCCCATTGGTTCCCCTCTATCCATCATTGTTCTATAGCCACCTCTTGTCTTATGTGAGTCACCGTGCCTTTTCGTGATTTCGTAAGCGCTATTCCAATTCGCCAATTTCGTAGCGCAATCATGATTAGGCAGTTTCGCAGTGCTTCATGATTAGGCAGTTTCGCAGCGCATCATTAAAATTCAAAACTAACAGCGCTGCGAAATCATGGATTCGTACATTCCGCAGCGAATCTTTCCCGAAATGTCAAGTCCGTTAGGTGAGTCATCAGCCATGTCTTCTCATGTCAGCTCATATACCTTTCTTATCACATTTTAACGCTCATTGCCACTATCACCACCACTAGATCTGTTGATATGCACAAGTTATTATTCCCAAGAAATTTTACCGTGCATAAACCATAATGATGGCCGTAGGTTCTGCATGAATGACAAATCTGCAAGATTGTATCTTGAAAGGTTTTAAACGGAAGAGTTTAAAATTCAAGCGAGGCTGAAAATTCAAGCGAGGCTGAAAATTCAAGCGAGGCTGAAAATTCAAGCGAGGCTGATATCCAACCGGAGCTGGTAGTCTTTGTGTGCGAAGATTTGGAAGAATCCATGGAGAAAAAGGAGCACAGATCCGGCAAATGTCTAAGGACTGAACCCGAAGGCCTGGATATAACACTGAGAAATGAAGAGGTGAAGAAAGCGTTTAAAAAGGCCGGGTGCTGGAACTTTTGCAAAAAATTACAAGGAGGACATGCACATGTAACTAAGGAATTTGCACTTAACTTCACTGGTTTGAATTCAAAGGTAGCCATGTTAGAAGTGCAGGTTTCTCCAGAAGTGATATCTGTTGTGACAGAGATCCCAAGAGGACAAGAGGAATGGTTCAAAAATTTTAAATTTGACATGAATCCTTGCAAGGAGTTTTTGAAGGATGATTATGTAAATGAAGATTTAAGTAAGGCAGTGCCCAGGAATTATGTCAAAGAACATTATGCTCTCTTACTCACCTGCATACAGAAATATTTGACTTGTGAAGGAAGGTATAACAAGGTTTATTCTTACCATTTCAAACTACTTTTGCATTTCACAGGGAAAGTCTCCATAGACTTACCTTTTTATCTGTTCCGTAGTTTGAGTAAGATGTGTGATAAGGTACAGCTGAGGAAAGAGGACTGTGAAACCTCTTTGTTTCATCATGGTTTGATTAAACTACTGGTTTTAGATGGGCTTCAAAAGATAGACAGGGATTGGAGTTCATTCATTTTTATGGCTGGTTTCAAAAGCCAGACTGGCCTCACTCCCCAACCTGCCAGGGATTTTACAATAGCTGAGCTTCAAACAGAAGCAAGAGCTAAAAGAGTTACAAAGTCACAAGTAAGATCACAAGTAAGAAAACCAGTGAAGCCACTGAAGCCACTCATCATCCAAGATCAAGCTCAGCAATCAACTAAGGAAAAGGCTCAGGGTAAAAAGACTGTACCTGAAACAAGCACATCTGAAGCAGTCTCAAGAGTAAGAACAAGAAGTCAAATAATGAAGGAAAAAGGTAAAGCTATATCAGTTGAAGAAAGTCCAGTGTCCAAGGCAAGTTTAAATGATTTATTGCAGGCTATTGAATTTGAGCAATCTATACCAGTTCAAGTCGAATTAATGCAGTCAGAACAAGAAAGCACCAAGAAATCCAAGGCCTCAAAAAGGCTTAGATTTGATGTGCCAGCTGAAGAGTTCATTTTTAAACCAAGAAGACCTATGACAAGGAGATTCCAGCAAGTACAGGAAGCACTGCCAAGAATAGAGGAAACAGGGGAAGAGATACAAAAAGACACAGGCAAAACAGTCATTGCATCTCAAGAAGATAATATAGCAGCCATACAGAGACAATTGGAATCAGCTAAGTATGAAATTGCTAAATTGAGGAAAGCCGCTAGAAAACATGCATCCATACATGCAAAATATTATAAAACCCTATGGGAAGGGAATGAAGCTGTAGAAGCTCAGTTGAATTCTGTGGTTGATGGCCATTCACAATTTCACACATGGACAGTACCAGCAATCAAAGAAGCCAAATACATAAGAAGGATCAATATGCAATTGAGAGCTGGGAATAAGGCTATGAGGAAACAAATTGAAGACCTGAAGGCACAGCTAAGCCAGCTACCTGCTAAATAAGTTTTCATTTCAAGTAAGGTTTTGTTTCCAAAATTTTGACAAATTTGCTTAATCTTATCTTTCTGAGGAAATATAAATCCTTGTTCGGCATGTGGAAAGTTTAGGGAAGTTTTTGGCAATCAAATACTCAGCTAATAAAGGTCTCGGGTCAAAAGCAAGTTGTTTTAAAAAAACTCAGCAGTTTCGTAGCGCGCTACGAAACTGCTGAAGGTGATGATTTTTACGCAATTCAAGCAGTTTGAATTATAAGCGGGAATTTTGAAAGGAAAACGTCCAAAGGGCATGCAAGACATCATCTGAAGCTGTCAACAGTCAATTAGGTCAAGACAGGTGGACGCTTAAAAAGGTTTAATATTCAAATCCAATTTTTGTCGTAAAGGGAATACCTTTACCACAGTTCAGGGTATATCAAACGGTTTGCCTGCAAGAAACTTTTGCTTGCACACATGTTCATGGGAAAAGCTTACAACGCATCAGGGACGTGGCAGTCTTCTACATTTGGGTAATTAAAGGCTAAAGGTCATGCTTCTGTGCATTCGAATATTTTGGGGAAAACTGAAGCCGAGAAGCAAGGGTAATCTCCTAATATTTCTGAGCAGTTTAAAAGATTCAGCATCCAAGGTCAGCATGGAGCATTAATATTAAACACCCATCTCAGCTAAACTAAAAGAGGGCCAGATGTCAAAGAACGAGGAGAAGCCATCATGCATGTAATATGGAGTTAGAGTCATAGTTGAATTAGATCTCTAAAAAAACTCCAGTTTGCACTTTGTTGTATTTATTAGTTAGTTAAATGGTTGATAGGTGTCATTAGAAGTAGTTTTCGAGTTCCCCTCATGCTGGAGGAGGAATCTCGATCAGTTAGAATAAAAACTCTATATATAGCTGAAACAGCAATGTAATCAGGGTTGGAAAAACTTTATAACAGAGCATAGTATTTGGCTTATGTAAAGACTCACTTTCAATAATATAATTTTGATTTTACTTCTCAGGATTCATGAAGGATTTTTCATATTCAGAATGTGTGATGTTGTCTTCTTCTTAGTTTTGTTTACAGTGGTATGGATGTATAATCACTCAGAATTCACTGAATGTGCTCTGATTTCCTGTATGCATCTATAAACTGTGTGGTTCCTTATGAGTGTATATTCTGAATATTCAAATGCTGAATGCCCTGACTTCCATGTAAGGTCAAGATCTTTGTTGTATTGAAGTGTTGTTGACTCCATAGGCCCAATGGATACTTGTTTGATGTATTTCCAGCATTCATATTTGTCACAGTTGTTCTACAAGAGTTAGCCATCTTAGTTTTAATCAAAATCATTATTACACCCAGAGAGAGCCCTCTCAGGTTGAGGAGGCTAAGCCTCAGCCTAAAGTAGGTCTGAAATAGTTACTTAGAGTCAACCTGACCAGCAGCCTATCAGGGTTTGATTTTGAGATAACAGATGGCATGAATTATTTTAGTCCTCGAGATGGTGAACAACATTATGTAGTCTTGGGATTTGTTTATAATGGGATATTTGATGTCTCAAGAGAGTATTTCTATGAAGCATGGGATGAACGAAAATTTATGAAAATAAAGTTATAAATGAGGCTTGGTTTGTCACACTAGACCTTTTTACACATACTCTTCCTAAAAATAGTATGTATGGCTCTATTGTTGAAGTTGATGATCACAACACAACTTTGAATGAGGATTCAAGGATTAAAAATGACAGAGTTTTCAATCCAGACCTACCATCTAGTCCCAAGCAAACCGGTAATGCAATATGTACTATATAGTCCAATAACATGAGTTGCTTTTTTATTCCTTGAATGTGAGAATAATGGGTATCTTGTTGGTGGTATGAATTTGAAACTATTCCAAAGGGAATAGTTCAACTAATTTTTAGTCTGGAAAGTGAAAAAATCTATGTGCAACAATTCTATGCAAAAAAACCATATTTCTATGAACAAAACCACCATTATTTATACCCAATTGACTATAGCATGAGAATTGTTGCTTTGGAAATTGATTTATGGCCTTGAAGGTTTTGTGATAGCTCTCTTCAAATATAGATAGACATGGCTAGTATTGGGAAATTTCCCTACTCACCTAAGGTCATTCTCTAGTCACAAGTATCCATACTTGCTTCAACTTGAGAGATAAACCATCCACTATGAAGATCCTAGCAAAATGGGCCATGCTTTAATGTGTTATTGTTTAACATGGCAATTAAACATAGGGGAAAGGGAAATTGTACCCTTGAGATGATGAAATGGTTGCACTAGATATTGATTTTGCCTTTGCAACTATATTCTTGACATGTTGAGATTTTGGGGTTCTCAAGTGCCCCCAAGGACTCTTGTCCCCAGATTGAAGCTAAAATGTTACCCACAATCTTGTTGGGTAACCATAAGGGTGTCTTAGAGATATTTTAAAAGCATGATGAAGACACTTATTGTGATACCAAATGAGGAGTGAAGTTGAATAAAGTATGGATAGTCATTCATGAACAACCATGATGATGTACTTTAGGACTTACCTAGTGGTCCCAAATTAGAGTAGTTATCTTAGTCACATATTTTTTTTCATATGAGAGTGATCTATGTGCAATAATTGTTATCATGGCTTTGATGGAGAAAGGTTAACTTTGACTTGGTTGTAACTTATAAGTAGGGTTTATATGCTTGACATGGATGTGGCCAAGCTCTATCATTGTTTAATATGAAATTTGGACACAGTTGAAGGTATTGTTGGTAATTATAAGACAATAGACCGAGTTCCAATATGAGTAAGATTAAGGCTACTGTCAAGATCCAATGTGCATAAAAAATATCACTTATTCAGTCAAAATTTTATAGTTTAAGGTATGCTATAATCTAGGTTTAGAGCTATTGGCATGATTACTTAGTCAAAAAGAAATTTGGTAGTTGCCACTATGATTCTGAGTTGGTATTGCAACTATAGATGTTGTAGCTAGTATAAGATGATGTGGTAGGGTGGAATAGAACCTAGTTGAGATATTTTAAGGGAAATTGGTTAAGTGCAAAGAAACAAGAATGAATACCAACATTGATGTGGATCTATAAATTACTCATGCAACTTGGAGATCCAATGATGTGGTACGTCTCTCGACAAAAGAATGATTGTTTTCCAAATTAAAATAGCAAATGGAAGTTTCTACTCAACAAACTAAATGAAATAAGTGAGGTCAACTTGAGTATTTATATACCTTGTGCATGGTAAAAAATTTGAATGCTAAGTTGACCTAAGCATGGTATTTGGAAACCCACAATTGACCTCAATAAGACATGAATTTGATTGGATATACTTTAACCATTATCCCTAAATTTCTAACCCTTGTGTCCTTGACCACTATAACCTTAAACATGTAACCTGTAAAACCATAATCTTTATAGCCACATAACATAAATCACCCTTAATACTAAACCCTTAACTCCTTGAACCTCAAACCCAAAGAAATCCCCCCATACTTCTCCTCATTTTGAGGATGATACCCAGGGTAAACATTAGAGTCTTTAGGGCGTAAGGTCAATTCAACAACATAGCTCAAAGACTATACTCATTATGGTCTCAACATGTCATTTACAACAATAGAACTTGGATGGAGAGGATAACACTCCATTCCACGACCACTAGGGATACACACACACACACACATAGAGAGAGAGAGAGAGCTCAATGAAAACCCAAATATCCAATGCAAAAGTTATCAAGAGGTTGTGGGATCAATTCCTTAGAGTCTTCCTATGTTATTTGTGATTGTAAATTGATAACACCCTTCATTTTAAAATTTTAACTAAAAAAGAGAGAATCCTTTGAAATGTTTCTTCTTTAAAAGAAAAAAATTTGATATTTATTTATTATTATATTTTAATATTTTTATTGAAAGGGAAAATATATATTTCTATCCCATAGAGAAAAAGGAGATTTTTTAAAGTGATATTGCACATAAAATTTTATCATAAAGTGGACAAAAAATGCCAAAACCTTATAGGAAATATGTATATAAGAAAAGAGTTTCTAGCCCAATTTAAAAAAACAAACAAACAAACAAAACAAAAAAACCACCCACACATATAGTTGGGGGGTGGGGGGTTTGCTTAAACTACAACAATGTTGTTAAAAAATGTCGAAGGAGACAAATTATTGCAACACAATAAACTACCTTCCATGGAAGTTTGATAAACCAACAAAAAGAGTGTCTACACCAAAAAAATGAAATATGATCTAAGTGGTATTAAAGCTTGAAAGTCTTCAAATTGAACTATAAACGCTTGGTGACTACTAGTCAATCCAAATGCTATCTTCATAAAACATTCCTCAAATCCAACTATATGTTGTGCCTAAATAAAATGAAACTTTGAAAGCTAAATTTCTACAATCAAAACATATATAAATCACACATAAATGCTTAAACTTCATAAACTACAAATTCTTTGAAACCTTCATGCAACAATATTGAAAGTAAATCCTATAAATACCTTTGAATGGTTGGAGCCAAAGTCCTAACCATGGATTTCTAAGTGAGAAAAAACGCCAACCACCAAGTCCTTACCCTATTACAAGAGAATCTATAATAAAATAGTATTCCCTAAAAACATGTGAAGGATATTAGTAGATTGAACCTAGATTTGAAAATATTAACTTCCGCAAAGAGACAGGATAAGTTTAGATTTTGAAGCAATGCATTTCCCTTCATGCAATACATTATTTGCTTTGAGTCTCCATAATTTTGAAGTTGAGAAATATTTAATTATAAAGCTAGTCTCATATGTAACATTAAAGACCAAAACTCATCCAAATTATTAGATCCATCACCCAAGGTACCTTTGAAACTCACATAATGAGAATTAGATGTGAAAAGAATCCCCTCTGCTCCACAAATCCCTAGGGTTCCCTCACAAACTCCATAAAAATGTTGGTGAGCATAGTGCATGCATATTTCTAGAATACAATGCACTTGTTATTCATGTTTAGCTAGTTGTTTGCTTTAGTTTACTTTGGTCCAACTTTAGCACTTTAATGCACATGCAACAATTAAGCTTACTTATTTGTTTACATTTTCCTTACTTTGAGGTAGGATTCATGGCATACCATTGCATGGTCCTTTTTCCCAATATTTCCCTAGTAGGCATTGCATTTGCATGTGTTAGGCCTTAATTCATTGGTTGGGCTAGTTAACTAATGAGCATTGGCAATACCTTGTATAGGTTTGTGTTTTTCCGATTTTGATCTTTGATTCTTCTCTTCAAACTTTGCATCTTGGGTGGCTTTGTAGGCAAGCTAGAAATCTTGGTTCAATGGTCAAATCTCAAATGGTATTAAAGCCTAGGATAATCTATAAGGAAATTTCACTAGAAGATTAAATTAGAGTCTAGCAGAGTTTTCATGTGACTCGATTTTTTGGTATGCACAAGTCCTTGTGGATTTACATGCACGAATTATGTTGGAAACTAGGTTAATACTAGGGGGTGAATTAGTATTAAGGACAACTTTAACAATCATGACCATATTGAGCCATTTAACCATTCAATAACATATCGTGTAAGAAACAAGATAAATCAATACATGAACTACACAATAACGTCATAATCAACATACATAAATATGACACAAACATTTTTACATGAAAACTCATAAAGGGAGAAAACCACCAATCTTGTTTTGTTATGATGTAAATCTAAAGCTACCACTTTTGATTACATCAAGTTTGTGAGCACCCACTCACAGGAAGCAATAACTCCCTAATTTATTTTGTTGGCCCCAACCAACAAGAAGCACCAACTGCCTAATTCACAAGCACCCACTTGTAGGAGGCATTGACCCCTTATTTGTTTCACAAGCACCAACCACTAGGAAGCACCAACTCCCTGTTTGTAAGCACCCATTTGCAAGAGGCATCAACCCCCTATTTGTTTCTCAGGAACTCACTTCCTTATGTGTAGGCAACAACCTATTGAACCATGCAAACCCCTATTTCATCCATTTTCAAGCTTGGATCCATAGGTGTTGTATTCAATTAATCTTGTTGTTATTTATGTTTTAGATCTCTCTCAACTTGATATCACACAATACAACTCAACATCCTCTAACTCAGACTCTACTCTGCAACTTCCATCACATTCAGATATGATCCCAACTTTTCAGATATGTCGTATTACTTTTGTGTCTATGTAGAAATTCCTTGTAGATTCAAATTGCTTATGTGATTTTCTAAAAAAACCACCCACACATATAGTTGGGGGGTGGGGGGTTTGCTTAAACTACAACAATGTTGTTAAAAAGGGTCAAAAGAGACAAATTATTGCAACACAATAAACTACCCCCATGAAAGTTTGATAAACCAACAAAAAGAGTGTCTGCACCAAAAAATTGAAATATGATCTAAGTGGTATTAAAGCTTGAAAGTTTTCAAATTGAACTATAAACGCTTGGTGACTACTAGTCAATCCAAATGTTATCTTCATAAAGCATTCCTCAAATCCAACTATATGTTGTGCCTAAATAACATGAAACTCTGAAAGCTAAATTTCTACAATCAAAACATATATAAATCACACATAAATGCTTAAACTTCATAAACTACAATTTCTTTGAAACCTTCATGCAACAATATTGAAAGTAAATCCTATAAATATCTTTGAATGGTTGGAGCCAAAGTCCTAACAATGGATTTCTAAGTGATCAAAATGCCAACCACCAAGTCCTTACCCTATTACAAGAGAATCTATAATAAAATATTATTCCCTAAAAACATGTGAAGGATATTATTAGATTGAACCTAGATTCGAAAATCTTAACTTTCGCAAAGAGACGGGATAAGTTTAGATTTTGAAGCAATGCATTTCCCTTCATGTAATACACAATTAGCTTTGAGTCTCCATAATTTTGAAGTTGATAAATATTTAATTATAAAGCTAGTCTCATATGTAACATTAAAGACCAAAACTCATCCAAATTATTAGATCCATTACTCAAGATACCTTTGAAACTCAAATAATGAGAATTTGACGTGAAAAGAATCCCCTCTGCTCCACAAATCCCTAGGGTTCCCTCACAAACTCCATAAAAATGTTAGTGAGCATAGTGCATGCATATTTCTAGCATACAATGCACTTGTTATTCATGTTTAGCTAGTTGTTTGCTTTAGTTTACTTTGGTCCAACTTTAGCACTTGAATGCACATGCAACAATTAAGCTTACTTATTTCTTTACGTTTTCCTTGCTTTAAGGTAGGATTCATGGCATACCATTGCATGGTCTTCTTTCCCAAATATTTCCCTAGTAGGCATTGCATTTGCATGGGTTTGGCCTTAATTCATTGGTTGGGTTAGTTAACTAATGAGCATTGGCAATATCTTGTATAGGTTTGTGTTTTTCCCTTTTTGATCTTTGATTCTTCTCTTCAAACTTTGCATCTTGGGTGGCTTTGTAGGCAAGCTACAAATCTTGGTTCAATGGTCAAATCTCAAATGGTATTAAAGCCTAGGATAATCTATAAGGAAATTTCACTAGAAGATCAAATTAGGGTCTAGCAGGGTTTTCATGTGACTCAGTTTGTTGGTATGCACATGTCTTTGTGGGTTTACATGCACGAATTACGTTGGAAACTAGGTTAATACTAGGGGGGTGAATTAGTATTAAGGCCAACTTTAACAATCATTACCATATTGAACCATTTAACCATTCAATAACATATTGTGTAAGAAACAATATAAATCAATACATGAACTACACAACAACGTCATAATCAACATACACAATTATGACATAAATATTTTTACATGGAAACTCATAAAGGGAGAAAACCACCAATCTTGTTTTTTTATGATGTAAATCTAAAGCTACCACTTTTGATTGCATCAAGTTTGTGACCACCCACTCATAACGATCAGGGGCTCAAAATGTGTCAAAAATTCAAAGTGTCAAAATTTTGATAACATTAGTTTCAAATCGAAGAGTTCGTCATTCTAAATCCAACGGCGTGAACGAGACTCAAATTTAAGCTCGTATACAGAAGTTAGAGAAAGTCAAAGTTTAGGGTTGACTTGATGACATGGTAGGATTTGATGACATGGCATAACCCTTCAGCGAATGAGGAGGCGCCAAGTGGCAGCCTGCCATTGGCCCTGTATATCGCATATTGCAGCGGCAAGTGGTTCGGGTAAAGAATCAGCCCCCAACAAAGCTTAGGTATGATGCTAAAGAATTGACCCTTGGCACAGAGGGTTGCGATGCGATATATTGCAATCACATATCGCACCTGGTACCCGCCAATATGTATATAGATGATACATGGATTAACGCCGATTGCGATGAGACCCCGGACGTAGGATTTTATATGTCACAGTTTAAGTCCCCGTTAGGTCCACCAATATCGCATCGCACAACATTCCGTCATTAACATTGTGAAATGTGATAGACTGTCCAGATGCGATATTGTTATACACTATATTTTATAACCCCTGCGGGTCCACTGTTATCGCAGTGTATGGAATTTGATATTTGTTGAGGGAAAGTGTTGATTGCGATGAGCGATGAGTTCTGATAGTGATAAGACCCCGAATGCGATGTTTTATGCATTAAGGTTTATAATCCCGACAACAATCGCAGATTCTGAAGAAGTGTTAACAATACCATCCCTCCACTGATAGTCGATTGCGATTGCGATATCCGACAAGTTGCAAAACCGTAGCCTTTTCCATCGAACCACCACTCCGCATGTGACCACTCGGCCCTTAATCGCGAGGGCGAGAATGATGGCAGAATCGCTGATTTCGGTGGAACTGCCAGTTTTAACTATGGATAATGAATTTAACTGGTAGTAAGCCATATTTGGAGGAGAAAAATGTGGAAAGACTGACAAGGGCCATAACTAAGGCAATTTTCAATCAAATGGGATGCCAAAAGAGGCTAGATTTCCATTTTTGGACATTCTAAACTCATTGGAATAGGTTTCGGGATCAAAGGAGCACTTCTGGATAGGCTTTTTGTAAAGTGAAGCCTATGGGTGCCCTGGTCAACTAGAGTGTTGATTCAGTTTATGGAGGAGTTCCAAGATGGAGATGACCTTGCAGGGGTATTCCAGCCTCCATATGTTTTCTACAATAACCATTAGAACATTGTTGTAGCTTTATTTCTTCTTTTCTCTATATGTGTATGGAGAAAGAGACTTGTTTAAGTACTTCAAGTGGATTGTTGTACTTGTTTATGCTCTTGGTAGTTGGAGTACGGGGTCTTGATTTGTGAGCCCTTAGCTTGTTGATTGTTTCATGACTAACTAGAGGTTGTCATATGTTTAGAGTGAGAGTTCTTTGCAGAAGAATGTTTCCTTGAAGGGGAAACTAGCCACTCTTTTTGTCAGTGCATTTATGTACCCCTTACCATTGAAGAATTTTGAGCATAATAAGAAGGGATCATGCCTTTAGAGCTGATCCAAGGAGATGCAGCCCAGGAGGGGTGAACTCCTTTATCAATGGCTGGTGTATTATTTTTTCATACATGCTTCCATTCAGTGTTTTGGTTTCAGGTTTTAAGCTTTCTCCATGAAACTAACTTAAGTAAAAACACATAAAGTTCATGCTTTTACTTGCTATTTTGGAGTCAAGGCTCAAGCACATTTTTATATTCTGATGAGGGGAATTAGAACAACATTACTAATCTGCCCCAATTCAGATCAGGTTGGTATTAGAGCTACGATTTTCTTTGTGCAAGGAGGAATTAACTGTTGTTTTCAATTGAATGTGTTTTGAAGCTCATTGAGGAGAAGGTTTTGGAAAGGAGAGCAAGATTGTTACAATCTCTACCACCAAGTTCTACCTCAAATTGCAGTAGAAGCTTCAAGCAAAGCATGTCCCAAGGAGGAGAGCCTGCAAGAATGTCAGAGGATGTGAAGGCTTTTAGAAAGGCTTTCTTAGACATGGCAGAAATGGTGAAATTCCTCTATGAAGAGAGGAATACCAAATTGCAAGGTGAAAGCTCTAGACCTCTAAGAGGAGAATGTTCTCCAAGGGAAGAAGGTAACAAGAATGGTGATAAACCACCATCTTCTCCACAATCTTCATGTTTTTCTACAACTATTATATAAGATGCTAGTGTAGAAAGTCCCTCCAAGAAGGTAGATGGAAAAGTTTGTACCTTTTGTCCACATGATGTGGAAGATGAGGTTCTATCAGCACCCAAATTTGAGGAGCTAAAAGAAGAGAGCCAAAGAGTCCAAGAGGACACATCTCGAATCAAAAGGGAAATCGAAAAAATCTTTGTGTGTCAATTGAAAGATGAAGCAAATGGTAATAATTTACATGCTTCTTCCTTATGTGAAAGTATTGATGTAAATTCATTTGCAGCCTTTGAAAAACACAATAAAAGCATTGGATCCAAGCTCTTGACCAAGATGGGTTACAAGGGAGGAGGCCTTGGAGTAAACCAACAAGGCATTAAAAATATAATTGAGGCCAAGGAGAGGCCTAAATACAAAGGCTTAGGCTATGTTGCAAAAGAAGAGTGGTCTTCTAGCGACAATTCATGGATATCGTGTTCCTTTTGCTGTAAGAAAGTACACAAGGAGGCAAGATGTTGGGAGTTGCATCCAGAAATGATTTCAGCTTGGCTCCTCAATGATAAGGAGGACTTATAGTGCAAAATGTCTCCAAAGAGAGATGTAAAAGTTGAAGAAGAAGGAAAGACGAGTTCTTCTTGCCATGCAAGTTCCTCACGCAGGCAACGTAATCCAAAGGATAACAAACAGAGGTATAACTATTCCATTAATTCGAATGTTGTTCATGATGGAAAACAACATGCATATTTGAATAACATGTTGAGGAAAATGTTTCCATGCACCTTTTTCCTTTCATCTAACCATTGTGTAGATAAGTGCGATAAAAGGAAAGCAATCATCAAGAAGATGTTTATGTCTACTAGAATTGAGATCGAAAGGAGAAAATCTCATCCAAGGATAAAGGCAAGTGAGCCGAGAGGAGCTCAAAAGAACTTCTGTACTCACTGCAATATCAGTGGACATTGGGTCGAGAAGTGTTGGAAATTGTTTCCACAACTTCATCCTGGTAAGGGAAAGCAAATCATGCAAGCACCAGAAGAGGAAGCGACAAAAGAAAAAGTGGCGCAAGATGTGACCATCCCTGAAGTAGCTTCAGAAGAAGAGAAAGTTCAAATAGAGGGTTCATTCACCTGGTTGGGTAAGAAATGGGCGGACTATTTGTCCAACTGAAGTTTGTAAATTTTTGTTTTAACCTAGTTGTATATCCCCATAGTTGGGTAATTTGTAAAAGTGATGTTCATAAATAAATCACTTATATGCAACAGTGTTTTATTTAAGCATTACAATGCTAGTTTGGCTTGTTGATAGTCAATTTGAATGGAGAAATTTGGGAGTCAAGTTTATTCCATTTTGTAAAATGCATTTCTACTTGTAGTTTGAAAAAGCATTTTAAAATTGTAGTATGAGTAGTTGCGGCACATTTAGTATGTTCCAAATGTGTGTAGCACTCAAATTATACAAGTATTCACCAAGTGAAGCTTGTTTGGGTTCATTTAGAAAAGTCTTTTAGGATCTTATCCTTGATAAGCATTTTTCATATAAGCAATTCCAAGGTGTTCATCTTCTTGGAATTCCTCTTGGGAAGGATGTTACTGTGGATGGCCATTGTGACATGGACAGGTGTCGGCTCATTGCTTATGGATCTGAAGAACAAGGATGAAGGAGAAGGAAGGATGACCTATAGGATACTTGCAGTGCAGACAAAGTACAGAGCAGTTGCAGATTATGTAAACTTTTAGAGACCAAAAGTTTTTCAATGGGGAAGAATGATCAGGAGTTCAAAATTTGTCAAAAATTCAAATTGTCACAATTTTGATAAGTTTAGTTTCATATTGAAGAGCTCTTCATTTTGAATCCAACGACATGAATAGGACTCAAATATGAGCTCTTATGTAGAAGTTAGAGCAAGTCAGAGTTCAGGGTTGACTTGATGACATGGTAAGATTGGATGACATGGCATAGCCCTTCAGCAAATGAGGAGGCACCAAGTGCCCACCATTGTCCCTCGCATATCTCATATCGCAGTGGCAAGTGGTTCGGGTAAAGAATTGACCCCTTGAAGAGCTTAGGTGCAATGCTAAAGAATCGACCCCTGACACAAAGGGTTGCGATGCTATATATTGCAATCACATATCGCACCCGATATTAACGTTGATTGCTATGAGACCCCGAACGTGGGATTTTATATGTCACAATTTAAGTCCCCCTCAGGTCCGCAGATATCGCATCGCACAAAATTCTGTCGTTAACATTACGAAATGCGATAGACTACCCAGATGTGATATTATTATACGTTGTATTTTATAACCCCGACGGGTCCGCTGCTATCGCAGTGTATGGACTTTGATATCCGTCGAGGGAAAGTGATGATTGCGATGAGCGATGAGTTCCGATAGCGATAAGACCCCGGATGCAATGTTTTATGCATTGAGGTTTATAATCCCAACAGGTCCGCTAGATTAGTGATTGCAGTTTCTGAAGGAGTGTTAACAAGATCGTCCCTCTGCCGATAGCCGGTTGTGATTGCGATATCCGACAGGCTGCAAAACTGTAGCCTTTTTTGTCGGACCACCACTCCGCATGTGACCACTCGGCCCTTAACCGCGAGATAGGTGGGAATGATGGAAAAACCACTGATTTCGGTAGAACTACCAGTTTTAAATACAGATAATGAATTTAACTGGAAGTAAGTCAGATTTGGAGGAGAAAATTGTGGAAACACTGACAAAAGTCATAACTAAGGAAATTTTCGACCAAATGGGATGTAGAAAGAGGTTATATTGCCATTTTTGGACATTTTGAACTCATCGGAACAGGTTTCAGGATCAAAGGAGCACTTCTAGATAGGATTTTTGTAAAGTGAAGCCTATGGGTGCCCTAGTCAACCAAAGTGTTGATTCAATTTATGGAGTTCCAAGATGGAGATGACCTTGCAGGGGTCTTCTAGCCTCCATATGTTTTCTATAGCAACCATTACAGTAGCGTTGTAGCTTTATTTCTTCTTTGCTCTATATGTGTATGGAGAAAGAGACTTGTTTAAGTACTTCAAGTGGATTGTTGTACTTGTTTATGCTCTTGGTAGTTGGAGTATGGGGTCTTGATTTGAGAGCCCTTAGCTTGTTGATTGTTTCATGACTAACTGGAGGTTGTCATATGTTTAGAGTGAGAGTTCTTTGCAGAAGAATGTTTCCTTGAAGGGGAAACTAGCCACTCTTTTTGTCAGCACATTTATGTACTCTTTACCATTGAAGAATTTTGAGCATAATGAGAAGGGGTCATGCCTTTAGAGCTGATCCAAGGAGATGTAGCCCAGGAGGGGTGAACTCCTTTATCAATGGCTGGTGTATTATTGTTTGATACATGCTTCCATTTAGTGTTTTGGTTTCAGGTTTTAAGTTTTCTTCATGAAACTAACTTAAGTAAAAACACATAAAATTCATGCTTTTACTTGCTATTTTGGAGTCAAACCTCAAGAACATTTTTATATTCTGATGAGGGGAATTAGCATAGCATTACTAATCTTCCCCAATTCAGATCACACAGGAAGCAAGAACTCCCTAATTTGTTTTGTTGGCCCCAACCAGCAAGAAGTGCCCACTGCCTAATTCAAAAGCACCGACTTGTAGGAGGCACTGACCCCTTATTTGTTTCACAAGCACCAACCACTAGGAAGAACCAAATCGTTGTTTGTAAGCACCCATTTACAAGAGGCATCAACCCCCTATTTATTCCTCAGGCACTGACTTCCTGATGTTAGTGTAATAAACCTAAATAGGAATACCAGTGATATAAAGCAAATAATCTGTGCAACAAATTATAAAAACGAAATACACATTAAACATTCACAGAAAAGTTGCAAATATGGAACTGCTGAGCCATTTTATTAATTTTTTGAAGGCCAAATACAATGGATGACAAGATGGTGCCCCTGGGCTTGTCTCAAGGACAAGTTGGACTAAACCCAGGTGATGGAACAACTGAGATGATGGTCGTTCAGTTGTTGCACCACTTTGCACTGCGTTGTCTGAGCAAACTGTTGATCTACAACTTCAATGTGCCCAAAAAATACCCATAAATTTATATCCTTCCATCCTTAGACTCCTCGAACAAAACCCAGAAAAAACCTAGAAGGGAATTTCTTTGGTTTTGACTTTGGGTTTTCGGCCTCCTTGGAGCCTCTCCCCCAGCTACTACAACCAAATTCAACTTGCAAGAAATAACTTGCAACTCCCTCTCAAAATACCCCTAGAACGTTGGGCTCACCTGTACTGACTAACTCCTTACTCCCCGGATGACCCTTGGTTCGGATGATTGCTCTCCCAGCACCATGACTTTGCTGCTATAGTGGCCTCTGCGCTAGTGTAGCTTGTTACTACTCTAGCAGTGTTTCTTTTTCCACGCTGCCTCCTCAACTCCCGGATTTCCCCACAAGATGTGAATCCCTTTTGCTGGTCTATTCCTAGCTCTCCTGACACGTTATGAATTCCCCTTACTGATTACTAACTTCCCCTGCGTGTTCTATGGCTGCCCAGGAATACACAATTTCTCCTTGCATTGATGGCTGAAATGTGTGACTATACCAGAATCCTTGAAAACCCCTGTGTAACAGCCTCACTAGGGCAGGTACGAATGGTCCCCCGAAGAAGAGGTTGAATCTTCCCTATGGAATACTTGTGGCTAAACAGTCGGTAGACTCGCTGAACAACAGAGTGTACAAAATGAGTTTGTTTGTCAAAATAATCAGAATGCCTCCAAAATGAGAGTTGTTCTCTCTTTATAGCTCCTTGGGCCCCCTTAGCCTCATGTGGGCCCCTCAATCCACTAGCTCGAATTCCCTCCAATGTATCCTTGGCAAATTTCGAATTATGCATGTGATGGTCCCCACATTCCACTTGCTGCCAAAAATAATTTGAACTACCTATAGTTCCTAAGGTTCTACTCGTGGGGTCCTTCTCCTAAACCAAAATTGCTGCCAAAATTATGTTGCTACATCTTGTGACTAATTCATTTGAGAAGGGACATGACAGTCCTCCCCTCCCAAATGTTGTTTGCCCTCAAGTAACCTCAACGTCGGGTGCTCTAGTATGTGCTTACCCTCCCAAGTGGCATCCTCATCCAGTAAGTTCTTCCAGCGTACCAAGAACTCCCTGATGATTCTGCTCCTCAGTTTCCTCTCCCTGCTCTCCAATATGGCCTTTGGTTCCAACACCAAATGGCCCTCATCATCCAATGGGGGTAGATCAGCTGCTGCAGTCACCTGTTATCCCAACACCTTCTTCAGGAATGAGACATGAAACACAATGTGGATCCTGCTCCCCGGAGGTAGTACTATCTCATAGGCCACCTCCCCAACCCACCTAGTCACCTGGTAGGGCCCATAGAAGCGTGGTTGTAGCTTCTCGGCCCCCTTCCATTTTAGCGTGGACTGTATGTATGGTTGTAATCGGAGGTACACTAAGTCCCCCTCCTCAAAGTGCCTCTCTATCATGTGCCGATCTGCATACAGTTTTTGCTGATTTTGGGTTGTTGCTAGATTATCATTGAGAGCTTTGAGGATATCTTGGCTCTCTTAGACCTAGTATTTGGCCTTTGGGGCTCGGATCTCTCCAAAAATAATATTAGCAAAAGTTAGATCATCATAACCATAAAGGGCATGGAAAGGAGTCATACCAATAGACATGTGGTGTGTGGTGTTGTAGCAGAACTCGCCCAAGTGCAACCACCAAATCCACGTCCTTTGCTGACCTGTCACATAGTTCCTCAGGTACCCCTCCAACCATTGGTTGACCCTCTCTGTCTGGGTGTTCGTCTGAGGATGGTAACTGGTGTCAGGTGTGAGCTCCGTCCCAACCATCTTGAAAATCTCCTACCAAAAGCCACCCATGAATCTATTGTCTTTGTCGCTAAAAATGTTCTTGGGAAGTCCATGTAGTCTGAAAACCTCCCAAAAGAACAACTCAACTACCTGGGTTGTTGTGAATCTTGTGGGGATGGTGAAGAAGTGGGCAAATTTGGTCAGCATGTCAACCAACACATATATGCAGTCCTTCCCCAGTACTATGGGGAGCCCCGTGATGAAATCCATCGAGATAATTTCCCATTTACCCTCTGGAATGGGAAGTGGATGTAATAGCATTGCAGGGCGAGTCAACTCCCCTTGTTCTGTTGGCAAGCCTCACACTCCCTTACGTGCTGCAACACGTCCTCCTTGAGGCCTTTCCACGTGAACCTCTCCCGAACATCCATGTAAGTCTTTCGGAACCCCTGGTGTCCAGACAATGGTGAGTCATGAGCTACCTAGAGTACCCTCTCCCTCAACTATGAGTTGGGCACTAAGTAAATGCGCCCCTTGTAATAGATGACCTCATCCATCACACGGTAACACTCATCTGCATGTGTCCCCTCTAGCACCTCGCAGGCCCTCTTGTCCTTGGAGTACTCAACCAACAACTGAGCCTTCCAGTCTTGGCAGATGCTCATAAGAGATAACCCAGCCGGCCTCCTGGATAGAGCATCGACCACCACGTTGTGCTTGCCCCACACATACTCAATATCAAAGTCGTAGGCCTGCACCTTGCTGACCCATCTTTGTTGCCTGTCGTTGAGGCCCTGCTGCCCCATGAAATGTCAAAGACTGTTGTGATCAATCTTCACTCTGAATCGGTTTCCCACCAAGTACTGGCGGAACTTGGCCAATGCATGCATGATGGCTAGCATCTCCTTGTCATATATGGAATATGACAGCTCATGCGGTAGGAGCTTCCGACTCTCAAAAGCTATGGGGTGCCCCTCCTGTGACAAAATAACTCCAACTCCCACCCCTGATGCATCACACTCCACTGTGAATGGCTGGGAAAAATCCGGGAGTGCCAAGATAGGGAAACTACTCATCACCTCCTTGAGGCGATCGAAAGCGGCCTGTGCTCCCTTAGTCCATGCGAAGGCTCCTTTCTTGGTCAAGTCGGTCAAGGGTGTTGCCAGCTGTGAGAACCCTTTGACAAACTTCCTGTAGTAAGTGCAAATGCCCAAGAAGCCTCTTAGCGTAGTCATGTCTTGGGGTACTGGCCAATCCCGGATGGCCTTGATCTTCTCCTCATGAACCTTCACCTCATCTGCTCCAATGATATGCCTGAGATAAAGCATATTTTTCAAACCAAACTCGCATTTGGAGAGCTCGACAGAGAACTGTTGCTCCTCTAGAATGTGTAGTAACTCCTCCAAGTGTTGGAGGTGCTCCTCCCCTGTCCGGCTATAGATCAGAATGTCATCAAATAACACTAGCACGAACCTCCTCAGCTGCCCCCAGAAGATGTGGTTCATGCAAGAATGAAATGTGGTGGGAGTGTTGGTAAGCCCAAATGGCATGACCAGAAACTCAAAGTGTCAAAGTGCCCATAGTGGCATTGGAATGCTGTCTTTGAGATGTCTTGATCCCGAACTCTGATCTGGTGGTACCCTAAACACAGATCGATCTTAGAGAAGTAATTGGCTCCTCTAAGCTCATCCATCAACTCATCAGTGTGGGGAATGGGGTATTGGTTCTTGAGGGTCTTCCTGCTAAGGGCTCTGTAGTCTATGCACATCATGAGGGTCCCATCCTTCTTCTTCACCAGCACTATAGAAGAAGCAAAAGGACTGGAACTAGGCCTGATGTGACCCAAAGCAATCAACTCCTGAATAGCTTTCTCAATCTCACCCTTATAGGCTTTGGGGTGCCTGTAAGGAGTGGTGATGATTTCTTATATGCCCGGTTCTATCTCAATGGTGTGCTCAAACCCCCTATCTGGTGGCTACCCTGGTGGAATGTCCCTGAACACTGCTGCGTACCTGTCTAGAAGAGCCTGTACGTCTGTCAGTGGTGACTGTTCCTGTCCCCCAGCCTTTGAGATCCTCAACTCGACTACCCATGCAATGTCCCCATGTCGAATATTTGCCTCCATCTTGTGGGCTGAAATTGTCTGAGGCAGATAAGACTTCATGCCTCTCAAATCCACTAGTTTGTCGTATGGCCCCATGAACTCCATCTCAGGTTTCCTCCAATCAATCGTAACTCTCCCAAGGGAATAAAACCACTAGGCACCCATCACCACATTAGTGTCTGGCACATCGACCATAAAGAAGTGGTTAGTCATCAAGTAGTTCCCCATAACTACTGTCAAGGAGGGAACGTATCGGGTACACTGGATGGTACAGTCACCCGACACTAGGACGGAGAATCCCTCAAACTCTATCGTGGCGAGGCCCATCCTCTAGACTAGCTGTGCATCTATGAAGTTGTGGGTAGCCCCACTATCCACTAGTACCGACACCCTCTGTCCCTGTACCGTACCTCCGATCTGGAGTGTCAAAAACTTAGGAATCTCTCTTAGAGAAGCAAGGACTCCTCCTAATGAGGCAAGAGATGCCCCTCCCTGTGGAGGTGGTGGTGATGGTGGCCCTCTGTCCCCCGAACTCTCTCCATCTACCCCACCGCAATCCTTCTCCACCTCGTCCTCCTGGTCACTGTTAGAAAAGACCTCAATATAATGTGCTCTACCTACTGTGCACCTTTGGCCTGGTGCCCAAGGCTCCCTGCATGTGAAGCATAGCTTCCTCCTCCTAAGGTCCTTCCGTGTCTCCTCATCTAGCTCCCCTGTGTGGTCCTCGGTGGTGGGGGTCTAGTCTCATGCCCTCTCTGTGGGAAAGGGGTTCGTGTAGGAAATGGCGCTCTAGTCTTGGGGATTCCCCCCTGAAAATCTTTGGTGCACACCACCTCCTCCTATAGTGTAGAGGGTTTGCATGACTTCATTAGTCCACGTAGAGGCTCAAGCAAACCTTCAATGAAGGTGTATACCCTCCTGGCCTTAGACAGATCTGGGACCATCACTGACACACACAGAAAATCAGAAAAATATTGCTTTGGGTTGCCTATCTGGTGTAGTTGTGTTAGCTCCCTGAAGGATGCCTTTGGATCCCTCTAATCAAACCGCTCCACCACCCTCCTGGTGAAGTCCTCATATGAAACTATCTGGGCATGCCCCAAAGTGGTTAGGTCGTGAAACCACTGGTCACGGGCTTCCCCCTCCAAGTGCAGCACTACCATCTTAATGGCCTCTTGTTCCGTCATTCGGTTGAGCTGAAAGTATGTGTCCATATTTTCAACCCAAGCCCTGGTTATGGACTTGGTAGTGCCATCAAATGTAGGGAAGTACATCCTCCCTATGGTTCTCTGCAGCTCATAGTTTTGGGTCCCCTATCCTCTGTACCCCTTTTTCCTCTCACTCTGCTTGAGCTTGCAGTAATCTCTGAAGGAGAGGGCTTCTTTGAAATCTTTGTCCATCGCCTGCCACTCTCTGAAGTAATCCCCCATCTGGGGAGTTTCTTCCTCCCGTGCTAGTTCGATCTGTGCCATTGGCACGAAGGAGGGTAGTGTGGCCCTAGTGGGCACACTCACTAAAGGGCGTTGCGTTGTTGGTGAGGGATGATCGAAGGGTTGAGAAGCCCCAGAGGTCTCTCCACACAGAAACCCTCTAGGTGTGGCTCTGTCTCGACTCTGTGATTTGATCTCCTCCAACATGTCTTTTTGCCCTTTGGCCAAGTCACTCAGAGCCCTCAAGAGGCTATCGAAAGCCATCTCCTCCTGGCTCTTGGGCTCTATCATTTCCTCCTATTTGACCACTATTTTCCCTCTTTCCTCTGTGTCTGGTGTAATTTCCAACTCCCTTTCTCTGCTCCTATACCTCTGCCCTCGGTAAGTGATGTTCTCCCGGTCTTCTCCTCTAATGGGAAACCAACCCCACAACTGAGCCAAGAATTAGGCTCTGATACCACTGTAATGATCCTAAATAGGAATACCAGTGATATAAAGAAAATAATCTGTGCAGCAAATTATAAAAACGAAATACACATTAAACATTCACAGAAAAGCTGCAAATATGGAACTGTTGAGCCATTTTATTAATTTTCTGAAGGCCAAATACAATGGATGACAAGATGGTGCCCCTGGGCTTGTCTCAAGGACAAGCTAGACTAAACCCAGGTGATGGAACAACTGAGATGATGGCCATTCAGTTGCTGCACCACTTTGCACTGCGTTGTCTGAGCAAATTGTTGATCTGCAACTTCGACCTGCTGGAATGTGCCCAAAAACTGCCCAGAAATTTATATCCTTCTAGCCTTAGACTCCTCGAACAAAACCCAAATTCTCTGGTTTTGACTTTGGGATTTTGACCTCCTTGGAGCCTCTACCCTAGCTACTACAACCAAATTCGACTTGCAAGAAATAACCTACAACTCCCTCTCAAAATACCCTTGGAACGTTGGGCTCACATGTACTGACTAACTCCTTGCTCCCTGAATGACCCTTGGTCCGGATGATTACTCTCCCATCACCACAAGTTTGCTACTACAGTGGCCTTTGCGCTGGTTCAACTTGCTGCTACTCCACCAATGTTGCCTTTTTCCACGCTACCTCCTCAACTCCCGGCTATCCTCGCAAGTTGTGAATCCCTTTTGTTGGTCTATTCTTGGCTCTCCCAGCATGAAGTGAATTCCCCTTACTAATTACCAACTCCTCCTGCGTGTTCTCTGGCTGCACAGGAATGTTGGAAATAATACTGAGAGGGGGGGGGGGGTGAATCAGTATTATCAGGTCAATTATTTTTCATTTCACAATCAGATTTGTACACGCTACTTCAGTTAGTGAAAACCGCGTATGTACGCAACTACAGTTAAGGAAACCAACATATAACCAACAAACTTGTAATTTAAATTATTCTTCAGATGTTGATCATTAATCTGTGCATCAAATAGTAACCAGGAACAATAAAACAGAACAGGCAGTCACACATAAGAACACAAGATATAAGGTGGAAACCCAATGTGGGTGAAAACCACCTGTTGCAATTCGTCTCTATCTTCTTTTAATTAGAAACTTCTTTTTACAATGTTTCTGTACAGGTGCAGTCTTATACCAGTACGTAGGTTGCTACGTGCAGAAGGCTACAACCTTCTCTCATTCTCTAGCTTCTCCTGGAAGGGAGCTACAAACCCCTTAGATCTTGTACTAGCTGAGGTACTAGTACGTAGGCACTGACCTACAGAAGGCTACAACCTTCTCTTTTCTTTCAGGGACCATGTTTCATAAATTTTCAGACTGGATCCATGAATAACATCAATCAAACATCAAGTATATTTGCATAAACCAATCTCCTTTGCACCAAGCAAAACTGAATCAAATAGTCACCTCTCTGAATGTTGTACCCAGAAAACAGTAACAATAACCAGACACCAATTCTGAACCCAGAACACTGCAACAATAAACAGAAGTAGCTAAAACATATTTCAAGAGATGTACGCCACTTCAATGTGTACCACCTGCATGCATACGCTTCTGAATTAAGTCCAACCTGCGTATACACTATTTTGAATTACGAAACCAACGTGTATATGCGCCTTTGCTTCGCTGAACCTACGTACAGATCTATAAAAGATAATTTATCCTTTTCACTTATTCAGACATCAATTATACCCAAATTATCAGATTTATAGATCAAGTCAAGCGCTGAATATAACATATCAAAATCACACAAAGATACTATTATTCAAGCCTTAGGATCTTGAACCATCAATAGAACTTATCCTTCTCCTTGTGCTTAGGTTCCTCCTTGATTCAGATCCAGCTATGCACCATAACCCAATGACCTGTGTTCTAGATCTTGCCTTTCATAAGATATTCAATGCTTCAGTGAATGCCTTTGCCCAACGATCTCCTTCCCATTTTATAGTCTTAGGCCTTACTTAATACCATGGTCCAAAACCACTTAGAATCACTCTTGGGGTGAAATACCTAGGTTTAATACTTTGGACGAGATACCATGGTCCAAAACCATAGGTCCAAATACCAAGGACCAAATACTATGGACTAAAATAAGTTTTCCCACATGTACGCGTTTTTCTATGCATGAAAGTGCGTGCATACGTATACGCGACTTTTGATTGGCAATCCCGCGTGTATACTCGACTTCGTCAAAGGGAACCTGCGTATACCTCTTTTTCTTTCATTCTGAGAGTCAGAACAATGATCTACCATCTATGTGAGTTGCCATCAAGGACAACACCTGTGTCATAGTGCCAAACCAGTGTCATAATGCCAACAATCTCCCCCTTTGGACTTAATGGCAACCCCAAGTCACTCAAAGTCATTCTCCCCCTTTGACATCAAGGGCAAAGGGTTTTGCTCCCCCTGAATACATGCTGAAATCTCTGCTTTCCTGTGCTATCCATGCTCTCCCTGGCTGAAGGCAAGGTCTGCAAGAAAATGTTCTACAAGAAGAAACATGACTTTATACATCATAAATGACCTTCCTATCACCAAGGACTCATACATACATCCTTCTCCCAACCAAGTGGGGATATACCAATAGTTTACACATGATAAAACAAGAACATTACAAAATCCATCCCAGGCATAGTGGGGAAACCAAAAAGGCCGTTACATGACCTTGATAAGAAAACAAATACATGACATAGAGACGAAATATCTACAACAAGATTATGATAGTCATCAACAACTATCATCAACAACATCTGTCAATCATCATGCAGACCGGTAACCATGATCTTCTTCTGCACCTGTTCCACCTGAACAAAAACAGCTGTGAAATTGAACCAAGATCTTCTAAGATAATGCCAACAATGCATTATTAGAAGTATATGCTCCCCCTGAACCTGTGCCAGAAGGTCTCTGTCAGACCCATATCAAACTCTTTCCATCCTGAGTCTGGCCCACTGATTTCCTTCAAACCAACATATACGCAACTGTATCCATAGAAACCGGCGTATATACGCGGATGATCCTCATAAAACTCGCGTACAACCACTTTTCTCTGAAACAGATAAGTTTCAACAGCAAGATGATGCATCAACTACTCCCAGCTTCTGTCTGAGGTATTCAAATGTCTCCCTGGGCAGTGGTTTGGTGAGTATATCAGCAACTTGTTCTTTGGAGGGGACATACTCCAATTTGACCTTTTGTTCAAGCACTTGTTCCCGGAGAAAATGATATTTGATAGGTATGTGCTTGGTCTTTGAATGCATGACTGGATTCTTTGAAATAATGATTTCAATTGTATTATCACAAAAAATGGAAATAGGTGGAGTACAAGTGATTTGAATGTCTTGCAATGTTTGCATCATCCAAAGGAGTTGTGTGCAGCAAGATGCAGCAGCCACATATTCTGCTTCAGCTGTAGATAATGCAATTGAACTTTGTTTCTTGCTGAACCAAGATACTAATCTGGAACCCATAAAGAATGCACCACCACTAGTGTTTTTTCTGTCATCCACGCTTCCTGCCCAATCTGCATTTGTATATGCATGAAGTGTGAGATCTGTATTTCTAGGATACCATAAGCCATAGTTTTGAGTTCCTTGAAGATATTTGAAAATTCTCTTAACTGCCTGAAGATGAGTTTCCTTTGGATTTGCCTGAAATCTTCCAACTATTCCTACTACATGCATGATGTCTGGTTGGGTACTTGTTAAATAGAGCAGACTTCCAATCATGGATCTATAGGTTGGTTGATGCACTGCTGCTGATTCATCATTTGCACTGAGGCTGCATCCTGTTACCATAGGGGTACATACTTGTTTCGAATCCTCCATCTCATATTTCTTCAAGATCTTCTTGAGGTACTTGGTTTGTGATAGAAAAATACCGTCTTTGTTTTGTTGGACTTGTAAACCAAGAAAATATGTGAGCTCACCAAGCATGCACATTTCAAACTCTTTTTGCATCACCAAGGCAAAATTTTGACTCATGTCTTCTTCATTGCTACCAAAGATGATATCATCAACATACACAATAAGTATTAGCAACTTATCATTGTTAATTTTTATATATAGATTGCTATCTGTTGAACCTTTTGTAAAACCTTGTTGATGGAGGTACTTATCCAAGCGATAATACCAAGCCCTTGGAGCCTGTTTAAGGCCATAGAGAGCCTTTTTGAGTCTGCATACAAGTTTTGGATCATTTCCAAGGATAAACCCATCTGGTTGCTCAATATACACTTCTTCTTCTAAGTCTCCATTTAGAAACGCAGATTTCACATCCATTTGATATACTTTGAACTTCTGAAAGCTAGAAAGAGTAAGGAACATTCTTATGGCATCAAGTCTAGCAACTGGTGCAAAAGTTTCTTCAAAGTCTATACCTTCTTGTTGAGCATACCCTTTGCAAACAAGTCTAGCCTTATTTCTAATAACATCTCCATTCTCATTCAGCTTGTTATTTAATATCCATTTTGTCCCTATGACATTCTTATCATTTGGTCTAGGAACCAACTCACAAGTATTATTTTTTTTAAATCTGATCAAGTTCTTCATTCATGGCCTTGACCCAGCATTCATCTTTGCATGCTTCACTTACATTTTGTGGTTCAGTGGAGGAAAGCAATGCTAGATAGCTTGAAGCTTCTGAGATAGTTCTTCTTGTTTGTACACCTGCCTCTTTCTGCCCCAAAATTTGAGTTTCTGGATGATTCTTCTGAATGTACCTTGATGGAGTCTTTTCTTCTACCCTTATCTGTTCTTCTGGTGCCTCATGGGTTTCTTCTTCATCATAAGTCTGATTTGGTGTTGAAGGATAGTCCTCATCATCTTCGAAATCTTCGGATTTTACCTGCCTAGGAATGTTTCCTTCTTCATCAACCACTACATCAATACTTTCAACAATTTTTCCAAGTCTTTTATTGTAACATTTATATCCTTTGTTGTGAGGAGAGTAACCAAGGAGAATGCCTTCATCTGCTCTAGGTTCAAACTTGCCAAGGTTTTCATCAGTCCTTTTGATGTAACATTTGCTTCCAAAAATTTTGAAGTATTTTGCCGTAGGAGTCTTACCATACCAAAGTTCATGAGCAATTTGAGTGCTGTTCACCCGAACGTTTGTCTTGTTGAGAATAGTAACTGCAGCAAATGCAGCTTCACCCCATAAGGTTGCGGGAGTTCCAGACTCATCCAGCATAGCACGAGCCATTTGTTGAATCGTTCTGTTCATCCTTTCCACTACTCCATTTTGCTGAGGAGTCCTTGCAGTAGAGAATTCCCTTCTTATTCCATGTTCTTCACAAAAATAAAAAAATTCATTCGAGGTAAATTCCCCTCCTCGATCAGACCTGAGGCATTTGATTCTGCGATCTGATTCGTTTTCAACCAAGGCTTTGAATGCTTTGAATTTTTCGAAGGCTTCATCTTTATGCTTTAGAAGTCCTATCCAACACATCCTGGAAAAGTCGTCAATGAACAATATGAAGTATTCTTCTCCTCGAGGTGACCTTTTCCTAGATGGACCACATACATTAGTATGGACAAGTTCAAGTGGCCTACTAGCTGATCCTTCCTTCTCAGGGAAATTAGTTCTGGTTTGTTTACCAAACTGACATGATTTGCATATTGTATTGTCTGGAATTCTGATGTCAGGGAGATCACGAACCACCTGATATTTGCATGCTTTCCTTATATGAGAGAATCTTAGATGCCCCAATATTCTGTGCCATAGCCAGTGTTCATCATTCTTGCTTAGATAGCATTATTGTTTTCCTCCCTTGATAATGTATAAGTTATTTGGAGTTCTTATGCCTTTGATTACTATTTCTCGTGTATCAAGCTCACGAACAATACATCCTTTTGATCGAAATATTACCTCATTTCCTTGATCACACATTTGACTGACACTCAATAGATTATGCTTTAGGCCATCAACATACATAACATTTCCAGCTTTGACCTTTTCTTTCAAAAGAACAGAACCTTTACCTTTTATGAGTGCAGGGGTGTCATTTCCAAATGAGACCTTTCTTTCCTTTTCTAAGGCACTATATGACTGAAGTTTTTCTTTATCACCTGTCATATGCTTCGAGCATCCACTGTCGATGTACCACTAATTTTCCTATCCTTCCGCATATAAGGCTATCCCACATCTTTCTGGTTGCAGTTCTTTCTTTCTCCATGTTTTGGGACTCAATGAAGCTTGCTCCTTCTAAGTTGTTTTCCGAAACCTACTCCCGCATTCAGAATCTTCATGACCGAAGTTGTTACAAATAGAACATTCTATTTCATTCTCAAGAGCAGAAAAGTTATTGTAGGTCCTTTTCATGATCCCAGTCATACGCCTTTGTTTTTGAGCTTCTCTAGTCATGATGGTCTTGTAGGCAACACATTGAGTAGCTTTGTGTCGAAAGTTATGACAAGAGAAACATTAGCCATTGAAGAAATTCATGCGATTATCAAACCTACCGACCAAATGATTGTAGTTTCCATTGACATCCATTCTTGAGGCAAATTGAGAATGATTTACCCGTGGTTGGTTGTAGCTTCTGTTTATCCTTGAAGTAGATTGCCCCCGATTTACTTGGTGATCTCTATTCATTCTTGAAGTAAATTGTCCCTGATTTACCTGGTGATATGCATTATGCTTTTGTTGTCGATTGTCAACCTGTTCACTTCTCCTTGCTGCATCAAGATAACTTTTGGAGGTGGATGGCTTCTGTGCTTGAGATGCTTCTTCAATATATCCAAGACCTGTCTTGATTAGAGGAGAACGCTGCACTTCAATAATCTCATCTAAAGTTTCAGATCCTTTAGCAAATCTAAGATTAAGAGCTTTTGATTTCTCAATATCTTTTCTAAGTCCCACAATTTCACATTCTAACTTTTCATTGTGTTTTTCCCTTTTAGCAAGCTGGAATGTCAGAGTATCTATAATCTTGTTCTTTTCTTCTAAACAAATTTTAAGTTTAGAAATTTCTTCATGACCTTCTTCATCTATAGCATCCAAGAAATCATCATCTTCAAAAGCCATCAAATGTCTATAATCATTACATTGTTCATCTTCATCACTATTTGAAAGTCCATCACTGTTTTCATGTGTATAATAGCTCTTCTTACTTTCATTCTGTTTTCTGTTCCATCTAACTGGTTCCTTACGTTTGTGAAGATTATCTTTATGAGGACACTTGGCAGCATAGTGACCGACTCTTCCACAAGCAAAACATTTGAAAGGTAGCTTACCTCTGAATCTTCCAGAACCCTGTTGAAGGTTCTTGACAAAGTTTGATTCTTCCTCTCCTTCTGACATATGTCCTGACTCATTGTAATCTCCTTTTCCTGAGGCTTTGAATGCGGCTTCTCTCCTATCTGATGGTCCCCCTTTTCTCATTTCGAAAGCAGTTAGGATTTCGTGCAGCTGTGACATGGTAATGCTCTGTAGATTCTGCTTTTCTTCTATGGCAGAAACTTTTGATTCAAACTTAGAAGACAAAGATCTTAGAACCTTTTCAACCAAAGTAACTTATTTTATTTCTTCACCCAAGTTTTTCATACAATTAACAATCTCATCTATACGTAAGAAATAGTTAGCCACACTTTCATCATTGTGCATTCTGAGATTTTCATACTAAATTCTGAGAGTTTGTAGTTTTGCCTGTTTTACCTGATCATCTCCTTCATAGCTCAGAACGATCTTGTCCCATATTTCTTTTGTAGTTTTGAGCTGCATAACCTTGACGAATTCTGATTGAGATAGACTCCCTAATAGAGTATTGACTGCCTTTGCATTTGTTTCATACTGCTTCTTACCAATCGTATCTGTAGGAGTTGCTGATGGAAATGTGTATCATGTTTCCACGATATCCCAAACTTCAGTACCAAGAGATTGAAGATAGGTTGTGATTCTTACCTTCCAATAGACGAAGTTGCTCCCATCAAAAATTGGTGGCCTGATCGATGCCTCTTTTTCGTAGTTGCTCATGATGATAGATCTTCCTTCAAGCGATCAAGCTTCTTCTGAAGGACCTGCTCTGATACCAATTGTTGGAAATAATACTGAGAGGGGGGGGGGGGGGTGAATCAGTATTATCAAGTCAATTATTTTTCATTTCACAATCAGATTTGTACATGCTACTTCAGTTAGTGAAAACCGCGTATGTACGCAACTACAGTTAAGGAAACCAGCGTATAACCAGCAGACTTGTAATTTAAATTATTCTTCAGATGTTGATCATTAATCTGTGCATCAAACAGTAACCAGGAACAGTAAAATAGAACAGGCAGTCACACATAAGAACACAAGATATAAGGTGGAAACCCAATGTGGGTGAAAACCACCTGCTGCAATTCGTCTCTATCTTCTTTTAATTAGAAACTTCTTTTTACAATGTTTCTGTACTGGTGCAGTCTTATACCAGTACGCAGGCTGCTACCTGCAGAAGGCTACAACCTTCTCTCGTTCTCCAGCTTCTCTTGGAAGGGAGCTACAACCCCCTTAGCTCTTGTACTAGCTGAGGTACTAGTATGTAGGCGCTGACCTACAAAAGGCTACAACCTTCTCTTTTCTTCCAGGGACCATGTTTCATAAATTTTCAGACTGGATCCATGAATAACATCAATCAAACATCAAGTATATCTGCATCAACCAATCTCCTTTGCACCAAACAAAACTGAATCAAATAGTCACCTTTCTAAATGCTATACCCAGAAAACAGTAACAGTAACCAGACACCAATTCTGAACCCAGAACACTGCAACAATAAACAGAAGTAGCTAAAACATATTTCAAGAGACGTACGCTACTTCAATGTGTACCACCTGCATGCATACGCTTCTGAATTAAGGCCAACCTGCGTATACGCTATTTTGAATTACCGAACCAGTGTGTATACACGCCTTTGCTTCGCTGAACCTACGTACAGATCTATAAAAGATAATTTATCCTTTTCACTTATTCAAACATAAGTTATACCCAGATTATCAAATTTATAGATCAAGTCAAGCGCCGAATATAACAGATCAAAATCACACAAAGATACTATTATTCAAGCCTTAGGATCTTGAACCTTCAATAGAACTTATCCTTCTCCTTGCGCTTAGGTTACTCCTTGATTCAGATCCAGCTATGCACCATAACCCAATGACCTGTGTTCTAGATCTTGCCTTTCATAAGATATTCAATGCTTCAGTGAATGCCTTTGCCCAATGATCTCCTTCCCCTTTTATAATCTTAGGCCTTACTCAATACCATGGTCCAAAACCACTTAGAACCAATACTTGGGGCGCAATACCTGGGTTTAATACTTTGGACGAGATACCATGGTCCAAAACCATAGGTCCAAATACCAAGGACCAAATACTATGGACTAAAATAAGTTTTCCCACATGTACACACTTTTCCGTGCATGAAAGTGCGTGCATACGCATACGCGACTTTTGATCGGCAATCCCATGCGTATACGCGACTTCGTCAAAGGGAACCTGCGTATACCTCTTTTTCTTTCATTCTGAGAGTCTGAACAATGATCTGCCATCTGAGTGAGTTGCCATCAAGGACAACACCTATGTCATAGTGCCAAACCAATGTCATAATGCCAACAAGGAATACGTAGTTTCTCCCCGCGTTGATGGCTGAAATGTGTGACTGTACCAGAATCCCCGAAAACCCCTGTGTAACAGCCTCCCTAGGGTGGGCTCGGATGGTCCCTCGAAGAAGAGGTTGAATCTTCCCTGTGGAAGACTCGTGGCTAAACAACTGGTAGACTCGCTGAACAACAGAGCGTACAAAATGAGTTTGTTTACTAAAATAATCAGAATGCCTCCAGAATGAAAACTAATCTCTCTTTATATCTCCTTGGCCCCCCTGAGCCTCATTTGAGCCCCTCAATCCACTAGCTCGAATTCCCTCCAACGTATCCTTGGCCAATTTCGAGTTATGCATGTGATGGCCCCCACATTCCACTTGTTGCCAAAAATAATTCGAACTACCTATAGTTCCTAAGTTTCTGCGTGTGGGGTCCTTCTCCTAAACCAAAATTGTGCCAAAATTGTGTTGTTGCATCCCGTGACTAATTCATTTAAGAAGGGACATGACAGTTAGGCACCAACCTACTGAACCATGCAAACCCTTATTTCATATATTTTCAAGCTTGGATCCATAGGTGTTATATTCAATTAATCTTGTTGTTATTTATGTTGTAGCTCTCTCTCAACCTGATATCACACAATACAACTCAACATCCTCTAATTCAGACTCCGCTCTGCAACTTCCCTCACATTCAAATATGATCACAACTTTTATGATATGCCTTATTACTTTTGTGTCTATGTAGAAATTCCTTCTAGATTCAATTTGCTTATGTAATTTTCTAAAACAAAAGACTTGAATCTACTCTACTCATCAGCAAAAACAATTAATCGATCTAGAAATCATGAAGGATACAAGAGAAAGAATTCAACCAACACATTACACAATGACTTCCTGGGAAAGCCACAACTAACAACCCATGCTATCTGTATATTACATTGGTCAGAAAATATGAGAAGATTACAATGCTTTGCTCAAGCCCAAGCAACCTTTGCACTATCTCTATCTGTCTCACAACTTCATAGACAAGTGATCTGAATGTGGAATATTATT
Organism: Pinus tabuliformis; assembly: GCA_031772625.1. Taxonomy (NCBI): domain Eukaryota; kingdom Viridiplantae; phylum Streptophyta; class Pinopsida; order Pinales; family Pinaceae; genus Pinus; species Pinus tabuliformis. The sequence continues at coordinate 396,932,694 of CM062815.1, forward strand.
TTTCTATGCTCAGATCCTCATCAGAATACAAAAATGTGCTTGAGGTTTGTACTTCAAAATAGCAAGTAAAAAACATGAGTGTTTATGTGTGTTTTCTTATGTTAATTTCATGTAAAGACTTTAAACATGAAATCAAAACACCAAATGGAAGTAGGCATCAATCAGTGTTACAACATCCATTGTTAAATAAGTTCACCCCTCGTGGGATACATCTCCCTGGATCAGCTCTAATGGCATGATCCCTTCTCATTATGCTCAATGTTTAGAAACGAAGAGTACATAAAGTGCTGAGAAAAGGAATGGTTCGTTTCTCCTTCAAAGAAACAAACTTATGCAAGAGTTATCACTCCAATTACATGTCAACCTACAGTCAAACATGTAAACTTAAGCAAACAAAGGAATATTGTACCAAGACCCCATACTTCAACTTCAAAGAGCATCAATAGTACCATAATCCACTTGAAGTACATAAACAAGTCTCTCCTCCAACACACATAGAGAAAAGAGGATTAAAAGCTACAACATTGATGTAATAGATGTTGCAGAAAGAAAATAGAGGCTGGAAAAACCCTGCAAGTTCATCACCATCTTCGAACTCCTCCATAAGTTGATTCAACACTCTCTTTGACCATGGCACCCATAGACTTCAACCTACAAAAATCCTATCTAGAATTACTCCTTTGATTCCAAGACCTGCTCCAATGAGTCCATAATGTCCAAAAGTGGCTAGCTAGCCTCTTTTTGCACCCAATTTGATCGAAAACTAGAGAAGTTATGACATCTCCTATTTTTCCACTATTCTCTCTACAAATTGCACAAAATCCGGCATCATCCTACAATTTCGCCCGCCAAGCGCTCTAATGGAGCGACAAATTCCCCAATTTTCGAGCGGATTTGTAGCACTGGTAACTGGCCCAATAAAACCCCTCAGCGGTTAAATTTAATGTCAATGGAGTGATCACATGGGGGCGGTTAGCCCTTATGGTTAAGTGGTGGCAGTTAGCGTTGGCGGCTAATGTTAGTGGTCACATTGCGGGGGTTCACATGGGGCGGTTAGCTCTGGTGGTTAAGTGGTCGCAGTCATCGTTGACGATTAATGCTAGCAGTCACATTGCAGGCGTTCACATGGGGCGGTTAAGTGGTGGCGGTCAATGGTGGTGGTTAATGCTAGCAGCCACATTGCGGGTGTTCACATGGGGTGGTTAAGTGGTGGTGACCAACGCTGGCGGTTAATGCTAGAGATCACATAACTGCCTAGTCAAGCGGTGGCGGTCGGCGCTAACGGTTAATGCTAGCGGTCACATAATTGCTGTCGGATGTGTTCACATGGGTAGTTAACATATATTTTGTTTGGGGTCGCGGTTAAACCCTAACCATGGTCTGTGGACTGGGGTTGGGGGTTAACCACAGTCCCCATCCCCCAAATGTATGCAACTTACACTTTAAATATAACGTGCCCTCCAACATGGTTAAGAACCATCGAGTAGGCGGTGTGGTAAGGCCTTGTGTTGTGTGTTGGGAGGTGCTAGTTTCAAATCCTGTGGCCTCTGCTCAATTGTTGAACCAACTTTTAGTGGCCTCCCGGGCTGCCACATGGCGGCCTTTGACTGGGCTACGTGTCAGCCTGTAGTTGGCGATTGTTCCAACCAATAAAAACGCACAAATTCTAACCAATACCAAGGTGCCACTTGGCACGATCCGATTCGTTGAGAAAACCTTGACTCAGTCAATTGCCACATAACCTGCCCAGTCAGCAGTACAGACTATTGACTGGGTTGTCCTTTATTTTTTTAATTCGCCTATTTGGCAAAATGATCAGAATGTGATATCTTGAGAATATGATATCGGCTTTCTGCGAAACGTGTTGCACCGAAATCACTACGATGAGATCTACGCATTCGTTTAGGTTCCACACCATTTTGACAACTTTGAATTTTTGGAAAATTTTGAACTCCTGGTCACTTTTCCCCACTAAAAACTTTTGGACCCCAAAAGTTCACTTTTAACTGTTCAACATTTGAAGGTACAGTTCCTTCACTTTTCCAAACTCGACCCAAACGATGATTGTAGTGCCTTGACTTGTACTTGTATTGGCTCTTTCTCACGCTGAAATTGAAATATAACCCAACCAAATAATTCAAGTTCAATGTTCTTCTCGACTTGTCCATGTCACTATGACCATCCACAATGAAATCCTTCCCAAGAATAATTCCCATGGCGCTCTTCTGCAAAATCCTTATCAAGGATAAGATCCCAAAAATACTTTGACAAATGGATCAAACAAGTTTCACATAGTGAATACTTGTATAACTGAGTGCTTAACACATTTGTAATATATTGAATGCGCTGCAACTACTCATACAACCATTTTAAAATTCTTTCTTAAACTACAAATAGAAATGCATTTTTATAAGATGGAATAAACTTGATTCCCAAATTTTCCATTGAAATTGACTAATAACAAGACAAACTAGCATAACAATGCCAAAGAAAACACTGTTGCATATAAGTGAATTATTTATGAACATCACTTTTACAAATTTCCCAACTATGGGGATATGAAACTAGTGAAAAACAAACATTTACAAACTTCATCTGGACAAATAGTCCGCCCATTTCTTACCCAACCAGGTAAATGAACCCTCTATTTGAACTTTGTTGCCTTCTGGAGCTGTTTCAGGGATGGTCTCATCTTGTACCACTTTTTCTTTTGTCGCTTCCTCTTCTGGTGCTTGGATAATTTGCTTGCCCTTGTTTGTATGAATTTGTGGAAACAATTTCGAACACTTCTCAACCCAATGCCCACTTATATTGCTGTGAGTGCATAAGTTCTTTTGAGCTTCTCTTGGCTTACATGTCTTTAACCTTAGATGAGATTTTATCTTTTCGGTCTCAATTCCATTAGACATAAACATCTTCTTGATGATTTCTTTCCTTTTATAGCACTTATCTACACAATGGTTAGATGAAAGGAAAAATGTGTGTGGAAACACATTTCTCAATATGTTATTCAAATCAACATGTTGTTTTCCATTATGAAAAGCATTTGAATTAACAGGACAATTATACCTCTTTTTGTTGTCCTTTGGCTTATGATTCTTGCGTGAGGAACTTGCATGGCAAGAAGAACTTGGCTTCATTTATTCTTCAACTTGTTCATCTCTCTTTGGAGATTCTTTTCACTTCAAGTCCTCCTTATACTTGAGGAACCAAGCGGTACCAATTCTGGATGCAAATCCCAACATCTTGCCTCCTCATGTCCTCTCTTATGGAAAAAGGAACATGATACCCATGAGTTGTCACTAGAAGACCATTCTTCTTTTGCAACATAACCTAAGCCTTCATATTTAGGCCTCTCCTTTGCCTCAATTGGATTTTTAATGCCTTGATGGTTCACTCCAAGGCCTCCTCCCTTGTAACCCATCTTGGTCAAGAGCTTGGATCCAATGCCTTTACTATGTTTTTCAAAGGCTGCAAATGAATTTACATCAACACTTTCATGTAAAGAAGAAGCATGTAAATGCTTACCATTTGCCTCATCTTTTGATTGAGATACAAAGATGTTTTCAAACTCTCTTTTGATTCTGGATGTGTCCTCTTGGACTCTTTGGCTCTCTTCTTTCAGCTCCTTGAATTTGGGTGCTGATAGAACCTCATCCTCCACATCATGTGGACAAAAGGTACAAACTTGTCCATCTTCCTTCTCCGAGGGACTTTATACACTAGCATCTTGCATAAGAGTTGTAGAAAAACATGAAGATTGTGGAGAAGATGGTGGTTTATCACCATTCTTGTTACCTTCTTCCTTTAGAGAACATTCTCCTCTTGGAGGTCTAGAGCTTTCACCTTGCAATTTGGTATTCCTCTCTTCATAGAGGACTTTCACCATTTTTTCCATGTCTAAGAAAGCCTTTCTAAAATCCTTCACATCCTTTGACATTCTTGCAAGATCTCCTCCTTGGGACATGCTTTGCTTGAAGCTTCTATTGCAACTTGAGGTAGAATTGGTGGTAGAGATTGTAACAATATTGCTCTCCTTTCCAAAACCTTCTCCTCGCTTGAGCTTCAAAACACATTCACTTGCAAACAACAGTCAATTCCTCCTTGCACAAAGCAAACCAGTGCCCTGATACCAACTTTTTCTGAATGTGGAATATTAGTTTTCTATGCTAAGGTCCTCATCAGAATACAAAAATGTGGTTGAGGTTTGTACTTCAAAATAGCAAGTAAAAAACATGAGTTTTTATGTGTGTTTTCTTATGTGAATTTCATGTAAATAATTTAAACATGAAATCAAAACAGTGAATGGAAATATGCATCAATCAGTAATACACCATCCATTGTTAAATGAGTTCACCCCTCTTGGGCTACATCTCCTTGGATCAACTCTAATGACATGACCCCTTCTCATTATGCTCAATGTTTAGAAAAGAAGAGTACATAAGGTGCTGAAAAATAGAATGGTTAGTTTCTCCTTCAAAGAAACAAACTTCTGCAAGAGTTATCACTCCAAATTCATGTTAACGCACAGTCAAACATGTAAACTTTTAGCAAACAAAGGAATCTTGTACCAATACCCCATACTCCAACTTCAAAGAGCATCAACAGTACCACAATCCACTTGAAGTACATAAACAAGTCTCTCTTCCAACACACATAGAGAAAAGAGTATTAAAATCTACAACGCTGATGTAATAGCTATTGCAGAAAGCACATGTAGGCTAGAAAACCCCTGCAAAGTCATCTCCATCTTCATACGCCTCCACAAACTGATTCAACACTCTCATTGACCATGGCACCCATAGATTTCAACCTTCAAAAATCCTATCTAGAAGTGCTCATTTGATTCTCAGACCTGCTCCAATGAGTCCAGAATGTCCAAAAATAGCTACCTAGCCTCTTTCTGCACCCAATTTGGTCGAAAACTGGAGAAGTTATGACCTCGCCTAGTTTCTCCACTATTCGCTCTACAAATTGCACAAAATGTAGCATCATCCTTCAATTTAGCCTGCCAATCGCTCTAACAAAGAGACAAATTCCCCAATTTTTGGGCGGCTTTGTAGGACCGTTAACCAGCCCACTAAAACCCCTCAGCACTTAAATTTAATGTCAATGAAGTGTTCACATGGGAGGGCTGTGAGCCCTGGCGGCTAATGCTAGCGGTCACATTACAGGCGTTCACATGGGGCAGTTAGCCCTGGTGGTTAAGTGGTGGAGGTAAGCGTTGGCGATTAATGCTAACGGTCACATTGAGAGCGTTCACATGGGGCGATCAGCCCTCGCGGTTAAGTGGTGGCGGTCAGCGCTGGCGGTTAATGCTAGTGGTCACATTACGGGCATTCATATGGGGTGGTTAGCCCAGGTAGTTAAGTGGTGGCGATTGGTGATGGCGGTGAGTGTTGGTGGTCACATAACTGTTGTTGGATGTATTCACATTAGCAGTTAACATATATTTTGTTTGGGTTGTGGTTAGCCCCTAACCATGGTCCGTGGACCGTGGTCGGGGGTTAACCACGATCCCCATCCCCCAAATGTATGCAGCTTACACTTTAAATATAACGTGCCCTCCAACATGGTTAAGAACCATCGAGTAGGTAGTGTGGTAAGGCCTTGTGTTGTGCGTCAGGAGGTGCCGGTTTCGAATCCTGTGGCCTCCGCTCGGTCGTTTAACCAACTTTTTTAGTGGCCTCCCAGGCTGCCACGTGGTAGCCTTCGGTTGGGCCACGTGTCAACCGTGGTTGGCCATTGTTCCAACCAATAAATTATAACCAATACCAAGGTGCAACTTGGAAAGATCTGATTCACTGAGAAAACATTGACTGAGTCAACTGCCACATAACTTTCCCAGTCAACCCCATGTCAGCAATATAGACTACTAACTGGTCTTTCCTCTTCTTCTTTTTTTAATTCGCTTGTTTGGAAAAACAACCAGAACGCGATATCTTGAGTATATGATATCAGTTTTCCGTGAAACGAGTTGCGTCATAATCAGGACGATGAGATCTACGCGGTCATTCAAGTTCCACACCATTATGAAAACTTTGAATTTTTGACAAATTTTGATCTCTTGATCAACAAGCCTAGGGCAATACTTAATCAAAATTTTGGTTATCCCAAGTCCCTATTTCCTTGCATTATTTCCTTGGGAATTAGCTCCCTATTAATTAGGGAAAATCCTCAATATGAACTACACAATCCTCATAGGCCTTCCTCTGACTGCATGCACCACATGTACAATTTGGATGATTATACAACTGATAATACACTGCCCTTGAACTCCAATCACAACTAGGTAAATCTCATATTTGACATGCATGAGTTATTTATGAGTGAATCATTAGTTAATTGCTTGAACACATGAAGCAACACCCCACTGTCTGACCTCCTCATAATTCATCCATCAGTTGGAACTAGTTTAACTGACTTTAACTCAGTTAAACTGAATTAATTAATTACAACTCAAAATGAACTCATACAGGGCTCCTATAATGTAGGAGACACTCTACATGACTCAAGTTAGACCCTTAAATCATATTAACTGAGGCAAATAAGTCAAATTAACTTAGTTAACTTGTACAAGTTGTCTTGTGATGTGGAATTACAATTTTATTCCTAATTTAATTCAAGAACAAAATTAAATCAAGATTTTCTTGTTACATTTTCAAGACTCCCTCTCAACAAGAAAGGGATTATCAGATAGCCCAATCCTGCCTCTATGGAAATCGAATTTTCATCTTTGACAGTGACTTAGTCAAGATGTTTGCATCATGTTCCTCTGTAGGAATGTACTCCAGCAACATGGTTCTCCTCTGCACACAATCTCAAAGATGGTGATACCAGATGTCGATATGCTTGGACAGATCATGAAAAATTGGATTCTCAAAGAGTTTGATACAACTCTAGTTGTCACAATAAATCACTGTAAGATCCACCTGCTGACCAAATAACCCAAAAAGATCTTCCTCATCCATATAGCCTCATAAGTTGCTTGACTAACAACTGTGTACTTTTCTTTTTCTAAATTGAGTGCAACTAATCTCTGCTTCCTGCTGTACCAAGAAACTGTTGCTAACCCAATATTGAAGATTCCCCCTAATGTTCTCTTCCTATCGGATGGACTCCCTGCCCAATCTGCATCTGTGAAGCCTTGCAGCTTCACTCCCTTTGTCCGTTTGTACCAAAGAAAAAACTGAGTGGTGCCTCTGAGGTATCTCAACACATGTTTAGTTGCCTTCCAATAGATTTTGGTTGGCTTAACCATTGCTTTACTGAGATGGTTAACTGCAAAACATATGTATGGTTGTGTGTTCACCAAATACATACGTGAGCCCACTGTTGGAAAATGTAACTATGTTCGGTCTTCATTAATGTACTTTAGTCATCATGTAATGTACTTGTCAAAAGAATAAAGAAAATTATTATTATTATTATTGCGACATATTAAAGCATGGGTTTGATGCTTGGGTCACCATGTTTTAGGTTAAAGTCCCCATTGAGGAATTCCAGTTATTATGAGTCAATAGAGTAATTGTAATTTTAAAGAGACCCTTCTTGGGATTTTGAATCATGTAAAAAGGTTAAGTATTGAGTCAAATATGATATCTGTAACCTCCACACCATGTCGTTCTAAAAGAAGATCAAGTCGGCTTAAGGACCCTATTCGACCTCACATGGAGCCTATAAAAGCAAGCTCATCGAATTCATTTGAAGCATCATTTTTACATACAAGTTTGATTTCTATTGTACCTGGGAGGAAGTGTGAAATTCTCTTGTAGTTGGGAAGAATTGTTAAATTCTCTTATAGTTGTGAAGAAGTGCGGAGTTCTCTTGTAGCTGGAAAAAGGTGCAAAGTATGTTGTCGGGAAGCCGAAGTGAATGCGAGTTTGGGGAAGTTTGAGGAGAAAAGGAAAATCAAAATTTTGGTGTTTCTCTTTCATTGTTTCGTGCTCTGCATTGGGAGATCTAAGTCTTCCAAGTTTGTCTGCTGTCAGAAGCTACCAGTTGTCGTAAATTGCTGCGTAGTCGAAGTTGCTGGAAAGAGGTCGAAATTCTAGGAAGATGACTTGGTTTGGAGGGAAGGTCTTGTCTTGGTCTAGGGTGAAGAGTCTCAAAGAATAATATTGAAAGGAAGAATTTCTTGACTGGGTTTTCCCCTCGAGGGGGGTTTTTCCCTAGCATAGTGCCTACATCTGGTGTCTATTGTTTTATGTGTCGCTGCTTTGGTAATTGCTTGATAAGCTAAAGGAGTGAAGATATAAAGAATTGTAATAATAAGAAACATCACAAGTAATTCTCAGGAATAAGAAAATATTTTTTCCTTTCTGATTTTCTAACATGGTTTCAGAGCTTTGGTTAAGAAGGAAGAAAAAGGCAGTCTCAAGCACTTGATCAAGGAACTAGTCAAAGGGACTATCTCAGGGAAGGAATCTATTATATTCAAGGAAGATTTATAACACAATTAAGGGAGAGAACAAACTTGAAGGTGCCTCTAACGTCAGGTCCTGGAAGAAGATGATTGATATAATCCTTGAAAAGAACATTGTACTGGACTTGGTAAGAGGAAAAGTAAAGAAGCCTACAGAGGATTCTAGTGATGCTGACAAAGTGAAATACATGGAATTAGAAATTGTGGCCATGACTATGATGGTAGAAGGAATAAAGGATAATCTTGTCCCATTCATAGCTAACATCGATCATGCTCAAGAAATGTATGAACCCTTGTCAAAGTTATTTACTATTAAGAACATTGGTCAAGTAGCAAGTTTGAAGAACGAGTTAAGGACCACAAATATGACTAAAGAAGACATTGCGAAAACCTTCTTTGTGAAGATAGCTAGACTCAAGGATGATCTCTTCGCCATTGATGAAATTTTTCCAGACAAAGAACTCGTGATCACTACTCTATTAGGATTGCCACCTTCTTGGGGTGCATTTGCTGCAGGTCTCAACAGTTGGAAGGTAGATCCCACCTTTGAATGATTATGGACCGCCTGTAGTCAAGAAGAACTAAGGATCTCAATGGTTTCCAATCATGAATGAGTATCAAATTCTTACGTTGCTCAACATAAAGGAAAGAGATCGAAGGGACCAAGGAAGAAAGTTGACATGTCTAAGATAGAATTCTATCAATGTCATAAGAAGGGTCACTACAAGATGATTGTCCTGACAATAGAAAGAGTAAGAAGAGATGAAGGGATCAAACCAAATTTGTTGAAGAAGGAGACTCAAAGAAAGTCAAGCCCAAAGAATCTGACATTAGGGACTTACACTATTAAGTCCTTTACTTGAAGCTTTATATATCTTGTTTTATATGTTTTAGAATTTGTTATGAAACCAACTCAAGAAAAGATAGAAAAGAGAGATCAACGCCTTAGAGTTCAGCCTCTTCGAGGGGGCAACCTCCTTTACATTACATAAATGAACAATTCTTGGATGATACAAATGACAAAACCTCCTTTCTATATATAGGAGTCTAAGGAGTCACAATATAATCCAGTTGACCTAACAATAATAATATAAAGCCACAAAAATAACAATAGAGGGATTCTATGGGGCACAAAAATAACAATATGGGGTAATAGGGGCACAACAATATAAATAAGGGGTATAACTACAATAGTAATGGGGTAATTACTTGTATTATAGGGACCCAACATGCCCCTCTCCTTCAAAAAAGTGTTGTCCTCAACGCTTGAGCAGTTCTGGGTACTTCTGCATAAAATTCTCATCCTCCCATGTCGAATCTTCAGCGAATAAGTTCTTCCACTTGATAAGATACTCTGAAATTGATCGATTTCGTAGCTGTCGAGTTCTTGTTTCTGTGACTGCTTCCGGTTCCAATATAATTTTTCCTTCCTCGTCAAGTTCTGGCAATATTGTTTGAACTGGGAGCTTGTCGCCTATAACCTTCTTTGAACATGAAACATGGAAAACTGGGTGCAATCGAGAAGCTGCAGGAAGCTCCAATTTGTATGCCATAGTACCAATCTTTTCCAACACCTTGTACGGACCATAATACTTTGGTGATAATTTATTATCCTTCTTAGCTTGCTTTAGGGACATTTGCTTATATGGTTGTAGCCGTAGGAATACCCAATCACCTACATCAAAACTTCTTTCACTGCGATGTTGATCTGCCTGTTGTTTCATTCTATTTTGTGCCAACACGAGGTTATCCTTTAAGAGTTGGAGGACTTGTTGTTGATGTTCGATGTGATGTTCCACTGCCTGAACCTTAGAATTTTCTCTTAAATATGATGTGATTGATGGTGGTTGGTACCCATAAAGTGCCATAAATGGGGTCATTTTTGTTGCTGTATGGAAGGAAGTGTTATACCACCATTCAGCCAGAGGCAACCATTTGACCCATTGTGTCTGTTTATCAGATACAAAGCAACGAAGATATCCTTCCAAACATTTGTTTACTATCTCAGTTTGCCCATCAGATTGAGGATGATAAGATGAGCTATGAGCTAACTGAGTACCAAGACAAGAAAATAATTCTGTCCAAAAATTTCCAGTGAAAATGGGATCTCTGTCACTTACAATAATCTTTGGGTTTCCATGTAGCTTTTGAACTGTTTCCATAAATGCAGTAGAAACTGTACTGGCTTTAAATGGATGTGATAATGCACAAAAGTGTGCATACTTGGTAAGTCTGTCAACTACCACCATGATGACACTCTTTCCCTCAGACTTGGGTAAAACTGTGATAAAATCCATTGAAACCTCCTCCCAACGTTGGCTTGGAATGGATAAAGGTTGTAATAGACCCGGTGTCTTAATTGTTTCAACTTTATTTTGTTGGCAAACCAAACATTCCGCCACAAACTTTTGAATATCTGATTTAAGGCCATCCCAAAAAATTCCTTCTTAACCCTGTGGTAAGTTTTTAAAAATCCTGAGTGCCCTCCTAAGGGAGAAGTGTGCAATTCCATAAGAATCTTTTGTTTTAGCTGGGAATTCTTACAGAGGTATAAGCGATCTTTGTACCATAACGAATCATTTTTCCAGCTAAATGTATCAGAAGTACTGGAATCTTGTTGTAGCTTTCGAATAAGTGCCCACACTTCTTCGTCATTCTTCCATTCCTCCTTTGCTTCGTTTATCCAATCTGGTTGGATAATAGAAATGGCACACAACAATGCTTCACATCCTCATCCTTTCTTGAGAGTGCATCTGGCACCACATTTTGCTTCCCTTTTTTGTAGATGATTTCAAAGTCATAACCCAACATCTTTGTGACCCACTTTTGTTGCTCTTCAGAGGATAATCTTTGTTCTAAAAAGTATTTAAGGCTATCATGATCCGTTTTTACCTTGAAGTGTCTTCCCATTAGGTAGGGTCGCCATTTCTTAAGTGCATGGAGTATTGCCAACATTTCCTTCTCATAAATAGCTTTGCTTAAAAACTTTCCCTTGATTGGACGACTTTCAAAAGCAATGGGTCTTTCATCTTGCATTAGAACAGCACCAATTCCATTTCCTGAAGCATCACATTCCACAATAAAGGTTTTTGTGAAGTCCGGTGTAGCTAAGACCGGTGCTTGGCACATTGCCTCTTTAAGATGTTTAAAGGCCTTTGTTGCTTCCGGAGTCCATGAAAATGAATCTTTCTTCAATAATGTTGTTAGAGGTGCTGCTATTCTCCCATAATTCTTAACAAACTTGCGATAATACCCTGTCAACCCAAGAAATCCTCGCAGATGCTTTATGGATGTGGGGATTTTCCATTCCTTAATGGCTTTAATTTTGCTAGGGTCTACCTTAACTCCTTCATGAGATACAATATGACCCAAATATTCCACCTCCTGGACTCCAAAGAAACATTTGGATCTTTTTGCATATAATTGTTTCTCCTCCAATAGTTGTAGCACCTTGTCAACATGTTCAACATGATCCTTCCAAGACTTGTTGTAGATTAGTATATCATCAAAAAATACTAACACAAATTTTCTAAGGAATGGTTTGAAAATTGAATTCATCAAACCTTGAAATGTTGAAGGTGCATTGGTAAGGCCAAAAGGCATGACCAAAAATTCATAATGACCCTCATGAGTTCTAAATGCCGTTTTCGGAATGTCTTCAATCTTCATTCTGATTTGATGATATCCCGAACGAAGATCCAACTTGGTGAAGTAAATTGATCCATGCAATTCATCAATGACAGGAATGGGGAACTTATCTTTAATAGTGAGCTTGTTGAGCTCCCTATAATCTGGACACATGCGCCATGATCCATCCTTCTTGTGCACCAATACTACTGGAGCTGAGAAAGAACTTTGACTTGGTTGAATTATACCAGCCTCTAGCATTTCTGCAACCATACGTTCAATTTCACTTTTTTGGACATATGGATATCTGTACGGCCTGATGTTTGGAGGAACACTTCCTGGAATCAGATGAATAGCATGATCATGATCACGCATAGGTGGGAGACCTTTGGGAGTCTCAAATACCTTGGAATGATTGTCCAGGACTTTTTGGAGATCTGGAGAAATAGATGATTCCAATGTGGAAACATCTAGCGAACATAATTGTGCAATTACACCTCTTTGCTCCTTTTTTAGAAGCTTTGTCATGCCATTAGAGCTGATTATCTTTCCTGGTTTCCCTGCAATACCCCTTAATTCAACTTCCTTTCCTTCCACAGAATTTTTTTTGAAAAGTTCTTGAAAATTAAAAGCTATTGTACCCAAGGATTGTAGCCATTGGACTCCTAGTACAACATCAACACCTCCCATTGGAATGGAAAGCATTGGGCTAGTCAATACATATTCTCCCATGGATAGCTTGATATTATGGCACTTTCCAGAACAATTTATTGTTCCTCCATTTGCAATCATCACTTGACACTCTGGTGCTGGATATAAGAAGCAATTCAATTCTTTTGCTACCCTACAATGAATAAAATTGTGGGTGCTTCCTGAATCAATCAACACTATTACCTTTTTCTTCTTGATTTGTCCTTCTATCTTGATGGTTTGAGGAGTGGTAATTCCCGCCAATGCATTACAAGATATGGTCGGATTTATTTGTTCTTCATCTAGGCTTTGTTCCTGGAATATATCCTCTTCTTTTGACCTTTCTTGCTCCTTTTCTTCTTCCTCTTCACAATCTATGTAGAATAATTTCTTCTCACCACACTTATGAACCTTTGTGTATTTGTTATCACAATTGTAACAAAGCCCTTTTGCTCTTTTTTCTTCCAATTGTTGTGGTGTCAACCTTGTAGGTTGTGGAAGACTATGGGCAACAACACTTCCGTCTTTATAGTTGTGAATGGTATGCTTCCTTGTTGCCATAATTTTTCTTTCCATTTTTCTTGCTAACCTGAATGCCTTCTCTAATGAATCAGGTTCCCAAAGGCGCAAATCATGTTGGATATTATCCTTTAAAGACCCTATGAACACATCAATCCTATGCTCCTCTGGAATATCTTTTACCCTTATGTTCAATTTTTGGAACTCCTCAATGTGCTCCATTATTGAACCCTTTTGTTTGAGACTTATCAATTGGCTAAAAAAAGTGTTGCTTTTTGTATCCTCATAATGTGCTATCAATTCTTTCGTAAAAATTTCCCAAGTGATAAATTTTTTACGAGAACAAAGCCATTGATACCATACAAACTGATTTGGTTCCAAATATAAAGTTGCCATACGTACCTTTTGTGTGTTTTGCACATTATTGAGATCGAAGAATTGCTCCATCTGTAATATCCATGTGGCGGGATCCTTGCCATCAAACTTCCTCATATCGATTTTTGGAACATGGTGAGTCTTCGATCCAACATTAGAGTCTATGGAATCATGATTAACATTTCTTTTGTTCTCATCATGAGTTTCCTTTAGTACCCTTTCACCCTTAGTGACCATTTCTTGTAGCAACTTATTCATATTTATCTTCAATTCTTCCATCTTATCATCCATGCCATCAATTTTAGCGTCCATGCCATTCACCTGAGCTTCCATGCCCTTTATCTTAGATTCCACGCCATTTATCTTAGCATCTGTAAGCTTTTGTGAGCGTGACATTTGTTGCACTTGTTCTTGTAATTTTGATATATCATGTAGCATTTCTTCCTCTTCTTCATGAGTCATGCTAGAGCTTTCAGGTTCCTTACTAGGTGTTTGCATTTTCTTTCCTCGGGGCATCAGTTACCGATAATAATGCTTTACTATGCCCTTTGAATACCTTCAAACCAAGCTTATGCAAAAATTTAAAAAAAACTACACACCTTTTTTTTACTTTGTAGAAGCCTGATATTGAATCTGATGTATCTCTGTAATTTCGAATCATCCAGTTTTGAAATTGTGACCTGCAGTAGCCTTCTATGTCCTCTTTTCAATGCCACTAGTCTGATCCAAATTGGATTCTCCAAGAAGGAGTTATGCACAATCTCCCACAGTGACCTGATTATAGACTAGTTTAGTAGAGCGAACTTGTATGAAGTTCCACGTGTCACTATTTCAACCTTTGAATCTGAAAAATATATAAAAGAAAACTACAGTCTGTCCTCTTTCTGTACCTTCTTACGAAATTTCAATCCGATGCTCAGAAAGAGAGTTATGACGATTTTCCCCAAGTCACTTGTTTTGAGTGTAATTCAGGAGTCTGTAAAAGGACCAACTTCCTTAGATCATATCTCCGAAAATATCGCGCGAAAAGATCTGAAATTTGGACCCAAGGTTCAACGCGATTTCTTCTCAAATGGGTTTTGTTTGCGACTTATGAAACGTCACATAAAAAAAGTTATAGCGAAAATTCCACGATGACCTGTTTGGAGCAGCGAAACCCTAGAATCCAAAGCTCTGATACCAAATGTTATGAAACCAGCTCAAGAAAAGATAGAAAAGAGAGATCAACGCCTTAGAATTTAGCCTCTTCGAGGGGGCAACCTCCTTTACATTACATAAATGAACAATTCTTGGATGATACAAATGACAAAACCTCCTTTCTATATATAGGAGTCTAAGGAGTCACAATATAATCCGGCCGACCTAACAATAATAATATAAAGCCACAAAAATAACAATAGAGGGATTCTATGGGGCACAGAAATAACAATATGGGGTAATAGGGGCACAACAATATAAATAAGGGGTATAACTACAATAGTAATGGGGTAATTACTAGTATTATAGGGACCCAACAGAATTTATAGGTTTTTAACATATTTTGGAAAGGACATTTTTATTGTTTTTATAAGTTTGTAGGTATCCCTCAAGCTTTGGAGGGATCCCCCAAGAACTCCCAAAAATAAGTATATCATTTCCCTTCAGTTTTGGGTTCATGTATTCATTTAGTTTTGATTACATTAAATACTAATCACCATTCTCCCTCTATTGTCTTGATTAGGGAAAACATATGCAAGGAGTATGAAAGAGGATCTCTCAAGACAAGGTTGGTCAAGGAACAAAGGTATGCTTTAAATACATTGATTGAAAGGATTATTCATTTGATAATCTATTACTAACATTGTTATGTCTAGCTATATTGAATCATAATGATTATTGTGTTGGGTGATTCATCTCTTGATAAATCTACCCACCCAACTCATATTCTTAACTGATTTTGTAGAACCCTAGACAGGTTCTGGAAAACCCTAACCTAAGGGTATGCTAATGTGAATGTCTGAAACCCTAAGCTGATTAGGGATATTGTGTTGAAAACAACAACAAGAAATTCTAAAAATAGAAATGCTATAAATAACATTGCTATAAATAGCATCTCAGGCACTAGTGTTAGACATAGCAACAAGGAATGAAAAATGGAAGTGCTAAAAATAACATTGCTATAAATAGTATTTCAGGATAGATTCCAATTTTAGTTAGTCCCTGAACTAAAATTGAGAAGTAAAATTCGAATTTGATCTTAACAATTGTTTGAAAATTAACTAATTAATTCATCTTGAGTTAATTAGTTGGAGAAAATCAAACATGAAGTCTATGTGAAGACATGCAACAGTTTTCCCTTTGGTTGAGGAAGTTATCCCTTAATTAAATTGATCAGGATAAGTTGTACTTTGAGTTGTAATTAGTTAGCTCAGTTAACTGAGTTAAGTCCAGTTAGATTAGTTCAAATAGTTTGTTGAACTGATTGTGAGTTTAGTTAGTTAATGCATGCATGCATGTAACTACTACACTTCAGATAACTGAATATTCTCTCATAAATAACTCATGCATGTAAGTTCAGTCAGAGACCCAGTTGAGATCAAAGGAAGGGACAATGTACTATCATAATGGATTATAGATTTCTGTGGTTAGGTTTTTTTATAATCTGAACTCGGATATTCCACATTTTTCATCTTTGCTTTTGTCGACGTTTCGAGTCTAGACCAAGACTCATCATCAGGACATGTTTTTACAAAGGAGAGAGACAGTAGAGAAGATCTCACTCTTTCCTTTGTAAAAACAAGTCCTGATGATGAGTCTTGGTCTAGCCTTGAAACGTCGACAAAAGCAAATATGAAAACTGTGGAATATCCGAGTTCAGATTCTAAAAAATGAACTATCAGTTGGAGGATTTTTCCTATATAGGAAACTCATCCATGCAGAAGGAATTATCTCCTTCAGGACTGCGTAGTTACTTTAAAGTTTAATGTGTTGTGTGAGAGGTAAATTCACATAGGTGGCAACATTGGACCCCATGAGAAACTGCATAAGGAAATAGGAGGCTTGGAGGGCAAAGGAGAAGGTTTGTGAGAAGCCTTTGAATATCTATGGCTTGTGAGTTAAAGCATTGTGTAATCTAAACATATTTCCACTTGTAAGATAATACAGATAGCAGGGTTTTTAGTTGAGGCTTTCCCTATAGTATTCTTCTATGATTCATGTGTATGATTTCTCATTTTATGTTATATGTGTTCTATTTGATCTTGCTCAAAATCAATTAAGCTTCCGCAAGTTTGTTTGTAGAAGTAGATCAAGTATTTTGCTTTAGCATATTGTACTATCAGGTGATCTGCAATGAGAATTTCTACATGATATCGGAGCAAAGGTGATCAAAGCGAATAATAGTATACAAAGAAGGGAGAAGTTTGAAGTTTCAAGTTCCTGATTATAGAATTCAAATTCTTATCAACATCACAATTTCACCAATGGCATTCATCAGTTTGAGGCTCGAGTATGCTCTTGATGGAAACTCGAATTATATAGCCTGGAAGGATTGCATGGAAGCAGTATTAGAGGACAACGGTCTAAAGGACTTCATTGATCAAGAAGTCCCCAAGTCGGCAGCAGCTAATGCTACAGAATTGGCGGAATGGAAGAAATGTGTGGCTAGAGCGAGGAGAATCCTCCTGGAGGGAGTTCGAGACCACATTGTCTCGAGCCTCCATGGGAAGGAGACATCGTTTTCGATGTGGAAAACATTGAAAGATCTATATCAGAACAACAATGATCAGAGGAAGCTGGCGTTGAAAGACAAGCTTCAGAAAATCAAGTGTGAAAAGGGCGACATAATCTCTACATATCTGAACAAGCTCACCACCTACAGGGATGAGCTTGGAAGTGTAGGGCTCACGATAGCCGATGATGACATAGTGAGTCTTGCTCTCCTCGATCTTCCTAAGAGCTGGCATAGCTACCAAGACTCGATAAATGGAAGAGAGAAACTGCCAGATTGGGAACGACTTTGGTCGGATCTGATGCAGAAGGAGATAAGAAGAAGCACCAGAGATGTTTCTTCATCCAAGGAGGATGAAGAAACTTGTGCCTTAGCGAGTAAGGCAAAGAAAGGGAAGGAGAAGGATTCTCATGCCAAATTGAGTTCTTCCTATTTTGGGAAGAAGTTTGACAAATTGAAAGTGCGATGCTTTCATTGTCATGAGGTGGGCCATTTTGCTACAAATTGTCCACTGAAGAAATCCAAGACGGGATCCAAGGAAGGATCTGAAGGTGAGGCATTGGCCTCACAGTTCGAGTTGGATTTCACCCTCTTCGCATGCATGGTTTCTTCCATGGTGGGATATGGTTGGTTTCTTGACATTGGAGCTTCATTCCACATGACTGGCGATAAGAGTTTGTTCAATACCTTGGAGGAGAAAGATCTCCAGATACTCATAGCGATGGGTAATGATGAAAAGTATAGTGTCTCAGGAGTAGGCACAATTGTTTTTCAGAGGGAGCATGGAGCTCGCATTACCTTGACAAATGTGAAGTATGTGCCAGGACTGAAGAAAAACTTGGTATCGATCATGATGCTGGAAGACAAAGGCTATGATGTAGTCTTCAGTAAGGGAAAGGTTTTCCTTAGACACATCACCACGAGACAGGTGAAGCAGATCGGTTCACGAGTCAAGAACCTATATGCTCTTGAGGTTCAAGATGCATGCAAAGCCTTGAGGAGCAAGGCAACTGATGGAGACTTGGTGGTTGAGAGGGAGAGTACATTACCTCTCAACATGTAGCGCCAGAAGAAGTCTCAGAAAATTATGGAGGAGCCACAATTGGTGAAGCAACTTCAGGAGGTTGTGGAGCAGCCACAACTGGAGAAGCCGAGAGGAGATCGAGTGGAGGCATCCACTCATGCAGAGACCTCCAGTAGGGGGAAATTTCGAGCCAAGTGGGCAGAGGGATCACATGCATCCATACCTCCAGGTCGAAGGTGGGGCGATGTGGAGTGACAGTCCCAAGAAGGCTGGAATAGGGGCGGGATCATTGAGGTACCCAACCTCTTTGATTAGACCTTGCTACGGGAGCCCTGATGAGGAGTAACAGGACTGGCTGAGTGGGTAGAGACAAATGCAGATGGAGCGGCAGAGAGAGCTACAATGCAGGAATCCCAAGACAGTGCAGAGCTAGCAGGCTGCAACAATGCGAGAGGCATATGAGTGTTGCACCAGTGCAGGATAACATAGAGAGGTGTGCAACGGTGCGAGATGCATGGAGTGTTGTAGTAGCTCAGAGGTCACAGTGGGAACACTTGTCAGCGACAGAGGAAGCTTTAGCATCAGAGGATGTTTCTAGCCCAATGTGGAGGTCAGTGGGGAGATTTTTTTTTGTTTCAAGAGTTGCTGGAGCAACACCACTTGGGATAAGTGTTGCATGCAAAACATTCCAAACGTTTAGGATCAGGTTCGAGTTGAATGCCTTTCTTGTTGAGAATGTTGAAAATAGCAACAATAAATGATAAAAATAGAAATTCTATAAATAGAATCTCAGGTACCAATGTTGGACATAACAACAAGGAATGAAAAATGGAAGTTCTAAAAATAACATTGCTATAAATAGTATTTTGGGATAGATTCCAATTTTAGTTAGATCCCTGAACTAAAATTGAGCAGTAAAATTTGAATTTTATCTTAGCAGCTGTTTGAAAAATAATTAATTAATTCATCTTTAGTTAATTAGTTGGAGAAAATCAAACATGAAGTCAATGTGAAGACATGCAATAGTTATCCCTTTGATTGAGGAAGTTATCCCTTAATTAAGATGATCAGGATGAGTTGTACTTTGAGTTGTAATTAGTTAGCTCAACTAACTGAGTTAAGTCCAGTTATATTAGTTCAAATAGTTTGTTGAACTGATTGTGAGTTCAGTTAGTTAATACATGCATGCGTGTAACTGCTGCACTTCAGATAACTGAATATTCTCTCATAAATAACTCATGCATGTAAGTTCAGTCAGAGACCCAGTTGAGATCAGAGGAAGGGATAGTGTACTATCAGTAGGAAGATTTTTCCTATATAGGAAACTCATCCATGCAGAAGGAATTATCTCCTTCAGGACTGTGCAATTACTTTTGAGTTTAATGTGTAGTGTGAGAGGTAAATTCACACAGGTGGTAGCATTGGACCCCAGGAGAAAATGTTCAAGGAAATAGGAGGCTTGGAGGGAAGAGGAGAAGGTTTGTGAGAAGCATTTGACTGTCTATGAGTAGTAGAAGGATTGTACTGAGAGTTGGATAGCTTGTGAGCTAAAGCTTTGTGTAATCTGAACATATTTCCACTTGTATGATAATACAGATAGCGGGGTTTTTAGCTGAGGCTTTCCCCATAGTATTCTTCTGTGTTTCATGTGTATGCTTTCTCATTCTCTATTATATGTGTTCTATTTGATCTTGCTCAAAATCGATTAAGCTTCTACAAGTTTGTTTGTAGAAGAGATCAAGTATTTTGCTTTAGTATATTGCATTATCATGTGATCTACAGTGAGAGTTTCTACATATTGTGAAATATTGTTTGAAGTTTTTATTGATGATTTCATGTTTGGGATTTTGGTAGGATCGGGAAAACCTATCTTAGGGTTGAATGATAAGATCTAAAATCCAAAACCTTTAAATTTTTTGTAATATTTATTTTACTATATTTCTACATTGAAACCCTAGCTCATTAGGGTTTGGTGGAATGTGTGAGCAATAACCTTATGTTGTCTTAGAAATGTTTTCCTTGGTATGGGTGTGTTTGTCTGATCAAACCCTAGTGTAATCAAGATTGTTGTGTGTCTAACTCTTATTGATATTTGTGAAGTTGGGTTTGACTAACACCTGATATGAAATGTCTTTGCTTGATGATGAAATAGATATGTCCTTTTGGTTGAAACCCTAGTGTGGTCTAGGTCAGATGTATTAATGTTGTTGGACATATGATATGCTTATGAATGATTATCAATTCATAGATATGTGTGATTGGCCTAGTTATTGATGGTCATAAGTGTTGGTCAGGTAAATCCCCTCTGCGGACAGAGGCGATCCCACTAGCCTATAACAGAACTAGCCACAATCAAACCACGCTGCTACGCAAGTTCCTAGTTATGCATCAAAGGTGAATCAAGAAGACCAACCTGGAGTCCAACGCTATGATTGAAGTAGAGTTGATATCCCCGCTCCCTCGCTCCAACAGATCACAAACGAACACCTGCACATGCAAAGGAAGAGACAGATACCAACATAAAAACTACCAAGGCACAACTATATTTCAGTCAGAAAGGAAATAAATCAACACATCACCATAATAGACAATGAGATTGGAACTATAATAGCAGCCGCTCATCAATTAATAATAAACAGGAAAAGTTACAACCATTGTTCTGACGTTGACCCTTCTCCTGGCTGGGCGAGTAACTATATGTGTCTTGCAATGCATCTCCTCTCCGACAGCATAACCTCTCTAGCACTCACTAGCATTCCTCCAAGAACTCAAGAACTCAACATCTAACACTCCATGACCAATGATTATCACTACTATCACTCAATCACTGAATCACTAGCACTAGCTTGTCCAATGCATAATGACAAGCTTATATAGATGAAGAAGGGAGGAGGATACGATGAACCGGGACACCTTTTGTGGATTAGCATTATCCTCGAAAGCCATTAAAGATGGATATAGGATAAAGCTCGACAAAAGACTGATTTTTTATCTTCAGAAAAGCTCCATGTAATGAAGGAAACAACAGTCGGACGTGCGTTAAGGCAAAAAGCACGACTAAATTTGGTTGGCGCGACTGTTGCTCTAAGACAGATCGCCAATGGTCGCGCCCTCTTTTGAGGATCTCCATCATTGGCGCGGGTAGGATACTGTGGACTTGCGCGAATGGAAAAAGAGCACTTTTCAGGGATGATCTGCAGAAGGTGTCTTCAGGGAACATGGAGTACATACTCAGGGGAACATAATGCAAGTGTTTTTAGACTTTGTCACTTCTTATAACTCCCGGGATGGGTCCTCCAAGGTACGACAAGAGGAGTAACAGGGATGGTGGCAAGTTACTGTGTAACAGATGCCCCCTAAAGCATGAAGTCCAAGAGGTGGAGAGGGGTGAAATTCTTTACAAGAACACACATAAGAACACATAAGAGCACATATAGTTACTGCCGACGAGGAGCTGTATTAAGAGACATGACTGATAGTTCAATTACATGATGTACGTGGTATGGTTGCAGCCATCCATAAGAGAGTACATAAATAATCTGGATCCATAGTATGGACGCAGCCATCTGGTTAGGATCAATGAATTGACTCAGGTATGGTTGCAGCCATCCAGTGAATGAGTCAAGTATCAAGAATCACGCCTGGATTACAACAGACACAATCCAGGGTCTTGCACTCCATCTCGACCCGAACAAGAGTACAAGTTCAAGCATGTGAATATATGAGCTGAAGTCGAACATGCATGAACATCGTCTGATTACCAGTCAATAGTGGAAATTGTTAACAGACGCGAGAGGTTCCACCAATAATGACAACGGCCCTCAAGGTACTATATTTACAATCTACGCCATGTGAATCAATGATCTGAAGTCGAACACCCGTAGAATCATTCGATCGGAGGCCAATGATGAAAACCTCACGTCGAACACGAAGAACTTGCCATTGAGGCATGCAGGCTCCAAGGCACCGGAAAGGAGTCTCTAGATCAACTCCCTGGATAATGAGTTGAAGTCGACAGGGAGTGACCTTGATCGAAGGTGGGCCATAATGTTTCCCACATCATTGACACGAGACAGAGAGATGATGTTGTGAATCAAGATTGTGCGAACTATGAGAGGGAGGTTGCTTTGCAGAGGTCAACTTCTCTTGAAAATATCGACGGCACATTAACGGAATTGGCAGTATTTGACATCAATGTATCAAAGGTCATGATGACGAGGCAATGAGTGGATGAGAGGTCAAATAGGGTACCCAAGTCCATGGAAGCAAGTGAAAGATATGAGATGAAATATCCCCACCCCGGACACGAAAGCAAAAAGTGCCATGTTCAAGAGCGACATATTGCCGTTACGGTAATAATTATGGTTCAAAAATTTTCTTTTCCCCCCGCCATTTCTGGCGAGTACCCCAGTTATTTTTAACAAGCTTGATGGGGATAGCATATGCTTGTGTTGTGACAAAATGCGATGTCATTAAGTTTTAACGAGTCTGACAAAGGAAGAACTCGACGTCTTTTCATGTTTAGAGAGTTTGAAAAGACAACAGAAAAGGAAACTCCAGGGATGTCCTTTTTCGTAAAGTTGTGTCTCTCGGGCCCGAAAAAGTATAAAATAATACCCGAAAGAACCGCCCGATCATTACGATCGAGGAGTACTTTTCATGATTAGTGACTTCGACCTTAAAAAGTAAAAAGCGGTCAAAACCACGTCGTTTCGTAACCACTAACGAGTTTGAAACGAAAAAAACCCGGTAATCTTTTTATGTTTTAACGGTCGACAAAAAGAACTTAAAACGACCGCCCCTTATCACCATTTAACGAGTCAAGAGGAGTGACTCGGCAATCTTTTCCTCTTTAAATGGTCAGAAAAGAGCTGAAAGCGGACCTCCATTTTTATTTTCTTTAACGAGTCAAAAAGGGAATTTTACTCGGCAATCTTTTCATATTTTACGAGTCAGAAAAGAGAGTAAAGGCGACTCGTCCTGAAGGAACGAGTGGTATAAGGGATAGCAACTGGTTCCGGTAATGGTGGAACTCACTCGAAACACGTAAAGGTTAAGAGGCTGGCTAATAAAACCACTCATCGCTGCGGTTCCTCAGGAAAGGAGAAACAACCAAGTGAAAGGATATGATCGGCCAAAAAGATGGTGGCGATGGAATGAAACAACCAAGGCTCATCTAGCAGGATTTAGCAGATAAAAGGCAATCACGGGATGTAAATGGGTTCATTTTTACACAAGCTTGAACCATAGAGAACTTTGCTTGTAAAAAAAAAAATTTGTTGCATGCCCCCAGCATGATCATACAAATCGAGGTGCATGATCATACAAATCGAGGTACATGCCCCCCAAGCTTCATGGCATTCACGGAGTGGATGGAATGAAGGTTTACTTGGAAAGACTCGATTTTGAAGGAGGATGCATGCCCCCCGGGCTTCAGTCACGCGCCCGGGTGAGCTGTCGTCATCAGAATGACGGGGTGGGTGTTGGGGCATTTCTTGTGGAAATAAGACCATTTAGGAATGGCAGATGACTATATGTGAAGTGTGAACCAGGGAATGAAAGTTGGTCTACGACTTTGATCGTTCTTCCTTCATGCGGAAAACACATCACTCTGAAGAGTGAGGACACAATAGCACGTATGCGATAAATATAGTCTCGTCCAAGGAGTAAATTGTAATCTAACGGACCTTGGACTACCATGAGACCCATTTGGATAGTCTTCCCTTCTAACGTGATAGGTACATTGGGAAGAATTCCTAAAGGTCGAGTGATTTCTCGATGGAAACCTATAAGGTTTCTCATCTCAGGCAGAAGCAGTGGGGAACCAAGTGCTTCCCAAGCTGTTGAAGAAAGGATACTCACAGGAGATCCCTCATCAATAATTGTACCAGCCATAACCATGCGATAGACTTGGACTATAATTCGAAATGGTATGGAGGCTGGTAACCGAGGATTGACTAGTTGATCCCAATTAAAGGAAACAACTAGGTTGCTTTGAGGTGGGACTAGATAGACAGCCGGATATGATTCTAATGGACTTTCTTCCTGGTGTGAAGGAATGAGAGGGACGCTCACTTGATCATTAACGTCTATGTCAATGAATAGAATTGGGACGGTGGGTTCTTCATTCTTGGCAGTGATAACATCATTTGAGGAGGTAACTTCTGAAGGCGAAACCGGGTCACTTGTAATCCGGACTGTTTGACTGTTGTCTGGTTTGGATTCAGATGTAGGATCATCTAGGGCTGGAAGTTCTGAAAGCAAAACCGGGTCACTTGTAAGCCGGACCTTGTGACTTTTGTCTGGTTTGGATTCAGATGTAAGAGCATCTAGGGCGGGAAGTTCTGAAAGCAAAACCGGGTCACTTGTAAGCCGGACCTTTTGACTTTTGTCTAGTTTGGATTCAGGTGTAAGAGCATCTAAGGATGGAACTTCTGTAGGCAAAACCGGGTCACTTGTAAGCTGGACCTTTCGAAAGACCAGGTCACTTGTAAGCTGGAACTGTGGACTTTCGTTTGGTTTGGACTCAGGTGGTTCATCTTTGATGATCAAGTGGTGCATAGATGATGAATATAAATCAACACTCGTTCCGACCAGGGACTGGTTTGGAGCAGGCGGAGCACAGGTAGGTTCAGGAAGAGAAAGCTGGACCAAAGAGGAATCATGTTTGATCACTTGGTTAGTGGAGAGATGCTCTGCAGTTGTAAAAAGACGCTGATATCCAGTGGGTAGTTGGGGTAAGGGATCCGACAGACTTGCCAAAAGACGGGAAGCTTCATCCATAAGTGGACTAAGGCGAAGGAGATGATTACCTTCACAAAGTCGACAAGGGAAACGAACCTTCCCTTTTCTGTTACCAACTAGTAAGGTATCGTCGATTTGCGACAGCAAGGGGCGAGTCGGGTCACGAGACCATATATCTAGGATCCTGGGAATGCCAGGACAATCAGAAGGAAAATGGTCCCCTTTGCATAATCGACAAGGAGACCGAAGCTTCCGCGGAGGAGCAGAAGGTGGTTCCACTTCTGATAGCTTCGAGGTAGATACGACTTTTCCCTTAGGAGACTTCTTCTTTTTGGTCTTCTTCTTCTTCTTCTTAGCCACCTGGTTGGTGAAATCCAAGGTTTCACCAGGCAAAGTAGAAGATGAGGACGCAGCAATAGGTGAAGAAGGGAAGGGGTCCACCTTAGAATCAACATGGTGTTGTTCGGGTGGAGGAGGTGGTGGCGGGGCAGGAGTCATCACACTTGAGACCACCGAGTTTGAAAACAACCATACGGGTAAACCAATGGTCAACCCAGGCAAAGACAATGTTGCGATATACTGAACACCAACATTTCCAACAGAAGGAAATGGGCGAGGGTTCCCATCTGGAGGAACACCTTAGCCGGTGGGCACCGGAAAGGCTGCCATTGAACGAGAAATAACCCTACTCAAGCTAACACAAACAAAATCTAATTGGGTAATGTTATCGTGGCCAATAAATTTTAAGACACTGAACTTAACCTTTTCATTTTTTAAGAGTCGAGAAAAGGATAAAAGATGACTCTAGTCTCCTTCGAATATTTAATGAGCACGAAGTGACAAGACGGTCACAGGCACCTTTTCGTTTAGGGAGTCCGAAAAGGATCAAAAGTGACTGCTCTGGAATTCTAGGTAGAGGGTGTGCCAAACTTTTCGCAAAAGCACAGAATACTTTTTAGGGTACGGGTGGTCGATCTTCGTGAATGCTGTGTTCATTGCATTGCGAATCGTAGGGCCGCTGACACGGATTCCTATGGATAAAGGCTTTATTCCTGTAGGGGTCTCCCATTATATACTCGACGGTACGTGGGAGCACAGTCCGTATTGGCACCTATCGTTTCACCGTGGAGGAATCACCCAACCACTCGACGATAAACTACCAGGTTTAAAGACGTCGGAACACGTCTCTAACCTAGACCTCTAGAGTGTTTGCGTTATGTTCCAATGCGTTGTTATGTTCATTGAGTTCATTTTAAAGTTTATCTTTGATTATGTTTCAGTTTTTTGGTCCTACCGTATGTGATATCTCAAAAACTTCTTACATGCAAACTATATGCCAAAATTAAATCATTTGATTCGATGAATTCTATCTACAGGAGGGTTGAGATTTTTACACAAACGAAGTGATCACCCAACAAACAACAAAGACCCTAATGCAGCTAATAACAAGAAATGAAATTTTTTCTTTTTCTTTTTAATAGCAACAAATAACAATAAATGCTAACTACTATGATGCAAGAGATTTTTGTTTTTCTTTCCTTTAAGATGGCATGATGCATGTAAACAAATTCTAAGAGATATGCACAATCCAAGTTCAGTCAATGAAATAGAACCAATTCTGAAACACCAAAATGAACCATGCAAGCAAGGAAAAACACAAAGACTAGTGAACTCCAAAGAGGCTAGAAGTGAAGTATTCAGAGTATAGAAGATCAAACTTTAACAAAGTACTGGATAGGTGCAGAACACAACCAACAAGCTGACTGGATAATCAAGAGATCGAAACTTCCCACAGAAGGCTAGACATGCAAAGTCACTAGATATCCTAGGGCTGAGACGAAAATCAATAGAAATGAGCAAACAACTGAGGGATACAGGCTAAGACCAGTCAAGCAGAGGTTCAACACAGTTCCAGAGGCTGAAAGAGATATAAAAAGAGACTGAAAGAGATTTCCACCCACACACAGGCAAAATTTACAGAGCTGGCGCGATTGTCAGCCTGCAACTTGCGCTATCACAGTATTGGCGCGAGTTGCCTTTGAGCAACATGCGCCAACTGGCGCGACTGTCAGAGAAATAACCGCGCCAATTAAGCTTGCCAACTAAAAAAATAAATGATACGACCTCAGGTCGGGTTGACAGTGCTCAGATGGGTCAAGCAGTAAATAATAAACTCAAAACTGACTCAGGAAGCTCATTCACTCAAGCAAGATGAAGAAAATTAACATGCAAGACAAAAATCAAATAGTTACTCCCCAGCGGAGTCGCCAATTTGTTGGTCAGGTAAATCCCCTCTGCGGACAGAGGCGATCCCACTAGCCTATAACAGAACTAGCCACAATCAAACCACGCTGCTACGCAAGTTCCTAGTTATGCATCAAAGGTGAATCAAGAAGACCAACCTGGAGTCCAACGCTATGATTGAAGCAGAGTTGATATCCCCGCTCCCTCGCTCCAACAGATCACAAACGAACACCTGCACATGCAAAGGAAGAGACAGATACCAACATAAAAACTACCAAGGCACAACTATATTTCAGTCAGAAAGGAAATAAATCAACACATCACCATAATAGACAATGAGATTGGAACTATAATAGCAGTCGCTCATCAATTAATAATAAACAGGAAAAGTTACAACCATTGTTCTGACGTTGACCCTTCTCCTGGCTGGGCGAGTAACTATATGTGTCTTGCAATGCATCTCCTCTCCGGCAGCATAACCTCTCTAGCACTCACTAGCATTCCTCCAAGAACTCAAGAACTCAACATCTAACACTCCATGACCAATGATTATCACTACTATCACTCAATCACTAAATCACTAGCACTAGCTTGTCCAATGCATAATGACAAGCTTATATAGATGAAGAAGGGAGGAGGATACGATGAACCAGGACACCTTTTGTGGATTAGCATTATCCTCGAAAGCCATTAAAGATGGATATAGGATAAAGCTCGACAAAAGACTGATTTTTTATCTTCAGAAAAGCTCCATGTAATGAAGGAAACAACAGTCGGACGTGCGTTAAGGCAAAAAGCACGACTAAATTTGGTTGGCGCGACTGTTGCTCTAAGACAGAGCGCCAATGGTCGCGCCCTCTTTTGAGGATCTCCATCATTGGCGCGGGTAGGATACTGTGGACTTGCGCGAATGGAAAAAGAGCACTTTTCAGGGATGATCTGCAGAAGGTGTCTTCAGGGAACATGGAGTACATACTCAGGGGAACATAATGCAAGTGTTTTTAGACTTTGTCACTTCTTATAACTCCCGGGATGGGTCCTCCAAGGTACGACAAGAGGAGTAACAGGGATGGTGGCAAATTACTGTGTAACAATAAGTCTTAGGACTTAATGGAAGTCCTTGTCTGAGATTCTAGGATGTTGATATTTGGAATCTAGGGTTTTACAACTAAACCCGAGTAGTAGTTACTTTGTCTAGTATGTGTGATCTATCTATTCAATGATTGTTGAAAATGAAATTCTAGGGTTTGGAGTTGAACCCTAGTAAAAGTAAAAATATCTGATGTATGATGACATTATGATAATTTGAGGTTTGTGTAAGATCATTATCCGAGTTTTGGTTGGGATTTATGGTTGGTCAGGAAATATAGGGTTTGCAACTAAATCTAGTGGAAGGTAGTCATGTTAATGACTAAGCTGTGATTGGTTTTGATTGACTCTTTTGTATGAAATCTAAGTTTTGTATAAAACCCTAATGATAAGTCTAACATATGGATTTTGAAAGGTTGATAGATGCTTTATATTTGTTTGAATTGCTTCTAGGGTTTGCCATATGTTGTAGGAAGGTATGTCATCCCTTTGAAAGTAACATTGAAACCCTAGATGGAATGAAAGTTATTATGAAGTAGTCTAGGGTTTATGAACAAAGTCCCTAGCAAGATGTTGAAGAGTATATGTCTCTTGTTTGTAATTAAGTCTGGGTATCTTATATGTATAAAGATGAAATAATTTTGTGATTCTAATATGGCTAACCTCATGCTTCTACAGATTTGGTTGTACTTGCTATATAAGTTGTGTAGGTACACAATCTTCAATATGGTGAAGATGCTCGTTGATGTGATAAGCATGATGAGGATGATGATAACTCTGATGAAATGGTTGGAAGCGTCAAAAGATTCTCCGATGACGAAAATAAGAAGTTGATCTCCTAGAGGAAGCCTGCATAGAAGAGATCTCCCTAAGATTAAGAGGGAGTCCAGATGAAGAGGTGATTCTGGTTAAGAGGGAGGGTATAACTTGTTTCTGATCGAAGAATGAAGTTCAGAGGATATGTTGTTGCATGAGAAGTAGGAAAGGAAAGTGTATAATTGAGGAATCTCCTATCAAAGATTTGGTTGATAGTCCTACTATGCAAAGTTGCGAAGCAACATCTAGACCCTGAAGGTTTGTATTTGATTATGTACATATGAAAGTATATTATGATTGGGGTTGTGTTTGTACAGGTAAATATCTCAAAGGATTTGATAGCATGTTTGTTACCAATCAGTTTGATTGGGAGAGATTGGTCACTCTTGGTCTGCTAGATCAAGTGGTGTTGAGACTTTATGAGTGAAGCATTGCCTGGGAGGACATCTCGCTGACACTTTGTGTTGATGTCTAGGTCTCGAAGTTGGTGTTGATTAAAGGGCTTTGTTTTGGATACACACCTGGATTTATGGGTTGATGATTAGCAAGTAAGCATGATGGTACCTAGAGGGGTTGAAATCTTGAGTCCATCTTAGTCCCACATGGATAGATTTCCTTGGCCAAGAATCTGGTCCATATAATTACGTGCCTAAATTATTGAGAGACCACTTGGATAGATTTCCCTAGTCAGGAATCTAGTCCATGGCATTGTTGTGCCTAAATTTCTTCATGGTTCATATAATTTGAGGTCTTCCATTGTATTTGTACACTATGAATACCTCCCTAGTTAAGAGGGAGTGTTGGAAAATGTAACTATGTTCACTCTTCATTAATGTGCTTGAGTCATCATGTAATGTACTTTTCAAAAGAATAAATAAAATAGTTTTTATTTTTATTATTGTGGCTTATTAAAGCATGGGTTTCATGCTTGGTTCACCATGTTTTAGTTCAAATCCCCCATTGAGGACTTCTAGGATTTATTTTGAGTCAATAGAGTCATTGTACTTTTAAAGAGACCCTTATTGGGATTTTGAATCATGTAAAAAGGTTAAGTATTGAGTCAAATATGATTTATGTAACCTCCACACCATGTCATCCTAGAAGACTATCAAGTCGGCCTAAAGACCCTATTTGACCTCACATGGAGCATATAAAAGCAAGCTCATTGAATTCATTTGAAGCATCATTCTTACATACAAGTTCGATTTCTATTGTAGCTGGGAAGAAGTGCAAAATTCTCTTGTAGCTGGGAAGAAGTGTGAAATTATCTGTAGCTCGGAAGACGTGCGAAGTTATCTTGTAGCTGGAAAAAGGTACGAAGTCTATTTTCGGGAAGCTGAAGTGAATTTGATTTTGGGGAAGTTTGAGGAGAAAAGTAAAATCAAAATTTTGGTGTTTCTCTTTCTCTTTTTCGTGCTCTGGATTGAGAGATCGAAGTCTTCCAAGCTTGTCTGTTGTCGAAAGCTGCCAGTTGTCGTAAGTTGCTACCTAGTCGAAGTTGTTGGAAAGAGGTTGAAATTATGGGAGGCTAACTTGGTGTGGAGGGAAGGTATTGTATTGGTCTAGGGTGAAGAGTCTCAAGGAATATTATTGAAAGGAATAATTTTTTGATTGGGTTTTCCCCTCGAGGGGGGTTTTCCCTGGCATATTGCCTACATCTGGTGTCTATTGTTTTATGTATTGTTGCTTTGGTAATTACTTGATGAACTAAAGGAAAGAAGATATAAAGAATTGTAATAATAAGAAACATCACAAGTAATTATCAAGAATGATAAAATATTTCTGCCTTTTTGGTTTTTTAACACCCACAAGCTATCTGTAAATAGTAGCCTCCACTACTTCACCTGAAGTAGCATCTTCATTCCTCCAATTTCTTGCTAGAGGAGTTTCCATGGGTTTGTTGCTATCCATGTGGAACTTCTTTAGTATCTTGTTGACATACTTTCTCTAAGAGACAAACAATTGCTCATCTTGTTTCCATACTTCCATACCAAGGAAATAATTCATGAGCCCCAGGTCCTTCATCTCGAATTCTCTTGCAAGATTTGACTAACTTCTCATCACCTGTTACAATTAATTCATTGACATATAATACTCTAATCAATAATTTACCTTCAACCAAAATATGGTAAATTTTTGCATCCACTTCACTTTTGGTGAAGCCCAACCTGGTGAAATAGTTGTCAATCCTGGTGTACCAAGCACAGGGTTCTTGTTTCAATCCATACAACACTCGCTTGAGTTTGCACACATGCGACTCTTTGTTGAAGGTCTCAAATCCTTCTAGCTTCTCAATGTACACCTCTTCCTCAATCACTCTGTTGAGGAATGTTATCTTCACATCCATCTGGTGTATCTTCCATCCCATTTACGTTGAAAGTGCTAGAATAGATCTGATTGAAGAGTACTTTGCTACTGGAGAAAAGGTATCCTCGTAATCAATTCCCTCCACCTGAGAGAACACTTTGGCCTTGTGTTTCTCAACACTCCCATATGCTACTTGCTTTACCTTGTAAATCCATTTGGAACTCACCACTGACTTGTCTGCTGGTCTTGGGACCACTTCCCAAACATTGTTTTTGATAATGGAGTCACACTTCTCTACCTTGGCATCAACCCATACTGGTTGTCGCACTGCTTCCTTGAATGAGGATGGCTCAATCTATACACTCTCTCATTAGATCCATGTAGCTAGTGTATTGACCTGGTGACCTCCTCTGCCTGTGCTGTGATGTGGGTGTTCCCACATTCTCTTTAGCATCATGCATCAATATGTCAACTTCTCTAGTGTGATTCCTTCCATCTCTAGAAGTCTCTGCATGAGTGGGTGCTTCCACTCTCTGCTCCTCTACATGTGGCTGCTCCACATCATCCTGAGGTTCTTCCTTTGGAGCTAAAAGCTCCTCATCTGCATGCAACTGAAGCTCCCTCTCAAGGGAACATCTCATGGCCTTCTCTTCATCGAACTTCACATATCTACGAACCACTTTCATCCTGTGAGATGGTAGGTACACCCAATAGTTGTGAGGTGTATCAATGTACCCCAAAAATATTCCCAACTCAACTGTCGATTCTAGCTTTTTCCTTGTATCCTTGGTAACATGACAGTAAACTAATGAACCAAATATCCTGAAGTGTGCCACATCTAGTTTCTTACCTGAAAAATATTCTTCTGGTGTACTCATCCTGAGAATCCAATGAGGACTCTTGTTCTACACATATACAGTTGTGTTTCATGCTTCATCCCACAAGTGCAACGGTAGGCCCTGATCATGTAACATCGCCCGTGCAGCTCCCATAATACTTTTGTTCTTCCTTTCATCCACCCCATTCTGTTGTGGGTTATGGGGTGCTATTAAATCTCATCGAATGCCTTCTGATGCACAAAAGTTCTTGAATTCATTCGACACATATTATCCATCGTTATCGCTCCTAAGAGCCTTCATTTTCCTTCCAGTGTCTTTCTCGACATGTGGTTTAAATTCACAAAATTTAGAGAACATATGATATTTCTTCTGCATGAAGAAAATACAGCACTTACGTGAGGAATCATCTACAAATATTACATAATACATGTGCTTGGTCACGGAGGCTGTCGAGAACGATCCACACACATCTAAGTAAACTCTTTCAAAGATCGCTTCTAATCGAATGTCCTTATCATGAAAGGTGGCTTTGGTGTACTTCCATAATGTACATCCTCTGCATGTATCTCTCTTGTTATAGTGCACCCTTGGGAAGTCCTGTAGAAATTTTTTGCATGATATTCAAATCTCCATGGTGAAGATGGCCCAAGATTCAATGCCATAATTCACCGATGTCTCAACTCTACACCTTCTCTACTTTTGTGCTCAATGTTGCACAATCTTCTACATCCAATTTCTAGAGGTTAGTCACTCGAATCTCGATCCGCTTCACTTTTCATAAGGCTATGTGACGAAGGAAAGCCTTTCCTTTGCTAAATATCACATCGTAGCCCTGGTCCTCTAACATAGCAATTGAAACTAAAGCCTTCTTCATACTTGGAACATACACGACATATTTTAATGTGATAGGAGAACCAGACTCCCTCTGAAAAGTAATAGTAATGATGTCAGTCACGATATACCTTCCATCATCTCCCATCTCAATGTGCATTTCGAGGTCCTCCTCCTCCAAGTCACTGAAAAATTCTTTGTTTTCGGTCATATGGAATGAGGCTCTATTATCCAGAGACCACACAATACCAATCATTGATGTCACCATGCAATAAATGAGGGTGAAATCCAACTCAAATTGTGAGGGAAGAGCTTCACCTTCCACTCCTCCTAAGGGCTTCTTATCGACATTCTTGTGTGGACACTTCGTGGCATAGTGTCCAAGTTCATGACAATGAAAACATTTAATCTTCGACAAGTCCTTCTTCTTGTTGCCTTGACTGGAATCTCCTTTAGATTGGAATTTATTTCCTTTCCCTTTCTTCACCTTTCTAGCTAAGGCACAATTCTCCTCATCATCATGCTTAGATGAGGTTCCCTCTCTAGTGCTACGCAAAATCTCTTCTTGCACCAAGTCAAACCCCAAACACTCCCACTTTGGTAGATTCTCCCTCCCATTTACCAATCCTGGTAGTTGTGCCAGCTCTTGGGAAGGCTTAGAAGTGCTAGGCTAACCAGATCATCTTCAACAACTGTAATACCGACACTCCCAAGCTCATCCTGACATTGGGTGAACCTGCTCAAGTATTGTGGTATTATGTCACTCTAATCCATCTTGATATTTTGAAGCTTGTCCTTTAATGCCAGCTTCCTATGGTCACTACTGTTATGAAACAAGTTGATCAAGGCTTGCCACATTGCATATGGTGTATCCTTCCCGTGGAGGTTCAAGACAATATGAACTTGAACATCTTTTAGTATGATAATCTTCGCCTTTGCAACACATTTCATCCACTCTGCTAGATCTTTAGCATATGTTGTTGGAGGCTTAGGAATATCTTTGTCTATGAATTCCTTTAACCCGTTGTCTTCCAACACTGTCTCGTTCCTGTCCTTCTAAGAAATATAGTTTGAACTACCCTCAAGGGCATATTCGAGTCTCAATTCATAGAATGACATCCTGCTGGCTCTGAAGAATGATACTGCAAATCGATTTCACTTGAAAAAGACAAACTCATATTCTCCTCTTCTAGAGTGATTTTAGCTCTGATACCATGTAGATATTCCTTGTAGATTCACACTGCTTATGTATTTTTCTAGAACAAAAGACTTGAATCTACTCTACTCATCAGCGGAAACAATTAATCGATCGAGAAATCACGAAGCATATAGGAGAAAGAATTCAATCAACACATTACACAATTATTTCCTGGGGAAAGCCACAACTAAAAACCCTTGCTATTTGTATATTGAATTGGTCAAAAAATATGAGAAGATTACAATGTTTTGCTCAAGCCCGAGCAACCTCTGTACTATCTCTATTTTTATCACAACTTCCTAAACAAGCCTAGGCCAATACTTAACCGAATTTTGGGTTGCCTAAGTCCCAATTTCCTTGCACTATTTCTTTGGGATTTAGCCCCCTATTAATTAGGGAAATTCCTCAATATGAATTGCGTAATCCTGATACCTGTACAATTCAAAAGTTTATACAATTGATATTACATTTCCCTTGAAATCCAATATCAATTGGATAACTCTTAGATCTGACATGCATTAGTTATTTATGAGTAAATCACTAGTTAACTAATTGAACACATGAAGCAAAACCCCATTGTTTGACCTCCTACTAGTTCCTCCATTAGTTGGAACTATTTTAACTGAATTTAACTCAATTAAACTGAATTAATTAATTACAACTCAAAAGAAACTCAACCAGGGCTCCTACAAAGTAGGAGACACTCTACATGACTCAAGTTAGACCCTCACCTCAAATTAACTAAGCCAACTAAGTAAAATTAACTTAGTTAACTTATACAAGTTATCTTGTGATGTGGAATTACAATTTAATTCCTAATTTAATTCAAGGACAAAATTAAATTGAGATTTTCTTGTTGCATTTTCAACAGTCTACAATAGTGTATTCGTAAAAATAGGCTCACGAAGTTCTTCTTTAAAACTCAAACCTCCTCATCTCACTACAAACTCTCTCCTCCCTTGCATAATATTACAACAACATAAGGTCTACAACAAGAACCACTTGTTCCTCTTACTCAACCTCATTCACTCACTTAGCCCACTTTGTTTTTGGCCTTCCTCTACACTTGTGCAACCACATAAACCTTAATCTTCCTTTGCTCTCTGGCACACAAACTCATAGTGCAACAACTTACAGTTAGTCTTAGTTTGCACACATTGAAGAAGATCCTCTTATCAGAAATGTCGTTGTTGAAGATAAAAAAAAGAAAAAGAAGAAGAAGAAGAAGGTATCGCAGAAGAAATATACTTAGAAGATTAAGGATCATCATTCTAATGCGTAGGCTATTGATCATCCTTCAGAAGATAAAGTTGGAGACAAAGAAAATGCTAATGAGGAGCGATCTACAAGTAACTTGTTGTTTCGTTGTAACTGTAAGAGAATAGGTCATCTATCTTCTAGATGTTCATATGCATTTTTTGAAGAAAGATATTTATGTACATCTAGTAGTAGCAATAAATACCTTG
The DNA here is from genome assembly GCA_031772625.1 of Pinus tabuliformis. Taxonomy (NCBI): domain Eukaryota; kingdom Viridiplantae; phylum Streptophyta; class Pinopsida; order Pinales; family Pinaceae; genus Pinus; species Pinus tabuliformis. Next base: position 396,968,597 of record CM062815.1, read on the forward strand.
TAACACTCCCTCCCACCCCCTCGGAGCCTCCAAGCTAGATGGGAGGTGTTACTTTTCCCTAACCCAACTTCCATGATGAGAGCATGGAAGTTGGGTTAGGGAAAAGTAACACATCCCATCCAACTTGGAGTGTCCAAGGGGGTGGGAGGGAGCATTACAGAGTGGTATTAGATCATTAAGTTCAATACTAGACCTCTAAAGATAAGCAGGGCTTCTAACATAGTGTGATATTGTGTTAGGATCTATCACAAAGTGTGATACTCGTATTGATTGATGTTGTGTGATGATTGTAGCATTTGATCGCGATCTATGTGTGGTGTGAGTATTGGTTTTTATATGATTAATGTTCTAACATACATGCTAACTTGAGGTGTGATGTTTCAAATAACTTTACAACGACTAACTTGTAGTAGTAAGCCAAGGTGATGGGTAAGAATATGTAATTATGTTTTGGATTGTCTAACAGTTGAATGTGTATGAAAACACATAAGAAGACACCAAGTACAATAAAGAACAAGAGATGAGTAGTAGAATGGTGCAATATAGTATTGATAGGTCCCAATATGGTCAAGAAGAGGAATTAGTAGAGAAAAGAAGAGAAGAGGACTATCTTGATTAGATGGATACTCTCAAAAGTCTAAGGGTTGAGCTAAGGAGCTGCAAGGCTAACAATGAGAATATTTTCAGGGCCCAAGAAAAGCATGAAGAAGTGAATGAAATTATACTACAAAGCCTATCATATCTGTAAAGACTAAAACAACATGATCCATGAACTAGTTACAAGTTTAAGTGGAATCCATGAGGACTTGGAAGACAAGATTTAAAGGTTGATGGTGGAAATGGTAGAAGATCCTAGAAAATACACATGCAGGGAAGTGTAGACATAGTGAGGGGTGGAACTCCTCTACGTACTCTAGAGAGGAGGATGGACAATTATGAGCAACTATCTAGCATTGAAACAAAAATACGTTCCCAACAAAGAAGGAGAGGAAAGGATTTTATGCCAGAAGGTATCAAGAAGGCAAAGCCTCCTACATTTGATGGAGAGGTGAAGAAGGCTAGAGAAGAAAAGGCATGGTTTCTTAGGATGAAGAAGTATTTTAGAGTCCATAATTACTTTGAGAACATGAAAGCAATAGTAGCCATCTTTAGTTTGAAGGGAAAGGCTAATATCTAGTGGGAATATCTAAGGAATGTGAAGGATATTAGAGAGAAGGAATTGCCTTGGGAATGGTTTGAGAGATACTTTAGGAAGAAGTATATATTTGAAGAGTATTATGATAAAAAGGCTAAAGAGTTCTATGAGCATAAATTCAGGAAGTTGATAGATGATGAATATACTACCAGATTCTTGGAGTTGTTAAGATACGTGCCTTACATCAAAGAGGAGAAGACAAATATTAGAATATATCAGTGGGTTACCTCAAACATTTAGTGACATAATAGAGTTCAATGAAGAAAACACATTAGAGGATTTCATCAAGAAAATGAAGCACTTCTATGAAAAATCAAATCATAACTCTGAGTTCATAATTGATTGGAAGGTAAAGGGCAACCCTGGCTTTAAAGGGAAGGGACATAAGTCTATTGGAGGAAACACAAGGTTGGCCACTCATGCTAAGGAAGAGTATTCAACTTGATTGGATAGTTATACTATGTTTCACCCATCTCGATGCATTCAGAGTGGAAAAAGTGGAGGAATCAACTCACGGAACCGTTTTTATTGGCGGCACCTAGTTTGGAAAAACAGGGTCTAAAGCCTCTTAGGAGAATTTTGAGGCATCAAACGACATTTTTGGGGGGTAAAAATTTATTGCTTGATCACTTGACCTTATTATTCTCTTCCACACACAAAGACCTTTCCAACAACGCAAGAAGCGCATCAATTGGAGTCCATATGCGAAAGTTATGCCACTTAGAAGTTGACCTTCCTGTTTTCACACCCATAATTCAGGAGTACATCGCGTCAGCTCCCACTATTCATGGAAAAGGGGCTAGCCACGTGATTATGATGCAAGAGACTATATAAGAGTCTATATTGTAACTTTTTTTAAGAGTTTAGGTAATCAAACTTCTCCACTAGTAGGTTATTGGGCCGTGTTATAACCAGGTCGCTAGGAGGAAGAAGCATTCTATTCTTTCAAGTGCATTTGTTCCATAGCTGATAAAAAACAACCAAGAGGGATAGGAGATGGAGAAAACAAGGAGGATTTGTGCACTATAGCAACTCATAGGCCACATGCCATACTCCTTTGTACTTGTAGCCATATTTCCAAACAAAGAAAGAGAGTAGAGCAACCTCACTTTCCAACTAGGTTTTTCTCCCAAAATGGTTTCCCATAGAAAATATTGTGTCTAATGAGTGTGTGATCTTTTATTTTTCCATTCTCTATTTTCTGCATAAGTTTTATTTGCATCCATACACTATTTACAATAAAAATCTACATATCTAGAAATCTAATAAAACTGTAATAATGTAGAATATCATATTTTAAGTATAATATTATCAGATATGTTGTGACGAATTGTCTAGTGGAATATCCATAGTAGTTTACGGATCATATTGGTATCAAAGTAGGTTTATTTGGGTATTTTTTTTTATATTTGCAAGGGATCTATATTGGTGGGACCAAAAATCATAAAACCCTAAAAGGTGAGGTTTTCGTGGCTGGAACAACAAGTCTCAGATATAAATCACAATGTAATCCTTCTCATGGTAGCACTGAGAAATAAGCTTGGGATATTTGGAGAAGACGGGGGCTCAAATGTAGAGGACAAATCCGAATGTGGATTGAGAGATCGGGAAGAAACAAAGAACCCACCATAGAAAGAACCTGAAAAATATCAACCCAATTCGAGTGTCGTGAATCAATCACAATCCTTGTTTAACATGGAAGCAAAAGTCGACATCAAGTTATACCATTATAAGATTGATTCTCTGAAGTTGAATCACTAGTTGCAAAAAATGGAAGTTTATTTCAACATCCATCAAATTGAGGAAGGACATAAGATCTCATTTGCACAGTTGAAAGTAGAGGGCCTTGCACTAACTTGGTGGGAGATCCACATGGATACCCTGAGGTTGGAGGGAGAACCTCTAGTGACTAAGTGGGAGGACTTCAAAACCCTCATTAAGTCACAGTTTTACCCTATTGGGTACATAGAGTACTAGTGGATCCGGTGGCACTACTTTAGACAAAAGTTGGGCCAAAGCATGCATGAGTACACCAAAAAGTTCAAAAAGATGGCCATAATGTTAGGTATTTCCCTGAATAACCCAAATTTACTCCTGAAGTATATGGGGGGTCTACACTACGATTTTTGGGAGCAAGTGATGTTGTTCAAACCTAAATTGGTGGATGAGTTTTGTGTATAGGCATAGTACCTAGAGAACATAGGCCTGAAGAGAGCACAATCATGTGGATCAAAGCAGAAGGAACAACTATACACTTATAAGGAGGGGAAGAAGAACAAAAAAGGGGAAAAGATAAAAAAACAACAACCATAATGCATGTAACAACCTTGGGTTAAAAGTTAATTTAATAAAGTTAATAAAGGAAAAATAAGACCAAGGTCATGAGACACATATTCCAAGCTGAATATTGGGCAAAACATCCTAGTGGGTGTTCATTTGGTTTATTATGGCTAAGGGAAATTGGCAAAGACTTTGAAAAGATAAAAATGTATTATTGGCATTTTATTTATGAAAATAAAGGAAAGTAGGAGAAAAGGGAGGTGAAAGGTCACATCTTGCATGTGAGGAGGAAATTGAAGGAAAATAGAGGGAAAATGAAGAAATTAGAGGCATAAATAATAAAAAGACATCAAAGCATCAATTTGGGGCCTTCTTTTAGTTCAATTTTGGAATTGGTTTCGAGGAGGAGAAGAGCACCAATAGGAGAAATCAAGCAAGAAAACAAAGGAAGGACAAGGAAAGCAAAGGAAAGCAAGGATCAAACAAGGAAGAGTTGGATCAAGCGGCTTCAACAAGAATACTTGCAGGTAACAGGTTGCATTTATGATTTCCTAGCTAGTTTTGGCATGAATGGTATATGCATGTGTGTATTTGGTTCATTTGTTGTCATTGGCATGGGTTTTTCCTGGTTTGACAGTGGTTTCAGCCTTGCCTTGCCATTTCCTGATAGCCATGGTGTGATGGGATTCATTCTTGGTTGAGCTTTCGATTGTTGAAAGGTTTTGGATTCGAGTGAGGTGGTCTCAGGAAAATCCCAAGGGTTGGGGGTGGAGATGGTTTTCTCTGGGAAGCCCTCGATAGGTGGGTGGAGACAGGAAATTTTCTTAAGGGATGGTGAACGAATTTTGAGGTATCCAAACTTGGTTTGGTTTTGTGATCTCAAGATCGGTTTAGATGAGATCATGATAGGTAGAGGGTGGAGGTGGTTTAACCTATGGATTCCATTGGTTGTTTATGGATTGGTTTATCCCATGAGAACCCACATTCATGCTTGGAATATGCGACAAGGGTGATTGTCTAAAAGAAATATTTGGTTCAACCCAATCTATGGTCAAGTGGTACGTGGAAGTCCCTGACTTGGTTGGATTTTGCATATGTTAATAAGAGCTAAGTTCCTCTTGTATTTCATGAGTAATTATACTTGTTATTATATGGCTTCAATGGTTGTTCTATCATTGTTATTATCCCATCTATATGATGGTTATAAGGATGGTTTTATGATAGATTCAAGTTATGGCTCTTATCATGTTTTGGTTGGTAATGAATGTGTCAGGCCAGGAGTAACTCCAGACTTGGCAGAAAAACTGATTCATTTATTTCATTAGGTAGCTATTGTTATATACATGAATGTGACTGATCAGTTCATCTTCTTGATGACTGTTCACATTCCAAATTCACCTAATCGCAGAGGATTAGGTGTCAACATTCCCCCCCTTTTCTGAAGGGATGTTGGTGAGTCCAAGCATCGTTCTGAATCTTTCAAGCTTTTCTCTTCCAAGTGCTTTGGTGAAGATGTATGCAATTTGCTCATTTGTGGAACAATGACGGAGATGGATTGTTTTGGCCTCAACATGATGTCGGATCAGATGATATTTAGTATTGATGTGCTTTGTACGATCATGGAACTTTGGGTTCTTGGCCAACTTTATTGCAGAGGTGTTGTCAATCATGAGTGGAGTTGATTGTACCTATTTTACCTACAAATATTCAAGAATTTTCGTGAGCCACACAATTTCTTTTGTTGCTTCAGCTGCTGCCACGTATTCTGCTTCTGTTGTGGAATCTGCTGGAACTGATTGTTTGTGTGATCTCCAAGAGACAGCTCCTGATCCAAGACTCATAGCATATCCTGAAGTAGATACTCCAGTTTCTTTGTCTCCATCGAAGTCTAAATCAGAGTATCCAATCAAGCTGAAGTCGTCCACCTATGTATACTTGATTCCAAGGTCTTGAGTTCCCTTCAAGTACCTTAGAACTCTTTTTGCAGCAGACCAATGTCCCTCACAAGGCTTTTGCATGAACCTGGAGAGGATTCCAACAGTAAATGAAATGTCTGGTCTGGTAGTAGTGAAGTAGATGAGACTTCCTACAAGCTGTCTATACTTCGTTGCATCCTCAAATTCCTTTCCTTCAATAGATGTGAGCTTTAAGTTTTGTTCCATTGGAGTAGAAAGAGGATTGCACTATGTCATGCCAAATCTGTTTAACAAATCTCCAATGTATTTCTTTTGAGAAAGAAATATGGATTTTGGATGTTGGGTTACTTCAATGCCAAGATAGTAATGAACATAGCCCAAATCAGTCATTTCAAAACTTTTTCCTAATTCTTTCTTTATGGATGCAATATAGCTTTCATTGTTCCCTGTCATTAAAAGATCATCTACATATACCACAAAATATACAACTGTTTTGCCAACTTTTGTGACAAATAAAGTTGCATCATCAAGATCAAAATGATTGAAGTTGAGTTTCAGAAGATGCTCAGTTAGTTTTTCATACCAGGCTCATGGTGCTTGTTTGAGGCCATACAAGGACTTCACAAGTTTGCATACTTTATGTTCATGTCCTTTCATAGCAAATCCTTTAGGCTGGGACATAAAAACATTCTCTTTTAGATCTCCATTCAAGAATGCAGTTTTTACATCCATTTGATGGACTTTCCAACCGTTCTGGGCAGCTAGTGCAAAGAGTGTCCGGATGGTGGCCCATTTTGCTGTGGGGGCAAAAGTTTCCTCATAATCGACCCCTTCCTTCTGTGCAAAGCCTTTTGCCACAAGCCTAGATTTGTGCTTGTCAAGTGAGCCATCAACTTTGTATTTGTTCTTGTAGACCCACTTGCAGCCAATTGGTTTGGTTCCAAATGGAGGATCAACCAGCTTCCAAGTGCCATTCTTTATGAGGGCATCATACTCCTTTTTCATCGCTTCTTTCCATTCATCATGAGAAGCAGCTTCTTTGAAGGAATTTGGTTCAAAATCTGTAGACAAGTTCAATTCACAATCATAAGTAACATCCATATCAACAGGTGAATTAGAGTTATCTACATCACCTCCATTTTGTCGGTTTGAATTTCTGGTTCATGTTTTTCCAATTTCATCAGGATGAACACTTTCAAGTGTCTTTGTCAGCCACTTTGGGGGACCTTTCTGAGATGGTCCAGGCTGCTCTTTTGATTGAGTTGGGACTGAATCAAGATTGAGTCTCCCAATTCTATCAATTACATCACTTAAAGCATCATCCATTGTTGGAGTTTCATGCAGGGGAGATTGTTCTTCAGAAGAAGATTCCACATGTTGATCTAGTATAGGAATCCCCCCTTCAAGATGTGGAATTTGATTATCAAATTCTTGAAATGATTTTGTTTTTGCGAATCTATCCAAGTGATCAAGTTGTCGCTCAACAACATTGTCAGATTTGGATAATTCCAGAAAAATGACATCTCTAGATACAACAAACTTTTTATTTACTTCATCATAGAGGCGGTATGCTTTAGAGGTGTTTGAATACCCCAAGAAGATACACTTATGACTTCTAGCACCAAGTTTGTTTCTATTTACCTTTGGTATCAAAGCATAACAGGTGGAACCAAAGATCCTGAGATGTTTTACCGAAGGAACATGTCCATACCACAATTCATAAGGAGTCTTGTTTCTTATAGCATTAGATGGACATCTATTCTTTATATATGCAGCACATAGAACATCATCAACCCAAAACATTATCTTTACATTTTTGAAGAAAAGCATGGATCGTACCATATTCAAAATTGTTCTATTCATTATTTCTGCTACACCATTCTGTTGGGGATTATAAGGTACAGTTGTTTGATGTTTGATCCCATGTTGGCGAAGATAGTTTTGAAATTCATTTGATGTATATTCTTTTCCATTATCAGTGCGAATAGACCCAATATGAGATTGTGCATCATCTTCAATCCATTTATGAAAATTCTTGAATGTTTGAAAAGCATAAGATTCGTTCTTCAATAAATAAACCCAACACATTCTGGTGTAATCATCAATAAATGTCATGATATATTTATTTCCATTTGCAGAAGGAACAGGCATTGGACCACATAAATTTGAATGAATGAGTTCAAGCTTCCTATGTGCTCTTGAATGTGAATCATGAAAAGACTGTTTGCTATGCTTTCCTAGAATGCAAGCATCACATTGCTTATGTTTCCTAGGAATTGTAGGCAAACCAGCAACACCATTTTTCTTCAATAAGCGGAGACTGTCATAGTTTAAATGTCCAAATCTAGCATGCCATAATAAACTTGATGGAAGTGTACCTTCTTCATGATGAGAAATATATGAGAAATGTTGTGCATGAGCAGAGGTTCCTTGCAGTTTGAGAAGCCTTTCTTCTTCTATTCCCCTCATGACAAGTGAGTGGTGAGATGCTTTTCTTACCTCAAGCTTGCCATCAAACATATGAATGGAGTGACCTTGCTGGCGGATGTGGACCAAGGACAACACGTTTCTCTTGAGCTGTGGGAGATATAGAACATGATCCAGAAGAAAGTCTGGAAGACCAGGCAGTTTAAGCCTGATTGTGCCAAGCACTGATGGCTTGATTTTTGACTGTTCTGCAAAGCATACTGCTCCATCAACATTGTCAGTGAAATCTTCAAAAAAATCTTTCTTATGAGTCATATGACAGGTTGCTCCTAAATCAAGTAACCAATCATTTTTCGAAGAAGCAAGTGAAGCATTAAACAAATCTTCATTTACTCCAATGTTACATTGTGCCTCAATATAGTGAGCGGATTCAGGTGCTTTACCTTTGTCTGTATCATCAGTTTTACCTTTCTGCTGGTTTGTTTTCTGCTCAATTTTGTCCCATGGTAGCTTGCATGTAGAAGCATCATGTGATCCATTTCGTTTGCAACGAATGTAATGCAGATCTACTTTTTCTGCTTGAGAATGTCTGCCCCCCCTGCCTCTGAAGTATCTTCCTCTTCCTCTTCGTCCACCTCTTCCTCTTGTAGAATCTTGAGCAGGATGCTTTTCTTTATGAGCAAGGCAAACAATCTCTTCAGAAGATTCAGGGATTGTCTTCTTTCCAAAGGCTTTCTCTCTTTCAACAAACTTTTTCACAAGAGAGTCAAAGGTTATATCTTTAGGATTTCCATTTGCTTGTAAATACTCAAGATAATTGGAGTAAGTAGGATAGAGTGCCTTGAGAAAAGCAATAAGAGGGATATCCAGCTCAACCTTAGTGGATTTGATATCATGCATTATGGATTTTACTTCAGATGCAAGAGCAAGAGGATCATTATTTTTCAGTTCAAGGGTGAAGAGTTTAATCATGAGCTGAACAACTTCAAGTGCAGAATGTGAGTCATAGAGTTCTTTGAGCTTTTGTAAAGTTTCAAAGGCAGTTGAATATGATGAAATATGGCGACTTACTTCTTCATTTACAGATGCTGCGATTAATGCATATGCTTTGCTGTTCTTGTTATCCCAAATGACAAGCTCTTTGTCTGATGTAGGCTGCACTGGGTCATTGTCTCCTTCTCCGACACACACTCCTTTCCACAACTCATTGAAGATGAGGGTGTGTTTTATCATCCGGGACCATTCAGGATAGTTCTCCTTGCCAGTGAGAACTATTCCTACCATAGAGATGATTGAATGCATTCTGTAAAAAATTACTTCTGCTGCTGATAAAAAAAACTTCTGCTGATAAAAAAAGTGAAATTGCACTAAAAAAGGCATTCTCAAAGGCTAAAACTTTATGCACTATATTTTCTTCAAATCCCTTTAATGTTAGATAAAAGCATCCAGAATAATACCAGCTGTTCATCCATACATAACTTCAATACTTACAAGATTACCTGAATACTTATTACAATGATGCAAACTCGGTTTCACCTTATACTTATTACAATGATACAACAAAATCGATGTCGCAATTATCGACTGCAGCTCCTAGTTATAGGACTGAATCTTTCCATACACTGCTGGAAACGATGACCACCAAGTCCAAACTGATGTAAAAGGACAAGGTTATAACTTACTCCATGGTTTATGCACAATATAACTCAGTCCATTGTTTATATAGTCCACAGTTATAACTCAGGCCACGGTTTCTATACAATATACAGTCCAAGGTTATAACTTAGTTCACAGTTTATGCACAATATATGGAAAGGTTGTCGTTTCCACAGTTTACATAACATCGCCCTCATCCACTTCAAATCTTCCGCGTACGAAGGGCTTTGTTTTAGCTGTCAGCAACCTTTGGTCATTTGTTCCGGCGATCTATGATATAACTGTTGCTATTCCAAAGGAGGAGCCATCTCCCACAATGTCGCTTAATATGCACATGAAGCACTGAAGGCTGACCCTTACATCAGAGCACCTACGAGGATGCTTCCAGCGAATGTGTTTCCAAAAACAAGCTCGGGGAAGATGGTACGATGTCACAAGAAGATGAGGTTGAACAATTTACAAATAGGTCGATGGCATCCACAGAATTTGAAACGATAAATTCTGAAAGGAACAACATTAATATATGAAACTCTAGGCGTTCTCCATTCAATACAACGTTATATATTCAATGCAGTTAATACAACGTTAATACATTCAACTCAGCACTTCAACTACCATTTAAAACAACGTTCAATACACCATACGAGCACATTCAACGTAGTTCCAAATATCATATAAACAGTTTAATACCAGCGATCAATACAGTTTAATACAGCAGCATATGCATTCAGCGCAGTTTCAACCCATATAAACATACCAACGTTAATACATTCAACAATTCAAACGATTTGATACCTGAAAGTTTTACTGTCTTTTTTTTTTTTCAGAAAAATGAAATGGCTCCTTCCACCATTCACGCAGCCTCAGTTTGAAGAATCTCAAACGTTCACCATGTTAGGCGTTAACCATGTCTGGACAGAGGCAGTGGCAGCACGTCAGACCTGAGGGGATATGGCAGACAAAGGAATTACAAGGGGCACAAAGGCTAAAAAAAGGGCTGGCTCTGATACCATGTCAGGCCAGGAGTAACTCCAGACTTGGCAGAAAAACTGATTCGTTTATTTCATTAGGTAGCTATTGTTATATACATGAATGTGACTGATCAGTTCATCTTCTTGATGACTGTTCACATTCCAAATTCACCCAATCGCAGAGGATTAGGTGTCAACAGAATGGTTATTGAATTCATGACCTAATAAATGTTATTTCAACTATTGTGAGAGTGAATTTGACCTTCTTGATGATTCTCACATAAGTTCCAGATCTCTATGTTCAAATATACATTCATGACCTATAGATTGCATGTTCATAATGTGTTTGATGGAATGGTTGTCATGGTTATAATTGGTTAGGTCAAGTCCTTGTCTAAGTTTTATGTTAAAGGTTGTGTCCTTATGTCATGTGTTGTTCTGGAAGGTTTCATTAAGTTTTGGGCATAGGTTTAGATCCTATCCCTAAAAAAGTGGCTCAAATCTCAGGGTCGTTGGCACAAAACTGAGTAAGTTAGTCTACATTTGATGGGAAGTAGGTTTATGGGACCAACTGGAGGGTTAGAGTTGCTGGCTTGTCTTGTTATGGGAGTGAATGGGAGTCCAAATCATTAAAAATTCAAGTTAAATTAGGGGTTGGGCACCTGGAGTGGATGGTTTTCTCCTAGGGGTCTTGTAGCACCTGAGGGAAGTCAGTAAAGTTTCAAGTTGTCGATTCCACTTCCTCAATTGTATTTAGGAGATTGAGTCATGTCATAGTAGCCCTTCACTCATGTTTTCCCCGACAGGCTGGTGAAAGTGGGTAGATATGGGAGGTGGCATTGCCAAGTGGTATCAAAACATGATTCAAACACTTGGACCTAATGGACTAGATGCATGTGGTTATGCATGCATTGTCATGATTATGGTTTTCAAGCATGAGGTCATGGTATGCAGTTGGTATTGTCATGCATGATGTCGACATATTGATATGATTATGATTATACATGTATCATGCTAATGTGGACTGATTTTACAGATGAGATAAGCCTCCCCTAAACGTCATTGAGGTATGATTTTGGTTATGGTACCTATTTGGTTTGTCTGACATGATATAATTGCATGAAGAAGAGAATAAAAGATTATGAGAAAAATGGTGTACTACAGTTCATGTGATTCTCCCTACAGATCAGTTGGGCAATAAGGAGATGAGTATTTTGCTGATATAGCAGACACCTTGAGGAGTTTGAGGGCAAATATCAGAAGTTGCAAGGAAAACAATGACAAGTTGGTGGAGGCTCAGGAAAGACTTACAAGGGCTCAAGAAAAGTAGGTAGAGGTCACTGCAACAGTCCTTTAGAGTTTGGCAGACTTGCAGAGACATGGACAACTGAGGCTTAGTCAAGAACAGGAGGAGAATACTAATGGGGCATATGGTAGCAGGTCTCGGTTAGAATACGATTTGGATAGAGGGACACAGTCAGAGGTGGAAGATCATTGGGTACACCTAACAAGAGGATTGATATGTATGGGTTTCATTCTCATTCCTTGTCTAGGAGACATCATCATCACCATTTTCATCCTTATACTTGCCCGAGGAGTTCAAGAAAGTCAAGCCTCCTACATTTGATGGAGATATGAAGAAATCAGAAGCTACAAAGGCATGGTTGCTTGGGATGAAGAAATTATTCAAATTGCATAACTATTCAAAGAACATAAAATTCAAAATAGCCACCTTCAGACTTAAAGGGAAAGAAAATATTAGGTGGGAAGATGTGAAGAATGTCAGAGGCATTTGAGACAAAGATTTGATTTGGGATTAGTTCGAGAGACTCTTCAAGAATAAGTACCTATTTGAAAGATACTATGATAACATAGATAAGGATTATTATGAGCTGCAAATGGGTTTCATGACATATGATGAGTATACTAGCAGGTTCCTGTAGCTATTAAGGTATGTGCCTTACCTTAAGGATGAGAAAGAAAAGATTCAAAGGTTCATCAGTGGGTTTCTAACAACATATAGAGACTAGATTGAGTTTGATGAACCACAATCGTTGGAGGAAGCCATCAAGAAATTGAAGCATTGCTATGAACAATCAAACTATAAAGTTGAGCCTAAGTGTGAATTGAATGGGAATGAGAAAGTTAAAGGGAAGTGGCCATCAAACCGGGGAATATCTCAGGATGCAGGTGAGAAAGAAAGTGTTGTTCCTTATAAGAAGTTTAATGTAGTTGAGAAGGGACATGGGTCACAACAGAATAGAGGTGATGGTAGGGGACCGTTGCAGTGTTGGATTTGTGGAAAATATCATCGCAAGAAGGATTGTCCATTGTACCTGGGTGGTAGGCATCAAATCTATAGTTCTTAGGATGAATAGACAATTGTAGATGTTGGTCATAGCATCCCTCATATTTATGCAACTGTGGAAAATAAGCAGGAAAATCACCAGGCGTCCATTATTGAGATGGAAGGTAAGCTTTGTGATCGATTTGTTTCTATTTTGATTGACCTTGGATCTAATTACAATTATGTTAATCTTGGCCTAGTGGATGAGCATGGTTTGATAAAAGAAGTGCATACATAGTCTTGGTTGGTGCAGTTGGCTACATGTACTAAGAAGAGAGTTCATTATTGGGTAAGAGCTTGTGCATTTGAGCTAAATGGTATGCCTACATCAACACATATAAATGTGCTTCCATTGGGATCATATAGCATGCTTATAGGCGTGGATTGGTTGTACCTCCACAAGACCAGAGTGGATTGTTATGACAAGGCTATTGAATGCCTGAATGATAATGGGAAAAAGAGAATTCTGCAGGGAAATAATCAGTTAGAATGGTTAAAACTATGTAGGCTAAGCATAGTCATAGGAAGAGGCGTGTATTGTTTGCAGTCTATATTTCTAGTGACAAGGGTAAGGATGTTGAGGATGTGGAAGTCCTCAAGAGGTACCCTGTCTTGTAATAGTTTCAGGATGTTTTTCCAACTTATATTTCAGATTCTACTCCCCATAGGGAAGTGATGTTTCTATTGAGTTGGTACCAGGAGTAGCACCAACATAAAAGGCACCTTACAGGATGAGCACTCCATAGTTGGTGGAATTGAAGTTGTAGTTGAAGCAAATGCTTGATAGGGTACACATTTGATTAAGTGTATCGCCTTGGGGTGCATCAATATTGTTCGTGAAGAGGAAGGATGGTACTCTCATGTTGTGAATTGATTATAAGCAGCTGAACAAGGTGACGATCAAGAACAGGTATCCATTGCCAAGGATTGATGACTTGTTTGACCAGCTGAAGAGCAATAATGTTCCCAAAGATTTATTTGAGATCAGGATATCGTTAGGTATGCATCAAAGAAGAGGATATATACAAGACTACTTTCTGGACTAGGTATGGGCATTATGAGTTTGGTGTGGTTCCTTTTGGTTTGACTAATGCTCCAACTTCTTTTATGTGCTTGATGAATAGTGTGTTGCGTCCTTATCTGGACAAGTTTGTGATAGTATTCATTGATGATATATTGATATATTCTAAGAATGAGGAGAGCATGAAGAACACTTAGCAAAAATATTGAGATTGCTAAGAGAGCATCAAGTATATGCCAAGCTCAGTAAATGCAACTTCTTTCAGGCAAAGGTACATTAATTGGGACACACTGTTTCCAAGGAAGGCATAATATTCGATCAAGAAAAGATAGTTATCATGGAGCAGGAAACACCTAAGAATGTGGATGAGTTCAGATCATTCATGGGGCTAGTAGGTTACTACAGGAGGTTCATAAATAACTTCTCACATATTGCATATCCTATAACGTCATTGCAAAGGAAAGGAAAAAAATTAGATGGACAAAGGAATGTGCAGCAAGTTTTGAGTTGTTGAACCAGTTGCTTACATATACTTTGATGTTAAAGATTGAAAATTTGGATAAAGAGTTTGTGGTGTGTACAGATGCATGCAAGAGAGGAATTGGTGGAGTCCTGATGCAGGAGGGATAGGTGGTGTGCTATGAGTCAAGGAAACTGAATGAGCACGAGTAGAACTACATAACTCATGATCTTGAGTTGGCAACGATCATTCATGCTCTGAAGATGTGGATATATTATTTTCTTGGTGGGAGGTTTGTATTAATGAGTGACCATAGTGGATTGAGATATCTATTTGACCAACCTAATATGAATGTCAGGAAATCTAGATGGTTGGATACTCTCAGTGAGTTTGAATTTGAGATCAAATACATTAAAGGAAAGGAGAATAGGGTTGCAAATTCTCTTAGCAGGAGATTGCAGATGAATCATGTTGCAACTGTGAGATCTTATGAGACAGATTTACAGGATCAAATTTTATAGGCAGGACAATAGGATGATAGGTATCAACAACTTAAGCACAGGTTACAATAGGGTACAAGTGAACAAGATGTGGACTATCATCTCACGGCTGATGGCTTGGTGAGATTTAGGGACATGATCTATGTGTTGGACAAAAGTGAGCTCAAGAAGCTTATCTTGAGGGAGTTTCATATCAAGTTATATTCAGGTCACCAGGGATATCCAAAGACATTGACAAAAGTTAAGAAGTTCTACTACTAGCTGAATTGAAGTAGGAAGAGGTAGTATTTGTTTCTAGATGCTTGGATTGTCAACATGTGAAATTTGAGTGTAATCGCCCATCTGGGTTGTTACAACTTATTATGATTCTAGAGTGGAAATGGGAGGAGTATCTTCCACTGGTTGAGTTTTCTTACAACAATGGTTATCAGGAGTCACTAAGGATGATTCTGTTTGAGGCACTCTATGGGTGGAGTTGCAATACTCTCATCAGCTAGAGTGATCCAATGAATAGGGTACTTATAAGACCGGATATGTTGACAGAGATGGAACAAGAAATGTAGGTTATCAAGAAGAATCTAAAGGCATCATGAGATAGAAAAAATATTTATGCAGACCAACATAGGGCATTTAAGGAATTTTAGATTGGGGAGCATTGGTACTTGTGTATCAAGCCTAAGAAAAGCTCCTTGAGGATTGGATCACGTGTGAAGTTGACACCTCAATATTGTGGGCCTTTCGAGATCCTTGAGAGGATTGGACTAGTGTCCTACAGACATGCACTGCCTCTGACAGTGAAAGTCCATGATGTTTTCCATGTTTCATTTTTTAAAAGATATGTGAAAGAACTTGATCATGTTATTGATTGGTCTGTATTGCAGGTGGAGGCAAAAGGAGAATTCCATCCAGAACCTCAGTGCATATTGCAACAGAAACAACTCATGCTCCAGAATAGAGCAATCAAGCAAGTTAAAGTGCAGTGGAAGCACTTTGGGCTCAAAGAAGCTACATGGGAGATGGTTGATCAAATGTGGGCTATGTATCCTTCATTATTTGTTGGTGGAGGAAAATGAGTTTTTGGTATATGTACATATTTATGTATGGTTGATATTGTAAATACCGAAATGAGGTGTTATACAGCTTCAATAAGCAGTATGGTTATTTGATAATTTAATTGATGTTAAATTACCACGTAGATTGTAACAACCCTGGTAAAGATTCCATGTAAAAATATATAAGACCATGGTTGATGCGACACATATTCCAAGTTGAATGGTGGGCAAGACATCCTAGTGTGGGTGTTCATTTGGTTGTTTATGGCTAAGGAAATTGGCAAAGGCAATGGTTAAGGCTTTGGAAATGCAAAATGGCATTTTTGGCACATTTATTTATGAAAATAGGAGAAAAGGAAGGTAAAAGGTCACAGGTTGCATGCGAGGAGGAAATTGAAGGCAAATAATAGAAAATGAATAAAATAGAGGCCTCATTGATAAAAAGGCTTATGATGATCAGTTGGTAACCTTTTTTTAGTTGAGTTTTGGAGCTGTCTTATTATTCTCTCTCTCTCTCTCACTCTTGGACATAGAGTTTTCTTGGAGCAATTTTGGCATTGGATCAAGAAAGGCAAAGAAGGCAAGAGGAAGCAAAGATCAAGCAGGGAAAGGCAGGATCAAGCAACTATGACAAGATTAATTGCGGGTATCAATTTTCATGTGTATTTTCCTTGCTAGATTTGGCATGCATGGTATTGCATATGGTTCTTTTGTTGGTGTGGCATGGGTTTTGCCAGGTGTAACAATGTTTTCAACCTAGCCTTGCCATTTTCAGATAGCCATGGTGTGATGGGGTTCTCATTTTTTGGTTGAGTTGGATTGCCGAATGGATTCAAAACTGGGTGGGGTGGATCTCCGAATGATAGAGCACATGGCCTAGTGGTCCTTGAACCGAAATGTGGATCATGGTAAAGCTAGTGGCCTAGTGACCCTTGATCTAGGCTGTGGGTTGCAGTAAAGCCAAGATTGTGTTGCCTCGGTGGGCATAGGAATCCTTGCCGGTGAATGGCCAGATATATAGTAAAGCTAAGAGGTGGTTTGCTCTCTGTTGGGCCTAGTAATCCTGGGTTTGGGATATGAGGTAAAGCCTAGAGAGTGGGTCCTAGTGATCCGGGTTTGGATTGCAGTAAAGCATGAGAGACTAAGGAAAATTCCTCATGGTGTAGGTGGAGAAATCTGGTGGCATCCATGCTTGTTTGGCCTAGTGATCGGGTGGAGATCACGGTAAAGCATGTTATGATGTGTTCATTGTGTTGGCCTAGTGATCTGAGATGGATTGTGGTAAAGCCTAGTTTCTATTGATGAGGGTGAGGTGGTTTAGCCTCAATATGCCCTGGTTGGTTCTTTTGGTTTGAGTCCCACATTCATGCTTGGAATATGGCACGAGGGTGAATGGTTGAAGAGAGATTTGGCTCAACCATTCTATGATCAGGTGGAACGTGGAAGTCCCATCACAAGTTTGGTTTTTGCATCATTAATGAAATGTTATTTCTCCTTGTATTTATATGAGCATTTTGATGGATTATATGTGGTCTATATGGTTGTACTTTCATGAGTATTTATGTTGTTATTATGCTGGTTATATGTGTGTTTTATGGCAACAACTATGTATGGCTCTCATAATGTTTTTACTTGTAAATGAATGGACAATGCATCTATGACCTAATGGATGGAATGGTAGTTAAAGTGACAAGGAACAATGCTTCATGGCAAATCTCAGATAAATATGAGACCCTTATGGTTAGATTTGTTATTTACACCTATAGGTTGAATATTTATTAAGTTTTTGAAAAAAAGCCTGTCATGGTTAGGTTTGGTTAGGGCAAGCCCTTGATCAAGTTTTGTGTTAGAGACTTTTCCTTGGTGTCATTTAATGTCTTGGAAAGTCTCATCAAGTTCTAGGCATTGGTCTGGAGATTAGCCTTGAAAAAGTGGCTTAAATCTTGCAGTCTCTGGCACAAAACTAGTTGAAAAAGATTGTAGTCTCTCCCTTACAGTCATTGTGGGAGAGACTATAGGGTTCTAGTCACATGCATGCCTTGTCATGGGAGCGACTATGGGCTTAGTTCATTGAAATTCTAGGTTAACTCAGGGGTTGGGAACATGGAGTGGTGGATTAGCTCCTAGGGGTCTCGAAGCACCTAAGGGAGGTCTGTAAGGTCTTTTTTTGTCGACTCCATTTCGTGAAGGTTACCTAGGAAGTTGAGTCTTATCATAGTGGCCTCTCATCACATGTTTACCCCGGTTGGCTGGTTACTTGGGTAGATGTGTGAGGAGGGTGTTACAGAGTGGTATCAGAGCATGGTTCACCCGTCATACTAGATGGGCTGTGTGTGTTGGTCATGCATGCATGTTAGTTGAATGTGTGTCTGATCCAGGTGGATATTGGTGGCCACCTGCCAGGTCCACCTGGACCCCCACCATTCAGCATTTTCAGTTTCCTTAATTGTAGCACAGTTTACTATTTTTAGCAGTTTTTCGGGTCCTGAACTTCCGGAGCCGTTTTGAGGCCCTAAATGACGTTTTTTTGGGATTCTGGGGCAACATGGGTCCATGGACCGATGTTGCCTCCCAAAGTGGTAGTACTCGGATAGATCTTTCTAACGAGCTATCGTACACGTCAAACGGAGATCGTATGCCAAAGTTACGACCCCGGGAAATTGATGTACCAATTTACCCAAACGGGGCCCACAATTTGGCGTTTCATCTTCTAGGGTTAGGTTTCGGGATGTGAAGGGTTTTCCATTGTTTCTCAACAATAAATAGGCCTTCGAGCCTCATTGTAATACAGTTCAGAGGCATGTAGCCATCACATCTCTTCTCAGAGATAAGCTACCATCGCCCTAGCTAGTTTATTGCTGTCACACGGAATCAGTCAAGGGTGCGGACACAGCTGACCTTCCTAGAAGTCTAAGACATTCTAATGACAAACAAAACAAACTGGAGCTATCCTTCTCTAAACATACATTATGATATGAGAAATCAAGTGTTTCGTTCTTACCTCTGTCCAAACGCTGTTGTAGAAGTCCAAGCTTTGTTGATCCGGATGAGCTCCTCCCGTTCTCCAAAACCTGTAATCACCAACAGTCAAACAATTAAATAGCACCTGATTATAACATAAAACAAAGCATATTCAACACATAGACCAAGGAGTACATGAAATAACCCATTAACAACAAGTTATTGAGAAGAATGGACCAATTTGCATTAAAGGTAATCAAAAGGAACCATTACAACCTGAGCCTTGGTGTTGTGCAAGCTCCTTCCAGGGTCCACAAGAGTCTTCCTCTACTTTGACAAAGCTCACCCACTTCCAAATAGAACAAGTAAAGATGACAATCTCTCCTCACAAGCTTCTAAATGGGAGTCCTAATTCCTGCAGCATTTACCCTTAGAAATCTATAGCTTTCAACCTTTCCTCCCTCTGGCTCAATGTCTTTATTTATAGTGCTGTAAAGAGGTTATTCAGGTCCACCATCAATGGGATAATCCCCCTCTTTGGGTGGGATAGCTCCCTTATTGACGGGATAAGTTCCCCCTTAATAGAGATACATGAACCAACTGGAGGCGCATCCATTTCATCAAACCGACCTCTAGAAGGTTCTAGAAGTAACCACAAGTAACTTTTTTAAGATGAAACTCGCGCATTTTGCCTTTTACAGAAGGACGCACCTGTCCCTTAACATACAGAGCGTCCATGGACGCAACTTTTGTGAACATTGTGAGCGTCCCCGCAGGTAAGGCTAGAGAGAACCTGCGACCCCAGAGATAAACACATTTTTTTACAAGACTTTCTCTCTTCTTTGAGTTTGAGATGGATAGCAGAGGCATAAGACTTGCCTAAGAGGGTAGCATGACTGTTGATTTGAGCCATACTAACTGTAAGTAGTCATGGTGACATTTTTTAGTGTAACAGATTGCCCCCTAAAGTGCGAAGCCTGGAATAGATTAGGGTTTTGTATTATCTAGGAAGGGTGAAGCGCTTTATCATTTCGAGGATTATCTCGTGGAGAACCTGGTCAGAACCTGCAATTTTCAACACAAAATACATGTATAAGATTATATCATCATTGAGGTAGGCATTCCCATACTCAGATTAAAATTTTAACTAACAGACTAACTACTCTGATACAGAAATGATTTTGCAGTACATCATAATCATAGACTTTTGTAGACACAGTATGGGCGCAGCCATCTGTTTATGGTTAGTCTACTTAGATAATGAATACAAAACTCCTCGCAACCTGGATGGTAAAGATTCGATCTAGGGTCTTCATTCCTACTTCTCGAATTGGTACGATTCTAGCCATGCGAATAAATGAGTCGATGTCGAACATGGTAGAAACCACTTGATTACCAGTCGATGATGTGAACTGTTAACAAGCGTGAGAGAGACCACCAGTAATGTCAATGGTTCTCAAAGTACCCAGTACAATCCATGAGATGTGAATGAATGAGTTGATGTCGAACATTTCACGGAATCCTTTGATCGAAAGTCAATGATGTAAACTGACGTCAAAGGCGAGAAACCTGCCATTGATGCATGCAGACTTCAAGGCACTGACGATTTCTAAGTCATCTCTCTAGATAATGTGCTGATGTCGATAGAAAGTGACCCGTTGCAGGCAAGCCCACAACACGAAATCATTGTTCAAGTTGAAGAAATGTTGCTGTAAGGACTGACTCAGGGATGGTCAAATGGATGACAAGTATTTTGCAGATGAAAGTTTTGCTTGCAGACCTCTTGAACACATAACGACACGACAGATGGTTTGGTGCTAAATAACTCAAAGTTAATCCCCGGAACCCGGTTGAAGACTTTCAAAAGTGGTTTGATTGACTGTGAGGTAAAAGATTTCCCAACCCAGGTGAATGAAAAGTGTCGTGTCCAAGAGTGGTAATAAAGTTTCTTTTGAGACAAAAGGTAACAAATAGGCTCATTCTTCTCTCTTTTCCCCCACCATTTCTGGCAAGTACCTCTTTATTTTTAACAAGCTTGAGGAGGATAACATATGCTTGATTATAAGCTCATCCTTCGGATGAGTCCAACCCAGTTTTGATTCAAACCCTAGGAAGGAGTGGTTCGTTCCTGTTTGTAATTGAACAGGTCCTTTACTGTGAAATGTTTAACGAGCCCAGTATAGGAGAAACTTGGCGTTTTTCAATTTTAGAGAGTCTGAAAAACTTAAGGAAACTCCAAGTTGAACTTTTTCGTAAATTTGTGTCCTTCAAGCCCGAAAAAGTATAAAATAATACCTGGGGGAATCGCTTGATCTTGCGACCAAGGAGTACTTTCATGATTAGTGCCACTGACCTGAAAAGTAAAAAGCGATCAAGGACACGTCGTTTTATTTCCGTATCGAGTTTGAAACGACAAAAACCCGGCAATCTTTTCCTAATTTTACAGTCATAAAAGAGCTATAAGGGGACCGTCTTTTAATTCCGTTTTAACGAGTGTAAAAGAAATGCTCGGCAATCTTTTCATTTTTTAGGAGTCAGAAAAGGGCTTAAAACATGACTCTGAGGTTTCACTTTTTCGTAAGTTTTAATGAGTTCGAAAAAGGGATAAAAATGTACTCATATGGCCGACTTTCAATTTAATTTACGAGCAGGAAAAGACGGAAAGAACTCGGCATTTTCATTTGTTTTACGAGAATGAAAAATAGAAAAATAATCTCGGTATTTTCATGAGTTTAACGAGTCTTGAAAATAACTGAAATTGACTCGAGATAGGTTTCATTTTTACAAAAGCTTGAAACAGAGAAAAACTATGCTTCAAAGTGGTTTCATTTTTTCACAAGCTTGAAACAGAGATAAAACTGTGCTTGATGCCCCCTAAGCATAACTGTTAGAGCGCATGCCCCCCCAGCCTCATTTCATTCAACCAGTTGGATGAAATGAAGGTTGAGTTACGAGATCACTTGAAAGACTCGACCTACAACTATAAGAAAATTATGCAAAAACTAAAATAACTAACCTAAATACTTAACATTTACGAGGTCTAGTCAATCTCTTGACTCAAGTAGAGGAGGATTTGTTTCATTTTTTAATGAGCTTGACACAGGAAAAGAACTATGCTCGGTTTTGGTTTCATGTTTACACAAGCTTGAAACGAAAAACTATGCTTGTTACAAGTTCACATGCCCCCGGCATAATGATGCAAATCAAGGTACATGCCCCCCAAGCTTCATTGCATTCAATGAGGTGGATGGAATGAAGCTTTACTTTCAAAATCTTGGAAAGACTCGTGGGAGTTGTTTCATTTTTTTAGTGAGCTTGACACAAGACGAGGAACTATGCTCATAACTACTTTCTACAATCTACCTAACAAAAAACTATACTCTAAAAACCTTGATTCATTTTTTAACGAGCTTGACACAAGACAAGGAACTATGCTCATAAATCCTTGATTCATTTTTTAATGAGCTTGAGACAAGACAAGGAACTATGCTCATGACTCCTTGTTTCATTTTTTAACGAGCTTGACACAAGACAAGGAACTATGCTCTTAAATCCTTGATTCATTTTTTAATGAGCTTGACACAAGACAAGGAACTATGCTCATGACTACTATCTACAATCTACCTACTTAACCTACCCTTGTATCATTTTTTAACGAGCTTGACATAAGACAAGGAACTATGCTCAAGAAGTTCGCATGCCCCCAGTATAATGATGCAAAACGAGGTACATGCCCCCCAGGCTTCATTGCATTCAACTAGATGGATGAAAGGAATGAAGGTTTACTTTCAATATTTAACTTGAAAAGGGAGTTGTTTCATTTTTAAGGAGGTTGACACAAGAAAAGAACTATCCTCATACCTGATTCATTTTTTAACGAGGTTGACTCAGTAACAGGAACTATCCTCAAACCTGATTCATTTTTTAATGAGGTTGACTCAGTAACAGGAACTATCCTCAAAATCCTACATTCTATAATCTACCTATATAACCTAAAACCTAGCTGATTCATTTTTTAATGAGGTTGACTCAGTAAAAGAACTATCCTCATACTAACCTATTTCATTTTTTAACGAGGTTGATACAGGAAAAAACTATCCTCGTAACATCCAATTTCATTTTTTAACGAGGTTAATATAGGAAAAAACTCTCCTCGTGACTCCTTGTTTCATTTTTTAATGAGCTTGACACAAGACAAGGAACTATGCTCATAACTTCCAATTTCATTTTTTAACGAGGTTGAGACTAGAAGAAACTATCCTCACCACATTGATCATGGCTTCCAACTGGAAGAATGACATGTCAATGGACACACCTTGATCATGGCTTCCAAGAGTTCTTCATCAGAAGGAAGAATAGTTCTCTGGAAGGAATCCATGTCAAGGGACTCGAAAGGAATAAGAACATCATGTTCAAGTAATCCCATAGAGTTTTCCATGTCAATTACCGGATCTAAATCAACAGTGAGAGGCTCACTTACATCGGTAACTGAAAACATGGGACCAGTTGCCACATAATTAACCCGTGGCAGGGTAGATACCACTTTAGAATCAGGAACATTTAGGGGTGTCATATTATTGGTAGTTGAGACAAGACTAGGGAATGAAAGCTGGTCTACAGTCACAATACTGCCATTGTGAGGGAAAGACATCACACGAAAGAGTGTCGATACGACAGCTTTCATTGCATAAACATAGTCTCGCCCAAGGAGTAAATTGAAATCCAAGGGACCTCGAAATACCATAAGATCAATACAGACAATTTTACCTTCCAATGTAATGGAAAACTTAGGAAGGATCCCTAAAGGTTCACTAATGGTTCTGTTAAAAGCTTTCAGATTCTGCGTAATAGGCGCAAGCTGAGGGGAACCCAAAGCTTTCCAAACAGTTGAGGATAAAATACTAACAGAAGCACCCTCATCTACCTGAGTACGATGTATGTCCCTACCACCAGCCTTAACAATGATTTGGAAAGGGATGGAGGAAGGAAGACGAGGTTCTGTCAGTCTATTCCAATCAAAGGAAAAGACCTCAGTACTTGGAGGGGGTTCTGTAGAAACAGGTGAAATGCCCCCCGGCATAGAAGAATCTGATGTAACAAGAAGAACCTGAGCGGTATGAAGTTCACTCTCCAAAGGGAAAGTGTGATCGATCGAATGTGAAATTGAATCGACCACTTGATCAACTAATGGGTCATCAACCTGAGTGACATGAGTTTCACTCTTCAATGGGAGAGTGTGACCGACTGTACTTGAATTTAGATCAATCACTCCGTCAGTTGACGGTAGGTTGGGAGAAAGTTTACGGTAACCAGTTGGAAATTCTTGCTGTGGAACAGGAAGGTTTTCAAACAATGTTGAGGCTTCATCCATGTGAGGGCAAATGTGAGTTTGATGACTCCCTTTGCATAACTTACAAGGAAACCTAACTTTACCCTTTTTCCCAGGAACCTGACTATCACTGGTTGATGGATCAACAAAAAGTTGATGAGATTTTTCTGACCATACTTCCAAGACCTTTGGAATACCAGGATAATTGACAAGGAAGTGGTCACCCTTAAAAAACCTGCAAGGGTATTTGGGTTTACGGTGCATGTCGGAATTTTCCTCAACACAACTAACACTTACCGCCATGGTTGGTTGGTTGACTTCTTTCTTATCTTGCTTCTTCTTCTTCTTCTTCTTCTTCCCTTTCTTCTTCTTCTTAGCCTCCTGGTTACTAGCATCAAGGCTTTTACCAGGCGAAGAGGAAGAAATGGAGGAAGCAAAATTAGGCGAAGAAGGTAAAGGGTCAACAGAAGGTTGGTGATGTTGAGATGGTGAACTCTGTTGAGGTGAAGCATCCGGTTGAGGTGGAACAATTGGAGTACTTTGGGCCAACGAAGTCGAAAATAACCATATTGGTAAACCTATGGTAAATCCAGGTAATGACAAAGTAGCCATATAAGGAGGACCAACATTTCCAAAGTAAGGAAAAGTACTAGGATTCTCATTAGGAGGGGTTCCTAGGTTGATAAATTCCGGAACATTTGCCATTGTATTCAACTTCAGTGAATTTTATTAACAATTTAAAACTAAAATTAACAATTCACAATTCACACCTAACAATTAAAATTCACAAATCACACCTATGGTCTCTAAAAGTAAAAACAATCAAATTAACACGCGCTATCAAATCTAGGAGTCAAACCACACACAAACAATAACTTTCCGGACCGAAAACACTAGTTGGTGATGAAATCCAACATCGCAGAATTCAGTACAGAAATGGCGGGTGGAACAGTTACCCCGGCAACCTGCTTAATGAATAGACCGGACCAAGTTCCTCCACTTTAACCGTCTCGAGTGAAGTGAACCCCCCAGAAAATCCAAGTGAGTATAACCGACGTCTGCTCCAGGTACAGTGGGACCTTCCCTCCGCCGTCACCTTGGGTAGAATCCTAAAGATTATGGTCACTAAGGCTACCAACGGCCACAAGTACACCTGGGGGAACAGTCTAAACTCCGACAGCACGCAAGGGCAGAGTAGCAAGCTCAATCCCCTTACCGGCTCCTTGACAGTAATCCAAGGTTTACCGATAAGTGACCCCTGGCTCCTCGACAATGGTTAATCCGAGGTTTACCGTTTGTAATACGTACTGTCTGGCGTCGTTCCCAACGAGGGAGGATGGATCCCCTCACTGGTTCGGACACGAGCTCGTGCTTCTCCTTTAAGAGGAGCTTTCCCAGAGTGTAAATGTAACAATTGGATTTGATTCTAACTCAAGATCAGCTACTTGTTTGGTTTTACTGTCTTGGAGAGTTAAGTACTCACCTACTCCAAGACACTAGCCTGATCTATGTTGGTGTTTCAGAGCCCTAGAAATGTAAAAATTACTAGATGAATTTTAATTAAGCGCTGTGTTATTAAGGTTGTTATTACTCAAATGGGTAAATGGATACGAAACCAATGGTGTTATGACCCGACTCAACTGAATTCAATTGAATATGATAATGTAATCTTTTCAATTCGATGAATCCTATCTAAAGTAAGGAGAGAGTTTCCATTCACTTCCAACAATGCAAAAAATTGATCACTAAGAGAAAATATAACAAATTCTCTAATGCACTAATTTCATCAAGAAAAACTAATGCAAATCAATTCCAAACCATTTTTTTATTTTTATTTTTGTGTAAATTCAAATCAAAGAAAGCTAATCTAAATCTACGATTGATTTTTCAGAATGTAAACTATGCAATTGCAATCTAAGCACAATTCACTCGAAAAGTATGCAAATGTAATCTATGCACATTTTTCAATAATATTCTGAAAATGAGAACTCTAATTATGCAAATGTGATCTATGCAAGAGAATTCTCAAACACAAGATGATTCTAATGTAATCTAAGAACCAATCAAGTGCAAGTTGAGAAAATTGGGTGAGAGTTCCAAAGATCAAAAATAAAAACACTCAAAGGCGATTAACACTCATACACAATTTAGCCCCCCCGACGAATGAGGGGGAAATTTTTTTGCAAAAACAAAAGCAAAAAGATGCAAAATTGTGAAAAGACTGAGACAAACCTCCAAGTAATGATCAAAGGAAATCGAATCAAGAATTTCTCAAGAAAGAGACTCAAAACACCCAATTGATGAAAGCTAAGAGCAGGAACAAGCTTAGGTGAAGATTCTGGACAAGGGACTAATGAATCTGGGCAGAAAAAACTAAGAAAAAACAAAATCTAAAAGCAATTAAAGCAAAAATGGAGTTTTCCTAAATTTTTACAGGAAGACGCAGGCAACCCGTTAGAACAGGCGCGGGCCCGCTCTGTGCAAACAGCAAAAGTGTGTCCAGGGACGCACTGTGTAGCACTCAGAGGGTGCGTCCGTCTGAAAAACTCAAGAAAAACCAAAATAAAACTAATCCTAAGCTAACCCACCCAGAGACAAGATCACAGAGCCAAAACCAGAAAAAGAAATCAATTTTCTCAAAGCAAAGTTCAAACAAAAGAAAGGACTCTTTTCATTAATGGAAACTATCCCCAGCGGAGTCGCCAATTTGTCACACGGAATCAGTCAAGGGTGCGGACACAGCTGACCTTCCTAGAAGTCTAAGACATTCTAATGACAAACAAAACAAACTGGAGCTATCCTTCTCTAAACATACATTATGATATGAGAAATCAAGTGTTTCGTTCTTACCTCTGTCCAAACGCTGTTGTAGAAGTCCAAGCTTTGTTGATCCGGATGAGCTCCTCCCGTTCTCCAAAACCTGTAATCACCAACAGTCAAACAATTAAATAGCACCTGATTATAACATAAAACAAAGCATATTCAACACATAGACCAAGGAGTACATGAAATAACCCAATAACAACAAGTTATTGAGAAGAATGGACCAATTTGCATTAAAGGTAATCAAAAGGAACCATTACAACCTGAGCCTTGGTGTTGTGCAAGCTCCTTCCAGGGTCCACAAGAGTCTTCCTCTACTTTGACAAAGCTCACCCACTTCCAAATAGAACAAGTAAAGATGACAATCTCTCCTCACAAGCTTCTAAATGGGAGTCCTAATTCCTGCAGCATTTACCCTTAGAAATCTATAGCTTTCAACCTTTCCTCCCTCTAGCTCAATGTCTTTATTTATAGTGCTGTAAAGAGGTTATTAAGGTCCACCATCAATGGGATAATCCCCCTCTTTGGGTGGGATAGCTCCCTTATTGATGGGATAAGTTCCCCCTTAATAGAGATACATGAACCAACTGGAGGCGCATCCATTTCATCAAACCGACCTCTAGAAGGTTCTAGAAGTAACCACAAGTAACTTTTTTAAGATGAAACTCGCGTATTTTGCCTTTTACAGAAGGACGCACCTGTCCCTTAACATACAGAGCGTCCATGGACACAACTTTTGTGAACATTGTGAGCGTCCCCGCAGGTAAGGCTAGAGAGAACCTGCGACCCCAGAGATAAACACATTTTTTTACAAGACTTTCTCTCTTCTTTGAGTTTGAGATGGATAGCAGAGGCATAAGACTTGCCTAAGAGGGTAGCATGACTGTTGATTTGAGCCATACTAACTGTAAGTAGTCATGGTGACATTTTTTAGTGTAACAATTGCCATTTCTGTTTGTAAGCATATTTCAGTATTTTCCATTAATGAAATGAAGTATTATTTCCGCTGCATCTTTGTGTATATGGTTATCTCTGTAATTTGTTGCGTTCCTGTTTAAATCCGGATCAGTGGTATCAGAGCGGTCTGCTTTTTCTCTGTTTTTCTTTGCATGTCCCCAACAAGGTCGGGATATAAGGAGTTAGGGCTTGAACTGCTTGAACCTTTGCAAGACCAACCTCGCAAATCCCGACGGCCTCCCATGGCGGACGAGAAGAAAGACGAGGGGGCAGGAGATCCCATCAAAATCTTGCTCGAAGAAGCGCTCGAGTGACAACGGAACGCGATGATGGACAGCTTTGCGCAGATCCTTCAGCGGCTACCCAGAAGCGGCGCATCAGCTTCCAGCAGCTCCTCTGGAAACGCCACACCCTTTAAGGTACAAGTTAATTTTGAAATCCCCATATTCGAGGGTCAGATAGACGCCGATGCCGTAGATAAATGGTTAAATCTGCTAGAGGGTTATTTTTCTGTTCATGAATTTTCGAGTCGGGAAAAGATTGTTTTTGCTCTTCTCAAAGCAGCCCCCCACGTCAAGGACTGGTGGGAAACCTACTGCGAGCAGAAGGATGAAAGTACTGGCTCACTATTTTCAGCCGCACCCACCTGGGATTCGTTCCGGGATGCCATCAAGGAGCAGTACTACCCTGTCGGAAGCTATGAGGATGAATACATAAAGTGGACCACGCTGCGGCAGGGAAGGGACCAAGATGTGCCGGAGTTCACCAATCTTTTCCATACCCTTCGCACAAAGTTGGGTATCAAGGATTCAGAGCAACATTTGATACTCAAATACCGTGGCTGCCTGCACAAGTACATCCAGGAAGAAATACAGTTCCTAAACATCCCCTCGCTCGACGCAGCATACCGGTATGCCGTCAAGGTCGAGCAGAAGTTTAAACAAAAGAAGCGAGACTTTGGATCTGCGAATCCCAAGCAGGGGAAAGGTGCCCCTAAACCACAGAACAAAGGACAAAGCCAAGGCGGGATAGCCCAAGGCAACCAGCCAAAGCTGCAAGCAAAGAGCAACGCCGCGAAGCCGAGAAAGGACACTGGAAAATGGTGCGAGTTCCATAAGAGCTCCACTCACAACACAAGTGAGTGTCGGGCCAAGCAGTCACTGGTGGCTGAGCTAAAGGTTTTAGAATCAGATGCATGTTCCGACTCTGAGTCAGAACCCGATAAGGGGTATGAAAAAGGGAAGCAGATCATTGATGCAGATCCTAGCGCCACTGTTGCTATCGCAAAGATCCAGAAAAATGAACCCGAAGATCCAGAGGAGGAGGAGCGTCTCTTCCACTCCCAGATGTGGGCAAAGGGCTCCCCGATATAGTTCATTATTGATAGCGGGAGTCAAAAGAACCTCATTTCGGCAGAGGTCGTGAAGCGGTTGGGCTTACCGACCACACCATTGGGTGGCTTCACCAAGGGCGAGATCTTCGCGTGAGCCAACAGTGTCGCCTTCCATACAACATCAAGCCCTTCACGGATGAGGTATTGTGTGACATTGCTCCCCTTGAAGTTTGTGATGTATTACTAGGACAACCATACTTGTGGAAGCGACATGCTGTGTATGAATCAAGGCCCCGTGCTGTTATTATTACATTGGGAAATAAGTTGTTCAGGATACCAGAGGTAGCACCACCTACCGCCATCTCTTTGATTACTGCAAAACAATGCAGTAAGATCATTTCCAAAACCAGGAAATTTGTTTTCCTGATGATACGCCCTCAAGGGAATAAGAAGACAGTGGCCGCAGCCTCCAAACGGGGTCCCTCTGCACGGCAGCTACAGATGGACAAGATTGTGGAGGAGTACGAAGACATCTTCACCTCCCCGTCAGGGGTTCCTCTGCACTGTCAAGTCAAGCACTCCATCGATCTGACCCCAGGTGCGCCGCTAACCAATGGACCAATTTATCGGCGCTCCGTTCTGGAGAACAATGAAATCAAGAGGCAGATTCAGGAGCTCCTGCAGAAAGGTCACATCCGTCCGAGTTCTTCGCCCTGTGGGAGCCCGATAGTGTTGGTACAGAAGAAGGATGGGACGTGGAGACTCTATATTGACTATCGGGCGCTGAACAAGATCACTGTCCGTAATAGGTACCCGATCCCGCGGATTGATGACCTCCTAGACCAACTAAAGGGGGCGAAATATTTCAGCAAGATCGATCTGAAGTCAGGATATCACCAGGTACCAATTGAACCCTCGGATGTGTGGAAGATTGCCTTCAAATCCAAGGAGGGCCTCTTCGAATGGTTGGTCATGCCTTTCGGATTGACGAATGCTCCTGCAACCTTTATGAGGCTAATGGATGACATCTTGCGGCCATTCACCAACTCCTTTGTAGTAGTATACTTGGATGACATTCTGATCTTCAGCCAGAGTTGGGAAGAGCACCTCCACCACATCCGACAGGTTCTCCAAACACTGCTTCAACACAAGCTATGTGCCAATTTGGAGAAATGCACTTTTGGCATGACCGAGGTTCAGTATCTGGGATACATCATTGATGAACAGGGGGTGCATGTCGATCCAGCCAAGGTCCAAGTCATTCGGGATTGGCCCTCTCCAACCACTCTAACAGAGCTTCGCAGCTTTCTAGGTCTTGCCAACTTCTACCGCAGGTTTGTGTTGGGATTTTCTCATATTTCTTGGCCCTTGAGTCAAGTCACCAAGGGCGGGGCGAAAGCAAAATTCTTTTGGTCTGAATCTCAACAGAAGGCATTCAGGGAGTTGAAGGATCGCCTCTGCACGGCACCAGTGCTCGCGTTACCAGATTTACAACAACCATTTGAGGTCGAGACAGATGCCTCTGACTATGCTATTGGGGCAGTCCTTACTCAACATGGACATCCAGTGGCATATCACAGTGAAACACTTTCAGACACAGTCCGGAAGTACCCCACTTATGATAAAGAGATGTATTCCATTGTACAAGCCTGCCGACAATGGAAGCATTACATTTTGGGGAAGGAAACGGTCATCCACACAGACCACCGACCTCTGCAGTTCATACAGACCCAAGGGAAATTGCAGAATGATCGCCATCAGAAGTGGTCTACATACCTGCAACAGTTTCACTTGAATATCAAGTATAAAAAGGGCAGCACCAATAATGTTGCAGATTGCCTCAGTCGACCACCGATCATGGCGCTAACCACCGTGCTCAACTCTTGCGGGCACGAGACTTCTGATTGGCCACTTCTCTACAAAAGCGACCCAGAATTCGACCACACATACCAGACACTCTTGGAGGGTCGGCATGTTGCAGATTTTCACCTCCAGGATGCCCTATTATGCCACCTCGGTCACCTCTGTGTTCCTTCAAGCGAGCGTGCCAAGATGATTTGGGAAGCACACTACAGTCGGGCTGCTGGGCATTTCGGGGTCGAGAAAACAGTGGCAGTACTGCAAAACTATTTCTATTGGCCGAATCTTCGACAGGATGTTGGGAAGTACATCCGATCATGTACTGCCTGTGCCATTGCCAAACCGACCATTAAGAAGCAAGGCCTCTATACCCCGTTGCCTACCCCTAGTCGACCTTGGGAATCCATCTCCATGGATTACATGTCAGGCCTTCCTTCCACTAAGCATGGAAATGACTGTGTTTTTGTGGTCGTCGACAGGTTCTCAAAGATGGCCATTATGATGGCCTGCAAGAAGAATATCACAGCAGAAGCCACTGCTAAACTCTTCTTTGAACGAGTGTGGGTGCACTTTGGGATCCCACAGTCTATCATCTCAGATCGGGAAAGTCGGTTTCTCAGCACATTTTGGTCCAGTCTCTGGTCAATGCTGGACACCAAACTCACGAAGTCCACAGCCTTCCATCCTCAAACTGATGGCCAGACAGAGGTTGTCAACAGGATGATTGTGCACATTCTGCGCATGTATAACTCAAAGCATCCACGCACATGGGACGAGAGCCTCCCCTATGTTCAACACAGCTACAACCGAGCTCTTCACAGCTCCACTGGCCATCGCCCTTTTCAGGTGGGTTTGGGATTCCAGCCACTATGCCCCATTGATGTGGCCATGCCACTTGCAGCTACTCACATGAATTCAGCTCATGTCCAGTCCGAAACAGATAAGGCCACCAGCTTCATTGAGCGCATCCAACATATTCACCAGCAGGTCCATGACATTCTTGAGAAATCAAATGCCAAGTACAAGCAGCGACATGATCAACACCGGGTGCCACACAAGTTTCAGGTGGGCGACAAAGTCTGGTTGCATTTGCAAAAGGAACGCCTTACTGGAGCCTATCGGAAATTGAGACCACTCCGATATGGTCCTTACACCATTACTAAGGCTATGGGAGACAATGCATTTGAGCTCAGCATTCCCCCATTCCTTGGCCTGCACCCAGTGTTCAATGTGGACCGCCTTCGGCCATACTTTCCACCATTGCTAGACACATCCGACATTGCAGAACAGCTCAAACCCATAGAATTAAATCCAGATTGCATGGAACAAGCTGCAACTGATCGGATCATGGACACACAGATCAAGAACACTCGCCAACAGGATATCCAACTGTATCGAGTTGTCAAAGCAGGCCAACTCCTTCAACAGGGCAAGTGGCTCACCAGGGAACAAGTTCAGCAAAAGTTTCCTCATCTCATGGAGGAGCTCAACGCAATGGGGACCATTGCTTCCTAAGGGGGGAGGAATGATCCAGGTGGATATTGGTGGCCACCTTCCAGGTCCACCTGGACCCCACCATTGTCTTTCTCAGCATTTTCAGTTTCCTTAATTGTAGCACAGCTTACTATTTTTAGCAGTTTTTCGGGTCCTGAACTTCCGGAGCCGTTTTGAGGCCCTAAACGACGTTTTTTTGGGATTCTGGGGCAACATGGGTCCATGGACCATGTTGCCTCCCAAAGTGGTAGTACTCGGATAGATCTTTCTAACGAGCTATCGTACGCGTCAAACGAAGATCGTATGCCAAAGTTACGACCCCGGGAAATTGATGTACCAATTTACCCAAACGGGGCCCACAATTTGGCGTTTCATCTTCTAGGGTTAGGTTTCGGGATGTGAAGGGTTTTCCATTGTTTCTCAACAATAAATAGGCCTTCGAGCCTCATTGTAATACAGTTCAGAACAGTTCAGAGGCATGTAGCCATCACATCTCTTCTCAGAGATAAGCTACCATCGCCCTAGCTAGTTTATTGCCATTTCTGTTTGTAAGCATATTTCAGTATTTTCCATTAATGAAATGAAGTATTATTTCTGCTGCATCTTTGTGTATATGGTTATCTCTGTAATTTGTTGCGTTCCTGTTTAAATCCGGATCAGTGTCTCTTACACTTGCATTCCATGTGCTTGTTGCATTGCATAATGTTGATCATGGTTGTAGTAAGGTTTTCATGAGGAACTTGATGTTGATTTTGTGGAATGCATTGTCATGAGTATATGACTAGTTACATATTGTTATATGTCGCTTACATGTTGTTGTATGTCACTTGATTACATCCTTGTATGTTAGGTTGCATTATTGTATGTTTTATTACATGTATTAGTCTTGTAGGTTGGTTACAAGTATTGATCACTTATGCTTGACTACATGCGTTCATGTGTATGTGTAGTTGATTATGCATGTTGATGGTTGCATGTGGAAATGCATATAGTGGAGTAATGGTTGTTGTCATGCATGAGGTCATGGTTTGTGAAGTTGATATGGTCATGCATTGATGACTAGACTCTAGCTAGAAGGATGTGTATATGGTTTTGTACTCATGTGTTATATGTCTATATGCAGTTGTTATGCATGTATGGTCTTGGTTATAGTTATGCATGAATAGTAGGTAAAACATGCCTTGTGAAGTCATGGTATGCAATTTAGGTCATCATGGTGCTATTGGTATGTTATGATGCTAATGTGTTGAATGAGGTAAAGAAGGATATGCAAATAATCAAAGTGAAGTTGCAACATTGGACCTCGAGGCAAGAGCATGTCTGCATACATGTTTGTATGTTGGGCATGCTGGTATGTAGGTTAAAGATTGTTATATGCATTAGGGTTATATAAATTAGGTTTATGTACATGTCTTTTGATGTTATGGTTACATTCATGATAGATGCTAGCTGATTAGTGTAGTCATATGTACATGTGTCAGATAGTCATAAATGATGGTAACATGTGGTTGTATGGATTGCTATTATTGTTTTATGTTTGATAACTTGATGATTAGGGTTATTGCATTTAATATGATGATGTTATATGTATCATACTAAGTTGGATTGGCCTATGCAGATGGTCATGGTTACGACCTTCAGGTATGAGCCGAAATATTTGTGATATGGTGCTGTACTAATCTGGATTGACTTTACATATGTGATTGTTATGCATGAACGACAAATGCTTATGAGCTTATGATGTGAACATGTTAGTTAGTTATTGTTATGGATATCATGATTTATGTTTGAGTTGATATGTTGTGAAGTTGTATCGTGCTAACCTGGATTGATTGTGCAGACAAGATCGCCTCCCCTGAGATACATTAAGGTATGAGTTTTCTTATGTTGTATATTTGGTACTTGATTGTTTGATTATGTTGTCTAGTTGATTTATTTAACATGGTATGGTTGCAAGTTGGTTGAATGTTTGATGAATTTCATAATATGAGTATGTGTTCAAATGATCTTGTTTTAAGATGGTTGTACTTATACATATGTGTTGAGACAGTTGATATGTACTTGAGTGTAGTAGGTGACAATTGTAGTGTTATGTCTAATGACTATGAGTTGACTATGGATTATGACATGATTGTTAGTCTTGGTAAAGGTTTATTTCAAATTGATAGATATTATTGTCTCGATATTTGGAACATGTGGTTGACATGTGTGAGTAGTTGCAGGAAACATGCTTGGTATTAGTGTGACAAGGTAATAGTTGATGTGTTTATATAACTAAGCCTCGATTGCAAAAAGGTAAAAAGGTAAAAGAAAGGAATTGGGAAAGAATTCCTTGGGTTATGTTTGGAAACCCTAATTCTAAATGAATGAGTGCTTTGCACACAATAAGTCTTCTTAACCTTGATTTGTCTGAAATTATGTGGATATTTGCTACATTCATGGACATGTATTTGATAGGTATATTGGATAGTCTCTAGTTACATGTGGATTTGTCAAGTGGATTGGAGTCCCTTGAGAGATGGTATGGACATGCTCAACTACAAGGCAACGTGCTTGGCACAACAAGATAAGGTATATGGTGTATTGTTATGTTTATTTATGCATTGACAATTATGTGTTTATGGCGGTATGATGTAGGGGATTGCATGGCAAAGAGACTGCCATGAAATCTTGAAGAAGGCTCAGGTTGAGATTTCCTTTGGAATCAATGGGAACCATGGGGATTGAGTCATGGTGTCTGTTGTTAGTCTTGTGCTTTTGGTATTTTGTGATTTTCTTGCGCTTGATTTGCAATTTTGTTATGTCTAGTGCATGATCATGCCACTTTGTTTGTGGTGTCGTATTGTTGTTGGTTTTCCATGGTTTTCTTCTTGTTTTATTCTCGGTCTTTCCTTTATTGTTTTGAGAGTCTTGGGAATTGGTTGGGAAAAGAGGAAATTAATGGAGCTCGGGGAGAGTCGTGTGGTACCCAACAAGTAATGTAAGACTCAGATGAAGCTTTGTGCATGAGTAAGCAGAACAGAAGGTAATACTATGACAGTCGGATGGATTGGTTGGGTCCAATGTGGTAAATTGATGGTGGCAGTAAAGTCATGAGAAAGGTAACGAAAAAGGTAAAGTAAATGGATCTGAGGCGTCAGATGCCTTGGCTATGTTGGGAATGACTATTCTTAATGTTGCGCATGTGTTGCATGAATAAAGGAAGTTCTCTTAACCCTTGATCTTGATATATGGTAATTATGTCATGATCATTATTATGTTGATGTTTATATATGTATACATGTAGGCGTGTATGTATGTCATGTTTGACAGGGTCATCATTGATCATGACTATTAACGCTAACATTTATGTGTGTATATATGTATGTATGCATATCGTTGTCTAAGAGGATCATGATTTTTATGTATATGTATTAATGTATCCATGTATCTATGTCACTGTTTGATGGGGTCATCAGGAATCATCCTTGTGGAGGAATGATTGCTTACGTAGGCGAATGGAAGGAAGAGGTTCCTAGCTATTGTCGAGCAATAAAAAGGGTCTTTTTCACCTCTAATTATCTTCACATTAATTGTCAACCCAGGGATGACTTTTTATTTCAAGAGTGTACTCAGTCTGAGGCAGCTATTTACTCAAGAGTAATGTTTTGCAGTATAGTGCTTAAAATCCAAAAGTAAATGAAAGCTGGAAATAAAATCTACTTATAATTAAAAGAAACTTATCACTCTGAAACTTAAATCATTCACTCAGAAAACTACAACAATTTATCAGTCGAGGGTACAGTAACAATAACTCTTCCCTCTGTAAACTGATGCAATTAAAAATGCACTCAAAAGAAGGATCATCAAACTGGGAACTAGGCAGCATATGTCAATGTTCACTACAGTCTCAAACCTTCTGCACACCAAAGCAATGATGATTTTTGAATGACAAGAAATGGAACATCATCTACTTCTATAAATAGGATTGAACAACAAAACTCTATCCTTGTTTAACTGATATAAATTAAATCAAGCATAAATAAGATCCACAATCTGAGAACTTAGGCAGCAATAGCCAATGTCCTTTACAGTTGTTGATCTCACACACAACACTAAATAACCAATTGGAAAGTGCAAAGAATTAAATCAATCGTATTACTACAACTTAATGAAAATGAGACAATTGTGCTAACTAGAAGAATGCTGAAAGGCAAGCTTAAATAATTGCAGAAAGTAAATGAACAACAGTGCTAAGTATTAGAAATGAGCAGCCAAACTTATATAACTGCAATGAACAGAAAACTGTTAAATTATTGGAGTGAACAGTGCAGCTTTGAAGATGAAATGAACAACACAACAAAATGCTAGCGAAAAGTAGTGATCTCTGTTAAGAAGGAAATGAACAACAACACAATTTAAGTACAGTATATAAAACAGATCAATTCATTCAGTCTGGAAATACCAAGCGGTAAAGTAACATGATTACGATAAATACAAATAAAATCAAACCATCACACGGTAAAGGTGAATCCGCCGAGGTTGGGCCCTTAACCACCAGTGATCACTGCTGATAGTGCTTCAGAAGATGCGAAGGAATAATAACTCTGCTTATATATATATTTTTTCTGAATGCGACTAATTCTATTATCATACAAAACAGAGATACATATAGAGTACAGTGGGCAAGGCTAAGAAGTTTTTCCAATCAACCCTTTCCTTGCCCTGATTCCAGTTCCAAAATTGAGCAGATTCAAAATTGGAATTTGATGCTTGACCACTGAAGACACATTGACATGACACATAGAATCTGAACAGACACCAGGGCCATAGGCTGACCCGGACAAAGACAGACAGACACATGAACAATTACATCCGACACATGAATAATTACATCCGACACATTGACAAAGATGTAGATGCCGCTTGGCAGAGTCATACACAGAAAACCCATGAAAACAACTGAGGTTACCGGGAGCGAGTTCATTCGTCATCGGTGGTATGGGGCGCCTCTTCGACTCGGCACCTGAAACGGAGAGAATCTTCGGAGTCTGAGAGTTGGATGACCGCGTCAGGGCTCCCTTCCTGTGCTGGCCTGCTTGGACCAGCAAGCGCTGAAGGGCCGGCAACATAGACGCAATTGGTAGCTGGGCTCGCGAGGTCAGATCCGAGCTCACGTCCAGGGGCCAAACAACTGGTTCCTACCCCAACCGGAAGGCACGCAATGGGGGATTCCTCTCTGCTGGAGCGCTGCCCATCTGGTAAAGGCTTTGCCTCCGTGTTTTGAGAAACGCCAGGCTCAATCGTAATGGAAACAACCAGACTAGAATTAGCTTGAGGGCAGGGGAGCTGATACCTGAGAGTGGGGAGCTCCATCTGACCCTCCTCTGAACGTGGGATTCTACTATCATAACCACCATCCTCCTCATTGCTGCCTTGGTACCTCTAAGGCATTGACGTTACTTCAATGGAGGAGGAGGGCGAATTGTGGTCTTTCCGCTGCGTGAAGGCCCTGCCTCTGGTTCCTCGTCGTCTGCTGCCCATACGCGGCCTCTCCCTCGGCATTTCTGAATTTTCTAGTTGCAGCCTTACACAAGCACCCGAAGCTCCTCCCGCTATGAAGACAAACTCAATCTCAGCACAGTTGCAGGGTGTGCTCGTTCCTTGCCCTGAAACCAGCGGAGCGCACTTCAAATCCTCACTCTCGTTCCCCTCTGAGCGGAGCAGGGCCTCAACACATTGCTCTCCCATGTTCCTCTGCAAACCGAGCACTCTCCCATTTAATCGCTCCACTGCATTGATCGCCATGCCCCTCGCGCGAGCTGAGAAGACAGGCATTAATGCCTTCGGCTGTCGAATTTCATGCGGGTTAATATCCCGCCTCGCATGGTACCCCTTGACAACGCGGGCCTGCCACCTGCCCACGTGATGGCTAACGCCATCAACACGTAGCCGCTGCACCCGCATCCGGGAGGGTGAGATCCTTCTGCGCCAGAGAAATGCAGTCATTGTTAAGCTTGTCATCTTCTGATGTATCCAGGGATCCTGCAAAGTATAGAATGCACTGAGATGCACCTTGGTTGGCTAGTCTATCTGCCACTTTGTTCGTTGTCCTTCTTACGTGCTTGAAGGTTAAACTATGGGGAGTTTGTAGCTTTTCCTCCAAAGATTCCAGCCTGCTAAGTAGCCTCCAGCTCGTGGCTACCTTGACAGCTGGCGTACCTGCCTGAATTCTTTGGGCAGCATTGATAAGAATTAAGGAGTCTCCCTCTACTTCCAAAGGGAAGTATCTGTTCTGTTCTGCAAGGCATAAGCCCCTCCATAATCCTTCTAATTCAGCTACATTGTTGGTGTCTTTGCCTAGCGAGCCATAGAAGATCTGCATTATTTCCCCTGAGTGATTTCTGAAAAGTCCTCCATAGCCCGCGAGCCCTGGATTGCCTTTGGCTGCACCATCGAAGTTTAACTTGTAGGTAGCATAAGCTGGAGGGGACCAGCTGGTAGGAGAGGCGCTGCTGTTAGAGGTTCGGGTACTTTCCTTCGGTATTGCTGAGAGGTTTATGTTCCATGCCTTCAGAATCCTGCATTCCGTTGGGGAGTCTGGCATATCTGCATCTGACCAGGATTTGATGGCAAGTGTTTCTTGCAGGTGTTTGTTTAAGATTAGCCATAAGGCCTCGATGGACCGGGAAGAATTGTTAAAAATTCTATGGTTTCTTTCCTTCCAAAGAGTCCAATATATGAATCCTGGTAAGAGGCTCCACAGAGAGTTGAGAAGCTGACTCTTGAAGGGGGTTTTGGCCCAATTCCTTAAATTCTCGGTTATATCTTCTGTCCTGGCTTCTGATCTCATATTGCAAGTTTCAACTTTCCTCCATATTTGCGCTGCTAGCGGACAAGTTTCCATGAGATGACCGATTGTCTCAGAGTGAGTGTTGCAATTTGGGCATCTTGATGGCCCTACGAATCCGCGCTTTACCAGGTTGTCCCATGTGAGTATTCTTCTTTTGCTGAGCAGCCATAGGAAGGTAGAGATTTTGGGCCATAATCCTGGTTGCCAGATCTTTTCCCAGATGTGGTCCTTATTGATCTGATTGTCGGTGTATCTGAGCTGGTGGGCCTCTTTGGTGGTGAATGTACCTTTAGGCTTATGGCCCCATCTGAGGCGATCCTGATGAGTGGAGTATCGAATTCTTCTGTATGATAATTCTTGATCTATGTCCTCATATGTTTCTCCTAGCCAATCTCTCTGCCAGAGACTGGCTTTCTTCCAGGTTCTGAAGTCGGGACTTGCTGAATGTTGCCAAAATTGATGAACATGAGTAAGGTGTGCTTGCTGCATCTGCTCTTGCCAGAGAGGCTTGTGAAATACTGTAGCGAGCCTGGGGAGCTGCTGCCACGAGTCCTCCCAAAATCTTGCCGTATTGCCGGAGTGTATTTCCCAGAAACTATGTTCTTGAATGAACTTGCTGTGGGGTTTGGCTGCGTTCCATATAGGTGATCCTTGAGTAGTGGAGTTGATTCGGATTAAATCATTCCATTGACTGCCTGGTGCATATTTGGCCTGCCATATTTTGGCCCAAGGTGAGTTGGGCTTGGTGATCCAGTTCCACCACATTCGAGCTCCCATAGTATTGTTGCTCTGTATAGGGTCTCGCAGGCCCAAGCCCCCTTCTGACTTGGGTTTGCAGACGTCCTGCCAATTTACAAGCGCCCATTTCCTGTTCAAGCCAGATGACCCCCAAAGGAAGTTACGCTGAAGATTGCGAATAGATTTTAGAACCCATTTTGGGGCGGCCAAAAGTGAAAAGAGGTACAAAGGCATGGCTTGAAGGACCGATTTGATCAGAACAAGCCTGCTGGCAATGTTGAGAGCTCGGAATGTCCAAAGGGAGAGTTTGGATTCAAGCTTATCTAGAAGAGTCTGCCAGGAGGAATGCTTTATAGCTGCAGCGGCCAGGGGAGCCCCTAAGTAGGTCGACGGAAGCTTGGAAATAGTGAATTGCAATATTCGGGCAATGTTCCTTTGAGTGGAGGGGGGAGTGTTAAAGAAGTAGAGCTGGGATTTCGAGGCATTGATGGAGGTACCTGAAGCTTTGGAGAAAATGGAGAGCAGAGATTTAAAGACAGAGGCTTCTTGCGAGGATGGGTGTCCAAATAGCATGGTATCGTCAACAAACTGCTGGTGGGATTGAGGTGGAAGGCCATGAACAGAGATGCCTTTGAGCATTTGAGAGGAGACAGCTGCCTTTAGCAATCTACCCAGCCCTTCGGCCATAAGGACAAAGAGGAAAGGCGACAAAGGGTCCCCTTGTCTTATGCCCCTAGATGGCCGAAAGGGATAGGAAGGAGAACCGTTTAACAGAACTGAAAAGCTTGGAGAGGAGATCAAATTGGTGATCCATCTTGTCCAAGTGTGACTGAAGCCAAAAGCTATAAGCATTTTTTGTATATAGTTCCAACTGAGCTTGTCAAATGCTTTAGATAAATCTAGTTTTAGAAGCATACCTGGCTTTTTTAGAATCTTGAGAGAGTGAATCACCTCATTTGATAAGATGATGCCATCCATGATCTGCCGCCCTTCAACATAACCTGTTTGTTCCGGCGAAATGAGTAAGGGCAGGAGAGGTTTGAGCCGATTTGCGATGACCTTGGTGATGAGTTTGTATATGACATTGCATAAAGCGATGGGTCTATAGCTTTCAGGCTTACTTGGTTCAGCACATTTGGGGACTAATGCTATAAAGGTAGTATTGAGGGCTGGAAGAATCCAATGCATGCTTCTTGATTCTTCCACCAGTTCCCAGACCTCTTCTTTGATTAGCTCCCAAAATTCATGGTAGAAATTGGCGGTGAATCCGTCTGGCCCAGGGGCTTTGCCATCCTTGAGCTGGTTCATTGCCTCTTCAATTTCTTTTAGAGATGTGGGCTGAAGCAATTTGTTGTTGTGCTCTTCAGTTATTATTCGAGGAATATGCTGAGTGATGGCTCTAATTTCTGCGTCCCTGTTTCCTTCCGGCTCTTTAAGGATGTCTTGAAAGTAGTTTGTTAATTCCTTTTCCATGTCTTCGTGGGCTTCGACTCGCTCTCCTTGTTGGTTGTTGATGAAGGTGATGTTATTGTGCATGCGCCTTTGGATAGCTGTCCTGTGAAAAAATTTTGTGTTCTTTTCTCCCTCTTTTAGCCAGCTGATTCGTGATTTTTGTCGCCAGAGTATTTCTTCTTGTTTCCTCCGTTCTTCTATTTGATGCCAGAGGATTTGCTCTTGTTGGGACTGTTCCTCTGTTCGGCCTTCTTTGATGATGTCTTGCTGTAGTGCTTCCATTTGCTTTTCCAACCTTTGTCGATTCTCCTGTATGTTGCCAAATTGTGTTCTATTCCAATTCTTGAGGACTTGCTTTAAGTTTTTTAACTTTTGCTGGAATTGATACATTTTGGCTCCTTCTGGTGGCCTGTAGGACTTCCATGCCTCTTCTACTATTTGCTTGAATTTTGGGTTTGTAAACCAGAAGGCTTCAAAGCGGAAAGGCCTATTGCATCGTGTACCGGGCCTAGACCATTGAAGCATTATGGGCCAGTGGTCCGAACCTCCGTGGGGCAAAATTGAGGCATTGAAGTCTCCTCCTAGATGGATTGCATTATCTGAGAGGAGGAACCTGTCTAGCCTAGAGGCAATATGATTGGTGCCGCTGCGCTTGTTAGTCCACGTAAAGATCCCATTGGTGGTTGGAATATCCATTAAGTGGTTGTCCTGTATAAAATCTCTGAGTCCTTTGCTATCATTTTCTAATCTTGTTCTTCCGCCTGTCTTCTCCTCCAGCGATTGTATGATGTTGTAGTCTCCTCCACTAATCCAGAGCGGGAACTGTCTGTGCTCATTTAAACTGGAGATCGTGTTCAACAGATCCAATTTCTGCTGTATGCTTTGCGGAAAGTATACATTTGAAAGGTGCCCGTGGATATTTGTTCCTATTAGATGAAAGGATGCTTGAATGAGGAAATGGGTGGCATGGAAGTCGTAAAGAGTAAGAATCTGTGGATTCCATAGTATGGCTAATCCACCCGAAGCCCCTGAGGCATCTACTGACATTGAGCTGCTGCCGGCCCAAATCTTGTTTCGTGCTTTTGGTTTCTTGAAGAAAAACTATAGAAGGTTTTTCTTGTTGAATCAAGTTCTTGATCATCCTGATTTTTGAGGGGCTGTTGAGTCCTCTCACATTCCAGGAGATAAGTTTCATGGTAACTGGGTTGTAGGTTTGTAGTACTTGGTCAGCTTAGGGAATCTCCCTGATTCCATAAGCAATTCTCCCACTGCAATGGTTCGCTGCAGATCCGTTTTGCGTCCCCTCTTCTTGGTTTCTTTGAGATTCTTTTTTACATCCCATGGACTTCCTCCCTGTATGCCTAGATTTTTGTTGTGCTGTACCTTGGCTAGGACTCCTTCCAGCCGATCTATTTGCCAGGGAGGAATGGTATTGTATTCCTTTTGCTTGCAGGCTGTTTCAAGTTTTAGGATATCAATCCCTTCTAGGATAATGTTCTCCGGATCTTGTTCCATGTTGCTAGGGGTATTTTGCTCCTCTTCCTCTGTGGTATTCTGAAGGCTTAGCGCTAATGCTGCATCTACATCCATGGCAGAGGTTGGTTGTTTGGATACTAATACTGATTTCCCTTTGCCATCAGATGGGTCGCTGGGATCTGAAGCTGCCTTTGAGATGTCTTCAAAAGGTGGGAGAGGAGATTGCAAGGAGCTTAGATTGACCGTATGCTCGTGGGCTTGGGGATTGAAGGATGATGAGGGCTGAGAGTCAGAAGCCAAAGGCTCCCCACTGGGAGGTTCTTGGTTGGCCAGAGGAGAAAACTTGTTCCTAGAGTCTAATCTGGTAGTGATTTCTGGGGCTGCCTGACTCTTCTTGGTATGCCTGCGGCGGTTGGGGATTATGGTGAAGCCTTCCGAATCGGTCAGTGTTTCAGAGGGAAAGGCTTTGGATTGCTGATTGAGAGGGCAATCCCTGAACAGGTGCCCATGCACATGGCATTTGCGGCACCGAAAAGGGATGTGTTCATAATCAAGAGTTTGGTTCCATTCAAAATCATCGTGAAAGAGACTTACCGAGTCTGCCAGAGTCTTGGTGAGGTGCATCT
This sequence comes from Pinus tabuliformis, assembly GCA_031772625.1. Classification (NCBI taxonomy): domain Eukaryota; kingdom Viridiplantae; phylum Streptophyta; class Pinopsida; order Pinales; family Pinaceae; genus Pinus; species Pinus tabuliformis. Next base: position 397,012,303 of record CM062815.1, read on the forward strand.
TGACGCAGATCCGAGCATAGGATGTGTATTTGCGCTTTTTTGTTTCCTCAGCGACTTTGATGAAGGTCCCCAGTCTGTTGCCAATGTCTGCAAGCGTTTCTTCCTTCCAGTATTCCACAGGGAGGGAGTACATTCTGATCCATACTGGAGCCCAACTGAAATCTTCTTTATCAGGGTTAAATCGTGGCTTCCATTCTGTGAGGTACAGTCCTGATGAGTTGAAGAAGTAAGGGCCACCCTCGAATACCTTGGATTTGTCCTCTAGACAGTTAAATATGGCTGTGAAGAAGCCTTTTGGACCCAGTTGCAGTGTAACTTGTCCCTTAGGTTTCCACTTTGATGCGATCCATCCGTTCAGGGCTTTTTCTGTCGGCCAGAAGCCCAGAAATTTTCCGATCAAGGCATGGTCCTGCATGTACTGTATTTCTCCATTGATTCGATGACTGGGCAGTTCTATCTTGATGCGTTCTGCCGCCTTTGGAATGCAAGTAGCCGAAGTCGCCTTTGGCTGTGACGAAGAGGCGTTTTGGCGCTTTTCAGTTTCTGAGTCTGTGGCTGCAGGCTGATCTGCATGGATCTCGTTGTCATTGGTCCTTTGGCCTTCTTGCTCTTTTTCGAGATTTGTACCAGGAGGAGTCAGCGGGGTTTTGTTCATCTTCTCGCCGGCCGTAGGGGCATTCGAAGGAGGGGGGGCAGAGCCCGCCCCTCCTGCTGGCTGTGCCATGGAAGGCCTTCAGCAGTGGACTGGCAGTGTAGCGTGATTCGTCAGGTACGAGTAGGGTTGCAGGGTTCAGAAAATGGCTGCAGGCGCGCAGGCATCCGTAGTAGGTCAAAGCTCCAACCAAGGATCAACAAGCTTTCTCAAATATAATCAAATTAACTACGATATGTCAACTCTGCTTATATATTAATCATCAAATCGAACAACGTTACAATGAGTTGTGTCTTCTCAACAACGAGAGTCTGCAAATAAAATTATAGTTCAGAATAATACTCGTTCCATCTCCATCTCCCCCTATCCTATCCTATTCCATCATGAGTAATCCATCATCACTCTTGAATCTCTAATTTTGATTCCTCAATTCCATCCTCTCCCTTCTCTGATCTCTGTTCTGATTTAAATACACAGAGAGCAGAGAGCGGTTACAACTGTGATGATTACAACATGATTTCTATTATAAAATTGGATTTTTTCCAACCAATTGATCAATAAGAAAATATATTTCCATTCATCTTTCAACAAGAGCAAGGCGAATTTGGCTTTGCAGCTGAGATTTGGAAAACGGCCACATAGTAAATCTGAGAAAATTGTGCTCAAAGAACCCTGCGTTTCTCTCAATACAAGCCGAATTTGGGCAAACCGTTCTTTTCTAAAGTTAATTTGGTTCGTTTTGGACAAAACCCATGTTCCGGATTTTCCATATTCTTCTTCATTTGCTCAAAATCTCAACGGCAAAACTGTCACTTCTTATTCCAGCGAGTTTATGAGTTGGCACTTTTAATGATCAAATCTTCAATCTGGAAATTATCTTGGAGGCTAAAAATGGTGAATAATGTTACAAACAATTTATTAAAACTATCATTGATAAAATCATGCATAATCATCAATTTATTAGAAATAAAGGAGAATAAATAATATTTTTACATAAGAGCATAAATCATTGTAAAATAGAATTATATGATAAATTATGATAAATGACGTGATGAAGAATGGTAGAAATGGGTGGAATAAGCATTCAAAAGTGATAATAATAATGGCATATTAACGGCCCAACAGCTATGAGGAGCCAAGTGGGAAGAGTATTCATTAAAATATATGAGGTCAATATCATGTGAATATGAATTTATATTGTATGCTTCTATTATTCCTATGCTTATGTTATGGACAGGTTATACCGAGGGATACAACAACAAAATGAAAGCAGTGTGGTCTGCAACATGCTAGGATAAGCATGGATAAGACACTAAAAGCAAGGTTTCTTGGTAAGGACAATGTTGTTTTGGATGTGTGGTACTATTGTTGTGCATATGTTGTACATGTTGCATCTATGATGTGTGCACATGCGATGTGGTGTATATATAGTGTGTGTGCATGTTACTTATGCAATATTATGTACATGATGGTACATATAATGTTGTACGAATATTGCATATGGTGTTGTGTGCATGATTGGATATGCAATGTTGTGTACAAATGATGCTATGTACATGTTGGATATGCAGTGCTATGTATAGGTGGTGTTGCGTGCATGTTGTACATGTGGTGCTATGTACATATGGTGTTGTGTGCATGTTGTGTTGTGTACATGTTGTACAAGTGGCGTTGTGTGCAGGCGGTGTTGTGTAGATGTCATGCATGTGGCGTTGTGTGCATGTGGTTTCGCGCACATGTCGTGCATGTGGTACTGCGTACATGTGGTATTGTATACACGTTGTACAATGGTGCAATGTATATATGGTGTTATGTACACATTGTGAAGGTGGTGCCGTGTACATGTGATGATGTGCACATGTTGTGTAGGTGGTTCTTTGTACATATGGTACTGGTGTACGTGTGGTATTGTGTGCATGTCATACATGCTATGTTGAAGGCATGTGGTACTAGGTGCATGTATTGCATGTTGTTGTATGTCGTGTGTGGTTGTATGTGTGTGAATCACACTATGTGTATGTGCACATGATTGAGGAGAAGGCACTGGGTGTTTGTCTAGTGTGGCAACCGATCCGAAGTGCGTATAGAATAAAGACAAAGGTAGAAGCTAAGGATTCATGAAAGAATAAGTATCATCATCTTTTTTAGTTTTATCATGCATGTGATTTATGATTATGGTATATGATGATTATATGTGATCTATCATTTTGGTTTATGATGGTTACATGTAATTTACGATTTTGATCTATGATAGTTATGTTTTGAGCTATCCTGATGTGATATGTTTATTCATGATGATTTGGTCAAAGATGCTAGTTTGACTTGTTGTGACAGGAAGTAAACAGGATTGCAATTATACCTTATCGACGAGCTACCAATGAGGTATGATTTGAAGCTATTTCAATTTATTTTGAATGTAATGGAAGTTATGTGCTTAGTACAGGAAGCATGAAAATGCTTAGTTGGATGGTTGAAATTGACTATAAGAATTAGTAGCAACAGTGAAAGAATTTGGAACAGGCAAAAATATGCTAATAGAGTACTTCAGGGGTAGGCCCATTGTGGGACATTGGTACCCAATAGTGTCCATTGATTTCCATAAGAATGTTATGAATGCTATGATGGTTTTGAGGTAGATATATGCCTTGGTTGTTTGATCTTCCGATGCGAAGAATCCTTACCAAGGGATGGATCACCCAGGATAGGGGATGCCAGGGAATTTGGAAGGTGAGTGACTACATGGAAGGGGTGATAGAATTCCCCAAAGGACTATGTAGAGGAGAAGGGAAGGTCGGGGATATATTTTTTTTGGTCATGAGCATTTCCAGATGGAATCATATGCACATTGGGAGTGCTCCCTAGAATAATGAGACGGTAATTGTTCGATGAGAGGACAAGTGGCGCAGGATTGTAGTGCTGGACATTGGATGCAACTTTGACTGTGGTAGTGGATTCTGGACTTCCTGGAAAGGAGGTGAATCCTGGTATTACTTTGAGGGTGGAGGCGTGAGCCTATGGATTCCCTTGTTGTAGATGTAGACGTCATATCATTTATTTGTTGGTTTAGCAAATGTGCGTATGTGTATATGTGGTTAATGTAAATACCATAATGAGCTATGTTATAAAGCTCTAATATGTGGTATGGTTGTTATCTAGTAAGGTTGTCATGATGTTTTTCTTTTGAGTAGGTTATTCATTGTGAATACTACAATGAGTTATGTTATAAAGCTCCATGGGAAATATGTTTTGTTTTTAATAGTATTGTTGGTTAAAGGTGTCATTGAACACCGAGGACAGTGTCCGCCAATCGGGAGGGTTCTGTAATAGCCCTCGTAAAAATTCCATGTAAAAATATATAAGACCACGGTTGATGGGACACGTATTCCAAGCTGAATGGTGGGCAAGACATCCTAGTGTGGGTGTTCATTTGGTTGTTTATGGCTAAGGAAATTGGAAAAGGAAATGGCTAAGGCTTTGGAAAGGAAAAATGGCATTTTTGGCACATTTATTTATGAAAATAATGGAAAATCAGATAAAAGGAAGGTAAAAGATCAGAGGTTGTGTGTGAGGAGGAAATTGAAGGAAAATAACAAAAAATGAAGAAAATAAAGGCCTTATTGATAAAAAGGCTTCTAACGATCAGTTGGTAACCTTTTTTCAGTTGAGTTTTGGAGCTTTCTCATTATTCTCTCTATCTCTCTCACTCTTGGACACTTACAGTTTTCTTGGAGCAATTTTGGCATTGGATCAAGAAAGGAAAAGAAGGCAAGAGGAAGCAAACATCAAGCAGGGAAAGGCAAGATCAAGCAGCTATAACAAGATTCATTGCAGGTATCAATTTGCATATGTATTTTCCTTGCTAGATTTGGCATGCATGGTATTGCATGTGGTTCTTTTGTTGTTGTGGCATGGTTTTTGCTAGGTGTAACTGTGTTTTTAGACTAGCCTTGCCATTTATGGATAGTCATGATGTGATGGGGTTCTCATGTTTTAGTTGAGCTGGATTTCCAGATGGATTCAAAGTTGAGTGGGGTGGATCTCCGAATGATAGAGCACATGGCCTAGTGGTCCTTGAACATGACTGTGGATCACTGTAAAGCCACTAGCCTAGTGACCCCTATTCCAGACTGTGGGTTGCGGTAAAGCCAGGATTGTGTTGCCTCGGTGGGCCTAGGAATCCTTTCCGGTCAATGACATGATATACAGTAAAGCCAAGAGGTAGTTTTCTCTCTGTTGGGCCTCATAATCTCGGGTTTTGGATATACATTAAAGCCTGGAGAGTGGGTCTCGGTTTAGGGCCTAGTGATCCAGGTTTGGATTGTAGTAAAGCCTAAGAGACTAGGAGACAGGAAAATTCCTCACGGTGTAGGTAGAGAAATCTGGTGGCCTCCATGCTCGTTTGGCCTAGTGACTGGGTAGAGATTACAGTAAATCCTGTAATGATGTGTTCATTGTGTTGGCCTAGTAATCCGAGATGGATTACGGTAAACCCTAGTTTCAATTTATGAGGGTGAGGTGGTTTAGCCTCAGTATGCCCTGGTTGGTTCTTTTGGTTTGAGTGCCACATTCATGCTTGGAATATGGCACGAGGGTGAACGACTGAAGAGAGATTTGTCTTAGCCATTCTATGGTCGGGTGGAACGTGGAAGTCCCATCTCGGGCTAGGTTTTTACATCATTAATGAAAGGTTATTTCTCCTTTTATTTATATGAGTGTTTTGATGGATTATATGTGGTCTATATGGTTGTATTTTCATGAGTATTTTTGTTGTTATTATGTTCGTTATATGTGTGTTTTATGACAACAACTATGTATGGCTCTCAGAATGTTTTTACTTGTAAATGAATGGACAATGTATCTATGACTTAATGGATGGGATGACAGTTAAAGTGATAAGGAAATAATGGTTCATGGTGAATCTCAAATAAGTATGAGACCCCTATGCTCAGATCTATTATTTACACCTATAGGTTGCATATTTACTAAGTGTTTGACAAAATGTCTATCATGGTTAGGCTTGGTTAGGTCAATCCCTTGATCAAGTTTCATGTTATAGGCTTTTCCTTGGTGTCATTTAATGTCTTGGAAAGTATCATCAAGTTCTAGGCATTGGTTTGGAGACTAGCCCTGAAAAAGTGCCTTAAATCTCGCAGTCTCTGTCACATAATTGGCTGAAAAAGGTTGTAGTCTCTCCCTTACAGGCATTGTGGGAGTGACTATAGGGTTCCAGTCGTATCCATTGTTATAGACATATTTGGGCGCTGCAACCACGATCACATATGTCCATAAACCAAGGGCTTCTAAATCCATAAAAGTGTTGTTTCATACCCTAAAGGAGCAAGGTCAGCTGATTACATCATCTCCCAGAAGTTCTCCATGAAAAACTACTCAGAACTGGTCAAAGCAGGACCATACAGACTGCCCAGTGCTAAGGGTGCGATGCATCTCACCTGCCACATGAAAAAAGTGTGATGCATACTGGAAAGCCCTTCTGTAGGGTGCGATGAGCGAGAGTAGACAAATGGCACAAGCAGTTTGCTAGGTGGAGACCCTGAGAATCTTCTAGAAGCTGCTCATTTGACACTTGCCTCTCTGAATTCGCCCAAGGATGAGTAAGAGATCATGAAATCTCCAAGTGGAACCAAGAACTATCAGAGAGATGACACTAATCAAAATCCCAGAAGCTGACTCACCCACCTGCAAACATCTATATATGGATCCCTCATCCAAGAGATCCAGAGGCTGGAATTTTGTAATTTGCAAGGAAGTGCTGTTGGTTTCTCTTTGAAGACATTGTTGGGTGATCTTGCTTTGTATGAGGTGAAGAGGGCTTTCAAGCTGGGAGGATGGTGCTGGGTCAGACCAAGTGGTTGTAATCCTCTCTTCTACTACTTCTATCAATAAAGCTATTTGAGTTTTCCTCCATATTCTTGTGTATCTCTGAATATTGTGTTGATATATGCATTTGTATGGTCAATATATATCTGATCCTATATTGTTTACAGTGATAGATCTCTATGCTTTGATGGTATTATGCTGTTGTGACTCTACAAGTGCTCTTTGAAGCGGGACAAGTAAGGAAGCAGTGGTGAGATTCTGTCGAAGGGGAAAGGAAACAAGCAAGGAACCAAGCGAAAGACTGAGGTTGGTACTCTATGCTTCTTTCTCATCTATCTCTCGTAAAGGAAAACACCAGTGACTTTAGTTTGTTTGTTTCTAAGATAGCTACCCATCTTAGTGGGACTAGCAATTCTGAATAGACACTAGTTTTCCCGATAACAAAATGGCGACTCCACTAGGGAGAGAATAGTTTGATTGTTTGTCTCTATTTGTTTGATTCATAAACCACAGACGGAGCCTGAAGTTAAGCCAGCTAGCCTTCGAACTGCGTTTGCTATGCAAGTGCAAAGTAGATCAACGCTGCTTCAATCAATCTCCGGGTTTGTTTATGAACTGAATAATTGACTTGCAAACATCCTAAGCGCCCTATAGGTAGCTCAAGTAACCTCATTAGATCAGCCCCTATAATTTGTAGTTACTGACTATCATTAGCTCGGCTTAAATCCCTGAACTAAGCTGCAAACTATGACCAAAAAACAAGTTAAAGTCTCGTTCCTGGACCATCGTATTGTCTCCTTTTGGCAGACTGGATGCATCGCACCTCCCGTGTGCAGTAGGTGGGATGCATCCCTGTTTCTCTGTATTACAGGTGTGATGATCAGGTAAGACTGTTTCTGCCTCCAGATTTTGGTTTTTTCTTCACTGCCTTCAGCTTTATTAAGGAGTTTTGCTGTCTGTGATCAGTATACCACTATTGAAACCCCCTTCCTTTTCATTATTCAACCTCCAGTATACAAAGAATTGTGAATGTTTTTATGTATTTTTCACCATTTACAGTTGTCCTTTACAAATAGTAGCTTAATCAAACTGTCGTCTTTTGATTTGAAAGTGTCACAAGTGTCATTTTCAGTCAGAGAAAAGAATCCTCCTCTTTTTGATAGTCAATTACACTGTTACACTTGTATTTGATCTGAATTTATAGTATTTCAAGTGTCGAAAGAAGTTTTTGATTCAAAATCACAAAGTGTCGTTTTGCCTTCCTGTCGTTTTTGAAAAGAAAATCGTTAGTATTGTCGCTTTGAAAGAAGAGATAATTCAGATTTGTATTTAGCATTCTTTTTGTCATTCACACATTAAGAAAGCGGAAAACAAATACATACATGTGCATTTGCATTTAGATTGCTTATTGATTTAGGATAGTGCATTTAGTGTGTGCTCTCTGCTCTATGTTGAAAGGATTTCGCTTCTCTTTCCTTAGTAGCTAGGATTTTCATTGCAAAAAAGAAGAGTAAACGACTGTTTATCATCTTAGATTGCATATTTAGGAGTTGTATATCTACATCACGCGGTGAACCTTAAAGGCAAACTTCTTAAGAAAGATCAACTGTAAAATAAATTCAATGAACATAAAAATGCTTTGGAACCTAACGCACAACATCTAGAAGTCTAGGCTAGAGACGTATTCCGGCGTCGTAAAGCCTGGTAACTGTCGCTTTCATCGTAGGTTGGGTGATTCCTCCTCTTTGAGATGAAAAGTGCCAGTACAGACTTGTTCTCCCACGTACCGTCGAGTATATATTGGGAGACCACAATAGGATATATCCTTTATCCTTAGGAAGCGTGTTTGCCGCCCTATCGATCGCAATGCACTGAACACAACATTCGGGAAGATTGACTGCCGTATCGTAAAAAGTATTCTGCAGTTTTGCGATTGGTTTGGTAATCCCTCTGTCTAGATTTCCAGAGTAGTCTCTTTCTTTCCTTTTCAGACTTCTTAATGGAAAAGGTCCATATGAGCACTTGTCACTTCAGGCTCATTAAAAATCGAAGGTGACTAGAGTCATCTTTAGCTTTTTCTCGACTCTTAAAAATTGAAAAAGCAAGTTGTGTCAAAGCGTCTAAAATTTATTTTAAACGGAATAACGTCACTGTTCCCCCATTGATCTTAGGTTGAGAAAATGGAGTCCACCAACCAAGGATTTCCCCTTGGGGGAAATCCTAGTCCTTTCTCCTCTTGGGGAGATGTTGGTGCACCTCATATGGCCACATTGTCCCTTCCAGGACTGACAATTGGCCTGCCAGTATGGCTTTTCTCGACCTCTGTCGTTCAAAGCACCGTGATTCCTAAACTATCCAATCAGCAACTGGATGATACTAGAGTTTCTACTTTGTTTGTTTCTCCCTCTCCTTCTTCCTCTTCTATTGGTGAAGATAGTAAAACTAAAAACCAAGTAACTGAGAAGAAGAAGAAAGGGAAGGAGAAGAAGAAGAAGGAGCCGACGACAAAAAGGGGCAACCGTACATCGTCCAATGAAAATCCACACACTACACCATCCAAACCTAAATCTCCATGTGTCATATGCAGAGGGGACCACTATCATCAAGATTGTCCTTGCATCCCACAGATCTTAAGGGACTGGTCTCCCCGCTTGCACAATCCGGTGTCGTCAACCTCTGACGATCATGTTGAGAGTACACCGTCAACTAGTGAAAACGAAGTCATCAGACAGAAAGGAAAATCTAAATTTCCTTGCAGACTGTGTGAAGGCGATCATGCCCTCCACCGTTGTCCCTTCCTAGACGAAGCTAAAAGAGTCTTGGATAACCGTCCTGCATCACCGCAGCGACTTCCTCCTGGATACAAGAAACTCTTGCCAAGTCCATTGCTAGTTGAAAATCTGACTGACACACCTTTGTTTTCGGTTGAAGCACCTATCATTGAAGATAAACCCTCTGAGTCCACATCGGACCAAAGTCAACAAGTTGAGATGGCAGTCGACCCCATCTTGTCTTCAGAGGATTTACCTTCAGATGATACAATCACCGAAGAGAATGAGAACGACACCATTCAAATTATTTTCGTAAACACAAACTCCGATGAACATGGGGGAAATCTACCCATTCCTTTACCGCAGGAAGGAAGTTCGTCAGAGTTATATCTGGCCGTTTATTCGGTCCCACCTCCAAGCAACCTAGTCGTCTCCTTCGATTGGAATCTACTAGGCAGACCCCATCTACCATCTAATGTACCATTCCGAATCATAGTGCAAACTTACAGAATGGTCATGGTTGGAACCATCATATATGAAGGGGCTTCTGTGAGTATCCTTTCCTCAACTGCTTGGAAAGCGCTTGGTTTGCCATCGCTTTTGCCTGAGATGCGAAATATGACAGGTTTCGACAAAGGAACCAGTTGACCGTTAGGGATCCTTCCAAATTTGCCTATAACTTTGAGAAGGAAAACCATTTATCTGAATGTAATCATAGTCCAAGGACCTTTAGATTAAAATCTACTCCTTGGGCGTGACTACATTTATAGCATGGGAGCCGTTGTCTCCTCACTCTTTCGAGTGATGTGTTTTCCACATGAAGGCAGAGTGGTCCAGCTCATAGACCAACTTTCATTCCCCAGTTTGCACATAGCCAATAGTCAAATGCCATCCCTGACAGGTATTTTTGCACAAGGAATGTCTCATTAATCTCCAGTCCGTCCACCTGATGAGCGTGAGTGATTCGGTGGTTGTGACTGAAACCCAGGGGGGATGCACCCTGGTCTGCTTCGGCAGAAAAAATCTTCAGGTATAGGGTGGTTTTCCGCGGAGAATATATGACTAGTCTGACACACCCGTCTATTTAGGAAAATGGGATTAGATCGGAATAAGATACCTCCGTCAGAAGGTATGCCTTTCCTGACAGAACAAATGTTTTGTCTGCAAATTGAAGGGTAACCTGGAAACTCTACTTCACTATACCTGGGGGTATGCGAACCTTTTTGCATGAAAGTGAAAAATGACCATTTATTTTCTCAGTTTGTAGATTCTTAACCCTTTAAAATCGTAGGATTGGTCATTCTTAACTTACATAATAAAAGGAGTTGGAGCAAAATTTTGAATGGTGCAAGCTCCCTAAAAAATGAACCTATCGATGAGACATCCTTATTATACGACTGGCACGAGCAGTTTTACGCGAAGTTAAAGCTCGTTAAAAAATAAACCTAGCAATGAGCATATGTTCCACCAGAGTTTAATCTCAATAAAAAATGAACCCACCTCCGGTAAATAACCATTGCGAATGCATTATCATCAGCTTTTGAGCCTTGGTCGTGTTCTTAATATCACCTCTGCTGTTTTAGCCGATCATACGCCTCCATTTGATTGTTTACCCCTTTTGAGGAACAGCTGCGACGAGTGATTCTGTTAGCCATCTTCTTAACACTGTCATGATTAGAAAGTTCCAACCCTTACTTGGAACCAGCTGCTACCCGAATATATCACTCGTTCCTCAAAAAAACGAGTCTCCTTTAAGATCTTTTCATCTGACTCATAAAATATGAAAATATTGTCGAGCAATTGGCCTCTCCAACTTGTTAAAGTGATTGGAAGTGCCATCCCTTCTCTAGATTTTAATCTTTTTGGACCTAAGGGATTATGACACAAAAAGATCGAGCGTTTGTCTTGTTCGGCTCGTTAAAACTATTGAAAAGTCATCCCTTTCGCATTGTTTTATACTTTTTCGAACTTAAGGGATTATACTACGAAAAAGGAATATTGGAGTTTCCTTTCCGTCTCTTTTCAGACTCTCTAAAATTGAAAAGGACCGAGTTATCCTTGTCGTTAAACTCGTTAAAACAATAGCGACAAACTTGTCCATTCAGACAAGAGCGAGTTTCATTGTCGCTAGGCTCGTTAAAACATAGCGACGGGTTTGCCTGAAGGGAAAATTATAGAACAAGCATATGTTATCCTCCTTAAGCTTGAAAAAAATAAAGAGGTATTGGTCAGAAATGACTGGGGAAAATTGGGAAGAAAACTTGAAGAAGCTTTATTGGTAGCAGGTCGCTCTTGAACATGACACTTTCACTCCATCGCCATGATTGAGTCGGGTTGGGTATTCCGTTCACCGGTCATATTACCATTGGTCCACCGTACCATCCACTGTTGGGGTTAATGCTACCAATCCATTTCAGTGTCGCCGATATGTTCAAGAGAAGTCGCTCAGAGAATTTACCTACCCAGCTTGTGTCTCATCCGCTGCAATACCTTCACGCTTCATTCTTTCATGACCGCCGCCCTGAACCTTATATCATCAGATCGTTTTCACCTCTACCAAATCATTTGCTCCGTTCCGTGTCGTAGATGTGGGATTCATTAATGCCCTCCTACGACGGGTCACTTCTTGTCGACATCATCTCATTATCCAAGAAGCCGACCTAGCAACAACCCTTTTAGTACTTTGAAGCTTGCATGCCTCAATGGCAAGCTTCTCACTTCTGGCGATAGGTTCACATTAATGGCCTTCGACCGAAAGATTTTGCGTGGTGTTCGACATCGACTCATGTATTCACACCACGTGAATTGTACTGCAATACCTTGAGGGTCATCATCATCATCATCGGTGATTCCTCTCGCACCTGTTAACAACTTACATCATTGGCTGGTAATCAGGCGATGTCTTTCCATGTTCGACGTCAGAACATCTTTTCACATGGACCGAATTGTACTTTTGGGCGAAGATTGAACGAGTTTTGAAGACCCCGGATCTAGTTCCATCCATCTGGGCTGCAATATATTCAGGAAAATAAAGACATCAAATGTACATCATTGTTGCACAGATAATCATCCAAACTAAGGGATGATGACTCTACCAGAATCATCAGTCTGCACACAGACGGTTGTTTGTCCTATGTACATGAAAATGAATTTATCAAAGCTGAGCATGGGAATGCCCGCCTCAGCTAGATCATGAAAATATTATGAAGATAATTATTTCTATTGTATCTTATTATAGGTCACCTTCCAATTCGAAAAACCTCGGATCCTCATTATAAAGCATTTCACTCGACATCAAAAAAATTTACGACATCATGCTTTAGGGGGAAACTGTTATAGACATATTTGGGCGCTACAACCCGGATCACATATGTCCATAAAACAAGGGCTTCTAAGTCCCTAAAAGTGTTGTTTCATACCCTAAAGGAGCAAGGTCAGCTGATTACATCATCTCCCAAAAGTTCTCCATGAAAAACTACTCAGAACTGGTCAAAGCAGGACCATACAGACTGCCCAGTGCTAAGGGTGCGATGCATCTCACCTGCCACATGCAAAAAGTGCGATGCATACTGGAAAGCCCTTCTGTAGGGTGCGATGAGTGAGAGCAGACAAATGGCACAAGTAGTTTGCTAGGTGGAGACCCTGAGAATCTTCTAGAAGCTGCTCATTTGACACTTTCCTCTTTGAATTCACCCAAGGATGAGTAAGAGATCATGAAATCTCCAAGTGGAACCAAGAACTATCAGAGAGATGACACTAATCAAAATCCCAGAAGCTGACTCACCCCCCTACAAACATCTATATATGGATCCCTCATCCAAGAGATCCAGAGGCTGGAATTTTGTAATTTGCAACGAAGTGCTGTTGGTTTCTCTTTGAAGACATTGTTGGGTGATCTTGCTTTACATGAGGTGAAGAGGGCTTTCAAGTTGGGAGGCTGGTGCTGGTCAGACCAAGTGGTTGTAATCCTCTCTTCTACTACTTATATCAATAAATCTATTTGAGTTTTCCTCCATATTCTTGTGTATCTCTGAATATTGTGTTGATATATGCATTTGTATGGTCAATATATATCTGATCCTATATTGTTTACAGTGATATATCTCTATGCTTTGATGGTATTATGCTGCTGTGACTCTACAGGTACTCTTTGAAGGGGACAAGTAAGGAAGCAGTGAAGAGATTCTGTCGAAGGGGAAAGGAAACAAGCAAGGAACCAAGCAGAAGACTGAGGTTGGTACTCTCTACTTCTTTCTCATCTATCTCTCGTAAAGGAAAACACAAGTGACTTTAGTTTGTTTGTTTCTAAGATAGCTACTCGTCTTAGTGGGACTAGCAGTTCTGAATAGACACTAGTTTTCCCGATAACATACATGCCTTTTCATGGGAGTGAATTTGGGTTTAGTTCATTGAAATGCTAGTTTAACTCAGGGTTGGGCACCTAGAGTGGTGGATTAGCTCCTGGGGGTCCTAAAGCACCCGAGGAAGGTCTGTAAGGTTTTTTTTGTCGACTCCATTTTCTTAAGGTTACCTAGGAGGTTGAGTCTTATCATAGTGGCTTCTCGTCGCATGTTTACCTCGGTTGGCTGGTTACTTGGGTAGATGTGTGAGGAGGGTGTTACATAAATTATCAACCATGGCTAGTATACTTATGAAGTGTATGTGCACTATATGTACTAGAATTCCTTATTATTCAAGAAATTCCTAGATTAAATTGAAATATCGAGATGCACATGTTTTCTTAACAACTATCACTCTTACATGAAAGTAAATATGTCACTCTTTAACAAAAATGAAATCAAAATCATTGCACTTTCTTAAAAGAAATATCACACTTTACTTGAAAGAAACATCACACTTGCTTGAAAGAAATATGAAACTAGGATTATCACACTTGCTCAAAAGAAAGATCACACTTTGCAGAAATAAATATCACACTTACTCAACTAAATAATGAAACTAAATCTAAATCACTTTGACAGAAAAAGAGAAATTAACACTAATTGGAAATTGAAATCCTCTTCACCAAACTCAAACTATACTACAAATCATAAATCAATCCACACTCTGCCATACTACTTATCATGTGCACAAGAGATCTCAACTTCACTCATTCATCCTACAAAAAAATGATTAAAAAAACATGCTCCCTTATGAACTTTGCGACCATTGTCAAAAGTATCCATTAACAATCAAAATTGAACAGTTAGATGAACAAATTAAACACACCATAAAATTCACAATTGAAATGTTAATTGAAAATAATAAAAACTTACAACTCTAGGGGGGCCTCCTGCGAGATGGAGGTAACAACACAACTCCTTCAAATGATTATATACGCTTCAAAATAATTCACAACAATGATATTAAATAAAATAAAGTTTTTATAACTGTAAAACATAGTTTTCAAAATAATATTCAAGGATGTGTTGGTCATGCCGATAGGTATATTTATAACCTCTATCGACAAATGTTTAGAGATTTACAAGCCTATCCTACTCGAAAAAGACTAAAAATATTATAAAAAGATAATATCTCATGGTTTCGTCATGATTTTCTGTCGGAGAAGCAAATCATGAGGCTAAATATCTGCTTCCATTAATTTCCTCGCTCACCTAGTTCACCTTTGGCTCCTTCTTCGTTGGTTGACTTTCGCGTTTACTGGCCCTATGTGGTGTTCTTATCATCAATCCAGATCTTGAAGATAGGAAAATTTCGATATGCCATCTATTAGCTACCTACCCATAGGTCTCATTCCTCAGTTGGTGTTTCAGAACCTATCGAACCTTCAACTTTGCTGCAGAATCAGTCATTAGATGTAGAATTGGTGCAATTCAGTAGCTCATGCAAATATTAAGTTAAATAATAAATAACAATGAAACTTATGAAATAAAATATGTTTATGTACCTTCTATTCTCATGAACCTTGTAAAATGATAATTAGAGTTATTAGAGTAAAAAAGAAGGAGGATGGAGTGTAGGAAGGTTGTCAAAAAGAGACAATTTTAGGCTTCAACAATGGTTCTCATGTTGTCAAAGTTTATCATGATGATTTTGCTTTTGAGCAGGTTGTTCATTGTAAATACTGCATCGAGTTGGGCTATAAAGCTCCATGGGCAATATGTTTTACTTTTCAGCGGTCTTGCTAGTCATAGGTGTCATAGAACACCGAGGATGGTGTTCCCCTAAGGGGGAGGGGTCTGTAACAAACCTAGGTAAAAAATTCATGTAATAAAGTTAATAAAGGAAAAATAAGACCAAGGTTACGGGACACGTATTCCAAGCTAAATGTTGGGAAAAACATCCTAGTGGGTGTTCATTTGGTTTATTATGGCTAAGGAAAATTGACAAAGGCATTGGCAAAGGCTTTGAAAAGGCAAAAATGTATTATTGGCATTTTATTTATGAAAATAAAGGAAATTAGGAGAAAAGGGAGGTGAAAGGTCACAGGTTGCATGTGAGGAGAAAATTGAAGGAAAATAGAGGAAAAATGAAGAAATTAGAGGCATCAATAATAAAAAGACATCAAAGCATTAGTTTGGGGCTTTTTGTCAGTTTAGTTTTGGAATTGGTTTCAGAGAGGAGAAGAGAACCAAGAGGATAAAGCAAACAAGCAAGTAAAGGAAGGATAAGGAAAGCAAAGGAAGGAAAAGGAAATCAAAGGAAAGCAAGGATCAAGCAAGGAAGAGTTGAATCAAGCGACTGCAGCAGGAATACTCGTAGGTAACATGTTGCATGTATGACTTCCTAGATGGTTTTGGCTTGCATGGTATATGCATGTGTGTATTTGGTTCATTTCCTATCATTGACATGGATTTTTCCTGGTTCGATAGTGGTTTCAACCTTGCCTAGCCATTTCTGGATAGCCATGGTGTGATGGGATTCATTCTTGGTTGAGCTTTGGATTTCCGGAAGGTTTTGGATTTAGGTGAGGTGTTTTCAAGAAAATCCCATGGGTTGGGGGTGGAGATGGTTTTCTTCTGGAAGCCCTAGACAGGTGGGTGAATATAGGAATATTCCTCAAGGGATGATGAAGGAATTCTGAGACATCCAAGCTTGGCTTCGTTTTGTGATCTTGGGATTGGTTTAGGTGAGATCACGATAGTGTGAAGGTGGAGGTGGTTTAACCTATAGATTCTTTTGGTTGTTTATGGACTTGGTTTATCCCATGAGATCCCACATTCATGTTTGGAATATGGCACATGGGTGATTTATTTAAAGAAAGATTTGGTTCAACCCAATCAATAGTCGGGTGGTACGTGGAAGTCCCTTACTTGGTTGGCTTTTACATATGTTAATAACAGCGAAGTTCCTCTTGTATTTCATGAGTACTTGTAGTTGTTATTATGTGGCTTTAATGGTTGTCCTATCATTGTTATTATCCTAGTTATATGATGGTTATAAGCATAGTTTTATGACAGATTCAAGTTATGGCTCTTATCATGTTTTAGTTGGTAATGAATGGTTATTGAATGCATGACGTAATAAATGTTATTGCAGCTATTGTGAGAGGACATTAGACCTTCTTGATGATTCTCATATAAGTTCCAGATCTCCATGTTTAGATATGCATTCATGACCTGTAGATTTCGGGTTCACTATGTGTTTGATGAAATGGATATCATGGTTAGACGTGGTTAGGTCAAGTCATTGTCTAAGTTTTGTGTTAAAGGCTTTGTCCTTGTGTCATTTATTGTTCTGGAAAGTTTCATTAAGTTTTGGGTAGAGGTCTAGATCCTAGCCCTAAAAAAGTGGCTCAGATATCAGGGTCGCTAGCACATAATTGAGTAACTTGGTATATAGTCATTGGGAAGCAGGATTATGGGAGTTATTGGATGGTTACAGTCGATGGCTTTCTTTGTTAGGGGAGAAACTAGGAGTCTAGATCATTAAAAAGTTAAGTTAACTCAGGGGTTGGGCACCTGGAGTGGATGGTTAGCTCCTGGGGGTCTTGTAGCACCTGAGGGAAGTTAGTAAAGTTTCAAGTTGTCGATTCCACTTCCTTAACTATATTTAGGAGGTTGAGTCATGCCATAGTAGCCCTCTTCTCATGTTTACCTTGACAGGGCGGTGAAAGGGGTAGATATGACAGGTGGCGTCACAACACATCAGTGTAAAGATCCCAGCAAAAAGTGCAACATTGATGACAATACAAAGGAGAAGTGTTGGAAGTTTCATCCAAAGCTAAACTCGAAGAATACAAATAAATAAAATAAGAATAAGAATCTCATGGCCACAAATTCAAGCAAGAAAGTTCAAAGCAACTCGAATGTTGATGAGAAGATCGTTTATACATCAATGTAGAAGGAGGTGAATCTAAGTAGCCTTCAACAACATGAAGAGAAAGAAATGACGAAACTCTTCCATATAAAGATACAAGTTAAAGAAGACCAATATTAATGCTCAGTTTGACTCAAGATTGTAGGAGAATCTCATTATAACAGAGTTGGTCAAGAAGTTGGGGCTAGAATTTCTTGATCATCCAAATCCATACCCACTCGGATGGGTAAATAAGGATGTAGAGTTGAAGGTAACAAAGAAATGTAGAATTAGATTTGCTAACAATGTTTATTTTATTGATGAAGTAGAATTATATGTGGTTCCCCTTGATGAATGTGGAGTTGTGTTTGGGAGTCCCTACATGTACATGCGAGTTTCAATATTCATGTAGAGAGCCAACCAATCTCGGTTCGTCAAGGATGGAAAATCGTTCATCATCAATGCACACAAAGGTAAGTCAAAAATCTCACTGGTAAGTTCCAACCAAGCCAAAAAAATTGATTAGTTATACCAAGATGTATGTTTTATTATTTTTAAGAGAAAATCAGTCTGTAGATGAGTTTGTAAGAGGCAAGGCATCCCTATAGGGGTGTACTAAGAAACAAAAACAAAAACTGGAGGATTTTCTAATGCATAAAGGGATGCGTTCCGAGAGGCTAAAGGGTTACCACCTAAGAGGGAAGTGGAGCATGAGATCCAACTATTGTCAAAATCCCCATTGCCAAACATTGGGTTGTACAATTAGTTTATTATAGAAGTAAGTGAGGTGAAGGTATAGTTGTAGCAACTGCTGGAAAAAGGTGTTATTCGAATGATTAAATAACCATGTGGTTCACCCATCATCATTGTGTGAAAGAAGGATGGTGATGAGTCCCATCAATAGGTACATTTTGAAGATCATTATGCCATCCTCCAGGCTTAACACTATCCTCCTCTCACATTAATTCACATTTTTGGTTATGCTTAATAAGAGGAGTAAAAGGTGTTTGTCATAGTATGTGGCCTAATGTGGTTTAATTGCAGGAAAAAGAATAATTTTTGAGGCTATTACTATGTAGGGGCTTGATGGAGACAACTAGGAGAGGATCTAGGGGTTTGTCCACCTCATTAACTCCCTAAAATCAACTTGGGATCACAATATCCTCTCTCACCAGTTCGAATTCATTGGCAATCAAGTGAATCCTATTCCAAGTGAAGCTCAAGAGGGACAAGATCCACCATTTTCAAGATCAAGGAGGGAATCACTCCTACTTTCAAGGGAGCTGCTATCAGTTGCCATTTTGTATAAATAAACAAGAAGAAAAGCTAATTAGGATTCAAATTTTTTGTTCAACTAGGTGTAGCTATTGAGTTTGAAGCTTGACATTGTTACTTTGAACTCTTATGTGATGGATGAGACCTTCACTTTTTGATAATGAGATGTTGGATTTTAAGCCACATTTGAGTTTGTTTCAGAGGGCTGATACCCTTGGGTTAGGGCCCATTCCATAGGCTTTAGTCCCTTTTTTTGTACTTATGCTTGTTCTTAATTCCAAGAAGTTCATAGTTTCTTGCGTTTCAGTAGAGATTAATCTATAAAAACATGTGTTTGCATCCTCTACATCACCTCTCTTGTGGGAGAATGACTGGAAGGATTCACAACCACAGTCCAAAAATTGTTTTTATGATTTCTTGGAAATAGATTAGTGTTAGTTGTCTTGTTTTTCATTTTCTTTCTGTATCTTAGAAGTCAATTTAGTGATTAGATCAGTGTTATGGCATAAACTAGATGTTATTTAAATTAAACTCATCTTTTCCATCATAAGTTATCTCATTTTGTTAATGATAAATGGATGCATACATGTGATTGATTGCAGGGTTGTGTTGATATGCAAGGAAGGGAACCTTTACCACTTCCATATTGAGCTCCTTCATCTTCTCTTTCCACCTTCAAATTTTGTCCCAAAACTCTGTTTCATAAGTCATTTTTCCTAGTATATCGTGAGCACTCATCCTAGTGCAAGACAAACCTCTAAGAGGTCCTGAGCTTGTCTAGGGGCTCAAACCAACCTCCCTTCATTTTATTCAACTTCCATCCACCTCTCCATACCCTCAATACATCATTTTCACCTTCAAAAGCCACTAAGAAGCCCTCTTGTAGCATTACAAGCCCTCCTATAGCAACACATGACCTCCTATAGAAGCCACCTATAGTAAGCTTGTAGCACCACTTTCCTTCATCAGTTTTGATCTCCACTGTAACTTTGACTCAATCAAGATGAATAATGACGCCCAACTCTGATTTTAATGATGAGGGGGAGCTCCTAGGCCACTCCAACCATTCCTTTTATTCACTATAAAACAAAGTAGAATTAGTTTATTTTATCACAAGTATGATGCAATTAGGATATTGATTTTCAAGAAAGTGTGAACTAGGTAGACAATGCATGAAATTATGATTGACAGTTTGATGAATTATGAAAGATAAAATAGTTTCCTTTCTGCAAGTAGATTTGGAAATTTGATAGATTTTGCAAGATAAAATAACTTTATTTTTGCAAGTAGATTAGCCTTTGTCCTTTCATGAATTAATTAGTTAGCATTTACAAGTTGAGTCAATGGCATTTCCACTTTCACAACTAGAATTAATTTCCAATTGTACCTTCACCAGCAAGCTTTCATTCTAATTCAGTACGAGGAATGGTCTCTGAGCAATTTTGATCTAATTTCATGGCTGAGAGTGGCATGAGTGGAATCCCATCTGTTGTGCATATAGCATTGCCATGTCTAAGTTTGTACGAACCTCAGGTTGATAACTTGAGTTGAAGAGCCCTTGGGAGTTGCAACATTTTTGGTGCAATACCAGGGATCACCAGATGAGACTTGGTGGATGTGTATAGATTATAAGCCATTTAATAAAATCACACTCAAGAACAAGTACCCCCTGCACAAAATACATGTTTAATTGGATTTAGCTGAAACAAGCAAAATACTTCACCAAGCTAGACTTGAAGTCTGGGTATCACCAAGTTCTAGTCAAAGAAGAAGATACTTGGAAGACCGTCTTCAAAATCAGGCAAGGTTTGTATGAGTGGTTAGTCATGCCTTTTGGCCTATGTAATGCACCAACTACATTTATGATATTAATGAATGATGTACTGTGCCCTTTTATAAATTCATTTTGTATTATCCATTTGGATGATATACTAGTATATATTTCTACTTGGGAAGAGCACATCTCTCATTTGACGCAAGTGTTGGAGACATTAAAGAAGCACCAACTGCAAGGAAATCTCAAGAAGTGCGATTTTCCATAGTAGTCTTTGGTGTATATGGGGTATGTGATAGGTGGAGGAGAGATGAAGATAGATCTTGCCAAGAAGGAGGCCATCATGAAATGGTTGGTGCCTACTAATGTTTCTGAGGTTAGAATTTTCATTGGGGCAACAAAATAATCGAGGAAGTTAATAGTGCCATTTTCTGTAGTAGCAACAATGTCCATGCCATAAAAACAAGTGGCAAGAGTTTATATTGGGGAAAGGGTTAGCAGAGGAATTTTGAGGAGCTAAAGAAGAAGATTGGTCAAGCACCAGTTTTAGAATTACCAAACTGTAGCAACCTTTTGAAGTGGAGACAAATGTGAGTGAGTATGTTATGGGAGTAGTCTTGATGCAAGGAAGAAGGACTATATGCTAATATTCTAGAGTATTTCATGGGGAAATTATTAACTACCCTACCTATGACAAGGAACTCTACGCCCTCGTGTAAGTTGTGAAGAAGTGGAAGAACTATCTGATGGGAATGGAGATAGTAATCCATATAGATCACCAACCACTGTAGTACTTGCAAGCCCAAAGTAAGCTACAATAAACCAAGCATTAGAAGTGGATGGGGTTTCTATAGCAGTTTCACTTGGTGATCAAGCATAAGAAGGGAAACACAAACAAGTTGGTTTACATGCTTTCAAGGCCACCCACACCAAATATCATATCTTTGGGAACTCTTATGCACATGTATCCATTCACCCATGATGCATACAAAGAGGAATATTTAGAGGATGAGGAATTCAAGGAGGTGTATCAACAATTGTAGAGTCAGAATCGTGCATGATGGAAACAACACTGCTGACTACCATCTCTAAGATGGGTTACTCTGCAAGTTGGATAAGTTATGTGTTCCTAAAGGTGAGCAATTGGAGTTAATTAGAGAGGCTCAAACCTCCAAGGTTGCAGCGCACTTTGGTGTATGGAAGATTGTGGCCAACTTGAAGAGGTATGTGTATTGGCCCCAAGATGCAAGAGCGAGTATCTAGGTTCATAAAATGATGCATTCTTTATTGTACCAACAAGCCTAGCAACACGAAACAGGGTCTATATCATCCCTTACTTGTAACCACTCATCCTTGGGAGAGTATTTCCATGGCTTTGTGACAGGTTTACTAAAAACTAGGAAGGGACATGACTACGTGTTTGTGGTAGTTGACAAGTTCAACAAGATGTGTGTTCTAATGCCCTTTAAAAGAAAATTAGTGGGAAAGAAGTAGAAAACTTGTTCTTTGGACATGTATGGGTGCACTTTGGGATACCAAGAAGAATTGTTTTAGAAAAGGATACAAGATTTCTCAGTCCATTCTGGACTACTGGGTGGAGATGGACATGAAGTTGAAGAGATCTACAACATTCCATCCATAGATATATGGACAAAGAAAAGTAGTCAACAAGTCCCTGGTGCAACTTATGAGGGGATACAACTAGAAGAATTCAAAGACTTGGGATGAAAATCTGGTATATATACAAAATTCCTACAATATATAATTCCATACTTCTGCAGGAAATCCCCTATTTTAAACCTATTTTGGATATTGGCCACATTCACCTTTGGACATTGCATATGGGCAGGAAGGAGGAGTAAGGGAAGATCTTACAAGATATGCCTTGTGGGATGAAAAGTTATAGAAAAGATCAACCATATCCATCTATAGGTACAAGAGGCACTGCAAAAGTTGTAGGAGAAATATAAGGCTAGGCATGATCAACATTAGACAGATAAGTCATTCAAGGTGGGAGATAGAGTTTGGTTATAGTTGAATAAGGGGAGGTGTAGGGGTCTAGTAAGAAAATCAAGGTTATGAGGTATGGTCCCTTTGAGATACTGGAAAAGGTAGGTGATAATTCCTATCAACTCAGTTTACCACAATACATGTGCATTTACTTAGTTGTGAATGTGGAGAATTTGAAACTCTATGAGCCTTCCATGCTAGATCAGGAAAAGGAACAAGTCCTACCTTCTGTGGAGGATTTGGCACCAGATACCCAGGCAAAGTTGACAGAAGATACAGTTCTACAAAAGGGTTCTAGAACTATAAGATAGGGGCACCATGACCTTTGGCAAATTGGGTTGAAAGGACAACTTCCAAGAAAAGCTAAGTGGTACATCAGAGAGAAGGTGGAGGAAATTTTACTCACCTCATTCAATAAAATCTTTTAGGGACCAAAAGCTTACCAAAATGAGGAGGTGTGATTGAGATTAGATCATTATATTGTTTTTCATCCATCTTGATGGATTAAGAATGGAAAATGTGGAGGAATCAACTAACGAGACCGTTTTTATCGGCAAGACCCAATTTGGGAAAACAAAGTTTGAAACCTTCTTGGAGCATTTTGAGACACCAAACATCTTTTTTTGGGGTAAAAATTTACTGCTATAGTGTGAAACCTTTTCATGTTATTCTACATACAAAGACCTTTCCAACGACGCAAGAAGTGAGTCAATCAGAGTCTGCATGCGAAATTTATGCCACTCAAAAGTTGACCTTCCTGTTTTCACACCCATAATTCGGGAGGATGTCATGTCAGCTCCCATTATTCATGGAAAAGGGGCTAGCCATGTGATTATGATGTAAAATAATCTAGAATAGTCTATGTTGTAAACTTGGTTGAAAGTTGAGGTGGTCAAACTTAACCACTAGTAGGCTATCGGGTTGTGTTATAATTGGGCTACTAGGAGGAAGAGGCATTCCATTCTTTCGAGTGCATTTGTTCCATAGCTAAGAAAAAATTGGTAAGAGGGATAGGAGATAGAGCACACAAAAAATATTTGTGCACTGTAATAGCCCACGGGCCACATGCCATACTTCTTTCTACTTGCAGCCATATTTCCAGATAGAGAAAGAGAGTGGAGTGACCTCACTTTCCATGAGTTTTTCTCCTGAAAGGGTTTCATAGAGAAAATATTGTGTCTAATGTGTGTGTGATCTTTTATTTTGTCATTCTCTATTTTCTACATAATTTTATTTGCATGAATATACTATTTACAATAAAAACCTACAAATCTGTCTAATAAAACTTTAATAGCGTAGAATATTGGATTTTTAGTATAATATTATCATCTTTGTTGTGATGAATTGTCTAGTGGAATATCCACGATAGTTTATGAATCAAGTATCAGCAAAAGCATATTTCTGTAACCAAATACTGGTTCATTAAGTCCACCATAGTTGAGGCCGAGAAGTTCAAAGGAGGTCTTGCGTAGTGTTGTATGTGTGGAGAAAACCATCGGCAAAGAGGTTTCCTATTGTTGAACCCCAAAATTGCCTCTTTTTGAAAACCTTCTTATACTCCATTCTCCCCTTTTTGACCTTCATAACTCTTATTTGGGTATCAATTTACAAGGTTTATGGCATAGAAGGTACATAATCATCTTCTATTTCATAAATATCATTTGTATTTATTATTTAAATATTGTCTCTTTTTGAAAACCTTCTTATACTCCATTCTCCTCTTTTTGACCTTCATTACTCTAATTTGGATATCAGTTTACCAGGTTTATGGCATAGAAGGTACCTAATCATCTTCTATTTCATAAATATCATTTGTCTTTATTATTTAAATCAATATTTACCTGAGCTACTTAATTACAACGATTTTGCAGCTAATGTATGATTCTTCATCTAAGTCCAAGGTTTGATGGGTTGAGAAGCTTCAGCCGAATAATAGGGCATATGGGCAGGTGGCAATTCATTGTTATACTAATTTTTTCCTACCTTCATAACCTATATCAATAAGGAAGGCACCGTAGCAGCTTGGTCAAAATGAAAGTC
This sequence comes from Pinus tabuliformis, assembly GCA_031772625.1. Lineage (NCBI taxonomy): Eukaryota > Viridiplantae > Streptophyta > Pinopsida > Pinales > Pinaceae > Pinus > Pinus tabuliformis. Next base: position 397,036,922 of record CM062815.1, read on the forward strand.
AACCACCGAGGAAGGCGAATCAAGCAAGTGAGGAATTAGTGAATGCAGATATTCAACGTCATGATTTGCTTCCCTGATAGCAAATCATTAGGAAATCACGTTATTTTATCTTTTAATGTTAGTTTTAGTCATTGTTGATTAGTCTAAGTGTTATCACCCTAAAATTTTTGTTTCTAAACTTTGGAAAGTTTGCCTTGTTTCTAGTCATAATCTTATAATAGGTTTTGAGTCATCTCATCTCAATAGTGTCATTCTCTTTTCCAAATAAAGTTTGACAGCCTCATTCCATGTCTTAGAAGCCTCACCATGTGTTTAGAAGTCATATCTCACATCATTTTGAAGAAATTTTGAAATTAGCTACGAATCCATGTTTTCGTAGCGCAAAAAGTGTAAAAATCCTATTTTGTGCTATGAAATCACTGAACTAGGAGTTTTTGTAGCGCGCTACGAAACCACTGAAAAAGCCTGTTTCAGCATAAAAGACTTTGTTTTCTGCTTTTACTAGTCAACTTCCAGAAGGGTTCCTGAGTAGCTGAGAACTCAATTTTGAAAACTAAAAGAGGCTTTTCTTCCTAACATACTAAACTACAAAAACCTCTTTCAGTTTCTTCAAATTCGTTATGAGGTGGGAGAAATTTATGGTTAAACTTGCGCTATGAAACTGCTGAAAGCCAAGCTTTGTCTTCTGGTTTTAGCAGTCTTTTTCAAGATCCGTTTCTGGTCATAGGAAAAGGTATTTTGGAATTATGAAGGAGGTTTCTCTTCATCAAATCTCCAGCTACAATAACCTATCTCACTTTCTTCATAAGTGTTATCAGTTGGGAGATAATAAGCTTTCTTTGAAACCCTAATTTCACAGAACAGATTTTTCCTGTTTTACACATGTTTTTCAAGGACATATTCTGGACAGTTGGAGAAGTGTTTTTAAAAAACAAGAGATTTTTTTGTTCTATACAACATGGAATACAAAAACCTCCTTCAGTTTCATAAAATATGTCATATATGAGAGAATAAAGGCTCTATCCCACGTGCTAATTTTCAAGGATCCTAAATCTAAAAACAGGGAAACATGTTCCCTAATTTCTAGGGTTTATCATCAGCAATAAGGTGAAAACGTGGGAGGCTTCATCAAATTCGACCTCATGATGTTGCAGCTATCAAAGAATGCATTCAATGTTTAGTTAAGGTGGTTTAGTCATAACAAGGAGTTGTAGTCCTAATTGTATTAGGACTCTAGGACAGTCAGTTAGCTATCACTTGTATTTAATACTCTGTTTTATGGTTAGAATAGGTGTCAATAATATAAATTCGAATTCTCTTGATGAGGGATGAGGGAATCCATGTTGTAAATGCTATATATAAAGCTAGAGGTCGAATTAGCAAGGGGTTGGATGCTTTTTGGCTCAGCTGCTGCTCTATGTGCAGACTGTGTATATTTTTAACCTAATGCAGAGTTTCTGCTTAGACAACTCAAGATTCATGAAGAGTTCTTGTATGTTCTTGTTTTGATGGAATCTTCCACTTACATTGCAGTGGTGTTTACTTATGATACTCATAACTAATCAATGATGCTCTGACTTCCTTCATAGATAAACTGACTGTGTTTCATTGTTTTATATTTGCAATTCTGCACTTGAACTCTATAATGCCTTGACTTCCATGCTAGGTAGAAGGTTTTGGCTTCACTACTCAGGATTCAAAGAGAGTTTTTAATGTCCTATTGTCTCATGGTTTTCCTCTTTCACTTACTTGCAGTGGTATGAATACATGTTACTTAGAACTCATCAATGATGCTCTAACTTCCTTCATGTATTTATAAATTGTGTTTCCCTGCATTGTATCTTTGTTTTGTTGATGTATAAAAACTCTCTATGCCCTAACTTTCATGTTAAGCTGATTTTGCTGTGGTATTGAAACATACTTTGACTCCATAACCCAATGGTAGCCAACCTTCATCTTTCAACCTATAAACATATAAATCACAAACCATAGAGTTAGCCATCTATCCATATCTTTAATCAATATCATTAACCCTTTAAGAGAGCCCTCTCAGGGTGAGGAGGCTAAGCCTTAGGTAAAAGATTGGTTTGAAATAGTTACACTGAGATAGTCTAATTAACAACCTATCAGGGTCCTATTTTGGTGATAACAGTAAGGATGTAATACTCTGAAACAATTATGCATAGGAGTTTTCTAAATTTGCCTCTCGGCATGATAGACACATATTTCGATATATTTTTTTAAACTTTGTTCTTGCAATTAAAGACACCACTTTGTTCCTCCGTTGTGCGACTTAATGTGTGGTTAATCATCTCATGAAGGCATTGTGTTGACACCTACTTCTCGCAGGAGGGCCCCCTCGAGATAGTAAGGTTTTCTTTTATTTGCAATTAGTATTTTATTATGTGTTTCCTGTAGGATTTTGTTAGTTCATTTAATCACTCAAGTTTTGATTTTTGAATGTAAGTTTAAGATTGTTTTGCAGCAGGTTTATTTAATCATTCTATTATTGAGTGAAGCAAGATTTCCTGTGCACATGGACATAATATAAGTTGACATAGATTAGTAGCATAGCTTTACATTGCAGTTGTATAGATCAGATTTTCATTTGCAGAGTTAATCTTTCTTTTTGTCAAGAGTAGATATATTTACATTGTTAAATTTCATTTTCAAGCAAGTGTGTGTGTGATTTCATTTTAAAGCAAGTGTGTGTGTGTGATTTTATTTTTAACAAGCATGAAGCAAGGTTGAAGTTTATTTCAAGAAGAGTGTGATCCTTCCTTTAAGAAAGAGAAATAGAATTGATTCCATTTTTATGAGTGATTTATTTACTTACATGGCTATAGAGAAACATGTGCATTTCGATATCTCAAATTAACTTAGGAATGATTTAAGTAATAAGGACTCCTAGCATAAACAATGCACATACATTTCATTAGTTTACTAGCCTGGTTGATAATTCATGTAAGTAATTTAACACCAATTAAATTACCAAACTTTTTAGCATCGTTGCCGGGGAAGTGTATATAGGAGTCTTTTAATTTTTCTTTTCATTAAAAAAAATAAAAAATAAAAATGATACGCATAGGGAAAAATATTCCATAGGTAGATTTGTAAGTAGATATAGGAGTTTGATTCCAACATCACTCACCCCACCACGACATCGTAGTGACACACTATCCACCCAAACTCATATTCCATCAATTGTAGGTAGACATAGACTTCTTGAAGTACTTATATCTAAAATCCAATCTAAAAATTCACCAAATTCTTCAACTGAAGATGTAATAGAAGAAGAAGATCCTACATCCCAACTGAAGGAATTTTTCTATCTTCCACTAGAGAGTAACTTCTAGGACAAGAGCTAGAAATCCCTAGTGAAGAGGAAGAACAAGAAACATATTTTAATATTCCATTGATAGAAGAACCAGAGGAGCTAGAGGAGGAACTAGAAAATCCAATTTTGGAATCTTACATTAGTTCTGAGGAATATACAATGATAGGAGAAGGGGAAGGAGAAGTACATAATGTGAATGGTGAACAACCTAGGATTGGAGGTGGAAGAGGAGGAAATAGAGGAGGTGGAAGAGGTGGAGGAAGAGGAAGAGGAGGTGGTAGAGGAGATCCAGAACCTTTTGGATTTCCCATCCTTGATGAAGATACCACAACCACAATGAAAAATATCTCACCCTCCATCCTTCCTAATTTTCGTGGATTAAGAAATGAGGATCTTGAAACATTTCTCTTTGAGTTTGAAGTCTTGTGTAGATATTATGACTAATTGCTTGATACTCAAAAGTTGAAATTGTTTCCATCCAATCTTAAGGATGCAACATTAAAATGGTTTATGGGCTTAGGAGTACATTCTATAAGAACATGGGAAGAAATGAAAACTGCATTCTTAAAAAAATACAAGGATTATTGTATGCCTCGTAATCTTAAAGATGAAGTCTTTAAAATGATGCAAAAAGAAGATGAAAATCTTGAAGATTTTGCTAAAAGATTTGATTATAATGTAAAAAGGGCTAAAATGCATAATCTAGATGAAGAAACTTTGAAATCTCTCTTACTAAAATCTATCATAGATGAGTGGATAGATCTTCTCAATTTGATGGGTAAAGGAGATATTTCTCAGTTATCATTTGGAGATATTTGTGAGTTATGCATACACATTTCAAGAGGAAAGGAAAGAACTAGGAAAAATCCAAGAGATCTTGTTATGTCTAGGATTAATAAATATGCAGCTAGGATAGTAAGTAGCACTGAAATAGGCAATTTGCTTGACAACTTTAAAACTGATATTTTGGGGAGTCTTAGTGAACAAATAGATACCCTTAAAGTAAAAAACAAGAAAAAAGCTAAAATGTTGCATTATCTATCTTTTGTCCAAAATGTAGAAAGAAGCATGCCTTGAGAGAATTCCCTCTTGACTTAAAAAGTGTGGAAACTTGTGTTATATGTGCATAAAATCATGATACAAAGGAATTTCCTTCAATATCGGGTCTTAAAGTTGTCTATCAAGAGGAAGTAATGCCAAATCAAGTAGAACCTCTTTGTTTTATTTCCAAGAGACCATGGCAAAATCCACAATCAAATATGACCCAAGGTTTCAACACTCAAACATATGCACAACCATCACAAAGTAATTGGACTGCACCCATGCCTTGGCAACCTTGGCCTCAACCTTGGGCACAAGGATGGAAAAATCCTTATGGAAAGTACCCTCAATATCCTCAATTTCAACAACCTTACCCTATTTTTCCACCACAATATTTTCCTTATCATGTTTAACCCTCTCAACCTCAAAATCCAAACCCACAAATTTCACTACCATTTCCACAAAAGCCAAATCAACTGCCTGCTCAGCCACTTCCAAATCCAAATAATAAAAATTCACAGCTTGTTTACAACATGGAAGGACATAATTTCCAAACTTACATGATAACTCCATTAGATCTAAACAATGTCCAACTTAGATCTGGTAGAGTATTGGAAAAGAAGTCACCATCCGTTGTTATCTAGGAGTCTGAAAAATATGACCTCTCTGAGAAAGAGACATCTTCTCATCAAGAGGAAAATTCTAAAAAACAAACCACCCCTATACATTTTGATGATATTCCAATAAACTCAACTCCCATTATAGAACAACCTTTAGTCTCTATTCAAAATCCACCTTTTCCTAAAAGATTGAAAATTGATAAAGGGGTAGAAAAATAGATTGTGTTTCCTGATTATGATATGATAGATGAACAAGTTATCAAAGAAATACCAATATTTGCAAAGACAATCAGGGAGTTAAGTATTAAAAAACCATGAAGAAAAAGGAAAGAAGTTAAAAGAATCCAGTTAGTTGGAAAAATTGCAGATATCATGATGGGAAAGACAACAGTTCAAAAATATCTAGATCTAGGAAATCCCATTGTGACAACACACATTAATGGCATTGAGATTCGAAATACATTTATTGATTTAAGAGCAACCATAAATATCATGAATTGAAACTTCCTAATCTTCAATATACACCTACATTATTGCAACTGGCAAATAGATCTGTTATCAAACCCGATGGTGTGTTAGAAGATGTATTTGTATCCTTAGATTCATGGGAATATCCTATTGACTTTATGATCTTGACACCCAATAATAATCTAGGAGGAAACCCATTGATTCTAGGAAGACCATGGTTAGGTACAACTGATGCTTTTATAAGTTGTAGATCTGGTGATATGTTTATCTCTGATGGAAGTTTGACAAAGAAATTCACATTATACACTCCCGCAAAAACAATGATATAAGTAGAAAGTGAAGCATGGATAGAACATGATAATGAAAAATTTGATATATGACTAATTTTTGCCACTTCACAAATAGATGAAGAAGATAAAATTTTGAATCTAATGGAAAATAATGAATATTCCTTATATTGTGAACAAAATCGTAGTTTTCAAACAATGTAATATTGAATATCTATCATCTCATCAAATGGCTTTACATTCTATGGATAAATTTGGCAATTCTTTAATATAAATTTTTCCAGGGAAAACTTTGAATATTAATGATAACTAGGAAGAATCTCAAAAGAAAGAATTAATATAGATGTTGCAAGAACATTCCTCTGCTTATGCATGGGAATACACTGATATGAAAGGAATTGACCCTAACACTTGTATGCGCCGTATCTATATTGAAGAAAATGACAGACCAATCTGACAACCACAAAGGAGAATGAATCCAAATCTAAGGGAATTTGTTAAAGAGGAATTACAAATATTGTTAGATGTGAATTTCATTTATCCAATATCAGACACCCAGTGGGTTTCACCATTGGTAATTGTTCCGAAAAATAATAGAAAATGTAGAGTATGCATTGATTATAGGGAATTGAATAAAGCTAATTTAAAATATCATTTTCCACTTCCTTTTATAGATCAAGTCGTGGATACATTGGCAGGGAAAAAGTATTTCTAATTCTTGGATGGTTTTAGCAGATATAACCAGATCCAAGTAACTCTAGAAGATCAAGATAAAACAACTTTTACCTGTTCATGGGGAACCTATTCTTACCGAGTACTTCCTTTTGGGTTATATAATGCACCCGCAACATTCCAAAGGGTATTTCTAGGTATTTTCTCTGATCAAATTCATGATTGTGTGGAAGTTTACATGGATGGTTTTACTATTTATGGAAATTCTTTTGAAGAATCTCTTAAATTTTTGAAAACGTTCTCATTAGATGTAAAGAAGCAAATCTCTCACTAAGCCATGATTTTTTTATGATGTTCACCGAGGGAATTGTTTTAGGCCACCATATTTCAGGATATGGAATCAAAGTGGATGCATCTAAGGTAGAAGTCATTTCCAAGTTATCAGTTCCTACGTGTTAAAGGGATGTTAGAAATTTTCTTGGTTTTACTTGCTATTATAGAATATTTATAGAAAACTTTACAAAGATTGCCCCTCCACTTTTCAAATTGCTTACAAAAGATTTTGAATCATTTGGAAATCTGATTGCCAAAAAGCTTTTGAAACATTGAAAGAAAATATTTCCGAAGCACCCATTTTAAGAGGACCAAATTGGAAACTACCTTTTTCACATTTCGACTGATGCCTCAGATACAACTTTAGGAGCTCTATTAGGAAAGAAATATTTGACTCCTTATGTCATTTACTATACAAGCAAAAATTTGAACCCTACGGAGTTGATTTATACTGTAACAAAAAAGGAGTTTTTAGTTGTTGTGCATGCCATCAATAAATTCAGACATTATATCATTGGTTATGAAACCTTCATTCACACATATCATTATGTAATTAGATATTTAATGAATAAATCAATTACTAATGGAAGAATTACAAGATGGCTATTGTTATTACAATAATTAAATATTACTATTTTGGATAGACCTGGAAAACAAAACACAGTTGCTGATTTTCTATCTAGAATCCAAAATGATAATAATGATGTTCTTGTAGAAGATAATTTTCCTGATGAATATATTTTTGCAGTATCTATTAAATCTCCTTGGTTTGTATATATTGCTAATTATTTGGCTATAGGGAAGTTACCATCATACTTGTCTCCTCGAGAGAAAAGGAAGGTTATTCAAACTAGTGCATCTTATTCATGGATAAATGAATAATTGTACAAGACAAGACCTGACTTAATCATTCGAAGATGTGTTAGAGAAGATGAAGTACCAGATATATTAAAGGCTTGTCATGATGAACCATGTGGAGGAAATTTCGCTGATAAAAGAACTGATTATAAAGTCCTTCTCTTAGGATATTATTAGCCTTCTCTTTTTAAGGATGCCAAGGAATATGTTAAGAGGTGTGACAATTGTTAAAGAATGGGGAACCTGTTCCTTCAGATGAAATGCCTCTACAACCTTAGGCATTTATTGAACCTTTTTAGAAATGGGCTTTGGATTTTGTTGGTCCAATCAATCCATCGTTAAGAAAAAAAAGGTACATTCTTGTTTGTACAGATTATGTCACAAAATGGGTAGAAGCTAAAGCACTTCCTTTTGCTACTGAAAATGTTGTAGTTTCATTTCTTTTTGAGGATATTTTCACTTGTTTTGGTGTCCCAAGGGAAATTGTGACAGATTAAGGCACTCAATTTACATCCAAGTTGGTACAAAAGATAATGGAGTACAAAATCAAACATAGGAAGTCAACTCCATATCATCCACAAGCCAATGGACAAGTTGAATCTACCAATAAAGTAATTGAAGCAATTCTTACCAAGACTATGCATTTGCATAGAAAGGATTGGGCAGAAAAGCTTCCAAAAGCTTTATGGGCATATCATACCACATGGAGAAATACAACATGACACACTCCTTATGAACTTGTCTATGGAAAGAAGGTATTGTTTCCTATTGAGTTCCAAATAAATACTTTTAAAAAACAACCAAGTTGGGTTTTGATTTATTAGAAGCCCAAATACAAAGAATGGAGCAATTGGATGAACTTGATGAGATACGATAAGATGTTATTCATAGAACCAATATAGTCCAACAACAAAGATACAAGTGGCATGACAAGTTCATCAAAGAAAGGAAATTCCTGCTGGGTGACTGGGCATTAATTTCTTATTCAAAATTTAAAGATTTTCAAGGAAAATTTCGAACTCATTGGTTTGGTCCTTATGAGATTGAAATTGTCTTTGATAATGGAGCAGTCAAAATCAAAACCATTGATGAAGAGAAAGTAATCGTCCTTGTAAATGGTCATAGATTACGAATATATCATAAACCATTAAGAAATGAAGAATTCATAAGAAATTTGCAAGATAATCTTGATTTGAAGTTGGTCAAAGAAGATTCTTCTTCCTCTCCAACTTAGCCTTCTACTTTATTTTTCAAATTATATATATATATATATATATATATATATATATATATATATATATATATATATATAAACATGAAAACCAACATTGTTGACATGTTTATACAGAAAATCTAGTTTGAAAACCAAGAGTTCTTGGCAGCTTAGATTTTCTTTTCACTATTCTAGTTCCATTTTATTTTTAACCCTCTCTTCTCCATTGAAAAGTAAGCAACTATGAAATTGTCGACAATCTGCAGCTCTTATATAATTATGCAACTGACTTGATAGATTTCGATTAGGACAAGTGAAGATTATGGCAAAAGCGAATTCAATGAAGATTGCAGCTGGAGCAACCTGATAACCAACAAAATACAAATCAAAATTCAGTAAGGCAAAGATCTAAGGTATGTAATATTAATTTATATAATAAATATAAGACATTTGAGTTATGAAATAAATAATGAGTAATCGTTTCTACTGCCATACTGAATAATGATTACCCTTATTACTCTCACACGACTTTGGTTTTAACAAAAATATCTATCTTGTCAACCAAGTTGGTCATGAACCTTGATATAGTGTGAAATTTTCCCTCTCCTCTCCATTCATCATTCCACTTCATGCACAATACTTCCATTTACCATTTCACTCAGCCATGTTTCATTGGCGAGATCGCCCTCACCTAAACTCTGTTTCAATCCATACTCGAATTCCTTCCACTCCTTAACATTGCGAAAGAGAAATTATGGGCTAAGATTCTGTAAAATGGGGTTCATTTTAAGACTAGAGGCGAACAGGGTTAATTTTATTGAAGGATACCCACAGGCCAAAAAATTGTTGTAGTAGGCATTGTTACACAGTAATTTGTCACCATTGGTCACCGTCCCTATTACCCCTTTCCCGTAATTTGGAGGACTCATTCCAGGACCTGTGAGCAATGACATAACTTGAAAACACTTGCATTATGTTCCCCTAAGTATGGACTTCATGTGCCCTGAAGACACCTCTTGCGAAATATCCCTGAAAAGTGCCCTTTTTCCATTAGCGCGGGTCCACAATGTACTACCCGCGCTAATGAAGGATATCCTCAAAAGAAGGTGCGACCATTGGCGCTCTGTCTTAGAGTAACACCCGCGCCAACCAAGTTTGGAAAAGATTTTTAACAAACGCGCGCCCAGATGTTTTTTCCCTTCAAGTCATGAAGTCTTTTGAGGATAAAGCTCATCTTCTAGATGTCGAGAGTCATCATCTATCCCTTACATCTATCCACAACAGATTTTTGGAGATAATGCCAATCCATAATGGGTGTCTTGATTCATTGTATTTTCTTCCCCTTCTCCATCTATAAAAGTCTGTCCTCATGCATTTGACAAGCTAGTTTTTGAGTAGTAGTGATAATGCTTGTCTTGAGTGATAGTAAGAGTCTTGGAGCATAGGGAGGTTATGCTGCCGGAAGTCTGAGAGAGAAAGGTCTATTGCAAGACATATATAGTTGCTCGCCCAGCCAGAGGAGAGATTCAACGTCAGAACTTTGGTTGTATCTTTCTCTGTTGATTATTCATTAATGAACGACTATCATTATGGTTCCGATCTTATTGTTCGCTATGATAATGTTTGATCTATATCCTTTCTGACTGATATATAGTTGTATTTAGTGGATTTTATGCTTGTATTCGCTTCGTTCTTTGCATGTGCAGGTATCCATTCACAGAGATCGTGAGGATCGTGACCTGCCCGAGCAAGGGAACGGGAGTATCAACTCTTCTACGACACTAGCGTTGGACTCGAGGTTGGTTCTCATAATCCACTTTCAGTTTGCAACTAGGAACTTGCATGGTAGCATTAATTGATTGTTGCTAGACCCATTTTGGGCTAGTGGGATCGCCTCTGTCCGCAGAGGGGATTTACCTCTCCAAAAATTTGGCGACTCCACTGGGGAGAAGCTATTTGTTGTTTGATTCATAAACCTTGGACGGAGTCTGAAGCACGGCCAGGCAGCCTTCGAAACGCTATTGCTTTGCATTAGCGAAGTAGATCAACGCCACTTCAGTCAATCTCCGGTTTGGTTTACGAACCGAACAGCTTGGAGTTTGTCTTGTATTTTGGTTTTCTCTTGCTTGCTTGCGTAAATAAGCTTTCTGGGTTGGTTTTCAAGTTGTTTCTTCCTGTTTGATCTGTCTGAATACTGTCGACCAGACCTTGGACTGCTTGTTTTATTTTTTAGGCCAGCAAACTTTATTAGCGCGTTTTTCTGCCTGACAGTCGCGCCAGTTGGCGCATGTTGCACAAAAGCAACTCGCGCTAATTCCTTAATAGCGCTAGTTACAGGCTGACAGTCGCGCCAGTCCTGTGAACTTTGCCAGTTTGTTTGTTGGAAGCTTTTTAAACTCAGATTTCTGTCTTTTTACATCCTTTTCAGTTACTGGAGTGTGTCAGAACTCTGTTTGACTGGTTTTTTACCTTTATCCTTCGGGTGTTTGCCTATTTCCATCGATCTTATATCCCAGCCCTAGAGCATCTAGTGGCTTTGTATATCGAGCCTTCCGAGGGAGTTTTTGGTTCTTTGATTGTCCAGTCAACTTTTTGGTTGTTTTCCGCACTTGTCTAGTGGTTGTTAAAACTTATTATTCTGTGCTTCGAGCAATTCACCTCTACCTCGTTTGCATTTTGCTTGACTTCGTTTGAGCTTAGATCACATGGTTCATTGAGTTCTTTATGATTCTCCTTGTTTTGACAGTTTGTCTTGGTGTTTCAGACTTGGTTCTATTTTCCTTGAGTGAAATTTGCTTGTTTACGCTTGTTAATATTTCTCGAGATTTGTTTAAGTGCATTATGCCATTTTAAAAGAAAAAAAACAAATGATCTTTTTGCATTATATTAGTTAAAATTTATTGTTATTGGCAATTAGTCACTTTTAAAAGAGAAAAGAAAAAAAGTTTCATTTATTGCTATTAGCTGCATTAGGATCTTTGTTGATTGTTTGGTGATCATTTTGTTTGTTTGAAAAATCTCAACTCTTCTGTAGTTAGCATTCATTGAACGGAATGATATATTTTGGCATATAGTTTGCATTTAGGAAATTCTGAGAGAACACATACGGTAGGACCTAAAAAATGGAACCTAATTGAAGATCAATTGTAAAATAAACCGAATGAATCTAACAACGCATTGGAACCTAACACATTCATTCTAGAGGTCTAGGCTAGAGACGTGTTCCGGCGTCGTTAAACCTAGTCACTGTTGTTTCACATTACGGTTGGGTGATTCCTCCTTTTGTGACTCGATAGTGGTATAGCACGGACTTAAGCTCCCAGTATCGTCGCGTATATAGGGGAGACCCCACTAGGTTATCATCCTTTATCCACAGGAAGCCGTGTCTGCCGCCTTACAAGCCGTAATGCACTGAACACAGCATTCAGGAAGATTGACTGCCGTATGGGAAGTCCTTGGTTTTCATTTGGTTGCCAAGGTGTATAAGCAGTTTTACGTATTGTTTGGTAAACCCTTTGCCTAGACTCTCCAGATTAGTCACTTTTGATCCTTTTCAGACTCCTTAAAAGAAAAGGTGCCAGTGAGCGTCTTGTCACTTCGTGCTCATTAAACATTCGAAGGAGACTAGAGTCACCTTTTTGTCCTTTTCTCGACTCTTAAAACATGAAAAGGTCAAGTTGTGTCTTTGCGTCTTAAAATTTATTCGGCCACGATACACATTTACCTGGTTAGATTTTGTTTGCGTTAGTTTGAGTAGGGTTTAGTCTCGTTAGATTCCCTAAGATTTTGTGAAGTTTCATCCTGGCGGAATTACCAATTTCGTCTTCCGAGAGGTTGTGAGTGCAACTCTTTCTGTTGTTCCGAGTATACAACCGATTAGTTCTCATGCTCCAGGCGACGAGACTTACGAGTTCCATTGAAACCCTGTTTGGGAACCTTCTAAGGATTGTATCCCTTTTTGGGAATACACTTCTCCTCGTGTTCCAGCCCCACCAGTTTCTTCCGAAATGGAGGATGTATCCCCTACTTCGACTGACGAATCCGTTGCGACGAGCGGTGAAATTCCCACCGCAACGAAACCTACACTTGTTAGTAGCACTCCTACTACTGGGAGCCTACCTCCAGGTTATAAAGCATTAAGGGATGCTATGCCCTCTGGAGCTCCTTTCACGGGTTCTATTTGGTCACAACTCGCTTTTCCCACCACAGAGCCTTTTACTCCACAAAGTCACAGTACGTCTGTCACCTCAATCACAACCGCTCCAATGGTATGTGTGGCTTCTTCGACTCCTATTTTTAGTCGTCCTTCGGCTTCTTTATTCGGAGTCTTCGATCCTACATCAAACGTCCCACCAAAGGGGCCATACAATCGATATTTTCCGTCTCAACCGAATGTTGAGATTTCAGTTCCATTGTCAATTGATTGGGGCTCCACCTCTTTTCATGGTGGCCAAGTATCGTCTGCGCAATCCCCAAGACCACCTCATCAAGACCAACAAGGGAAATCCTTCCAGGGAAACCCTTTTGCCGCTGGTGGTCCGTTTTTCCCCTCTTTTGTTCAACCTTCTGGTACCCCAGGACAATCTTCTGTTCAACAAGCCCAACCTGGTATCCAGCAAGGTTATCCTACTGGACAAATTGGTCAATCATATGTTAACCCAAACCAATCCAATGTCCAGTATGGTCCAATATCTGGACAAGCTGCTCAACCACATGGTCAGCCTACCGTCCAGTATAGTCAACCTTCTGGGCAAGTCGGCCAACCTCAAATCCAATCAGGCCAACCAACTGCCCAGCCCACTCAGCCATCTGCTCCTTTAGGACAACCTTCACCTGTGCAACAACAACCCCACTCCCAGTAGGTACAACCTTTTGGACAGGGAGGCCAACCTCAATATCAACAAGGTCATCCTTCTGGCCAGATAGCCCAACCTACAGGACATCCTTCTGGCACTGCTCAATCCGGTTTTTTGCCCCAGGCTGGACCCCAGACCCCATCCGGTTTTCAAATGCAAGTTGGAGTTCAATCCCAACCAGTCTATCAAACTCAACCTATTTCTCAAACTCAGTTTGGAGTCCAGCCACCGTATGGTTACCAGCAACCTCAAGGGCAACCTTTGTTTGCCCCATATCAAAATTATCAACAACCGCAGGCGAATCCTTATCAGAATTATCCGCAACCATATGGTGCTCCTGCAGGACCGTTTGGTAATCCATGGAATGCTGGGGGGCAGAACCCAAATCCCTACGGACAAAACCCTATGGGGCCAAATCCGTCCGGACCAAGCCCTTGGGGGCAACTGCCAGTTGGTTGGAACCCTGGTGTTCCATCCCACCAGCAACCCCAGATGTCCTTCAATCCTCAGTTACCTTTCTTAGCGACTTTAGAATTACCGGATGTGTCCAAATTGACCAATGATCCTATTCTCCATAATCCATATTGGCCTCCAGTTCCAACGAAAATTCCCGGTGACTGTCCAAAATTCGATGGTAAAGCTAATGAAGATCCACAAGCTCATGTTATGACTTATCACCTATGGTGTTCATCCAATTCATGGCTTGATGATTCAATTCGGCTTCGCCTTTTTCAAAGGACTCTCACTGGCTCTGCAGCTAAGTGGTCTATTGAGCTCAATCGCAGATCCTTTCAGGATTTCAACTCGTTGGCTATGGCATTTCTTACTCATTTTCAGTTACCCATTCGCTATGAAACGGGCACACACCTCTTGACATCCTTAAGACAGACAACGGCTACGCATATCTTTGATCATATCCATGAATGGAGATGGCGTAGATGTATGATCAAATTTTGGATTCCTGACCAACTTCTTACCGATTGGTTTACGACTTCGTTCGTTCCTCCAATAGCTCGGGACATTGCCATGGGGGCGTGTGTCACTGAAGAGCAAGCTATCGCGCGCGTTGAGTACCTTGACTTGGTGTATTCTCAGTCAGGTACATTGTATGATTATTTGTCTGACGCCCCGAGACCAGGAACATCCAAAGCCCCGCCAACGCCAACTGTTGACGGTATTATTGGTTCTGTTAATTCGTCCTCAGAGAAAAATCCCGCGAACCCTGGGAAGCAAAAATCAAATGCTTCGAATGAACCCACTTCTCAGGTAACACCCACTTCGGATGTTACTTCCGAGGTCAATGCTGTCCAGTCCACCACGGTAGACAAAGCCTCGAAAGGAAAGAAGAAAGGGAAAGCGAAGAATAAGCCAGATCAACCTAAACAGGACTCCCCTAAACCTCCACCAGAGGACGGTGCCAAGCGCAAACCCAAGTATCCTTGTCTTATCTGTGATGAAGATCACTATACCAAAGACTGCCCTAGGCAGTCTGAAGTTAGTCGTTTGTTGAAAGGCGCTCCCGGGACTCCTGCAGTGCTCAAAGAACCCTTTCCCTCACAACAAACTCAAAAAACTCAAATGGTGGCTGACCCCTCTCAACCTCCCTCTTCCTTCGGTTCTCAAGTGTTTATGGCTGGAACGATACCTGTCAATATCAGTACTCAAACAAGAGATTATCCGTCATCTGCTGGGAAAGAGCCTGAGATCCCCTCTAGTGCTCCTCCCTTCAGTTCAGGTCCCCTCCACATCGAGAGACCTAGTACTGAGACGCCTCTTCGACCCCCTCCAAAAGGAGTACTCCGGAAATCTTCTTACAACCCAAATGCCCATGTTGCACAACACTACAATATCGTTGAGGACTTAGCTCAGACTCCATCGGCTATGTCCGCTTTAGAAGTTCTCCAGAGCTGCCCTTCTCAGAGGAAGTCCTTGCTATCCGCTATCGGTGGCATAGACCCGGCCGACTTGGATTTAATTACTTTTGACTTAGAACGCCATACGTAGAGATTGCCTCCCCAAATCACATTCCTTATATAGGTTATTATTGATTCCAAAACGATTCATCGTACAGTCATTGATGAAGGTGCTTCTACTTGCATCATGTCTGTTGCCTGTTGGAAAGCTATTGGATCTCCGACGCTGAGCCAGTCTCCCACAACCTTGGAAGCTTTTGATGGAAGAGCATCCCGTCCTTATGGTATCCTCCAACGTTTGCCCATCTCTTTGGAAGGGAAGATGGTCGAAATGGAAGTTGAAGTTGTTGATGCCACTCTTACCTACAACCTCCTTCTCGGACGTAGCTGGATATACGCGATGAAAGCTGTAGCTTCATCTTTGTTTCGTATCAATCGTTTCCCTCATCAAGGGAAGATTATTACCGTAGACCAGCTATCATTCTTCGCTTCCTCTTCGGAAGGCAACATCCCTTTTGTGGAGCATACCTCGAAACCATATGAGAGTCTGGGAGCCGGACTTTTCAAAGATCCCACCCTTATGGGCGTTTTTCCGCTCCCACCTCCTAACGTCGCTTCCGTCAATATGATTACTACTTGTTATGATCCGTGGATCATCCCTCCCACCGACCAGGTAGATTCTTGGGGCGACCAGATGCTGTTGAGTCTTGCCGAGCTCAACTATGTCGAAATCGTTGCTGGATCGGCTCCCTCTTCTGAACTTGCTCCTTCGAGCATGATTCTCCACTTGTTCGCTCCATCCTCAGGGCTTGTAGATGAGACTTCTTCGGATCTTTTAAAAGAAACATTCCCTTCCGATGAAGCCATTATCGAGACTATGTCTCTCGAGGAACCTCCTTGGCATGATTCTCACCATCGTTCCTCGTTTCTCCCTGCCCCTCAGGATATGCTTACTTGTCTCGAGCGGTTTTCTCCTTGTCTCCCATTTCAAATCCTTCAAACACCTATCCAAGTTTATCAAGTGTCCTCTGAAGGAAATATGGCGAACATTACGCAAACCCAACCCATCGACATCTCTGTGAAACCAGGGATTGTCGAACATCTTCACATTGGAGTCACTTGTACTCCGGAGGAGATTCAACTTTATTCCAACCTTTTTCGCGAATTTCGTGACGTCTTTGCATGGTCCTATGAAGAAATGCCCGGCATTGATCCTAGCATAGTGGTGCATGAGATAATCACGTACCTAGGTGCTAAGCCTGTTCGTCAACGTTTACGCCCTGTACACCCCAGAAAGGCTGCAGCTATTAAGGCCGAAGTAGAGAAGCTTCTTAAAGCTGGTTTTATTTATCCTATCCCGCTCACAGATTGGGTTTCCAATATCGTACCTGTGACTAAAAAACAAGGTACAATCCGTGTTTGTGTCGATTATCGTGATATTAATCGGGCCTGTCCTAAAGATAATTTTCCCACACCATTCATTGATCAAATTATTGACGAGTCTACCGGAAGCGAAATGTACTCTTTTATGGACGGTTTTTCTGGATATAACCAGATCAATATCGCTCCCGCTGATCAACACAAAATCGCCTTTATCTGTCCATGGGGCACTTTTGCCTATAAGAAGCTCCCTTTCGGTCTCAAAAATGCTCGTGCTACCTTCCAACGTGCAATGTCCTATGCTTTTCATGACATTCGACACATTGTACAGCCATACCTGGATGATCTTCCAGCTCATTCAGCCAAACGTCAGGACCACCCTACTCACCTTCGCGAGATCTTTCTTCGCTGTCGATACTATTGAATCAGACTTAATCCTCAAAAATGTGTCTTCTGCGTTGAATCTGGCCGACTTCTCAGGTTTGTCGTCTCCCGAGAGGGCATCCGTTTGGATCCCATTAAAGTCGAAGCTATAGTGAATCTCCCCCCCCCTGCTTCTTTACATCAATTGCAAAGCTTGCAGGGTAAAGCAAATTTTCTACGACGTTTCGTTCCAAACTATGTCGAGGTGGCCAAAGGTTTCACATGATTACTAAAGCGAGATGTCCCTTTTCATTGGGATACCATGGCTCAGGAATCTTTTGAGCGTCTCAAGGGTCTCCTTGTTTCTGCTCCATTGCTTCGTCCTTCGAACTATCATCGTGACTACACTCTGTATTTGGCCGCTGCCGACACCACTATCGGCATGGTTCTCGTTCAAGATGACGATGATGGCACTGAACATGTTATATATTATCTCAGCCACAATCTTTTAGATACGGAAACTCGATATGCTTATGTCGAGAAGTTGGCTTTGGCCGTCGTTTGTGCTGTCCAACGTTTCCGTCATTATATTCTGCTGCGCACTACTACCGTGATTTCTGATTGCAACCCCATGATGTATATTTTGTCACGCCAGTTGCTGGGGGGCAAGTACTCAAAGTGGATTGTCATCCTCCAAGAGTTCGACTTGGAATTTACCACTGCCAAGTCCAAGAAATCCCTTGTCTTTGCTGAGTTACTTTGCTCTTTTCCATCTCCTTCCACGCCCTCTCACACAGAGGATCAAATTCCGGATGAGACTTTGTTTCTCATTAGCACCCTCGACCCCTGGTACGGGGATATCATTATATATCTGCAAACGTCCTCCTTTCACCCTGGCGTGTCCAAAGACGCTCGGCGAAGGATTCATCATCAGTCTCAACCATACCGTATCATTGGTGACACACTCTATCGCCTCGGCGCCGACTCTGTTCTCCGCCGATGTTTAACTCTCGAGGAAGCTGAGCGTGTCTTGAATGACTACCACTCTGGTGCCTGTGGTGGTCACATGTCCGGATATGCCACTGCCCAAAAAATCCTCCGTGCTGGCTACTTTTGGCCCTCTATCTTTAAGGATTACATTCTTGCCTTCCGCTCTTGTCATGAGTGCCAGATATACCAGCGGAAGATGCGAGCGCCTCCTGCTCCATTGCACCCTGTTGTCACCGTCGGCCCTTTTGCCAAATGGGGCATTGATTATATGACCTGTAACCCTCGCTCGGCCGGGGGGCATGGGTTTATTATCGTTGCCGTCGATTACTTTACTAAATGGGCCGAGGCTATGTCTACATTAACTGAAGACGGTCACACAACGACGCAATTTTTATTAAACCATGTTATCTCGCGATTCGGCGTCCCTCAAGCCATCATCACTGATCACGGGAAGCATTTCTGTAATCATATGATGTCGGAATTAACAACCAAGCTAGGCTTGCAACACGATAGTTCAACTCCATACTACCCTCAGTCCAATGGCCAAGTTGAAGCTGTCAATAAGATTTTGGTTACAATGCTTCAACGTACCGTTGGCGTGCATAAGTCTAACTGGCATTTGATGTTGTTCCCTTCCTTGTGGGCCTACCGAACCTCCATGAAGGACGCCACTGGTTTCACTCCATTTCAACTAGTTTATGGACTAGAGGCTACCCTTCCAATCGAATGTGAAATCCCTTCATTAAAATTGGCTGTTGAGCTACTTCCCAACACTACTCCGTTAGAAGAACGCCTTCTTTACCTGGAATGGCTAGATGAGACCTGTCGCCTGGCCTCTTTGGCCATCGAAACACAAAAGAAGCGAGTCAAGACTCACTTCGATTAGACTGTACATCCACGTTCTTTTGTTGAGGGAGATTTAGTCCTGCTGTACGATCAGGCAAAGGATAAATTAGGAGCAGGAAAGCTCGAGTCTATGTGGCTAGGCCCTTACATTGTCAAGAAAGTTTTGCAAAAAGGGGCCTACGAGCTAATTAATTATAAAGGGAACCCTCTTGGGAAGCCCCGAAACGGGCTGTATTTGAAAAAGTACTATGCATGATGCTTGTACATTTTATTTTGTACATACATGTACTCTAGCAAGTGTGTTGTATGTATGTGTGTCAGTTTTAAAGATGTAACTGCCAATTATTGTGTCTTTCGCTTCTTGTGCAGATGTCTGATACACCTTATGTTGGTTTCGCTGATGGTGCCTGCCGCAGTACTCGCAACTTGTCCTCTGCGGCGTGGGTGATCTATGATCCTCATGGCGAGCTGATAGATTTTCAAGGTGTGTGTTTGGGTCGTACCACTAACAATGTCGCCGAATATTGTGCTGTAATCGAGCTACTTGTTGAAGCAATTAATCTCGGCATTCGTGCATTGGTAGTGAACCTGGACTCTCAACTTGTCGTCCACCAGCTCAACGGGCAATATTCCGTCAGAGACCATCGCATTCTAAGGTTGTATTTACGTGTGAGATTGTTAGAAAGGAACTTTGATTTTATCACATATCAGCATATTCCACGACAATTAAACACATTATCTGATGCATTGGCTAATCATGTATTAGATAGACATTTGCTTAATTTGTAATTAAAACACTATAGAAGCAAGCACATGAAAGCACAATAATAAACCATAGGCATATGTATATATATACGTGTGTGTCATAATGTTTGCGTCGTGCGCGTTACATAGTCCAAAAAAAATAATACATGTTCATCTCATATGGCCGGAAACAACATGTCTCTAAAAAATATGCAAAAATGAAACCTAGGCGTCTAATCACGGTGATGCTCATGATAGCATGTAACCGCACCAAACGTCTCAGCGGACGGTGGACGCGAGTTGGTACTCCCACTGTGTGCCTCTGGTATGCGAAGGGCACATCCGCCAATCTTGCATAGTCTGGAATCCCTCGAGTGAGTCCCTCAAGGTTCTGTACCATCTCTTCACCCACACCACCCTCTACCTGAGGGTCGGCTGCAGGTTGTACCCTCCGTGCTATGTGAGACAGATCAGCTGGTCGCTCTGCACCAACATCTGCATACATATATATAGCTGTTGTCAGAGACATGCATGTATTACAAAAAAATAAAATTAAATACATAAAAAACATCAAAAACACAAAGAGTTCTTACCAAGCTCCTCATCCTAGTCTTCTCCCGCAGGCAATGGGAGAACGGGGTCTTTAGTAAAATCGGTGCCCGCATAGGGCCAATCCTCTATAACGATCATTTGGTGACGAAGCCATATGAAGAACTCGGGCCTCCAGGCCATCTGCTGGCCCCCTCCTCCTCTGGGCATGAGTGCTGCCCATCGAGCCAACCTCGGTTCCCGTGGCACTGGATCTGCCACTATACCTCCCTGAATCCGGAAAATCGGCAGTCGCTCCAAGAAGAAGGATACCACAATCGATCCATACCCGAACTGTTTGTTGCCTCCACGCTTACACTTCGTAAGTTGTCTCTTGATGTTAAGGGTCACAGCTATGGCCCAGTCAAACAGAGTAGGATGGAGACACTCGGTTGCCAGCAGTAAATGATTCTTGCTGGCCTCATGGGGCGCCTGTACCCCAGCCGTCCGTGTGATAGTAAATAGTATCACCCGTAGCACTAGGTCTGGAACTGTGACGATATCTACCTTGGCACTGTTCGATCCAAACTGTGCCCCCGGACAAACCCGTTCCATCACCTCCCCCATCTTTTCTCTGGAAGGCCTACTTCCAGTCAAAATGGGTCGTGCACCTCTCCGCGATAATCCAGTGATAAAATAGACATCGGAAACATCCAGCTCCAATGTCTGATCTTTCAAGCGGAATACCTGATCCTCTATGTCCCAAGCATCCACGATGAATCGTAGTAGCTCCGGTTGTGCACGCAAATAGGAGGTAAGGAAAAACTTCTTTAAGCCGCAGTCCCTCAAAGCATCCATGCAGGCTTCATCCTCTAGTGCCAGAGCATCTATAGCATCATGCTCTCTTTCTCTCCATTCTACAACCATTTTGACGAATCCCTGCAACCATAAAGTCGAAAATACCATCATTAGATCACTGGTGAAACCATAATTAAAGGAAAATTGCAAAGTTAACGGTTAAATCCATAGGAAAAATTAGGTTGCGCGGTTGGCGCGACTATTTTCAAAATAGTCGCGCCAATGTCGCGCCCCCTTTGGGAAAATAATCCCATTGGCGTGGTCCCGAGTGGGAAACCCGCGCCAATGGCGCAACCCTAAATTTTGCAAATCCTCTTGCAGGGGATCCGTCTGTGGATGAAAAACTGAAAAAATGGAACGAAAATGAAGCTAAGGACAAAACCTCTTACCTGCTCCAGACGGCGGCTCGAATGCTTTCCTGGATTGATCACGATCGACGGTTGAAGTTTGCACCCAAAACCCTCCAATGGTAAACTCATAAGGTGAAAAGTAAAAAGTGAATTTGTTTTTTACCATTTCACTATTTTATAGCATTTTTTGACCTAAATTGCATTAAAAATATTATTTTTGGGGTTAAAATAATGTCTTTTAAGTGTATTTTTGAATATATTTATATCAAAATGGGTTTTACGCTGTTTTTGGTATGACAACAGGTGTTGGTGAAACTCAAGCGACGAAACGAGCTCCTTTTTCTACTTTTTCAAGCTTGGTAAACATGTGAAAAGGTTACTTTGAGGTCCGCTTTCAGCTCTTTTCTGACCGTTTAAAGACGAAAAGATTGCCGAGTTACTCCTCTTGACTCGTTAAACGTTAATAAGGGGCAGTCGTTTTAAGTTCTTTTTGTCGACCGTTAAAACATAAAAAGATTACCGGGTTTTTGTTGTTTCAGACTTGTTAATGGTTACGAAACGACGTGGTTTTGATCGCTTTTTTACTTTTTCAGGTTGAAATCACTATTTATGAAAATTACTCCTCGATCGTAATGGTCGGGCGGTTCTTTCGAGCATTGTTTTATACTTTTTCGGGCTCGAGAGACACAACTTTACGAAAAAGGACACCCTTGGAGTTTCCTTTTTGCTGTCTTTTCAAACTCTCTAAACATGAAAAGACGCCGAGTTCTTCCTTTGTCAGACTCGTTAAAACCTGATGACATCGGATTCTGTCAAAATGACACACCACAAGCATATGCTATCCCCATCAAGCTTGTTAAAAATAATTGGGCTACTCGCCAGAAATGGCGGGGGGAAAAAAATGGAACCATAATTATTGTCGTGTCGGCAGTATGTCGCTCTTAAACATGGCACTTGTCTGCTTTCGTGTCTGGGTGGGGATATCTCATCTTATTTTTCACTTGCCTCCGTGGATTTGGGTAATCCTGTTTGACCTCTCATCTGCTCATTGCCTCGTCACCATGACCTCTGATCCATTGATGTCAAATACTGCTAATTCCACTGTCGTGCCGCCGATATGTTCAAAGAGAAGTTGACCTCTGCAGAAAAACAACCTCTCCCTGATAGCTCACATAATCCTGATTCACAACATTATCTCTCTGTCTCGTGTCGATGATGTGGGAAACATTATGGCCCACCTTCGATCAAGGTCACTTCCTGTCGACTTCAGCTCATTATCCAGGAAGCTGATCTAGAGACTCCCTTCCGGTGCCTTGGAGCCTGCATGCCTCAATGGCAGGTTCTTCGTGTTCGACGTGAGGTTTTCGTCATTGGCCTCTGATCGAATGATTCTACGGGTGTTCGACGCCAGATCACTAATTCGCACGCCGTAGGTTGTACCTATAGTACCTTGAGGGCCATTGTCATTATTGGTGGTACCTCTCGCGTCTGTTAACAGTTTTCAATATTGACTGGTAATCAGACGATGTTCATGCATGTTCGACTTTAGCTCATATATTCGCATGCTTGAACTTGTACTGTTGTTCGGGTCGAGATGGAGCGCAAGACCCTGGATTTTGTCTGTTGTAATCCAGGCGTGATTCTTGTTACATGACTCATTCACTGGATGGTTGCGACCATACCTGAGTCAATTCATTGATCCTAACCAGATGGCTGCGCCCATACTATGGATCTAGATTATTATGTACTCTCTTATGGATGGCTGTGACCATACCACATATATCATGTACTTGAGCTATCAGTTGTATCTCTCGATGCAGAATCTCGGCGGAAGCTACATGTGTTCTTGTAAAGCATTTCACCCCTCTCTCTCTCTCGGGCCTCATGCTTTAGGGGGCATCTGTTACACAGTAATTTGTCACCATTAGTCACCATCCCTGTTACCCCTTTCCCGTACTTGGGAGGACTCATTCCGGGACCTGTGAGGAGTGACATAACTTGAAAACACTTGCATTATGTTCCCCTAAGTATGGACTTCATGTGCCCTGAAGACACCTCTTGCAAAATATCCCTGAAAAGTGCCCTTTTTCCATTAGCGCGGGTCCACAATGTACTACCCACGCCAATGAAGGAGATCCTCAAAAGAAGGTGCGACCATTGGCGCTCTGTCTTAGAGTAACACCCGCGCCAACCAAGTTTGGAAAATATTTTTAACAAATGCGCGCCTAGATGTTTTTTCCCTTCAAGTCATGAAGTCTTTTGAGGATAAAGCTCATCTTCTAGATGTCGAGAGTCATCATCTATCCCTTACATCTATCCACAGCGGCTTTTTGGAGATAATGCCAATCTATAATGGGTGTCTTGATTCATTGTATTTTCTTCCCCTTCTCCATATATAAAAGTCTGTCCTCATGCATTTGACAAGCTAGTTTTTGAGTAGTAGTGATAATGCTTGTCTTGAGTGATAGTAAGAGTCTTGGAGCATAGGGAGGTTATGCTGCCGGAAGTCTGAGAGAGAAAGGTCTATTGCAAGACATATATAGCTGCTCGCCCAGCCAGAGGAGAGATTCAACGTCAGAACTTTGGTTGTATCTTTCTCTGTTGATTATTCATTAATGAACGACTATCATTATGGTTCCGATCTTATTGTTCACTATGATAATGTTTGATCTATATCCTTTCTGACTGATATATAGTTGTATTTAGTGGATTTTATGCTTGTATTCGCTTCGTTCTTTGCATGTGCAGGTATCCATTCGTGGAGATCGTGAGGATCGTGACCTGCCAGAGCAAGGGAACGGGAGTATCAACTCTTCTACGACACTAGCCTTGGGCTCCAGGTTGGTTCTCATAATCCACTTTCAGTTTGCAACTAGGAACTTGCATGGTAGCGTTAATTGATTGTTGCTAGACCCATTTTGGGCTAGTGGGATCGCCTCTGTCCGCAGAGGGGATTTACCTCTCCAACAGGCATGGTGGCTAGAATTTGTGGAGAAATTCAATGGGCACGAGAAAGAGATGATAAAATCTTTCGTAGGGAATACAATGGAATTGAAGCATAAACTGGGGATGTGAAGCTGGTTTTGACAGAGTCCTTTTTTGCAGAAGTTACCAGATTACCAAGAATCAAAGAGAGTTGGTTCAAGAATAGAAAAATTGAAGAGAATGAATGGAAAATTTTTCTCAAGAATCCAGGTGTTAGTGTCGGTATCTTCATCCCTCCATCAGTGATCAAATTCTCTTATTGCATTGCATTTTAGGTGTCTCACTCGGTCAACTGCATTCCATTAGGATCATGGATCATCTAACAGTAGTGGCTTATTATACATTTTCCCTCATGTCCTTTACCTGCTGGCCCATTTTCATTCATCAAGATCATCTGCAGTCACTTTTTGTCTTTAAATTTGCAAGATTCATTTCTAGGGTTTCAATTTCATTAGGTCTATGGTTTCATCAAAAAGGTTTTCAAAATGTCCAATAATGTCATCAGGCACATGAGGAGGTTGAAGAAAGTTCCAGTACCAATAAATTCATAATCTCATGCTCAGAAATGTATTTTTCCTCAAAACCCTGTTTTGAGGAAAAACATAGTATTTTTATGTTTTTCGTATAAATTTGATGTAATTTCAGTTTTTCCATATGTAATAACTTCAGTGGCAACCTTGGTCACCTTTCCAAGCTTCAGCATCTCCATCACCTGCAAGGCAAACAAAAAATCAAAGCATTCAGTTCATCACAGGCAAAAATAAAGCAAACTGCCCAAAAACAGAGTTAAAAAGTCAAGTCATGTTCCAAACATTGTAAAAGTGGGTTTTTATGCATCAAAAATTAAAAGCTCTTTGTATATAATTGTTTCCTCAAATCAAAAGCCCATTTGCATTCAAACAACAAAGTGTGAGCAAAGCAAGGCCGTGTGTGAGCAAACAAGTGACATTGGAGGAAAAACTGTGCAAAATCGGAGGCGCGGCGCACTGGGTGAGTGGCGCGGCGCACATAGCAGGCGCAGCGCATAGGGCCGCAATTTCCAGTGCAAAACTGAATGGGCACGATGCACACACAGGGCGCGACGTGTTGGGTTTGAGGCGCGACGCATAGAGCTGCCAAGCCCGTTTCGCTCCAAAACTCTCTCAAATTTCCAAAATTGTTCACGACTCCTATTGTGCAAGTAAGCCACGATCTCTCCATTGCTAGTAAAGGAGTTTTTCATAAAGTTTATGGTGATTGTCTAAAGGAAAAATCAAACCCTACATTCTTTCCATTTCTCAAGAAACTGTTGCCTAGGGTTTGTATTGGTTATTTGGCTGCCAAGTCCATTTTGTCATTTCCTCACCCTTTCACTCCTTCACTCATTTTCTCACCTTATTCCCCCATTCCCTAACTCCCATATTCCCAAAAAATCATATATCCCTATCCCCAATCCCATTTTCCCAAAATCCTAAATATAAATTCCCAAACCCTAAAGTGTTGTCCCTAAACTTAATATCACTCCCTAATCCCCTATTTCCCTAACAAAACCCTGTCCTAACAGTCCCAAAATCCCTCATTTTTTCCTCCCTCCACACTCCCTCACATATTTTCCCCTTGGTGGCAGAAAATCAAGAAACACCATAAATTTCCTATTCTTCATCAAGTGAACTCACTTACTAGCAGAGATGGAGTCTGATCCTTCATATGATCATGAAGAGGAGACACACAGTGACTCTCCTACAGAGGTACATGCACCCAGGAGGCCTCATAGAGGTGGCAAACATATTCGAGAAGAACCTACTACTCTTGCTGAGCTACAGGCCTGCCCTCTCGCCATGACATGTTTCCAACATCAGTCCTGCTATGAGTTCTGTGAGATGGTTGCTAGAATTCAGTTTCACCATGAGTTGGCCCGTTTGTTTGTGCTTCATTTACATGATGGTCAAGCCACTCTAGCTGGTGTAACATTCACTTTAACACCAGAATCTATTTCTCTAGCAACCGGTATTCCTAACATTGGAGAGCAATGGAACAAAAGGCAGCAAATTGACAGGAAACATTATGAACCATACATCAAGCCCGATTATTTGAGACAACTCAGCAGAGTTTTTCCTTTTTGGTACCTAAAAGATTCCTATGCTCCTTTGATGAAACTGATAATGAAGTATTTCAGCTGTGAGGGCCGGTTTTCCCGTTTATATGCCTATCATATCAGGTTGCTGATGCATTTTACCAGGGTGAGGATGATGAATCTCCCCTACTTCATGTGCCAAAATATTGAGAAGATGACCACCCTAGTACAACACAAGACTCCTCAGTAGCAGTTCAACAATATTTACCATTTTTCTCTCATTAAGATTGTGGTCATCCATCAGCTTGGTTTGCAGGGCATCACTTGGGATGATTTCATTTCTCATGAGTTCTTCACAGTTTGTTAGGGACCTCCAGAGGATTTTCATGAGACAGGTGAACCTTCATATTAGCATGAGGTTCATGAGACACAGACCGCTAGTATCCCGATGTTTATCACTTATCAGAAGGGCAATAGACGGTTGTTCGTAGCAGTAAAGCGAGTATTATCTCCACCCGGGGTGGAAGGGGTCTTGCTTCTTACATCAATACAATAGGTTCATAACAAAGGCAAGAGGCCATTGCAGGATTAGGGACCATCAGGCGAGCGATAGACTGAGTTCATTCTCATTGAGGGTGATGATACTGATGTGGGCCCACAAGGCTCCAATATCAAAGAAGTCATCCAAGAGCAACAGGCAGACATCAATGCCTTGTCCCTCAATTTGGAAAGAACTAAGTGGATTATAAAGTACCCGGAGCAAAGAAATAAGCAGCTTGAGGATTAGCAAGCGATTATGGAGTTTCAAAACATTCGGGAAAACCGCCAAGCTGCCCAAAGAAGGAAGGTGAAGCTCACATCGCTTGAGAAAGAGATCAAAACCGATCGGGAATCTTGGCTTGAAAGAGCCAATGTCCACTTAGAGAGGTTGTTAGAGAAGGATAATAAGGAGAAAACATTGTTGAAACATATGGATTATCATTACATGGCAAGGAACAAAGTTTGCAAGGCGAGAATCAGGAGCTTAAAGGCAAAGTTGAAGAGGGCATCGAGGAGGCAAAAGGAGCAAGATAGACTTTAGATATTGGTTGAGGCTTCCTTGGCCCAACACAACTCTTGATGGAGAAGACTCATCCCAAATTTCAAAAAATTTGGGGCACTTTTTGCATTTTTGGAATTTTTTGCTCAAAAAACAGGAATTTCTGCTTTATGCACCACGCCACCTGGCGCTCGCTTTTGATGGGAGCCTCTAAATGACAAAAACTTAGAATTTTTGGATTTGGCATGGAAAAATATTCTTGCCTACCAATGGCCAAGAAATTTTGACAGGTTTTGAGCCCTCATAAAGGTCAAAAACACTTAAAAAATGACCTTACTGCCCATATTTTGACACACAGGAAGCAGTGTTGGGAGTGTTAGAGTCGGTCTGTTCAGTCCTCCGTCAGAGATCAAACCTCTTTATGCATTTCATTTTTAGGTGTCCCGCTCCATTCACTCAGCTGCATTCCGCTAGGGGCATGCCATAATCTGACGAAAAAGGTCATTACTAGTCATTCCCCCCCCCCAATGTCTGGCTCCTGCTGGCTTAGGTCTTTTTGTCAATGATCACCAAAGTCCATGACAGTCAAGGTCTAGTCCTTTAATGGACAAAAGTAATTTTCAATCATTAGGTCTAGGGATTAATCAATTTGGTCTTTAAAAATGTCCAGTAAAGTCATGCAGGCCAGAGTGAGGCCCTTACAAAGTAATGATTCAGAGAGTTTCATCGTCATATTGATAAACTTCGATTGTTCTTCAAAACTTTGTTTTGAAGAAAAGTCAAACAGTGTCATTGGTGATAAAATTTTCAAAAAATTCGTCAGTTGATTTCTTCAGATGCATTCATGGTTTCTGTGGCCAAATGCCCTGTCATGCAATCCCTGCAAAGAGTGCCGAAAAATTTCATCATTTGAGCCAAAATTTCAAAGGAAAAGTGAAAATCAGTGTTGCTTTAAGTCAGTGAAAAAGTGTCAAAACATAACATTAGAAAAATGGGTTTTTGAAAAGAAAAATTTAACCCATGACTTCCAAGTCTTTATATACAAGTTTCCACCAAAAAATCAAAGTCATTGTGCAAATCAAGGCATAGGGAAACGTTGCAGAGTCTTTGAGTGTGCATCGTGCATGTTTGGAGCAAGGTTGGAGGCAGTTTTCAGGGCACGACGCATATACATAGGGGCGCGGCACACACAGAGGGTGCGGTGCACACAGAGGGTGCGGTGCACACAGAGCCAGCCCTCAGTGTATTTTTCCAACGAGTGCGGCGCACACCCAGGGCGCGACGCACTAGGTTTTGCTCGACGCACTAGGTTTTGCGCGCAGTGCACACAGACAAAGCGCTCAGAACCTTGCCAAACTTCCTCAAATCTTTTGTGAAGCCCATCAAATTGCAAGATATCACAAACAACACCTAGCTTCACATCATCATCAAAGGGAAACCTAAATACAATACACACAGTAGTCATGGAATCACAACATTCATCAGAGTATGAGATGGAGACACAAAGTGACTCATCCTCGGAAGAGTAGGCTCCCAGGAGACATCACAAGAGTGGCAAACATGTTAGGGATGAGCCCAACACCCTCAATGAATTGCAGGCATGCCCTCTTGCTATGTCATGTTTCCAACACCTAGCATGTTTTGAATTTTGTCAAAGGGTGGCTAATGTTAAAGTTCATCATGAGTTGGCCCGTCTTTTTGTGCTTCACCTCCATGGAGGTCAGTCTATCTTGGCCGAGGTCACCTTCACATTGACACCCGAAACTATCTCAGTGGAAACAGGTATACCAAATGTTGGAGAACAGTGGCATAAGAAGAAAAAGGTGGATAAGCCGCATTATGAGCCTTACATTAAGGCCAGTTGTTTGAGGCAGCTCACAAGAGTCTTTCCATTATGATATTTGAGAAATATGTATGCTCCACTCATGAGGTTGATCATGAAGTACTTCAGCTGTGAGGGGAGGTTCTCTTGTCTATATGCCTATCACATCAGGTTGCTCATGCACTTTACCAGGTTGCGGATGATGAACCTCCCATTTTTCATTTGCAAGAACATATAGAGGATGAACACTTTCATGTAGCATAAGACCCCTCAGCAGAAACTTAACAGTGTTTATCACTTTTCTCTTATCCGGATTTTGGTGGATCATCAATTGGGATTGCAGGGCATTGCTTGGGAGGAATTCATCTCCCGTGACTTCTTCAGCACTCCACAGGTATTATCAGAGGCAGAGCATGAGATAGGTGGTCCTTCTCACCAGTATGAGCGCCATGAGGCCGATACTATGCCAATATTCATCACCTATCAGAGAGGCAATAGACATTTGTTTGCAGCGGCAAAGCGAGTGTTATCTCCACCCGGGGTGGAAGGGGCCTCGCTTCCGGCATTGACGACACAGGAACAAGACAGACGTAAGGAGCCAAAGCAAAATTAGGGGCCTTCAGGTGAGCCATCAGGTGAACGAGAGACCGAATTCGTTCTCCTTCATGATGATGAGACAGATACAGAACCGACAAATGCAGAGCTTAGAGAGATCATCCAGGAGCAGCAATCAGAGATTGAAGCCTTGTCCCTTGATTTAGAAAGAGCTAAATGGAACATGAAATATCTGGAACAGAGGAACAAACAACTTTAGGATCAACAAGTGATCATGGAGTTACAAAACATTTGTGAGCATTGCAAGCTGCACAAAGGAGAAGAGTTGAGCTCACGTCATTGGAGCAAGAAATCAATGAGGATCGGGAGGCCAATATCGAGAGAGTTAACATGCACTTGGAGAGGCTGCTGGACAAGGCTGACAAGGACCATGCCTTACTGAGACACATGGATTTCCATTACAAGGCACGAATATGAGTGCAAAGGCCCAGATAAAGAGCTTGAAGGCAAAATTGAGCAAAGCAACAAAAGAGGCAAAAGAGGCAAAAGAGCAAGATCGGCTTCGAATCTTGGCTGAATCTTATTTGGCACAACATATCACTTCATAGAGAACCTCCAACCCAACTTTCAAGAAAGTTGGGGCAATTTTGGTCACATGGTAATTTTTTGGTCAAAACACAAGTTTTTTCTCCCTGTGTGCCGCCACTGGCGCGGTGCTGAGAATTGGGAGCTCCAAATTGGAAATGGATTGCATTTTTGGATTCAGCATGCAAAATCACGACTACTGGTGCTTGGACAAGAAATTTGGGCATGATTTGAGTCTCAAGGAGGTCAAAAACACCCAAAAAATGACCTCTCTGCCCCTATTTTGACACACAGGAAGCAATCTTGGGAGAATGAATATTTGGAGGGGTAAAGGAGCACCAAATTCAAAAATTCCACTTGGGTTGAAAAGTAGATAGGACAGGATTTCCAAAAATCACACTTGGGAACATTTTGGACTCCTACAAGTGCCTCAAAATAGGCTCCAAAGTGGTGCGGTGCATATAGAAAATGGCGCGGCGCATATAGAGAAAAAGGCCAAAATCTCACCCGTTTCGTGAAATTTCGATTCGCGACTTCTCCAAGTGGGCTCGATCATCTACATTTCACTTTTTCGGCACCTAAGGTGGCATTTAAATTATTTTCACTCCAGATTGGCTTCTATCCAAGTGGCAAAGGAAGGCAAACAATCACCCAAGCCATTTGTCATGTTTGTAACGCTGCACCTGTAGCTAATGGTTGGCTTTCCACCTCCATTTTGTAATGATTCGAGTAACTCCCCAACCCTTGGGCATTCTATATCTTCATGGCACATTCTATATATTGTATGCAAACTATTTGCAAAGGGTTGGTTGGCTTGTAATTTCTGGGAGACTGTGGGAGAGAAACTCAGTTCTTCATTGTATATTTTGATAGAGGATTAATGAAAGGCAACAGCTCTGTTTCATGAGATTCATGTGGTTGTGAGTGTAGCAAATGTGTCTCTTATGTTTCATATGTATTTCGTAATGTTTCACAGTTCATTTCATATTCATTTCCAGTGAAATTTTCTAAGTTAGATAAGGTAGAATTCAATTTTATTGCTCTGCCTGTGGGAAAATTTCATGTTCAATGTTCTTATTCTGTTGAAAAGGATTCATGTACTTATGCCATTTTCACCCTCCTAAGCAATTCCTCCATTCCGCGTTATTTCAAACTAAATTGCTAGACTTTCCACCTATCTTGCCTCACGAAATAATCTGTGCCTTTGTATTGAATTCTCTGCTCATTTCTGTCTGTTGGTCCCATACCATCCTAGAAACTTAGTCATTCATAAAAAATTGCTTCTTGTATCCATGTTTACTTACTAGCCTAAGATCAATATTTACTGTTAGTCATCTCAGACCATTCCATTTACTTATTCACTGAGCATGACTCGGAGAGAGCCCTCTCCTGTTCTGGTAGGGCTAGCTACAAGATTGAGCGTGGTTTGTGGTTACCCTGAATTTCGCCTTCCTTCAGCCTAAGGAAGATTTAGGTGCTAACATATGGTTTGGTTTATCCTTCTCTGTATTTCATTTGGTTCCACTTGAGCTTCTTGCAGTAATTTCATGACAGGAACCCTTAAAGATGAGGGAAAAACAACCTCCATGCCATATACTAGCTCGTAGGGACTGGTTCCAATGGATTTTTTGGTTGTAAGCCTGTCTGCCCACAAAGCATTGATCAATTTTTTGTTCCAAGTTTTCTTATTCTCTTCCAATAGTTTTTTTATAATATTAATTAGACTTTTGTTGGAAGATTCTGCAAGTCCATTCCCTTGAGGATAGTAGGCTATGGAATGACCCAGTGTGATATGATACTTGTTACAGAAATTAATCATTTTCTTTGACTTAAAGGCTGCAGCATTATCTGTGATAATTTTATGTGGGCAACCAAATCTGGACAGAATATTGGCCTCTAGAAATCCTATGATGACAGTGTCTATGGCTTGTCTGGAGGGAATAACTTCTATCCATTTTGTAAAATAGTTAGTTGCAGTGAGTATCCATTTCTGTTGACCAGAAGAGGGTGGATGAATTTCTCCAATGAAGTCAAGACCCCATTGTTGAAAAGGTTTCTCTGTGGAAATAGGTTTCAATGGTAAAGGTAACAATTTTCTTTTTCCTTCAAATATTTGGCATTTGTGGCAGGAAGTTACAAATTTCTTTACATCTGCAAACAAGGTTGGCCAATAAAATCCAGCTCTTAGAATTTTGTCAGTAGTTGACTTCCAATAGAGGTGTCCACCATAGTCCCCTGCATGAAATTCTTGGAGAGTCTTGTCATCTTCTTCTTTCAATAAACAACTTAACAAAATGCCTTCATGATTTTCCAAAATAAAGATTTATCTAAGATGCAAAATTTTGAAGACTTCATTTTCAAAAATCTATTCTTGGTTTTGGATAACCCTGGAGGAGCCTGTAGGTTTTGTAACACATAAATAATATCAGCATACCAAGGTGAATATGAAAAGGCCTGGATGATCTGTGGAGTCACCATCTCCTGCTCGTTATCTAGCTCTACAATGAGATTTATGTCTAGGGCTTGACAACTAGTTTTTGCCATGAGTTTAGCCAATCCCTGACCTTTAATTAGCTTAATGGGTTTTATCTCTAAATCATATTCTAAGATAGTAGCTATCCATTTTCCTTTTTTTTCCATCAATTCCATTCTGAGTTAGGATGTCCTTGACTACTGCATTAGGAACGTAAACTATTATATGAGAATGCAAAATATAAACCTTGAGATATTTAAGAGCTTTTACCAATGAAAAAGCTTGTTTCTCCATTATTTTGTATTTTAACGATGCATCTCTAAGAGATTTACTAAAAAATGCTATGGGTTTTTCACATCCTTGATTATCTTTTTGTAGTAAAACTGCAACTATGGTGTGTTCTGATGCAAAAGGAAAAATGATGAAGTCTCTATCAAACTGTGGGTTTGTGAGGACTAGTGTTCTTGTTAAGGCTATTTTAATTTCTTCAAATGATTGTTTAGCCTCAATTGTCCAGTTAATGGTTGAATCCTTCTTTAACATGTTATTTAATGATCTAATGAGTTCAGCTAAGTTAGAAATAAACCTCCTTAAAAAATTAATCTTTCCTAAAAATATCTTCAACTCTTTAATGTTTTTGGGATAGGGAATTTGTAAAATAGCTTCAATTCTGGAGGGGTAAATTCGAATGCCATCCTTACAAATGATATGACCTAACAATTTTCCTTCCTCCAAACCGAACAAACACTTCTTTGGATTCAAATAAATACCATATTTTTTGCACTTTAAAAAGACTTGCCTGAGATGCTCCAAGTGCTGCTGATCTGATTTAGAAAAAACAGTGAGATCATCAAGATATATAATAAGAAAATCATGAATTTCTTTTGCAAAGGCAATGTCCATTGCTCTTTGAAAAGTTGCTCTTGCATTTTTTAGTCCAAAGGGAATTTTAAGGTACATGAAGGTACCCCATGGTGTTGTAAATGTTGTTTTCTCTTCGTCATCAGGATGAACTAAGATTTGGTTATACCCTGAAAACCCATCTAAAAGTGAGATTCTAGAAGAACCAACTACCCTTTTCAATATATGGTCCATTTTGGGTAATGGATAGTTATCTTTCAGAGAGACCTTGTTCACATTTCTTAGGTAAACACATAATCTTATTTCACCTGTTTTCTTTCTAGTAGGTACCAGATTAGATACCCATTCTGAGAATCTAATAGGGGCAATAATCCCTGCGTCATACATGCGTTTGAATTCTTTATCAATTGATGGTAATAGCATAGGGTTAATTCTTCTAAGTTTTTGTTTAAAGGGCTTTTGATTTTCTTTTAGAGATATAGTGTGTTGAATGATAGAGGTGTTATATGATTTCAAATCTTCGTAACTCTAGGAAAAGACATCCTAGAATTCCCTCATAAGTTCAACATACTTTAGCTTCTAATCAGGAGGTAAAGATTTTGACAATTTTATCAATTTGGGATTATCCCGTGTTCCTTAGTTATACTCTTCGATGTCTGCCTTTAAAGGCTCCATTTTAGGTTTCTTTGGAATTTCATTAGAGTCAAACAGATCTTCCAGAGGAGTCGATCCTTTGGTTAAATGATTGTCCTTTAGGTTGATAACCTCTGTTTCTTCTTCAATTATTTCATCTAGGTCCATTTGTTTCAGGTCTTGAATTTATTTTTGTGTGAATTTGGTTGGGTGAAGCATATTTATTTAATTCTCTTCTGAAATGTTAATTTCTACCTCATTTATTTGATTAGAATTAGTAACCGTATCAAGATCTATTTTGAGGTTAGAAAATTCCTCATTAAAAGTTAAAAAATTATTAATCTTCTTATCACTATCAAAAACTTGCCAGTTCTTAATATTATCAGGGATACTGTGCCTAATCTCAGCAGTATACCGATGGTTAGGTTGAAAAGGTAATTTGTAGGTGTTAGCAAACATGGCCAGGCTATGGGCTTGCATTTTGTGTTTTCTAGGAATAGTTGCAAGCTTGGTTTCCAAAAAAGTGTTGAGGATTTCAATGACTGTTCCTCTATAATAACCTAGTCTAGGATCCCTGGTTGAATAAGTTCCTTTAACCTGTTTAACTATTAATTCTGAATCTCCCATGATGGACACCCTTATAGCTTGTAATATTTTAACAAGTTTAAGACCTAACAAGAGAGCCTCATATTCTGTCATATTATTGGTGCATCTGAAATTTAATCTGTAGGCATGGCCTTCAACATGATCATTTTATAAATTGTACACCCAAACTCCTGCTCCTGCTCCTACTTTATTTACTGAGCCATCAAACTCTAAATGCCAAAGGATTTCATGTTCATAATTTGTATCTCGGGTAGTGGGAACGTGTTTAACCATGGAATTTGGGTCTTCATTGCCATCTGATTTTTCTTTGTTATTTGATATTTCCTGGATATGAATAGTTGATTTTTATTTTTCAATTTCTTTTGGTTCTGCTGCTAAAACCTCTAAGGTATTTGAAGGGCCAGATTCTGCATTGTAAAGAATGAAAGAATCCATATCAGAGTGTACTGAGTAGATGGGGAAATTTTGGGGTTTTTCTTGACTACTTACTACATATTTCATCAATGTTTCTCTGTATAGTTTCTTGGGTTGTCCAAAAACCGATATAGTGGCATATGACATATCCAGTTGAAGAGACCCTGAAGCTTAGCACCCTAGGATATTGACAAAAACATGCCATATTTGGGTGGTATATCAGCTACCACTATATCCATTAATATTTTTTTTGCAGGATATTGAACCAATGAAACACATAAGTCTTTTATCAATCCTAAACATCTCACTTGGTTGGAATCAAAAGAAAATAAATCTTTGTATGGTCTAGTGATGTCTAGGTCTAGCTTTTCCATGACAGATTTGGGCATAAGGTTGTGAGATGCACTAGAGTCAAACATGGCATTGTGAAGAATCTTATCATGTATGTTTAGGCTAACATAGAAGGGAGGAATTCCTCCTTCCAATGGTTTCCCATTCACTTCTGGGCCAAAGACTAACTTGGGTTGATCATCATAAAGATTAACTGAGTCTTCAGTTCCAATAATTTTTAGTGATCTACTTATTTGAGTCTGACAAACATCATGTTTAGCTAATTCAGATAATGGAACAAAAATTTTCAACTTGCCAACTTCTGCTTCCAGATTGAAGGATTTTTCTATTTAGGCTCTTGGATTTCGAGTAGCTGTGTTTTATATGTCTTTCTCCTTTTTAGGATTAGAGTCATGATTTGTTGATTCTCCTAAATCAACTTTTGGAGTTTCTTTCACAGTTTCCTTGGAAGGAAGGGAAGTGGAAGGCTGTGTATTGTTTGGTTGATTATCAGAGACATATTCAATTATGGGGTCAGGAGGATTAGTGTTTGGTATAGAAAGAATTTGTAATGGTTTTTTTGTTGTCTTACCTTTTTTGGGCTGATTTGGGACTGTTTTCTTGTTTGTTTCAAGGACATCGATTTTCCTACCTCTTAAATTGTATTGCTTGTGCACCTCAAAGACAGCTGAGTCATATCCTTGCCTAAAGTCGAAAGATTCTCCTGATTGGGTTTTAAATTGTTTAAGTATGTGGTCCTCCTGATCATCTTGGGATAAGAAAACTTCTTCTTCATCATCAAGGCCCATCAAATTGATTTGAGTATATTCTTCTGGGCCTTCAGAATGAGAAGCTACTACATAGTTCTCCTGGAAAGGGGGTCTAATGTTTTGGTCAGGACCATTCTTTCCAGTGTTCTGGTTTTGATTTTTCCTAAAATTAGGATTTCTCCCTAGATTAGTTTGCTGGCTATCCCAAGGAGATTTCCTTTCAATTATTTCCACTCTGTCTCCTAGTCTATCCATTCCTTTAATTATGGCATCTAGATTTTGTTCAAAGGGTGAACTTTCTTCTTTTAATGGTATCCTTCTTTCACTCCTAGCTTTGGATATTTTAGAGAGCGGGTTGGCTTCGATGCTTATTGTTATGCTTTGCATGTCTTCCAATGTAGGAGGGTTTTGTTCTCTCAACTGGAAAGCCATATCAGAATCAAATCCATCAGGGAATTTGATTAAGGCTAAGCCAGGGGGAGGCCTAAGGTCAAGGGGAATGGCATTATACACACTATTAAATCTAGTGCAATAGTCCTGAACAGTTTCTTGTGGTCCTCTCTTGAGGTTCTCGTATTCAGATAAGATCTGAAGGGGATATTTTATTTTCTTCCATCTGTTCAGAAATTGTTGGTATAGGGTTCTTATATTGTCTATGCTATTGGGTGTTAAGGCTCTGAACAAGGTTCTAACATCTCCGGTAAGGCTTTGCACAAAAGTTCTCATTCACATCAAAAGTGTCTATTTCATACATTTCGAAATAATTGGTCATTTTCCTAGTATGTTGTTGGGCTATATAGGTTCCAGTGCCATCAAAGGATGTGATCTTACTTTGATAGTCCTGGGGCATGGCACCTAAATTGGCTGGCAACACAAGAGGAGCATATCTATTTTCCATTGTTGTAGGTAGTGTTGAAACAAAGGCTGGAGCTAGGGTAATAGTGGGTGTTTGAGGTGTGGATGGAGGACTAGGAGTTGAAGTCAACTGCGGAGTGGTTTGAGGTTGAGAGATATGAGGGATGGATGAGGAGCTTGCAGAAAAATAAGTGACTACAGAAGGATTAGGAGTTCCTTCAGTGGTAAGATCAGATTGAGGTGAGTTCTGCAAATGTCTATCAATTAAGAAATTAGCTCTTTGAATTTCGATTTCTCTGATGAACTCTGGGTCTTGGACTAGGTCTATTAATTCAGAATCAGATGAAGTTCGAAACAAAGAGGTTTCAAAGTACTCATCAAAGGATAGGTCTTCGAGAAACAACCACTCAATAGGACAAGATTGAGATCTAAATATGGGTCGAGGGCTAACAGAGCTTTCTTGTCTTCTAAGAATTCTGGGGATCAAATTGGGGTTCTCAAACACTGGGGGTGGATTAGGGTCAGGATTAGCCCTAGTGTATCGAGTTCTTTCTGAAGCCAGATTTTAGGTCTTTTGTTTTGCAATTTCTTATAAAGACATCAAAATAACTTCTATGAATACTTTAAGATGCATATAATCAAACTTTGTGTTTCTTAAAGATGTGTTTTGACTGAGGAATTGGTCTTCCCCAGTGGAGTCACCACTATGTTATCACTCAGATTTTCCCTTAGAAGTTATCAAAAGAAGGGACACTCCGAGGTAACCACAAACCAATCTTTTAAGTACAGAATCTAGCCAATCTGTACTCAGAGAGGGCTCTCTCTTTATGATTTAGCTTTGTTTTGTGAGATATTAGGCTAGTTATGAAAGCTTGGGGGGTTTTGATTTTGTTTGGTGGTGGAATTCGAGAGCAGATGGATAGAACAAGGTATTTCAGGCCATTGGGCTATGGAGTCAACTGAAGGATGGCTTAACTGGATCAGGTTGATTTAACAAAGGAGAAATTTCACAGGGCAAGATAGCCAAACAAAAGACAAATGATAGTTTCAAATGGGTGAAATGGTCTTGAACAGGGAGGAAGGGCAACTAAGAATCCTTCAATAGGGTCCAAGATGAGGGAAAGTTGGTGCTTATTAACAAAAAGAAATTAAGTATTCTTTGTTAAATGGTCATAATGATAAGCTATGAAAGCAGGGAGCAATTAAGAATTCCCTATCTATAATAGTCTGGAAGAAAACATTAAGAATATAAACGATTTTAAATATAAATGCAAAAATCTCTTTCTGAAATATAACTTTTTGTTTATCATTCAAATATGAAACACATATGAATATTTATTAAACCAGAAACATTGTAAAAACACAAGATATAGAATACTTTTTTGTTCCTCATTTGACACAGGTATCCTGTAAAAGTCCTTTGCTTTATTACTTTGTTCCAGCTAGCCATACAAAAGGTGTTCAACAACACTTCATTTCCAAAAGTAAATTGTCTATAGAAATTTCTAAGAATTCACCCCTAATACTTCGAATAAAGAAGTATTTATACAAAATTTACATAAAAATATCTCATAACTAAATGTGATTTATTTTAGGAAAATAAAATATCTATTTTACACTAATATAGAGATAGACGGTCTCAAATATAGAAACAGAAAGTGAATTGATTGTGCTATGCCTGTTTTCGTTGAAGGAGATGGAGGCAGGTCCTATGAACGTGCATCTTGCTGTAGTGCTAGTAATTTTGTGCTGGACATCTGATTTGATCTTTTTCACTGATACTATTTTACCTATCGCTGATACTCTTTACCTGTTCACCAGTATTCATCTTTTTTACCAAAATTTACTGTGGTAAATATATCTATTTACCTCAGTGTTTACCATGGTAATTTATAGGATATCAGTCATGCTGGACCACCAATCATCCTTTGGTATTCTTGTCTTTGTTAGCTTCCTGTAGATTTCATCTGCTTCAGTATATTTCACAAAATTGGGTTGCACTGGGAATAGGTGCTTCACTTCATGTTCAATGTAAAAAAGGTTCTCCAAACCATCATAGAGAACTTTCCCTGTGGGCAATGCCTTGACTGCAGATGAACTAGCTTGACTGTCAGCCTGCTTATGTAATTTATCAATGTAATCAATCTGAACCATTAACCTATCATTGATGACTAAAGGACTGGGGAGTCCTTTACTTATTAAGATGTCAAATTTCTTCATGAACTTATCTATATCTTCATGCATGCTTTGACATCTACGTTCCAGGCCTTGCATTAGATTTCTTTTGGTTAGCACTTTCTTCAGTTCGAGGATGGTAGCAATCCTATCCTCAATATTTAATTGTTCCAACTGTTGCCTTTTTACTGTTCAAGAAATTGATTAATCTGGTTGCTTCCTCAGGTTTTCTACCCAGCTCTTCTCTGGTCTTCTCAATTTCTTCAAGAGCAGGCTTAACTAAATCAATTTGTTCAAAAATAATTTGGATTGATGGCCAAATATCATTAATGGAATCAATGATATTGGTCCATAATGTCTTCCTGATGTCTGTCAAAGGCTTTTCAAATGGTATATCCTTCTCCAATGTTTTAATTTGCTGTGTCATGCTTTTTTTCTTCCTTATTTCGTCTGCATAATTCATCTTGGATATATCATATTTCTACTCCAAAGTAGTGAATTTCTCTTTTACTTTCTGCAGCTCTATGACTTGGAGTTTCATTTCTTCCATGGACTTAATTAAGTCCTCTATGCTCTACAGTTTGAGCCTGTGTGGTCGACTCACCCTGCCTTGACTGTACTGCTTTCTCCAATTCCTGCTCTGTTTCCTTCAATTGCTCGTTTAACTTAAGGACCAAGTCCATAAGTTCTTTTTCATTTTTCTTCTCTTCCACTTCAACAATTTGAGGGTGAATGAGGGGTGGCAGCTTCAACTGTTTTCTAAGTGCAGCTATGTCTTCATTCTTTTTCTTAATTAAGCTCTCTGCTACCTTAACATCTTTTGGGTCATGACCCAACTCAATTACCAACTCTTCCAATGATTTTATCCTGTTATCTTTTGCCTGTGAGGAGGCTTTCTCCAGCTGCAATTTGGTTGTAGTGTTGCTCAATGAATTTTGCAATCTATGAGCCATCATTGCTTTGCTGGTCAATGTTGAGTAGACC
Organism: Pinus tabuliformis; assembly: GCA_031772625.1. NCBI lineage: Eukaryota > Viridiplantae > Streptophyta > Pinopsida > Pinales > Pinaceae > Pinus > Pinus tabuliformis. The sequence goes on from CM062815.1 coordinate 397,077,719, forward strand.
ATCTCACCTGTTTTCTTGTGTAATTCAATCTGATCAATAGGATGGATGTCTTTAGCCATGACTTCAAAATTAGTTTTGAGATAATCTGCCAAGGATTTTGGCTGCAACACTATGGGTTTTAAGAAATTCATTTGCATTTTGCCCTCTTTGATGTCAAAGGCTGACATCAATCTGGTTTGGTTTGAAGGGGCCATATTTAGGTATTGAGCATAGGCTTGGGCCTTTAGTTGCTCATTCTTTGTCTTGATTTCCTTAAAATTCCCCTTTATATCTATAACTTTCTCAGAAGAAGACCCAAGAGATGAAATTTCTATACTCTATTGTCTTTCTAGTTCTTGCCTTTGTGAACTTGAGGGTGTCCCACCTGTTGGGAATGTGTGCAAACTATCTGTCCCTTCCTTCCTCATGATTTTTGTAGTTTCATCTATGAATTCCTCCTCTGAATAAGGATTCAACCTTTACCTCTTAGCAAAGGTTTGATCTGTAGGTCTGCTAGAAGGGGTAGCTACTTCCCTATCTCTTTTCAAATTCTTTTCCTCATTCAGAGGAGTCTGCACAACTGGGGGATTTCCCATATTTGTAGGAGCTAGGTGTGGCTGTGGTGGAGCTCTTTCTTCAGAGATTTCAAGTTTCCCTGATACTTGTGGTTGTTTTGTTTGTTCTGATGTAGGAACACTAGTTTCCTATGTTTGTCCCTGTGATTGCTCTGCTATGGGAGCACTAGTTTCCTGTGTTGGATTTTGAGAAGTTTCAGCTGGCACCTGTACAAAAGAGTCCAGGTCAAGTCTCTTCTCCAAATATTTCATCACATTCTCAACTTCAACTTTATCACTATCTTCCTCTATCAATGTCCCTTCTCTCCATTCATTCATATTGGCATACTGTTCTATTTCAGGGATTCTGTGATGGATGTAGGGTGATAACTTATGTTTTGTCCTCCTATCACTGATGAAACCATGAGGGTCATAAGCCCAAGCAAAGCTTTTCTTTAAATGCATCTTCCTCTCTATGATTTCCTCTGCTTCTTGCCCTGCTTTTCTGTTATTGCACACAAATGGGCCTAAGTGGTCTTTGATCCTCAGCTGGGCTTTCTTCTTAGCTTTCATGAAATGGATTTGATCAGAGTTGATTAGTTGCCTGTAGTACTCCAGGGCAAATAATCTCATGGGGACATACTTGGGCAACTTGAATGGGGGCAGTTCACACCCATAGACTCTGATCTCTGTGTGATTTTGGTATAAATACCAGTCACCTATCCTATACTACTTTGACAACTGAAGGATTCTTTTGATGTCATCACTGATTCTAGGAGGAGAAACTCCTGTCAGCATGGTGGTTACAGGATGGACAAACTGATCAATGAAGTCTATGTATGAATAAGGAGAAGAGGATGAGTAGTGGAAAATGGAGGTCCAGAAAATGACTGACCTAGGGCTACCTTTTGTATCAAGTTTATGCATAGAGAAAGGAAACTTGTCAGACTGATAGTAAAGGAAAAGGTGATATATGACTGTAGAATACTTAAATACTCTTTCATTTTCTAGTCTCACGAATTGGGCATGGATTTTCTCAGCAATGAAAGAATCATAGTCATATTTGAAAATAGGAGGCTATCTAGGGGTGAAGATAGACATGAGAACTAGGGTCAATTCATCAACAAACTCACTAGTATTGAAATGGCAACAATCATATTAACAATATTTTTTCCTATATCAGTGAAAAAACATGTCAGATAGGGAGGGGGATCTTTAGGTAAGTGGTCCCTATCTATGAAAGTGTGACAAAGGTGGCTGAGTTTAGAACTGGACATTTTGGTGGAAATTTCAAGCAATTCAAAAATGGAAATGGGGGTGAGGTTTTGACCAGGCTGAAACTGTAGCATTTCGTTAATTGAATTTGCAGTAATTGTGAAGAGAACAATTTGATTAGGGGACATTACAGCTCTGAGGTTGGGATTATAATTGGCTTGACATTGATGGATAATGTCATGGAAAATATGCACAGTAGGTTGCATGTATCTTGGGAGATTGGATTCCTAAAGTCCTATGGTATCAGAGCCATTCATGTAATTGTCCCAGCATTGAAAAAATACTTTCAAGGGGTTTTTATTAGGTTCAAGGTCCTTTATCTAGAAATATTTATCTTCTAAGAGCAGGTAATCGAAATCTTTATGGGGAGCATTGACTAGAGCTACATTAAGGGCCACAAGGGTTTCCATTTCTAGTTCTTGTGGATTCAGAGATGAAAATGGGGTTTTTTGATTGAGATAGGAGAAATAGGGGTCCTAGGGGTGTTTTACTGTAAGTTTCGCAAATGAATTACACTAGAATTTTGGGGTTTCAACATAATTGCAGAGGAATTTTAGTATTAACAGGTTTTTTGGAAGAAAACAGGTAAATACCTGTTATGGAACGATTGGTAATGGTGTACTGGTTGACTGGAAGCACACTGTGGATTGGAGCGGTGTCAGGCAGCAACTTTTAAGGTGGCTGATGGTTTGGGTACGAGTTGGTCGATTTCTACGTCCTGACAACATGCATGCATTTTTTCAGAATAAAGGACGAAAATGGATTATACTCTGTTTTTTATGCAAAGTCAATCTTTTGGCGGGTTTTGTGAAATGGACAGGTTGCGTTAGCAGGACGATTTGATGTTTTGTCGTTAGCGGAAGGCGGTAAGCGGGTTTCATCGCACCGCTTATGGATGGGAAGTGTTTTTTAGGAGGGGCCGCGCTATTCCACACATCTTTTGACATGTAGCATCGGCACTGTTTTGGAAACCGCTCTCATCGCACACTAAATATTGACCAAAAGGCCCGTGCGATATGCGCGATGGCTGTCGGATCTAAGGGATCTGATCGGACGGTGGTTGGGGTGCTGAGGTGACTATTGTTTAATGGCGGGGTCCCGACGGTAATTAAAATCTTTTAATTACATCGGGGGCGATGTGATTGGTTGAAGTTATTAATTAATCGTGAGGATTAATTAATTATTTTATTAGCATGGCGGGGAGGTCGAGTTCTTAATTAACTATGGATTAGCTAATTAATCCTGTTTATGAGTGTTATTAAAGTTATTTCATAACCAGGGGTGGGATATATGGTTTATTGGGATTTATTAACAATAATACGGGTAAGGGGTAATTCTTTTTGGGAATTTAAATAATAATATAAGTTAAAAGTTAATATGATTTTGAAATATGAAGTGCGCTAAGTTAAATGTCTCTGAAAAGGTATTTCATCATACAACACTTATACCTTAGGCTAATGATATATGAGGGTTTCATGTAGATATAATGTTTTTAATTTTCCTCAGTAAAATAGGATTTTACTTGGGAAAAACTTTATAAAGGGGAGTGACTTTATGAAGGGGGTGAATTTTGATGAACGGGCTTTAGCACTTAGGCCTTTACAAGTTATTGGGCCGAGGGCCCGGTCCCTCCAGAAGTCAGAGAAATGCTCTGAGCCCCTCTAACTTGTATAGGTACCTTTAGTACTTGGGCGAAATTAGTGATTTTTTAGGGAAAAATGGAGTAAGGAAGTTAATTAATTTGACTTTCTCTCCTTGATGTGATGTCTCCAATATGAGTTGTACTTTGTCCAAGTGATGAAAGCAAAATATTTAAGCATCAAACTTAACCATTCACCACAAATCTATTATGCAGCCATCATCTACTTACCCTACCTACTTTATCCTGGCATTTTCACTTCTTTATTAGGGTGCACTTAAACTAGTAAACCCTTTTCACACTTTATTTTCTTTTACATAGTGATATCTATCTAAATCTGCACTTATTACATCCAAGGGCTCAGATTAATCTGTTGATCTCCTTTTATTCACTCTACCTATCTACTTATCTGCCAAGATTAAACTGTTTGGTCAGATCTTTATTCTCTATATCTAAAACATGAAATCGAAAAGATGGAATAACCAAGATTAAGCTATTTGGTTACCATGGATTGTGGTCTAAGTAACAAGTTGCACACAATCTTTATGCATAAAGTAAATAGTAGTGGCATTTAGACTTGCACACTTTCATGGTCTTTTTCTTTTTGTTGGGGTTCATTTTCTTTCATTTTTTGACATTTCTTTATTCTTTTTACCCTTTTATTCTTTTTCTAGGGTATACCCTCTTTACATTTTCTAATTTTTTGTTTTTTCACAAATATGGAAAACCTTCGCAACAAGTAAAGGTATGAACATATTCCAAACCTAAACCAAGTCAATCATGATATATGACACCTATTGGTATAGGGGCATAACAATATGCAAGTTAGTTTATTAATCATTATGGTACCAGAGCACGTGTCTTTGGGTATTTTGAGGGAATTTCCAAGGGATATAGATTGTTTTAAGTAGAAATTTGTAAAACCCCACCTATGGCCAACAAATCTATTAAAAACCCTCAAGATGTGTAAAAGGAGAGGTTCTCAAGGTTAGAAGAATAGGTTGTAGATATCAAGCATAACATGAATCTCCATATAGAAGCTCTTGAGAAGAAGTTGGGAATCAATGAAGATGGATGTTCCAAATTGGAGGTCATATCATAGGGGAAATCGTGGGATAAGGATGAACCAAAGTGGAAATCAAAGAAAGAACACAAAATGGAAAAACCTAGTTCATGTGTCATGAACCATTCATAGTCCTTATTCAAGATGGAGACAAAGGTCTACATCAAACCATATAAGATGAGATTGATGCTTTGAATTTAAATCATTGATTACAATAGTTAGAGCTTTATTTTAGTGTTCCTAACATAGAGAAAGGATGTTCTGCTCTGTCTATTTAACATGCAATCTAGATCTGATTCTTCAACTTGTCCTAATGATGAACCACACTGGTTGGTTCGAAATGCGTCAACAAATGAAATATCATGTGATTTACGCCAAAAAATATTCTCTCTTAAACAATATGGATCACAGAAGCCTCAATTCAACAATAGAGAAAATATATAAAATGTTATTTTATCATCTAAAATTAGAGGGCCATGCCTAAACTTGGTGGGAAAGTTGCATGTAAACCCTAAGGGTGGAAGGAGATCCTGTAGTGACTAAGTGGGAATATTTCAAAACTATTATTAAGACACATTTCTACCCTATCAGGTATCCAGAGGGCTAATGGATTATATGGAATTAATTCAAGCAAAGATGAGCCTCGCTGAGTGTATATGAGTATATGAAATTTAGGAAGATGAAAACAATTTTGGGTATCTCTCCAAAGAACTGATACATGCTCCTCAAGTATATGAGGGGTTTAAATAGTTGTCTACAAAAGTAAGATATGTTTTGACCCATAGCAATGATGAGGCTTTTGTACATGAACAATAGCTAGAGAACATAAGCCAAATGAAAGGGAGATAAAGTGGGTCAAAGTAGAAGTATCACCATTAAGATTTCTAGATGGAGAAGAAGAAGTGGAAAGGGGGGGAAGAAAAAAAGACAATATCCATAACATATCAGTGCATAGATCCAAACAACCATTAAAACCATTGTAACATTGAAGGTCATTTAGAGGAGAAGTGTTGGAAGTTGCATCTAGAACTCAACTCAAAGAACCAAAACAATGATGCTAAGAAGAAAAATTTCATGGCCATAGATTCCAATGATTAGGTGGAAATAAGTTCATATGTGGATGAGAAGATTGTATATGCATTAATGTAGACGGGGATGAATCTAAGTAGCCTTCAAAAATAAGAAGAGAAGGAAATGGCCATACTCTTCCATATAAAGACACCAGTCAAGAAGACTAAAATTGATGCTCTATTCGATTCCTGATCACATGAAAATCTCATAGCAATAAATCTAGTTCTGAAATTGGGACTGAAGACTCATGGCCAACCTAGCTCATAACCATTAAGATGCGTCAACATGGATGAAAAGATAAAGGTAAAAAAACCTACGAAAAATCAAATTTAGTATTATTACTAATTTTATTGATGAAGTGTAATTAGATGTAGATCCACTTAATGTATGTAGAGCTATGTTTGGAAGACTCTATATGTCCATGTGGGATGAAATCTTTGTGCGCGGAACCATCTAGTACCACCTCATCAAGGATGGAAAATCCTTCACCATCGACACACATAAGGGAAACTCCAAAATTTCGTTTGTAAGTACCAACTAAGCTAAGAAACAAAGCAATTCTAGAAAGAAGTATTCTTTACTACTTGTAAGAGAAAATTAGTTTGTAGAAGAGTTGGTGAAAGAAAGGTCATCCTGGGAGGGGTCTATGAAGGAACAAAAACAACAATTGGAAGAGTTCCTACATGCATACAAGGGTGTTCTCTAGAAGCCTAAAGGGCTACCACCCAAGAGGGAAGTGGAGCATGAGGTCCAATTGTTTCCAGACTCTCTCTTACCAAACGTTGGGTTGTATAGGTAATCATTTATAAAGACAAATGAGGTGAAGAAGTAGTTGCAATAGTTATCAGAATATGGTGTTATTCGACCAAGTACCTCACATGTGGATCACCCATTATAATTGTGCCTATGAAGGACGTGACTTGGTGGATGTGCATTGGTTACAGGGTTTTAAACTATGCTCAATAACGGGTACCTATTTCTTAGGATAGATGATCTATTGTGCAACAATATAAATACTTCACCAAGCTAGACTTAGAATCAGGGTATCATCAGGTTTGATTCAAATAAGAGGATACATAGAAGACCACTTTCAAAACTAGAGAAGGTTTGTAAGAGTGGTTAGTTATGATATTTCGCCTATGTGATGCACCAACTACATTCATGAAGTTAATTAATGATACATTATGCACTTCTATAAGTTCATTTTTTGTTGTTTATTTAGATGATTTACTAGTATACATTTCTACCTAGGAGGAACACATCTCACACTTGATGCAGGTGCTAGAGATTTTAAACAAGCACTACTTGTTGGCACATCTCAAGAAATGTGATTTTTCACAATAGCCTTTGGCATATTTAGGATATGTGATAGGTGGAGGAGAGTTGAACATAGATCCTTCCAATATGGGGGTCATCATGAAGTGGTCGGTAAGGTTTACTAAATGTTTCGAGGATGGGAATTTTGTTGAGGCAACATAGTACTTGAAGAAGTTCATAGGCTCATTTCTAGTAGTAACATCGCCACCCCACACCATAATGTCAAGTGGCAAGAGTTTCCAGTGGGGAAAGGGTCGGTGAAGAGCCTTTGAGGTGTTAAAGAAGAAGATCAATCAAGAATTAGTTCTAGCATTACCAATAGTAAATGTACATATATAATAAATCTATACATAAAGTGGCTTTAGTTTCTTGTAGATGTTAAAATGCATAAATTAGCAATACAAGAATTAAAAGGAACATATTTCCAATGTAAATTTACAAATAAGTTTGACCTCGTCTTGATCTTAAGTTGCAGATCACATTAAATTTGTGTAGAGTTTAACTTCTAGATGAAATAGTGTTTTCAATTAGAATTTAGAGCCTCAATTTCAAACCAGATTGTAATTTTTTTTTTTGTCTAAAATATATTTTTAAATGTATAAAACTTCTAATAATCTTTAATTTTTTTTTTCTTTTAAATTAACTAAAAACCATATCTGAAAAAATATTTTAGTTTATTAATTAAAAACACATATAATTTAATTTAATATAATATTGAAAATACATTTAATATAATATTAAAAATAAGTAAAATATAATTTCGAATCGAAAAACTTTTGATTTTCAATTAAAATAAATTAAAGCATAAAGAGTAATTCTAGTGGTATTGAAGCTAAATAAAGACGGTCGAGTATATTGAATGAGTGAGTTAAGATAGAAATAGAGAAATATTAATTGCTGACTGCCAAAAGCAGATGACCAGAAAAAGGTCTGCACGAAGATTACAGAAAGTACTATGGCCAAGTATCAAAGATTCCATGCCTGAACATTTCAAATTTGCACCGACGTGGATAGGTAAGGGAATTTCTTGGAAAGCATCTCAAGCTTTTTCGTTAAGAAAACTCACCAACTGCTTTGCACTGATGTGAAAGAATTTCGTGAAAAGCATCTCAAGCTTTTCGATGTGAAAGAATTTCGTGAAAAACATCTCAAGCTTTTCGATGCGAAGGAATTTCAAAAGCATCTCAAGCTTTTTGATGCGAAGGAATTTCAATAAAAGCATAAATTGTGATCCGCTCCTTTAACGGTTATAGGGAATCTTTAAAGGAATATATATATATGGGTGCTTTAAACGAATAGTTCGAATTTGCAGCGAATTTTTTTGTATTTGCATTTTGGAAGTGTTTTCTCTGTGCTGGTTACTCTGTTTCTGTCTATATTGTTTTTGTGTTGCATGTCTGTACCCTGTAGCTTTTCATGGAGAAGAATCGAGTTGTTTCATCATTTGCAATTGTAAGGAATCTCATTGTATTTGCAGTGGAATTTCATTCTCATTGTATTTGTAGTGGAAGTGCTTCCTGTTGTCCATGTCTATGTCTATGCCTGTTGTTCCTGTTGTCGATGAGTCTATGCCCGTCGAGGATGTTCGAAAGACAGACAGGTATTTACTGTGGAGAGGAGGAACCAGAGAGCCGTGGAGAGGAGGAACCAGAGAGCTGTAATAGTGAGAGCCATAATAGTGATATTTGTTATAGGTATGTTTCTTGTATTCATTTTAAATTCATATTCATGATTTATTCTTTGGTTTTGGTTGAATAAATTAGATTAGAACTTTCAATTTTATGTTCCTTCCTCAAAGCGCTTAATCACCTTGTCAATCTGTCATTCCTCCCCTGTTTTGACGCGATTTTCCCTCACCTAAATAGAGTTTTAGAAGATACTCAGTTAATTTTTCATACCAGGCTCAGAAGATACTCAGTTAATTTTTCATACCAGGCTCGCGGTGCTTATTTGAGGCCATACAAGGACTTCACCAGTTTGCATAATTTATGTTCATGTCCTTTCACAACAAATCCTTCAGGCTGGGACATAAAAACATTCTCTTTTATATCTCCATTAAGAAAGCAATTTTTACATCCATTTCATGGAGTTTCCAACCGTTCTGAGCTGCTAACGCAAAGAGTGTCCGGATGGTAGCCCATTTTGTTGTGGGGGAAAAGTCTCCTCATAATCAACCCCTTCCTTCTGTGCAAAACCTTTTGCCACAAGCCTAGATTTTGTGCTTTTCAAGTGAGCCATCAGCTTTATACTTGTTCTTGTAGACCCACTTGCAGCCAATTGGTTTGGTTCCTAATGAAGGATCAACTAGCTTCTAAGTGTCGTTATTTATGAGGGCATCATACTCCTTTTGAATTGCTTGTTTCCATTCATCATGAGAAGCAACTTCTTTGAAGGAAGTTGGTTCAAAATCTGTAGACAAGCTCAATTCACAATCATAAGAAACATCCATATCAACAGGTGAATTAGAGTCATCCACATCACCTCCATTTTGCCGGTTTAAATTTCTAGTTCTATCTTTCCAACTTCATCAGGATGAACACTTTCAAGTGTCTTTGTCAGCCACTTTGGGGGACCTTTCTCAGATGGTCCAGGCTACTCCGTTGATTGAGTTGGGACTGAATCAAGATTGATTCTCCCAATTCTATCAATCTCAGGCTACAAAATATATACAAATATCTTAGTTTGCTTTGTTAGGCACTAGACACCAAATATAAAGACAAAAAAATTTATAAGAAGAGTTTAGTTTATGCTAAAATACACTCCTATACGATTCCTTCTTAAAATTTAGCCCAAGAGTAATTTAATTGTATCTTAAAACCATTTTTGATTGTTTTGTCTTTTCATGATCACAATCACTTGCAAATATGATAATAATAACAAGACAAATTGTTGACATCCCAAACTTTGGGATTCCATAAATATACTAAATCACTATTCATCCTTGATCATTGTGTTAAGCATTTTCTATTATTTCTAGCTCTCCTATTTGAGTTCAGTTGTCATGTGCATTAAGAAAAACTTTGCTAAGGACTCTGAATCACCTAGTAGTTTCTTACTGTGATAAAATTGAGCTTTCATGTATTTCATTAAGGACTCTAAATCATCTAGTTGTTGCTTATGATGATAAAATCACTTCATCTATGTTTGAGGCTATTATCATGGAATTTCCACCACTTATCAAGTGTGTTCCCATTCAAAATTCAAATTGAATAATGATTGTTTTTAGGCAGGACATAGTGTAGTGGTATGCTATTTTGTTACCACCTACTTGGTTTCTATGCTTTGTTAAATGGGTGGATATACGTATTAACGTAGACCTATTTTAGTCCAAGATTTATTAAGCATTGAGAGGGATTTAAAGAAAATAAAAACATAATTGATTAGTGTATAAAATAGCTAGGTTAAAATAGATCTATATTGATTTATTCTTTTATTAGATATTTTTAGTATTAATATGGTGGGTTCTTTTTAATTTTATTAACCTAGATAAATATTGATTTATTCTTTTATTATAGATTTTTAGTATTAGTATGGTGGATTCTTGTTTTAATTTTATTTTACATTTGTATGAATTTCGTATTTTTTTTTTCAATTTAATTAATTAGCATCAAGACTACTCCCATAGCATGCCCACATGCATATGTCTCCACTTCGAAGGGATATTCTAAGTTTAGTAATGCTAGAACCAATGCTTGATTGATCTTCTTCTTTAATACCTCAAAGTCTCTTCACCGACCGTTTCCCTAACGGAAACTCTTGCCACTAGATATTATGGCATGGAGTCACTGTTACTACTACTAAAAAAGATTCTATGAATTTATTCAAGTACTATGCTGCCTCAACAAAACTCCTATCCTCAAAAACATTTAGTAAACCTTATCGACTACTTCATGATAGCCTCCATTTTGGAGGGATCTATCTTCAACTCTCCTCCACCTATCACATATCCCAAATATGCCAAAGGCTATTGTGAAAAATCACATTTCTTGAGATGTGCCAACAATTAGTGCTTCTTTAAAGTTTCTAGTGCCTGCATCAAATGTGAGATGTGCTCCTCCTAGGTAGTAATGCATACTAGTAAATCATCCAAATAAACAATAAAAAATGAACCTATAAAAGTGCACAATATATCATTCATTCACTTTATGAATGTAGTTGATGCATCACATAGGCCAAATATCATAACTAACCTCCCATACAAACCTTGTCTAGTTTTGAAGGTTGTCTTCTATGTATCCTTTTCTTTGACTCAAACCTAGTGATACCCTGATTTTAAGTCTATCTTGGTGAAGTATTTATATTGTTTCACAATAGATCTTCTATCCTAGGCAAGAGGTACCCATTATTGAGTATAATTTAGTTTAGAACCTTATAACCAATGCACATTCACCCAATCACATCCTTCTCAAGCACAATTATAATGGGTGACCCACATGTGAGGTACTTGGTCGAATAACACCATATTCCGATAGCTATTACAACTACTTCTTCACCTCATTTTCCTTTATAAAAGATTACTTGTACAACCCAACGTTTGGTAATAGAGAGTTTGGAAACAATTGGATCTCATGCTCCACTTCCCTCTTGGGTGATATCTCTTTATACTTCTAGAGCACACCCTTGTATGCATGTAGAAATGAAATGAATGCCTCCCAACCTAATTGAACAACTTTCAACAAAATTCTGCCAAACAAAATATCATATGTCAATAAAAACAAAATTAAAAAAATCTAGCAAGACACTTTCAAGAAAACAAAATACAAATATAAATAACAATACTTACGATGTTTTGTTTCATCTCATTTACAATTTGTTTACACAACTTTGTAGATACCTCTCTCATGTCATACAATGAATATGTTAGTTGATACTTAATCCTTTCATGTGATTTGGGAGTTTTTGTAAGTATGTAAACAACTTCAGTGTCCGGTACCGAACACATATCTATGACTCTTCCCATCAACTAAAAAATTCCATTTTCATTCTGTATATCAATATATAGATATATGTTCACATTTTAGCTTTCTATTTCTTTGACATACCAGATTCTTGATGGGAATTTCACCTCTTTTGAATTCTTCCAGTCCGAAATCATCTTCTTATCATTTGAGGCACTTGAAAGATTTGTAGCCATGAGTTCAGGTGGAGTTCGTTCACCAATGTTTTTTGAATATGCATCTTTAAGTGTCTTTGGTCCAGACATATTCACAGAAATATTCTTTGATGCCATTTTCCTGAAAAATAGAAACACATAAATTAGTAAACAACGAAAACATATTAACTTAAATCCACAACGAAAATATATCCTAAAATTTTAATTTGTATAATCAGATAATTGAAATTAAAAAAATATTAACACTAAGAAATGGCAGAAGCCCACTGACACCACCTCGTCCATCCACAGAGTGGCGAGCGATTTCACCACCCATCTCTCTCCCTACTTTTTTACATGAAAAATACCTAGAGAACATACACCAAATGAAAGGGAGATAAAGTGGGTCAAAGTAGAAGTATCACCATTAAGATTTCTAGTTCGACAAGAAGAAGAGGAAAGGTGGGGAAGAAAAAAAGACAATATCCATAGCATATCAGTGCAAAGATCCAAACAACCATTAGAGCCATTGTAACACTGAGGGTCATTTAGAGGAGAAGTGTTGGAAGTTACATCTAGAACTCAACTCAAAGAACCAAAACAATGATGCTAAGAAGAAAAATTTCATTTCCATAGATTCAAGTAATTAGGTGGAAATAAGTTCCTATGTGGATGAGAAGATTGTATATGCATTAATGCAGAAGGGGATGAATCTAAGTAGTCTTCAAAAATAAGAAGAGAAGGAAATGGTGATACTCTTCCATATAAAGACACCAGTCAAGAAGAATAAAATTGATGCTCTATTCGACTCTTGATCATGTGACAGACTCATAGCAATAAATTTAGTTCTGAATTGGGACTGAAGACTCATGACCAACTTAGCTCATAACCACTAAGACACGTCAACATGGACGAAAATATAAAGGTAAAAAGGCCTACAAAAAATCAAATTTAGTATTATTACTAATTTTATTGATGAAGTAGAACTAGATGTAGTTCCACTTAATGTATGTAGAGCAATGTTTGGAAGTCTCTATATGTACATGTGGGATGTAATATTTGTGCGAAGAGCCATTTAGTACCACCTCATCAAGGATTGAAAATCCTTCACCATCGACACTCATAAGGGAAACTCCAAAATTTCGTTTGTAAGTACCAACTAAGCTAAGAAACAAATCAGTTCTAGAAAGAAGTATTCTTTACTATTTTTAAGAGAAAATTAGTTTGTAGAAGAGTTAGTGAAAGGCAGGTCATCCTGGGAGGGATCTATGAAGGAACAAAAACAAAAATTGGAAGAGTTGCTACATGCATACATGGGTGTTCTCTAGAAGCCTAAAGGGCTACCACCCAAGAGGGAAGTGGAGCATGAGATCCAATTGTTTCTAGACTCTTTATTACCAAATGTTGGGTTGTATAGGTAATCATTTATAAAGACAAATGATGTGAAGAAGTAGTTGTAATAGTTAGAATATGGTGTTATTCGACCAAGTACCTCACATGTGGGTATCCATTATAATTGTGCCTATGAAGGATGTGACTTTGCCGATGTGCATTAGTTACAGGGTTTTAAACTATGCTCAATAACATGTACCTCTTTCCTAGGATAGATGATCTATTGTGCAACAATATAAATAGTTCACCGAGTTAGACTTAAAATCAAGGTATCATCAGGTTTGAGTCAAATAAGAGGATACATAGAAGAAGACCACCTTCAAAACTAGACAAGGTTTGTAAGAGTGGTTAGTTGTGATATTTCGCCTATGTGATGCACCAACTACATTCATGAAGTTAATTAATGATATATTGTGCACTTCTATAACTTCATTTTTTATTGTTTATTTAGATGATTTACTAGTATATATTGCTACCTAGGAGGAGCACATCTCACATTTGATGCAGGTGCTAGAGACTTAAAAAAAACACCAATTGTTGGCACATCTCAAGAAATGTGATTTTTCACAATATCCTTTTGTGTATATGGGATATGTGATAGGTGGAGGAGAGTTGAACATAGATCCTTCCAATATGGAGGTCACCATGAAGTGGTTGGTAAGGTTTACTAAATGTTTTTGAGGATAGGAATTTTGTTGAGGCAGCATAGTACTTGAAGAAGTTCTTAGACTCATTTTTAGTAGTAGCATCGCCACTCCACACCATAATGTCAAGCGGAAAGAGTTTCCCATGGGGAAAGGGCTGGCAAAGAGCCTTTGAGGTGTTAAATAAGAAGATCAATCAAACATTGGTTCTAGCATTACCAAACTTACAATATCACTTTGAAGTGGTGACATATGCATGTGGGCATGCTATCAGAGAAGTCTTGATGCTAATTAATTAAATTGAAAAAAATTACGAATTTCATACAAATATAAAATAAAATTAAAACAAGAACCCACCGTACTAATACTAAAAATTACTAATAGAAGAAAAAATCAATATAGATCTAGGTTAATAAAATAAAAACAAGAACCCACCATACTAATACTAAAAATCTCTAATAAAAGAATAAATCAATATAGATCTATTTTAACCTAGATCTTTTATACACTGATCAATTATGTTTTTATTTTCTTTAAATCCCTCTCTATTCTTAATAAATCTTGGACTAAAATAGATCTATGTTAATGCGTATATCAACCCCTTTAATAAAGCACTAGAAGTACAGTAGGTGATAATAAAATAGTCCTAACACTACATTATGTCCTGCCTGAAAACAAGCATTATTCAATTTGAATTTTGAATGGCCACACACTTGATAAGTGGTGGAAGTTCCATGATAATAGCCTCAAACGTAGATGAAGTGATTTTATCATCATAAGAAACAACTAGATGGTTTGTAGTCCTTAGTGAAATACATGAAAACTCATTTTTATCACCATAAGCAACAACTAGGTGATTCAAAGTCCTTAATGAAGTTTTCCTTAGCACATGACAACTGAACTCAAATAGGAGAGCTAGAAATAATAGCAAATGCCTAACACAATGATCAAGAATGACTAGTGATTAAGTATGTTTATGGGATTCCAAAATTTGGGATGTCAACGTTCTTTCTTCTTATTATTATCACGTTTGCAAGTGATTGTGGTCATGAAAAGACAAAACAATCAAAAGTGGTTTTAAGATACAATAAAAATATTCTTGGGCTAAATTTTAACAAGGAACCATATAGAAGTGTATTTTAGCATAAACTAAACTCTTATTATTAATTTGTGTGCCTTTATATACGGTGTCTAGTGCGTAAGAATGCAATCTAAGATATTTCTATATATTTTGTAGCTAGAGATGGAAAAAAATAGAAATGAGCATTTGTTCTTGTTGTTTAAATCATGACTATAGATGACTATGGTCATATATGGCAATTATGTTTCCTTTAAAAAGCTAAATTACATTGTTTCTTATTGCATTATATGAAATGAGTTATAGATGCCATGTCAAAAGTTATAAGGGGATACCCTACTACAATTGCAATAAGTTGGGGTTGTCAATTACATTGAAAGTGTTATGGAGATTCCCTATAGATTAGAATAGTTGAAAAGTATAGTTGTTACATATTTTCCACATAGGGAGGAATAAAATGTAGAATGTGGTCATAAAGGAGAGAAGTCATGCTCTAAATGGGTGCATTTTCAATCTATTTTTTATTAAAAAGAGTTTGCTAAAATGGTAAAACAAATTATGATAGTGTACAGTAGTATTGTTGAGAGATTTCTTGTTATATGGATGTGATGTGAAATGCAACAAATCATGGATAGAGACAATGTAACCCTTGAGAGGTTTGCTTGACCATTATTGTTCTCAAAATAACAATGGATCTACTCTCTAGTGGACATGAGTAGCATGCGAATATATTTGTTTGTATGTGTCAAAGGACTATAGTGGACATGGGTAGGATGCAAATATATTTGTTTGTATGTGTGGTATGAGTGAAAGGGAAAGATATAATGCTCTAGAAAAAATTATAGTTGTTTGGAAAAACAAAGATGAAAGTTTGGAAACTAGTTTCCTCTAAGGAATACATTATTTTAACTATGAATTTTCTTTCTAAACTTCTAGGATAAATTTTTTAATAAAATTTGAGTCATTAAATATTGTACCAAAAAACCAAATAAGCTTGGACAAAATATATCTAAAATTAGAAGAAAAAAGTAAAAAAATTCTTTAAAACCACAAACTATTTTAGCAAAACAACGGTATATTAAAAATGTTAAACAAATAGATCCAACAACAAAATAAGATACATCATCTCACTCCTCATACGATTAAAGAAAGAAATTGATAATTCTCCATAAAATTTGTTTTCAAAATCTGCAAAACCCTATAATAAAAAAAATTAAAAACAAAAAGAAAATAATATAAGGTTTAAAAAAAATAACAAGGATAGAAAGAAAATTAAATATAGTAAAATGTACATATATAATAAATCTATATATGAAGTGGCTTTAGTTTCTTGTAGATGTTAAAAATGCATCAATTAGCAATACAAGAATTAAAAGGAACATATTTCCAATATAAATTTACAAATAAGTTTGATCTCATCTTGATCTTGAGTAACAGATCACATTAAATTAGTGCAAAGTTTAACTTATAGATGAAATGGAGATTCAATTCCAAACCAGATTGTAATTTTTTCTTGTTTAAAATATATTTTTGAATGCATAAAACTTTTAGAAATGTTTAAGAAATTTCTGTTAAAATTAACTAGAAACCATATTTCTTCTTGTTTAAAATATATTTTTGAATGCATAAAACTTTTAGAAATATTTAAGAAATTTCTGTTAAAATTAACTAGAAACCATATCTGGAAAAGATATTTTTATTTATTAATTAAAAAACACATAAAATTTATAAAATTTAATTCATTATAATATTGAAAATACATTTAATTTAATATAATTTAATATAATTTTGAAAATAATTAAAATATAATTTCGAATAAAAAAACTTTATATTTTCAACTAAAATAAATTGAAGCGTAAACAGTAATTCTTCTGCATATTGAAGCTAAATAAAGACGGTCAATTATATTGAATGAGTGAGTTAAGATAGAAATAGAGAATCAGAAATAAAAAAATATTAATTGCTGACGGCCAAAAACAGATGACCAGAAAAAGCTCTGCACGAAAAAAGTAGTACTTATTACCGAGTATCAAAGATTCCACGCCTGAAGATGAAGAGAGTGTTAAAATTAACTAGAAACAATATGTGAAAAAATATTATAGTTTATTAATTAAAAAGCACATACAATTTAATTTAATATAATACTGAAAATACATTTAATATAGTATTGAAAATAAGTAAAATACATTTGATTTTCAATTAAAATAAATTAAAGCATAAAGACTAATTCTATTGATATTGAAACTCAATAAAGTCGATTATATTGAAGGAGTGAGTTAAGATAAAAATAGAAAAATATTAATGGCTGACTGCCAAAAGCAGATGACCAGAAAAAGGTCTGCACGAAGATTACAGAAAGTACTTATTGCCGAGTATCAAAGATTCCACGCCTGAACATTCCAAATTTGCACCGACGTGGATAGATAAGGGAAAGGGAATTTCTTGAAAAGCATCTCAAGCTTTTTCGTTAAGAAAACCCACCCTGTGAAAAAATTTCATGAAAAGCATCTCAAGCTTTTTGATATGAAGGAATTTCAAGAAAAGCATCTCAAGCTTTTTGGTGCGAAGGAATTTCAAGAAAAGCATCTCAAGCCTTTCTTTTGTATAGACGTTGCGGTAAACTGTGATGATGATCCGCTCCTTTAACGGTTATAGGGAATCTTTAAAGGAATATAATATATGGGTGCTTTAAACGAATAGTTCGAAGAATTTGCAGTGAATTTTTTTGTATTTGAATTTTGGAAGTGTTTTCTCTGGTGTATGTCAATATTTGTGTCGCTGTTGGTTACTCTGTTTCTGTCTATATTGTTTTTGTGTTGCGTGTCTGTACCCTGTAGCTTTTGATGAAGAAGAGCCGAGTTGTTTCATCATTTGCAATGGTAAGGAATCTCATTCTCATTGTATTTGCAGTGGAAGTGCTTCCTGTTGTCCATGTTTATGTCTATGCCTGTTGTTCCTGCTGTTGTCGATGAGTCTATGCTGTCGAGGATGTACGAAAGACAGACAGGTATTTACTGTGGAGAGGAGGAAACCAGAGAGCCGTGGAGAGGAGGAACCAGAGAGCTGTAATAGTGAGAGCCGTTTTATCTTCTGTATGTCAATGTTTCTATGGCTGTGACTCTGTGTTGGTTACTCTGTTTCCGTCTATATTGTCTTTGTCTTATGTGTCTGTACCCTGTAGCTTTTGATGGAGAAGAGCCGAGTTGTTTCATCATTTGCAATTGTAAAGAATCTCATTGTATTTGCAGTGGAAGTGCTTCCTGTTGTCCATGACTCTATGCCTGTCGAGGATGTTCGAAAGACGACGTTGTTCAATGTCATCAATGGAGGTATTTACCGTGGAGAGGAGGAACCAGGGAGCCGTAATAGTGATATTTGTTACAGGTATGTTTCTTGTATTCATTTTATTTTAAATTCATATTCATGATTTATTCAATTTGGTTGGATAAATTAGATTAGAACTTCCAATTTTATTTTATGTTCCTTCTTCATCAAAGCCCATAACCCACCCTATCTATCAATCTGTCATTCCTGCAATTAACCTGATTTTCCTCCCCTGTTTTGACGTGATTTCCTCTCACCTAAATAGACAAACTAAATCACTATATATGACAGCATCGAATACCAAATTAATGTTATACCTAGAGGAAACTAAAGAAGCAAGCCCAGCCCCCTCTCTGGCTTTCTATCTATGTCGACATTTCAGTGATTTGATGAGTCTTCCAGAGTTCATCTCTAAAGGTGTTTCTACTTTATTTCACTACATGGCTGGCTTATTGTTTTTATATCTTTATGCTCTGTTATCGGTCCCTCATCTTATTAATTTCTTATCTACTATGTCTTTTAATCATTTTTCTCTGTTATGGGTCCACAACCCAATAGTTCCTTTTAGTTTTTAATTTTCTTTCAATCTTCTTGCTTTGTTCTTGATCCCTATTCACATTAATTACTTATTTAGAATGTTTTTATATAATCTTGCTACCCAACTCAATTAATCCCCTGCAATCGCTCAGTTGGAATCCTATAGCCTGTTATCAGTCCTCCACGTGAAGCATTCTATTCAT
This sequence comes from Pinus tabuliformis, assembly GCA_031772625.1. Lineage (NCBI taxonomy): Eukaryota > Viridiplantae > Streptophyta > Pinopsida > Pinales > Pinaceae > Pinus > Pinus tabuliformis. The sequence continues at coordinate 397,096,887 of CM062815.1, forward strand.
TGACAATGCAAAAAGAAGTCCATCCACATAACGCCTCTCTATTTTCTCTCTTTTATCTTCTCTCTTCTCTGTATAATAAGAAGATCATGTGAAGTTTTTCTGATCTTTTTTTAATTATTTCTTTTAATAATATAATAGAGGTAAGTTTATACAATCTGAGAGTTATTAGAGAATATTTATATCTCAAGATAACAAAGTCACATGTTGGGGAACCATATGCCAAACTTTTAAACCATGACTCCTTATCTTTACCTTTATCTTTATCTTTGTCTATTTACACTTTTGTGGGTGATACACTTTCTCTATGTCCAGGAATATACAGTGAAGCCATCATTATGTCTCTCATTTTAATTATTTCTTTTAATAATACAATAGAGACAAATTTGTACAATCTGAGAGTTATTAGAGAAAATCCATATCTCAAAATAACAAAGTCACATGTTCTAGAACCATCTGCCAAACTTTTAAACCATGAATCCTTATATTTCTGGTTATCTATTTACACTTTTGTGGGTGATACACCTTCTCTATGTCCACGAATGTACAGTGAAGCCATCATTATGTTGTCTCTCATTTTCTAAATTCTTGTAGATACTCTCTCTCACATCACAAACTTCGGTAAATAATTATAACAAGTGGCTATGTATTTTGTATTTATTGTTGATCTTGCTTTTGCTTTTACTTTTGCTATTGCTAGAGCTCCAAGTCTGAGCATACATTGCATGTATCCTTTACTTGAAGATTGAAAATGGTAATTGCATGTATCCTTTACTTGAAGCTTGAAAATGGTAATTTAGGAGTGATCTTGAAAATAGTAATTTTTCATAATTCTTATGATGTCAGTCTTTCATGTTTATAGATAATTTTTCTGGTATACACTTGTTTTTCTGTAAATTTGTTTAATATCTTTAAAAGTTTAAAATAATTGAGTTAACTTCTCCTGGAAATTTGAGTGAATAGTTTTAACTCATAACCCTTCAGTTTTAAATCTCCCTCACATCATCCACTTCTTTGTTATATCCAGCAAAGTATATAATTGTAGCCATTGTTTTATACCATTGATGTGATATCAAGTTGTAGGAAAACTACAAGCTGTATTTATCTTTTAAAAATTTGAATAGACTCAATTTCTCTTCATTGATCTTTCCATGTAGATTCAAACACCTCTATCCACAAGTGTGCTGCTTTTATTTGATACCTTCATAAATTATGTTTAAATTTATTTGTAAATATAATAAGTAAGGGTATTTATTATTATTATTTTATAAATTTTGATAAATTTTAACTTATATCAGAAATTATGTTTAAATTTATTTCTAAATATAATAAGTAGACAAATTTATTATTATTATTTTATAATTTTTTTTATCAATCTAAACTTATAACTTTATGTGATTTCAATCTGTATTGTCTATGTTATATTAATTTCTTTATCTACTATATTTTTATCTTTAGATTTATTTTTTTATTAATAATCTTTTCTTTTTGCAATCTGATTACGATGTTCTTGATAATCAATCCATTAACCCTTTATTTTATAAATAGATATATCATACCAATTCCATTAATTCTCTTCATCTTGTATTCGCAAGCTTCTCCCTCTACTACTCCAGTTATACAACAAACAGATCAATATCATTTTTTATTAAAGTGAACAAAAAAAAACTCTTTGTGGCTCTCTTTTTCTTGTAAAGATAAAGACCAATTTTATATCATCTGAGAACAAGATTTAATTCACAAATTTCTTTGTCTCAAAATTTCTTTAAATCATGACGGCCTCTCTCTGTCCATTTACATATGTCTGTGTGTAATAAGCATTCTATATGTCCAAGCACACACATTCATCAATTTGGCTCTCTTTTTCTCTTTTTCTTGTAAAGATAAAGACCAATTTTATATCATCTGAGAACAACATTTAATTCACAAATTTCTTTATCTCAAAATTTCTTTAAACCATGACGGCCTCTCTTTGTCCATTTACATATGTCTGTGTGTAATAAGCATTCTATATGTGACAGCCTCTCTTTGTCCATTTACATATGTCTGTGTGTAATAAGCTTTCTATATGTCCAAGCACACACAATCATTAGTTTAGTTTAAGAGTTGGTCTCATCATCTTCTTTGATGTATCCAAGTCAATGCTCTTCTTCACTTTGTCCAATTGATCATGATGTAAGAAAGTCTAGGACTATATCCAATTTCTCTTTCTTAATGTCTACATGTTATTATTTCCTATCCAATAGCCCTATTTACCTACATGTCCTTGATCCACCACTAATTTTATATATAAATTTTATATTTAATATATTCTAATCATTTTTATATCACTGTGCATTTTAAACATGAATTTTTGAACTCTTATAACATTAAGCATTTTAGGTTTTTATATAAATTATTTTCTTACCTTTTATATATTTCAATTTTTATTTTCTCTTTTTAAATATTTAATTTATTCAATAAGTATTTATATTAAATTATTTTATATTTTTATATAAAGTATTTTCTTAACTTTTATACATTTCAATTTTTATTTTCTCTTTTCAAATATTAGATTTTCTTATTTTAAATATTTAATTTATTCAATCAATATTTATATTAAATTATTTTATATATAGAAAAATAAATGAATATCATATAATTAAAGTTATTGTGTTATATTCTACCGTATTTAATTTATATAATTTATATTTATATTGTTATTACTGAATGGAGTTTTTGGTTAATTATTATATTTGAATTGTTTAATTATATTTGTGTTTGTATAATTATTTATTGATTTGAAATTATATAATAATGAAAGGAATATTTTTGTGAATTGATTTTTATTATTATTTATAACTGATGGTTTATAATGTGAAAAGATATTTTGTATTATTTTATTATATATAGTTATTTATCTTTTGGAAATTGGGTGATATAAAATAATTTATGAATGAGTAGAATTGTTTAATTTTTATAAGATATGTGAAATGGATGTGTTTGTTTATTTAAATGTGAAAATAGGCTTAAATTTATTTATTTTTTAAACGTACCCATAAATTGTATTTTTTTATAATATGATATATTTGTTAGATGACATGACATTGTT